>OY728150.1:316239468-317489468 GCA_963277665.1 Viscum album | reverse complement strand
AAAGAAAATGTGAATTATCCTAAGAATATCCCCCAGGACTGTCATAAAAAAGAGTGCAGCAAGGCATGTTGTCGTGAACCAGAGTCTAGCTCCAAGCGGTATTTTTGGGTTTTACCCCTAGGTTCATCTGTGCCAGAGCCGCCTCTATCTGCTCGTATCGAGATAGGGATATATTGATTAGAAAACTCAAAAAATTTCTACAATATCAAAATTCTAAGAATTTCTTCTATACTAATCCTCAATGCCTATCATAGGGATATGTTCTCTAATCCGAGTTTATCTAAATATTGTTTCCAAGGTTATTGCTAAAATTCTTCATATACCAACTGTAACACCCCGACCCCAGTTACCCAGAGTCGGTACATTATTTTAATACATTGGAATTATTACAAGGAATCAAGTCCCGAAGGACCGATTAGTTTAGCAGTCTTGGAAAATAGATTACATACATGAATGTTACATTACACCTTATAATATACAACACAACATAAATAATCCTTTATGAATGCCATTATTCCCTTAATTTAACCCTTCATATCAATTACAATACACTTCTCCGAATCCTGGAGAAAATTAAACATAGAAAGAGGTGATTTCAAATACTCAGTAAGGGTAAGAAATACAATGTAAAATAACATAAATATTAAGCATGTTGAATAATTGAAACCACATGCCTTTACCAATAATAAACATGAATAATTTTATGGAAAGAATATAAGATGAGTAAATAATTCCATAATCATCGGTATTCTACTAGTCGAATGACCACATGAACCAACAATATTATTTCCATAATGAGGGATTGTATAATACCAGAAATTATAAAACATTTTGTCAAGGCCTCGGCCAAGATGTCTAAAAATGATTAAGGCCTCGGCCGAAACCATAAATCAAATTGGGTAAAGGCCTCATCCAATTCAACATCTAGTTGTCTCATGAGGCATACTGATGTATCAAGGAGCTATAGCAAGCTCCACCCGTAACTTACTATTTCCAATACATATCTCATATGAAAAGGTTTAATCATAACATAAACATTTTTATAAGAACTAGCATACGAAATGTGAATACTTTAACCATAAACCATGAATGGTATAAAAATAACACATCCACAATCAAACATATCACAAAACCTTCAATATAATATGGAAGTTTTGTATCATAATAAATAAACGTAATAACAAGTTTAAAATCCAGTAAAGGATTTTACATATATGGAAATTATTTTTAATGCTCTATGATTGAAATATCCCTTTTCATGATAACATTTAAAGTCACATAATTTAAAAAGGAAGACATTTAAAGATATTTTTGAATCAAAGTGTCCCATACCAATTTGAAACTTTATAATGTAATTAACATTATGAAACATTCATGTCCATTTAAATCAATCCTTAAATCATTTTTTAAACATGGACATTAATGAGAGTGGTTTAGAAGAATAAATATTTAAAACATTTAAATTGATGTTGACATAGATTAAGTCAAAACTATTAGAGAGAAATAACTCTTTTTTGAAATCATTTAATAGTCAAATAATTATAAAAGAAAAAATTTACTTTGAAAATATTATTATAATCTTGTAAGGGAAGCTTCGACGATTTTATAATGGTTGAAAATATCCACACCCGCATTATAAGTTAAAAAAGACATTCTTACCTTAATTTTGTCGAAATGGTTAAAAAGGACCTTTTTTGGAAAACGAAAAAAAGTTTCCTTTATAAACATCTTATAAAAGATCAAAAAAGGGTATAAATGACTTTAACAAATAGTCTGTAAAATAGTAAGAATGATTTGAAATAAATTTTTAAGAATCATGGATGTGGATGATAAAGAGGTCCGAGTAGATAATTACGTATAAACAACCTTGGATAGCGAAAAGATTGTGAAATAAACCCTTACCTTGTAATTTTTCTTTGTCGAGGGTAGGTTAAAATCCTTTATAGTGGTGAAATAATTGTTATTAAATTATAAAATAATCATATATATTAATATGATACCATATATGATCTTTTACCATTGCTTTGTTAATAATATCTTAGTGTTATCGTCGTTTCGGGTGTTAACAGATTCGTTTCTCATTGTATTATTTGTTATGTGAGTCAATATAATTATGGATGGGATGTATATTTTTCATATCCAGAATGATATCATGCCTTTAAACATTATTTTTAATCATCAAATGAAAATTATTCTTGAATGGATATGATGAGGAATGATTCTCACCGCGTTTGTGGAGACGGTAGTCCGTACGTACGCACGAGTTACAATATCATTATTTTGATAATAAAATAATATATAATTTGATGTTATATCATATATACAGAATCATTATCATGTTATATTTATTATTTACATCAATTACACATAATTATCCAACCCATCCAAATAATAATGTATTGAATAACAATTACACCACGACGTGGAGATGGTAGTCCGTACGTACGCACGTATGGTGACATGTCTTAAAAGGATAGATAGAATACTGAATATTGATTTACCATAATTTTAATAAAATCATAGAATATAGAATATACTGGAGTTATAATTTTATAATGGAAATAACAAAGAAAGAATAAGTGGAAGAAGAAAGGAATTTGAAAGATGGTGGTGAAATCATTACCTCTTCTTCGAGTTCTTCCTTTTGATTTGATCAAAAGTGCTCCTTAAGTTGGATTTCTGAATAAAGACTGGAATATAGGATAAAGTGGTGTAATGTTAGAGAATATTTGGTCAGGGTTTGGCTGGGACAAAATGCATTGATGGAATGAATTTGAGAGAAGGGAGAGTTCCCTTTTATATAAGGGGTGTGGGTCACCTTAGAAAAAACTTGAAATATTATTTTATAATAAATTAGTATTTGGTTTATAATGGATCCAAAGTGGATTATTCAGTGTATAAGGTGGGGATATGTTGAAAACAACTCAACCAATGGGTTATAGACAGGTTTGGGTCACTTTATTAACCTAATCTTTTAGATTAAAGTCTTAGTTAATTAGTTTGACATATACAATGTCACTTTGTATTTTTGTATTATATGGTTAATAAACATAATATATACTTCCAAGAGACCCCCAAGTGGTCCATTAATGATAAAACTGTCATTATATATGTCCTTTGGCCGACAATTAGTTTTTTTATGAATAGAATATCAATTAATAATATAATATTTGTTTTAAAAATCATTTATATAAATTTTCACACTATTCAATAATTGATTTTTTTAAAGTCTTAACAAATTTATTAAATAGAAAAAAAAATTATTAAAGAAATCCTAAAATTTCCTATCAACCAATAAAAGCCCTTGATGGAAACAAAACTTTCAAATTATATTTATTTTAACATTTATAATACCAATTATTTGTTTCTTTTATTAATAGGTATACAACTGCATCATTATTATGTCATTGATAAATTTAATTATTCAATATCTAAAAATTAAAAATAAAATAAAATTATTTAGGAAATCTTATTAGATTTATAATTAATATTTATTTTAGAATATATTACATATATAACCTTATGCAATTTTTTTTCTAAAAGATATATTCTTATGTCATTTAAGTATTTACATTAACTTAATTGATACAAAGTGTCATTATCACTTACCAGTGGCTACATGGGGTCCCCAAATCAACCCAAAGATGCCCATGGTTTTAACTATATAATCCCAAAGTTTTAGGTCACGTTTTTGGGTATTTTAATATTATTATAATATTATTTGTTTACCCTTATTTACCAGATTTACCATTTAACCATGGTAAATAAAATATTTACCGAAATAATTATTCAAAATAGGTAAAAATAAGAGATTACTATTTAAAAAAATTGGGCATCCTGATTCCAAATATGGAATCCATTTTTCCATATTCAAAACACATAAGTTGCATAATATAATTCCCGTTGTCAAAACAAAAAGCATGTTTTTAAGAAACAATAACTATCAAAAGATTGACACTTCATTATGTCCTGTTTAAATGTGAAATTATGTCCAATGACCAAAATTGGATTAAATGGTAAAAATATATTCTAAATATACTTTAAAACCACTCAAATTCATAATTTATCAATCTTAATTATTTCGATTAAAAAAGATGTTTTTAATTAAAATTTGGTAATTTTCACTATTCATCAAAATATGAGGGTTATCAGAAAAGTACCAAAAATTCACCCTAAAATAATTCGATATTACAAATAAAAAAATAAAGTCAATTTTTAATGATAAAATTTATAAAATTTCTAAATGTGGGTATTACTATTCATAATAGCTAGTTTGATTGGTTGTGGTGTGTGTTATAACTCGAAGTTGCGTACAACACACGCTACTGTATTATACAAAGAGAAGCGTACCATGGAAGCATGGGGTGTTACATTTATGATATTATATTATAAAATAAAACATTATTAAATTATTTATGATTATATCTAATAAATTCAGAGTAAATGATAAAATAAAAATGAAAAATAAATATTAATATATCATCTCTAATGAAAAATACAGTTTAACTTATGGTATATTCTTTTAAGATAGTTAATTATTAGATTATCGTATGATTCAATATCATTGACCATGTTTTCCATTTTAAATTTACTTATTTGTTTTTTAACATAAATATTTTAAAATCCATCATAATGATTCATAATGATATAGTGAATTTATTGTTCATATTCTCCAGGAGTTTCTATTATGGAGTAAATTTTTAGGCCGACTCATAATACACTATATGAAGATCATGTTGAAACTCGAAAATAAATTTTCTTCTTTATTATCCCTTAGTGAATCTATGACACAGTCACATCCACAAGGTAGTCCCCTATAATCGATGTAATTTCTCAGAAACACACAATCTCAAACCATTTAAAAATATTCAGGATTCTACCCAATACATAGACATGTGACTATCGTTTTTATAATTATTCTGATACTAATACATAAAAATAATTACGATAATTCTAAGAAATAACTAATACCAAATTTGAATCGAGATAAGGAATCCCTGACCAAATCACTCAAAGTTAATGCTAAAAATACAGTCATTACATTCAACTATTTTATAACAAGTGGGATAAACAATATAAACAAATTATATTTTAATAATATATTCATTACATATCACAATAATCACCAAATCCCACAAAAAAAATTATATATCATTATGAAGAATCATTATAAGAATCTTATTTTATAATACATGAGAACATTCCTCTTTAATCACACCCCTGAAAACCACCATCTATTTGTATGAAATTATATACTTATGTTCATAAGTTAGGGGATGAAATCATAAGAAATTGGCAAACCTATATTCTCAATATGGGATAAGCTCATAATTGTATTTTCTCATTAGCATATGGTAAAAAATGAGACTATGAGAAATATTTTTATTAAAAACTTTTGATAAATAAGGGTTATTTATATTTCATAATAAAATTAAATGTAATAAAAAATGAACCATTATGTTCCAAGGCATAAAAATATTATATAATTTATTTTAGGCAATAAACATGATAAATTCCAAAAAAAATAAGTCACAAAACATTGAAATAAATTGTGAACAACATAATAGTAAACTAAAATATTGTGGCAGAACAAAACATCCTTACTTCATAAAACCCCTTACAACATCATTATATTTCATCTCAGAAACCTAATTTCGATATAACATGAAATTAATATGCAAATATTTTTAAATTTCATGGTGGACCAGATTATATGAAATCCATGTTATGTGTGTGTGAAACACAATTTTTTTTTAAATTTGGAAGAAGTATCAATAAACTAATATTTAGAGGAGTTTCATACACACATAACATGGATTTCATATAATATGTAGTATATACACCATTTATGTTAAATAATTATCTTAAAACTATTTCAAAGAAAATAAATTGAGATGATGCACCGTGTTCTCTTATTATTATCTTACCAAAACTATTTATCATCCTATATAAAAAATAATTCTCTTAAAATATTATTTTAAAAAATTAAAATATATTAACATTGATAATATTTTCATTATAATTTTTATTATATATTCCTTAATTAATTTTATAATATCTTCATCATCAGATGTATATAATTCTAATTGTTTTTCACATGTATTTTAATATTAATGTTGATTCCAATTTATTGAAAAAAATATTAATAATTTGTATATTATTTAATTTACATGATGTTTTTTTAATAATGAATTTTATTGTTCAAATTCCATTCAATTTGACTTTTTATAATGGTTCTGGAAAATAAATTTTGGGTGTGCATGTTTCTTTAATTTATCATTAATAAATGGTGTTCTATAAATAATAAGAAAAAAATTAATAAATAATTTCATGGACCCTCATCAAAATATTATTTTCAATTTTTTTCTATTAATAAAATTATATATGTTTCTATAATCAATGATGACAAATATTTATAGCATTTTTCATATAGGTGGCTAAACTAACCTATAAAATAATATGTTAATAAAAATGGATGTGTGTGGTTAAGAAAGTGATTCATCTGATATAACATCACTAATACCAATGAATGATGTTATTCATTAAATATTTTATTTATTTATAATTATATATTAATATATTTTTATAATTAAGGAATTATTAGATAAAAATTGATTAATGATAATTTGTGTAGGAGACATTACACACACACACATGGGTAATATTCTCATTTTCCAAAGAATTAAACGAATGAAATATTTTATTTAATTTTATCTAATATTATTAATTTTATAAATATCATATTTCATCAATAAGTACAATAATGTTACCAGAAATATATGGTGGTAATGATAAATGGATCATGCCTCTAATGGATGCGGTCGACCATATGTGACATAATTGAACTCTTAATTTTTTTGAAGATTAGAGAATGGTAGAAATGATTATCCAATAAACATAATAAAACATTAGTTGAATCATGATGCAAATTTAAAATTTTAATAAGGGCATACTATATTTGGTGGAGGTAGAAGAAAAAAATAATTAAAACTAAATTTAAAAATAAGTTATTTGTAATTTTACACTCCTCATAAAAAGAGATCCTTTGAAAATTGGATAATAGATTTGAGAGGTTTTCTATAGAGAAGACAAAAAAATATGGATGTTTATATATATATATATATATATATATCATTTATTTGGGAATATTTTTGATGAATCATGGATGATTATTATATCAAAATAGGTGAGGAAGTGATGGATCATTTTATTAGGGAGAATCGTGTTACTATTATTTTAATGTATAGGGTAAAGAGACTTTTAAATGGAGAAATGGATCCAATAATGGAAAAAATGTAGGGGGTGAATGTAAGTAAGAAGTGATATTTTTATTGAAATATGTTTCTAAAATATTTTTGTGACATCCACTCTTAGTTAGTTAAATTATTCTAGGAAAATTTCATAAAATTTCATGTAATGGGAATATCTACATTTGTCTGCATTAACACCAATAATTTACCTTTTATGAAAATAAAAAAAAATTCACCCAAATTTTTTTGGATCAACTAAATTCAAAAATAAATTTATTTTTATAAAATATTTATTCTTATATTTTAGAATTATTTTTTTAATATAAAATAGAAAATATCATAGGGAACATTTTTATTTGATATTGTTGTCATCTAAGTGTTGTAAATATTAGTTCTTAGAAATTTATATTTTAATTAATGTCAATATAATAGTTTATATATTATAATATTTTCAAATTTTATAATTTAAATTAATTGTATAATTTATATATATATTTTAAAAAATATATATTTTCATGAGAATAGAAAATAAATTTTTTATTATTTTCTTTAATTTATTATCCTATATATATATAAGAAGAATAAGCTTAGATCATGAAAAAAGTAACCAAATGATCTAATTTAAAAAATGATATAGTAGCATAGGAATATGATGGCACATGTTATAAAATGATATCTTTTAGATAAATGGATCATGTTTGAGGGTAAATCATTGGATTGCATAAGATCATTATCGTATTCCCATTATTATCTAGACCATACCCCCACTAAATTATCCACCACAATGTTATGAGTGATTAATACATATGTGTAGGATTGGATTCTCTAGAACTCCATCTATTATGTACTCAAACATAAAGATAAGTTAATAGAGTAACTCATAATGGCATGAATGATGGGGGAAGAGTCACTTTTTAGAAACATAGTGAACAAACATTTTTCGTAGAGAGTGATACATTGATTATTAAACCAGAAAATATATCTTCAAGGGATGATACATCACCACATGTATTATTGATTTATATAATAACTTTTCCTTTGAAATCAATTCATTAACAAATGAATCCTAACGGAAAAATGTTCCTTTATAAATCTCCTTCCATGTTGATTTTAATCCACTAAGAAATGGTTGAAAACAAAACCCATAAAAAGAATATGTAGGGTGTATGGCCTTAAAATCATGAATAAATAATTTTATGATAGTTAAATAATGAATTAAGTGGTTTAGTGGAAATATTATATGGGTTATTTTATATAAGAATTGGAAAATCCAAAAAAGTACCATAGGTAGACTGATGGATGTTTGATGTTTAATGAAGACATTATAACTAGAATGGATAAAGTGTAAAAGCACAACCGTGATAGATTGGTATATATTTCAAAATTATGGGATAATATATATATATATACCCAACATTTATTGCAATAATATTACATCATTTTAAGGATAAACATTATAATAGTATTACACATAGAGGATCCAGTGGTTTAGAGTCTTGGGAAAACAAGGACCATACATAATAATTACATCATCTAGCATATACATTTATCTAATTCTTTATTCCTTTGTTTCATATTAGATCTTGACCTCTCCTTAGTACATGTAGTCACCTGGGGATATACGTCAAAATGTGTGATCTAAAAGCCCAGTAAGAAGATATATAAGAACAATATAACAATGGGTGAGCATAACCATAACATAGGCAAAAGAACATGAACCTGAGAGGAAGCATTAATAAAATATTTGAAATGTAGAAATTCATAATAATTAAAGATAATGTATTACTTTTTAACTACCACACATACTTTTGAAAAAATCTAGCATCTTGGTCACACATCATTTCACATTAAATCATGAGATTAATCAATATACCCAATGCATTGGAGTGCTGTATAATTTTGGGTGCACCCATCATATCATAACATTATCATTTATCATGCATGACACAATGAACATATATAGAAAATGATCATAAATAACCCAAGAAAATTAATGTGTTTCATCTCATAAGAACACATTCACAAACATTGGTTTCCCAAAAGAATTAAGTAATAACATACATGTTACAAGAACCACCAACATTGATTGAGAAGTAAAATGTGTGTTCTTAAAAGAATAATTCTATTGGAAAACACATTATTTGACAGAAACACCAGTAAAAAAATGTATATCCCAAAAATGGATGGAAATCAATGATCAAATTATTTTTAAGGAGAATCCATTTGAAAAAAAGGAGTGAAAGAGGGACAACCTGAATGATGAATGTTGGGTACGAGAATTTCCCCTTACCTTGTATCTGAATGCTTTCTTTTCTTTAATGTCCTGTATAACCACATTAGATTCATTAATTGAAAATTAAAAAACATTTAATGCATTAATAGATTTTATTTTTGTTTTATTATGTTATTTTATGGTCCTTTTGATGAGTTATTGGTTTTAAAAACATTGTTCGGGAATGTTCGTTTTTATTGTTTTCTTTAGTGGTTCACTTGTATTCTTAAATGAAAGTTTGTGTAGAACATGTATAAAAATAAAGAAATGGTATTTTATGTTATTAATGATATGAAATAAGTTTAAATCATCTTATAATGAGTTATATTATATACCATGTGTATGGATCATTATATAAGATTTAAATGATGATTGTTTGGGTTAATTTGGGCGGTTTTTCGACAACAACAAACTTGTTTTGACTAATTATTTAGTAATATGTACATAACATAGTTCCAGAACATTAAATAGGACATAATACACATAACATGATCTGTTTCAACTATAAAAATGGTTTAATGACCAGATCTGAAGGTAGAAATGGAAAAAATAAAACATTTCATTCTTGAAGGTGATATATTAACACCTTTCGAACAACAATTTCTTTTATAAAATAAAAGGAAAAAGAAAAGGGGTTTGATGGTATAATATCCCATTAGTATAATAAAATTCTTGTGTATGTTTGATACTGGAGTTAACATACCATGCGGATGATGATAGGTGGGCAGAGAATAAGAAAAGAACATCAAATTGAAAGGAATTTAAAGGAAAAAGAGGGAGAGAGGGAAAATTACTCATGAATCCCCCTCTTGAGATCCACCTTAAGGAAGCTAGGCATGGTATTTTGATGAGACTAGAAGCTCTAGGACGTGAGGTAGGGGTTAGGAAAGATTCATGGGAATATTTTAGATGAGGATTGAATCTTCCGGGGTGTAAGGAAATGAGGGTGGGAAGGGTGGTTTTTATAGTGGAGGGGGAGTGGTTTTTTAAATATCAAATTCATTAGTTTATTATTTCCCCACAAGACATGTAATAGTGAGTCTAACATGGTTGGGAATAGTAATTATATCATGTTATGCAAAACCAATTGGGCCTACATCAACAAAATATCATTAATGACTCTATAATTAGCTTATTTAGCTTATTTTGTAAATTATGGTATTTCTCTATTCATCAAAAATTTCAAGTATTTCAGAAAAATACCAAAACTTCACCCCAACCATATTTCTATGTTTAGAATCCAAAAATGAAGACTATTTTTAAAAAATAATTTCCAAAATATTATTATTTTAATATTTAATTAAAACTATAATTTAGTATCCAAAAACCAGTTTTAAAACAGTCGTTTACTTATTCTAAAATATAGGTTTATCATAATTTCAACATGATTATTATTTATATATTATCATTGCTTAGGTTACTATTCATTAGGTTATATCAATATTAATAAGGTTATGTTAATATTCATAAGTTTAGGTTATTATTCACCAAAATTTATGTTTTTCCTTGTTGGACTCCAAATAACATACTCATTTTAACTGTGTTTGTCAGATTTTCAAAATTCCAAACAGAGAAGTGAAATAATTATTTTTAATTGTCACATAGAACTTATTAGTTCATTTGGTTGTGTGTTCATAAGATTTTATGACATATTTATAAGAAGTTAATTTCCATTGAAAATCATTTGGTTTTTACATTATTACCCACTTATGATATTTCTCCCTCAAAATTACACTTTACACAAACAGGTGAGGGTACATATCCTTCATCACCTCCTCTGATTCCCAAGTTGATTATTTAAACTTTTAGTTCCTCCACTACACTTTGACATGGTGGGTTATCCTGTTTTGTAGAACCATATATCTCAAGTACAGAATCACTATTGGGTACTCCTCCTAGGAGAGATCATCATCCAACTGTACCACCTCTGAGTTCAGTACATATGATGGATAAAGTATGTACTTCCTCATGAGTGATACGTGAATCAAATCATGAACATGAGACATATTTGGTGGATGTTCAAGCTGATCGGCCATGAGTTCTACTCTGTCAATGATCTCAATAGGGCCAATGTACCTTGGGCTTAGCCTCCCTTTCTTTCCAAATGACATGACTCTCTTCCATAGGGATATTCAAAGGAAGACATTATTTCTAGCATCGAACTCAAAGACCCTTCGATGATTGTTAGCATAGCCCTTTTGCCGACTCTAAGCAGCTTTGATGTGTTATTGGATGACTTTAACCATCTCTGTTATCTATTGCCCAAGTTTGGGTCTAATTAGCTTTCAATCTCCATCTTCATCCCAACAGGTTGGATTTCTACATCAATTTCTATATAGAGCATTATACGAAGCCATATGAATAATTGAGTGGAAGATATTGTTGTATGAGGACTCAACCAATGGGATATGTTGATCCCATCCACCTTTTAATTTTAGAGATCATTCTCTTAGCATATCATCAAGAGTCTAAATAGTTATTTTAGATTGGCCATCAGCTTGGGAGTAATAGGTCATGCAGAAATTTAATTCAGTACTCAAAGGATGTTGGAGACTCCTCCAGAATTTAGATGTGAACCTTTGATCACGGCCAGATACAATCGTTAGTAGAACACCATGTAGTCTCTCCACTTCCATCACATATATCTTTGAAATTTTTTTAAGTGAGAGTTCTTCTCGAATATCGATAAAATGGGTAGTTTTGGTGAGTTGGTTATCCCCAACCCATATCATATTATTTTCCTTCGACTTATTCTGGATACCCGCAACAAAGTCCATAGTTACATTATCCCATTTCCACATGGGTATAGGCAATGGCTGCCATAACCCTTTGGACTTTTGTCGCCCTGTTTTAACATTCTGACATACCAAGCACCTTGAAATATATTATGCAATCACTTTTTTAATGTATCCCACCAGAAGTGTTCTATGTGATCATGGTACATCTTGGTACTCCCATGATGGATATAAAATGTTGAGCTATGTGAATTTTCCAATAGTTCCTTATTTATCCTAGGTGATAAAGGCACACAAAGCCATGTTCCAAACCGATTCCCACCATTATCGTCGATATGTAAATCTTGTAGCTTCCTTTCCATTACTGCATTCAACCTATTTTGTATCTACACATAATCCCTTTATGCTTCCTTAATATTCTCTTGGGCGGATGGTGGTGCAATCATTTGGTAAAAGAAGGATGTATCCTCTGACCTTATGATATCTAAATCCATTCATTTCATATCCAAGATGATTTGGTGTTTCTCAATCAATAACATGGATAAAGTAGCTTGATCTTTTATTCTTGGAGTATCAGCTACCTTGTTCACCTTTCTAGGATGATAATGAATAGATTAATCGTAATCCATGATTATATATAACAATCTATTTTTCTTCATGTTGAGCTCCTTTTGTGTAAATATATACATTAGGATCCTATAGTCAGTGTATATGTCACAATTTCACCATAAAGGTAGTTCCCCCAGAGTTTCAAGGCAAAAATCACATCTTCCATCTCTAGATCATGCATCGGGTAATTTTTCTTATAGATCATTAACTAGAGTGAGGTGTATTCTATCACATTATCATTTTCCAATAGAACACAACCCATTATGTTCTTGGAAGCATCACTATACATCAAAATAATTTCCCCACATTTTGGTAGAGTGAGTACATGTGCAGTGATTAGCCTTGTATTTTACTCATTAATTCTTCCCTCACATTCTTCCATCCATACAAATGTAACCCCTTTCCTTGTAAACATAGTTAAAAGGCTTGACAATCATGAGAAATTTCTCACAAAATGTCAGTACTACATAGCTAATCCAAGAAAACTACAGATTTCTTATGACAATAGAGGGCCTGGGCCATTTCCCAATCGGCTTTTGTTTTTGAAGGGTCCATATAAATTTTCTCACCTATGATCACATGTACGAGGAATGGGACTTGCTTCATCCAAGAGTCACACTTTCTTAACATGGTATACACCTTATCTTTTCTCAATGTATCCAATAGAAGTATTATATGGTCTTCATGTTCCTCCTTGATTTTGGAGTATATGAGAATATCATAAATAAAAACTACCACAATTTTGTCAAGATAATGTCTAAATACTATATTCAACAAATCCATGATGATTGAATGGGCATTAGTAAGTCTGAAGGGCATCACCAGAAACTCATAGTGCCTATACAATGTATGGAAGACAGTCTTATAAATATCTTCCTTCTTCACTTTTACCTGATGATATCCAGAATGAAGATACACCTTTGAGAAGTATTGATCTCCTCTTAATAGATTAAACAAGCCATTTATTCTTGGTAGAGGATACATATTCTTTATGGCGATCTTTTTGGGTTCCAGATAATCAATAACAGACCACATTGTTCCATAATTCTTCTTCACAATGAACAATGGCGCACCCCAATGTGATACACCCGGGAGTATGAACCCTTTACCTAGATTCTATTGTAGCTGTATCTTTACCTCCTCCAGTTAGATAGGAGCCATCCTATAGGTACAATTTTAGATAGGAGTATCTCCGGGGATAAGTTATATTGAGAACTCTACCTCATGGTCTGGGGGATGTTTGGGTAACTCTTTGGGAAATATATCAATTTATTCCATAGTGATGGGAATTTCCAAAAGTTTGGGACTTTATTTCACCCCATACATTAGGAATAGGTATGATTATTCATAGGGAATCAACACCCACACAGTAGAAGTATTTTTCAAAGGAGATTCGAGATCTTCCTTTCATTTTAGAGGATAATGGGATTGTTCAGAATTTGAAAAGAAAATTCCTTTTTCCTAATAGTTGATATATGATCTATATAAAGAGAGCCAATCCATTCCTATTATAGTGTCAAATTCCACCATGGGAATTATGACAAGATTCTCTTGAGAATCGTCCCACATATGCCAACAAGATAAGAGTCAAATACTTGGGTTTCAATTATTACACCACTTTGTGTTTTTATAGATATATCTACTTTATGGTTTTGGGGATTCGATTGCATAGTTCTAGAAAACAAGAATGATATAAAGTAATGTGTATAACCAAAATCAAATAAGAAATTTTAAATTATTTAGTGAATAGGAAGTGTACCTTGTTTGACTTCATTATCTTGCTCTGCTTCCTCATTCGTGATGACATAAGCCTTCCCTTATTCACTTGTCTTTGGTGGCTTTTGACACTGATTACCCTCGAGAATGCATGGTTTAGTGCACAATCTTGTATATTTCCCTAGCTTCCTATAGTTATAGCATTGAACCATTGGTGGTTCTCTCTTTTCTTCCACCAAATTCTCCTTCATTTTCATGTCTTTTTCGACACTCTTGAGCATAGTGTCTTTCTTTTCATGACATGAGCTTTCTTACCACCTTTTTCATTACATCCACCATCTTGAAATTCCATATTTCATTTCTTATCACCATAACCATGGGACCATTCTACAAAATCTATCTCCATTTTGAGAGCACAATGAACATATTCTTCTTAATTCCCAATGTCTCAAATTTAAAGAGCCTTTAGAAGTTGAGGTTTTAATCCAATAAAGAATCTATCAATTTTTCTATCATTGTTGATAACAAAACCCAATGGGTACATTGAAAACCTTGTGAAATTTTCTTCATAGGTTGTGACAGGTTCTCTTTCTTTTTGATTATGCTCTATAAATTATCACTCCCTCTTCGTTCGAAGAGATCTTTGGAAATACTTGTTAAGAAACTTTATCATAATGTCTTTTCATTCCATCTCTCCAATTTCATCCCTTGGCGTGGTGTTCTTTATCGTATCCCACCCTTGATAAGCCTCTACATGTAGATAATAAATAGCTATAGTCTACTTCTCTGTCTCTAAATAGTGAATCAAAAAAATGATCTTCTCCATGGAGTTTACCCACTGCTCCACAACTAGTGGATCAGAAGATCCACTAAATGTCTGTGGTTATTTCTGCATAAAACATTTGATAGCCAGTTTATCCATCTTGGATGAAGGAGGACGTTCCCATTTATTACGTTTATTTTTCATAACATAGATGGTTAGGTAAGAATCACCATGATGTTCTTAACTCCATCTCCCAAATCATTGGGGATTTCGATCGAGTAATCGTTGCATTGGCCCTCAAACAAGTTGTTGTCCTGGTTTCTCCTAGTTCACACCATTTTCTAAAATAAAAAATGTTAGAAAAAAACATAAGTGAACAAGTCCAAAATAACTTATTAATTTGATAAATTTATAATAAAATCATAACATATGGGATCCCTATTTAAAGCTTCTTGTGTGCATATATTTACTTAGTCTCATACTAGAGTTTTTCTCTAGGGTTCGCTAATCATAATTCCCAAACTAACTAGACCATTCCTCTGATACCAACTATAGCGACACAACCATTTACAAAATTACCATTAAATCATTTTAAAGACAAAAATCATAATAGTATTATACATATAGGATCCAATGCTTTGGTGTCTTGAGAAAACTGGGAACATATATAATAATTACAACATCAAGCATAAACATTTATTTAATTACTTATTCCCTAGCTTCTTACTAGCACATGACCTCTACTTAGTACATGTAGTCACCTGAGGATATACATAAAAATTGGTGAGCTAAAGGCCCAATAAGAGGATATATAAGAACAATATAACAATGGGTGAGCATAACCATAACATATGAAAAGGATCACAAACATGAGAGGAAGAATTAATAAGAGACTTGAAATGTGGAAATGCATAAAAATGAAACATAATTTATTAGTGGATAACTACCACACATACATGTGAACAAATCTAGAACCTTTTTTACACATCACTTCACATTAACCCAAGAGATTTATCACCTTACCCAATGCATTGGAGAATTGCATAATTCCAAGTGCAACAGTCATATCATAACATTATCATTTATCTTGAATATCACAATGATCATATATAAAAAAAATTAACATAACTGATTCATGAAAAGGAATTATTTTCAAATCATTAGAACCCATTTATAAACATTGGTTTTAAAAAATAATGAAGTAATAACATACATCTTACAAGAACCATCATCCTTGATTGAGAAGTAAAAGGTGTGTACTTAAAAGAAGGTTTCTTTTGGAAAAAATTTTGTTTGACATAAAAACAAGTAAAGAAAATCTATAACCCAAAATAGAAAAGTCAATAATGAACAAATAATTTTTAATTAGTAACCATATAAAAAAAGAGAAAATAAGGGAGAACCTGATGGATGAAAGTTGGGTTCAAGAATTTTCCCTTACCTTGTATTCGAAAACTTCCACTACTTTCATGCCCTGGATAACCACATTAGATTCATTAATTGACAATTACAAAACATTTCATATGTTAATAGGATTAATTTTGGATTCATTATGTTATTTTATGGTTTTTTTCATGACTTATAGGGATTAAAATTATTGTTTGGGAATGTTGTTTTTTATGGTTTTCTTTAGTGGTTCAGTTGTATTCTTAAATGAAACTACGTGTTGAACAGGTATAAATATCCAGAAATGATAATTCAGGTTATTGATGACATTAAATAAGATTAAATGATCTAATAATGAGTTATATGATATAACATTTGGATGAATCGTTAGATAAGAAATAAATGATGATTGTTTGGGATAATTTGGGCGGTTTTTCGACCACAACGATCTTGTGTTGATTAATTATTTAATAATATGTGCATAATTTAGTTCTAGAAAATTAAATAGGAAATAATAAACACAATATATTATGGTTAAAATATAAAAATGTTTTCATGACCATATCAGAAGGTAGAAATGTGAAAAGAAATCTTTTCATTCTTGAAGGTGATAGATTAACAACTTAAGAACAATGTTTTCTATTATAAAATAAAAGGAAAAAAGAAAAATGGTGTTGGATGGTATAGTATACAATTAGTTTAATACAATTCCAGTATATGTTTGATAATGGAGTTACAATACTATGTGGATGAATATAGGTGGTAAGTGAATAAGAAAACAACTTGAAATTGAAAAGAATTTAATGGAAAAAGATAGAGTGGAAACACCTCTTGAGTCCTTCTCTTGATATCCTCCTTAAAGAAGTTAGGAATGGTCTTTTTATGAGACAAAACACTTTAGGACGTGGGGTAGGGTCTAGGAAAGACTCTTGGGAATATTTTAGACAAATTTTTAAGCTTCCGAGGTTTGAGGAAATGAGGGTGTGAAGGGTGGTTTTTATAGTGAAGGGGAGAGGGGTTTTTTCAATATAAAATTCATTAGTTTATTATTTTCCCACAAGACAAGGAACTGTGAGTCTTCCATGAACAATAATAGTAATTTTACCATGTGGTCCTGATCCAATTGGGCTTACATCCATAGAACATAATACATGATTCTACAATTATCTTATTTAGCTTATTTTTTAAAGTATGGTATTTCATTGTTCATAAAAAATTCAAGTATTTCAGAAAAATACCAAAAATTCACCACAACCATTTCTGAACATGTAAAATACAAAAATGATGTCCATTTTTCAAAAATAATTTTATAAAAATTATTCTTTTAATATTTAATTAAAACCATAAATTTTTATCAAAAAACCAATGTTAAAACAATCGTTTAGTTATTCTAAAATATATGTATATCATACATTAAACTTCAATATTATTTATATATTATCATATTTAAGGTTAGTATTCATTAGGGTATTTCACTATTAATAAGGGAATGCTTCTATTCATAATGGTAGGTTAGTATTCACCAAAATTTATTTTTTGATAATTGAACTCCAAATAACTTTTTGATTGCAAACGTGTATGTCAGATTTTTGAAATTCCAAACATAGAAGTGACCAACATACGTTTAATGTCGCATAGAAAACAGTAGTTCATTCTGTTGTGTTTTCATGTGATTTTTTGACATATTTATATGATGGGAATTTCCATTGAAGAACATGGGGTCTTTACAATCTATGACCCATATAGTCCAAAAGAATATGAGATATGGTATTATTATTCATATAAGGAACTATTAATAGATCAAACAAATATATTAAATATATAAAGGTAGATAAATAACAAATAAACATGTGGTTAATGTATTATTTATATTGGATATAGTGTGCAGCCATAGAATAGTTTGACATTGAAAAATATTTTTGAAAATCCTCATTAATAAATTTTTTTATAGGTTAGCCACCATATAAATGTTATCATGGTGGCATAGATCCAAGGACCATTGAAGGACTTAATCTTGGAATTATTGAAATTTTCTTGATGATACATAACTCTATAATAAATTCCACTATTCTTTATAACATTATTATTGAGATCTCTAACTTGGATGGAATCTTGTTGAAGAAATTTGTACAATATATTATTTATTTCAATATCATAAGGTATTTCTAGGTGATTGTAGGAAAGATATTATTTTATAGATACATATATATCAATAGGTATGTCTCAATTTGGTAATAATGAAATATGTTTTGAACCTTCTAGTTTATTCGTGAAAAAAGTGGAAATAATTTTTGTGCAGATATATTATTAAAAAGAAATGATTTTGGAATTGATAGAAATGAGGAATATCCTACTATAGGAGTGAATATTTTAAAGACATTGTGGATTTTTCTCTATTAGGATCATATTCTAATGAAATCATAGAGATTATGATTTTGTATCAATGTGATTCCACATGATTATGATCATCTATGAATTCATTTAAATTTTTAGTGTTTTTTACACCCTTTCTGTATTTGTGTGATTTTTTTCAACAACTCATCTAATCCATTACAAAAAAACCTATATAATGGGAAGATAAAATATAGAGGAAATAGTTTCTTAAGACACAAATGTTTTTATCTGGATTGGTGGATATCAATTAATAATAAATTATTATTATATTTTGGTTAAGACAGTGGAAATATAATGGATAAGACTTTTAACCATTGATAAAACATTTATTTTGAAGAACTAGATGTATTTTATAATGTCCAACATCCCTATTTAATTGGAAAACGTTTTCTTTTTCCTAATACATGAAAAAAACTATAATGAATTCTCTGACACCTTCTATGATTCCCAAGACATTTATGAAATTAATTTTTCAATATGAAATAAATCCTTTTACTAGTGTTTTTATTATTTATATAAATTGGTAAATAATAATAACATCATATGTCTTGAATAATTTTTATTTTCTATTTTGTTAAATATAAGCTTTTAAAAAATAAATTTATTTAATGGGAAATCATTACTGAAATATTGGGGAGCCACATCTCCTATACTAGTTAAAACATATCACTATGGGTTAACCCAACACATCACCTTCTCTGGTGCATCACTAAACCTAAAGGAAATTAATTTTTTCATGGAATAGTAAATAGTGTAAGGGAAAAAAATAATTTAATAGTTATTTATCGATAAAATTAGAGTTAACTAACATCATTTAATTTAATAGAATCCATTCATTAAACATACATTTTTGGAAATCAATGTAAAGGAGTTAAATATATTGAAAAACATGAAGGGAACAACATTTTGAGAATCTAAAAAAAGGATTGTCCATATAATTTTTTTGAAATAAAATTTAATCCATAGTAAATAAATCATAAATGAACATCATATATATATATATATGTGGATAAATATATTTTTCCTAACAATTTCATAACTATGAACAATGAAAACTAAGATCAAAGTAAAAAATATCACATGACACCTCCAAACAAATTCACCGTCTCCCTCTATATTCTAACTCCATATCGTCATAAAAAAATAACAGTTACTACAAAAAACATAATTTATAACATATATAAAACATAATACTTGAATACACACACATGGTAGTTCGAATACTATGATTTAGAGAATTTTCATAATAAGATTCTACCAGGAACTGAATGAAATTCCATTAAATAAACTATTTAAATTATTTTTATATGAAATAGAAAAATATGGATTTCATTTTTAAATAGTTATGTGTTGAAATCGACCACATATGAAATTAAATAATTAATAAAAAACTATTCTTTATAAATTAAAAAATATAGAAACATTGAAATCAAGAATGACAACCTTTCCCTTACTAAAAAAGGTTAAATCAATTTTAATCCAATAGATATATTTTTTAAAAATTTACCATTAAAATAAAAAATATTTCTATATATGAGAATAAATTTTAAAAAATTACATAACTATTTTGGATTATATCCAATATATACTTTATAGGATCAAAACACAATGTGGGGCCTATATGACTAAAAAATATTATTTTAAATAAAAGAATTGTACCACAATATCGAGACTTATGATTTTCATACACATATATCTCATAGTTTTTTATGATTATTCATTAGATTATGTAAAAAAGAGTTTTAGACAAATTATAGTTTAGTGCCTTTTGAAACATCGAATCATAAACACTAGTCTATAATTAATATACATCATCTCCAAATATGATATTTATAACTATCACCCTTTTTGTACATTTCATACATATAACATATCTTCATAACCCTGGGAAAGGAAACATACCAATGGGTGGGATCAGAAACATTGGGAGTCTAAATAAGGAATATGTATAAGAATAATCTGGAAATAAATATATGAGAACATGAACATAACATTAGAAAACCAAAACCGACATATCAAACATCATAATAATTATTCATGTAAAAAATAATGGCAGTTCCTACGATTTGGATAATAAGAATATTAAATAACATGATGAATGAGAGGATAACATTGTCATAATAAATGGGATTTATGGCATAAAAATAATCATAGAAATTCATTTCCAAACTTATAAAGGTTCACTAACAAGACCATCATCCTATACAGAGTCCTTTACTCAATTGGGTTCACTTCCCATTATATCCATATCTTATTGAACTAGATTAACTCTTCATTCCATCCCTATCTTACTGATTCATGTTCACTCCCTCTTCTAACTATATATATGTCAGGAGATATAAATATTTACCCAATACATTACATTTAGATATATGTCCCACCCATTAAAAAATGAAAATGATATTTATGTGTTTTGTATGTTTATAAACATTCATCATACCATAACCCATGAAACGAAATAGGTATAGTAAACATTTATTCATATAAAACTATTGACAAAGACAGATTTCATTATCATTTCATGATAGGATAACCCATGAAAATAATTATGTTTCATAAGAATTTCCTGATTGTATTACATGCAAAAGACAGATGGGATTCAACAACATTAATCCTTGAAAACACAAACCATTCACAGAATGAAAATTAATGATATTTATAAGGCCCGAGTTTTTAACAATATTTATTATTTCTTTAAGTCAATAATTTTACTTTATTTCACATTGATGATCTTTTAATTATTATATATTTGTATAATTAGTCCATAACTAATACATAACAACTTAAATATTATATTTTATAAACTTCTAATCACTATCCATTTTATCAGAAGAAAAAAAAATTTGTAAAATGAATTATGGTTTCGTTTCATGATTATACTTCACAACTATTCATGTATCCCATCCTTTACTCTATTATTCTTTATATCTTATTATAAAAATTTCAAAACATGGGATGAGTATAAAAATCACAATAATTGATATAAAAATAAAGAAAACTTTTAGTCTTGTCAAAACATGTAAACCATGAATAATATATCTAATGAAATACTTTTCACCTTTATGATGTAGTAAATACAAGTCACAGAAAATAAGCTCATTTATTACCCTTTTTCAAATCAAAAGTGTAACTTAAAACCCATATAATGAAACATATAACACATAAATGTAACATGGCACATAATCTAACTAAAATTAAATAATTATATGGTCGACTTCCTCACATATCACTATTACAAATGTAATAGCCAAACGATTGACATCCATATTCAATGAATTGATGGTTATAATGCAACCACCCTTCCATGTTTCATCACAAAACCACCTATATTTGGTTTATAATATATCCAAACATATTTTGCTTATTACAAAACCACCAATTATATGTCAAAGTGTCATTATAAAATTATAAAACATAAAAGATTTCAGTTATCAACAGTTCGCTCATTTACATTCATTTTCAATCACAATAAATCATTCCAAGATATTGAAATATTCAATGCACTTCCAAAACCATTTTCAATACCAAAATACCACAAATGGATTAATGTATTTTTTTCTTTTAAAATATTAAGGCTTATAGAGGAGTCTAAATATTAAATAGTGGATATGGTGGTGGATAAGTTTTTATCGCCACATACATTAAAAACATTCTTTTTCGCTCAGTAAAATTATTCTAATAAAATAATTCCGTTTTAAAACATTTTAATTAAATTACAATTCAATGGGTATGATTATACTCTATATAAAATAATGTGGTGTAGAACATCAAAACAAGCCTCAATCAAAGGAGATTGAGATGAAGTCTCTTCCCTTTAGTTTGATTCATCAGGCATGTTAGTTATTCTCCTAGATTAACTAAATTAGGATAATTTATACATTATTAATAATATTATCCATGTTTAATATTTTTTGTATTCAATTATTACCATGTTTTAAAATTTACATTATAATTTATGTTCATATCAGACCAACTGTCGATATTAGGTACATGAGTCAAAAATGAACTTGGTTTGATGTCACAACTCCATGTTGTCATAAGACTATAATATCCAGATTAATATTCATGAATTTTTTTTCATTTTTATACATAAATTATACCTTTAAATAAAACCATGATGTGTGATTATGAAAAATGGACAATGTTATATTCACGGAGATAGTAATCTCTACGTACACATGAGTAAAATTTTACATTTTTCATGGATAATTATGGAAAGAAGTTAAGTATTATTTTATCTTTGTAGAATGATAATATAGTTATTAATATCATATTAATCTTTTAAATATACATATATAAACAATAAATGTGATATAAATAATAAAAATGAGTCACATTGCTTCGTAGTGGTGATAGTACACTTGTACGAACGGACAACTTTATCATTTAAATTATTATGGAGAGTAGAAACATAATTGACATTATATTTTCATATAATTATTAATAGGTCCTTAATATCATATATTAATATTCTTTACATTGTTATAACATTCATGGGATACAATTATGGGAATTGAATTAGATCAGTTTGTGGTTGTGATAGTTTACACTTATAAACGGACAATTAATCAATTTCCAATTTAATTGAATTGAAGATGGATTTTAGTGATTATATTAATAGAATAACATATATGTATATTCAGTACAATGTTTCTATTATTTCTTCATGTGTTATAGTTATTTCATGGATGGGGAAGAAGAAATAAAATTGATATACTTAAAGAAAACGATATCTCATCTTCAGTTGATCGCCTTTGAAGAACACCCAAACACCTCTAAGTAGGTTTTTTATCCAAAAATGAGGCCTTAAAATGTTCGAAGGGATTCTAGAATGGTTTTTTGGCTGATATTCTCTGAAGAAATATTTTTTGGAAGTGTGAGTAATAGAGAGGAATAAGAGCCTTTTTATAATAGAGGGGGGCACCCTTGGAGTTATGGAAAAATGTAAATTAATATATATTAAATTTAGATTCCAAAAGGGTCCAATCTAATTAAATATAAATAAATAATGATTATAAGTATAAATATAATAATCCAATAAGAATTATATATGTTTTGGATAATTTTTAATCCTTATTTCTTTGTTTTAACCCTTTTTAACTCTTACCGTTTTATCAAGTAATTTACATTTTCAAAGTTAAAATAGTTACAAAATCACACAAGACGACAAAATGAATGGTAAATTAATGAAATTTTTAGAGTTCTCTCAAATTTTTGTCAAATATTGTATTTGTATAAATTTTATATCATTTAAATAAATATTTAAAATTTTAAAATATGAATTGTGATTATTTTGACAGTATTCCGCACATGACTTTTTTAAATACTAAAAAACATGATTTTTTTGAGAAAAATATATTAAAACAATCCATCCATGTCATATTAATCGAAAAAAATTCATGGATTACATCAAATATTTTTAATTATAATTATTATAATATTATTAATATCATTTATTTGATTCTCTTTTTAATAAATAAATCACTACATCATCATTGTGTCATTATTAAATTTAATTATTTAGTGTATAAAATTTATAAATAATGTACTATGATACAGGTAATATTATTATCTTTATAATGACTACATGTAGTGAATGAGATCAATTATCTAACCTCATATTAAAATTGTTTTATTAATAAAAGACATATTTGTGACATATTTTACTTTACTTTAAATTAAATGTTAAAAATGTCATAATCACACCCATGAGGCTTCCAAAGGCCACAATTTTGGACAATGTATTTTCCTGGTAGGTCATAACTTATCCAATAAGATTAGGGAAAGTGTTAGGGTAGTATATTATTATTATAATATTATTTCAACCCATTTTTACTTGATTTACCTTCAATCATGGAAAATAAAATTAAGCAGAAAGGGAAAATATTCATAATGTCAAAAAATAAAAGGGATTAATTTAAATAATTTTTTCTATTTTATTCATAATATGGAATCCAGTTTTCTAAATTCAAAAGACTGAATTGGCAGTAATTAATTGAAAAATAAATCTCATTGAAAGAATAAAAAATGGTTTTTATGAAAAATGGTCAAAAGTTTACATAGTTTTTATATTTAATTTCATTTTGAATTTGATTATAATGAAAAAAATGGTATTGAATAAAAAAAATAAAAATTATACATTAAAAAAACTAAACGGATAATAGAACTATATAAATAAATTATCTGAAAGTGTTGTTTTTGAATTAAAATGACATATTTTTCAGTATTTATTAAAATATGAATTTTATACAAAAAATAAAAAAAATCAACAAATTTAAATTTCTATGTTCCTATTCTAAAGATGAATTTTAATTTTTTAAAAGTAACATATAAATTTTATATAATCTAGACCTCAAAATACTTCACCATTAAAAGGCGGTAAAACTACCTTTTAAAAATATTAGATTATTTTAGGATTTAAATTGGATTTATTTTCATTTAGGCCTCTAGAATTTATTATAAAGAAGTAAAAACATTAAATAAAAATCTATAAACATAAAATAGATCGTTATGTTTATTCTTGCAAAAAATGGATAGGTGATAACTAAAATTTAAAATAATAATAACATATTATTATTATTTTGTATACCTCTATCTTGTGTGCGACATAAGATTTTTTATAAAGACATTATTATATGTCAAGTATGCTATATGACATTGAATCCCCATTAAATTAATAATAATATCTAAATCATAAATATTAATTGATTTAAAATATTATTATTCCACAATTTACGAGGTATGCTACATCCTTCCCCCCTTTTGGAAATTTCATCATTGAAATATTATTTACTTAAGAAATAAGTGGGGGTATTTCTCCTTCATTTAATTTTCTTATTCCCATTATTATATCTTTAACCTTATGGGGTTTTCTCAAAACCATAACCTAATGAATATCTTTATTTCACAACACTTTTTATATGTGGTCAATAATTTGGACTAGTTGTTCCTCAAAAGAATGATTCTCTTCCAACTAAACTAATTTTGGTCTAAAAATATGATACAAATCTAATATATACATTCCTAACAATCAAAAATGAAAATCACTGTGTATTTGGGATAAACATAGAGGTAAATCCACTCAATTTGAAACTAATCCCACTTTATCAAGGATTTCATTGGGCCTAATGAACCTTGGACTCAACTTCCAATTCATACCAAAACACATCACACTTTCCCAGTGTGAAACATTGAGAATGACATGACCACGTAAATATAAATAAAGATCCTTTCATAGGTTATTTTCATAAAAGTTTTCCCTACTATGAGCTATCCTCATATTCCTCTAAATAAACTAAACATTCTCTACCATTTCCTCTACCAATTATGGTCCCATTAACTTTCTTTCACCTACTTTATCCCAAAATGATAGAGTTTGACACTACTTAACATATAATGCCTCAAATTGTTCTATATATATACTAGATTGAAAACTATTATTAAAAGAAAACACAACCATAGAAATATGTTGATCCCAACTTCCATGGTAATCCATTGAACCAACAAGAAGAAAATACTCCAAAGTCTGAATTTTTCTGTTTTGACTACCCATTTGATTGGGGATGAAAAGCTATAATGAAATTTAATTCGGTACCCAATGAATTCTGATGTAATTTCCAAAAGATAGAAGTGAACCTGGGATCATGATCAGATAAAATAGAGAGGTGAACTCCATGTATCATTAATATCTATTTACTATAAAATAGAAAAGGCTTATCTAGAGATTGAGTATCTCTAATAGGAAAAAAATGATATGATTTAGTCAATCGATCTTAAATAACTTGATCGCATTCTTACCTTGAGAATTATTTTGTGATCCCATTAAAAAATCCAAAGATACATTTTCCCATTTCTATTGTTGAACATGAAAAGGATGGAGTATCCCTTTTGATAAATTACCCTCTTATTTAAATTTTTTACAAATAAATCATATCAGGGTAAGGTCACAAATATCACATTTTACTATATCCCACCAGTAATACTCCAAAAGGTCTCTGTACATCTTAGTGATACTCGGATTAACTAAAGAATGAGAACTGTGATCTTCACATAATAACTCATTCTCCTATTTTTAATCCAAATGCATAGATATTCTCATTCAAAACCTCAAAAAATAATCTTTATCAATGTTAAATTTAGGTGACATACCCTTTTAATAAATTATTCTATTTTTTAAAACTCAATGAATTCCTTCTACATAGGCATAATTCTGTTTGATAAAGATGTTTTCACTGAATCCTGATATAATTGAGGAATTTACTATACCAACAACTTCCAATTCAAAATTCATCAAATCAATAATGAAATGATATTTTTGAAATAATATCATGGTTAATATAGCATTATGTTTTGACTCAAAGCATCATACATAGTAATATCCCGACCTGGCTCACCACTAGGATGGTGGCCTGACCAGTCACCACATAGCCTCAAGTGTGCCTCCTCGCACGCTAGACGATACCAACTAGCAGCAAGGGAGTAAGGACAGTTAGTGGGAATACTATACCTTCTTATCAAAGTTTCACAATAGTATGACAGTGTAATTCAAAATCAACAATGGATGCAGTAAAACATAATTGACATGGCAGTAGAATATAGAATTCATATAAAAGAACAAAAGTGGCCAATGCCACTTTATACAGTGGATTAATTCATGACATGGTATTGATTCATTACAGAAATCAGTAAACATTACAACATGATTTTCAATACAATAATTTGTAGGACTCATGTTAATAAAATAACTAAAATCCCAAAGGTGAACTCCATTACCATCCTAAGATGCATCTCAATCCTTTCATCCCAACTCATGGGAAAAAGAAAATAGTGATCGTGCTCATGCTTATTACGAAAAAACCGGAATATCATCCATGAATACTACCAAAAAAGTGTCACGATATTGATGGAATATCCAATTTATAAAACCCATAAAAACTGAAAGAGTGGTTCTAAAACCCGAAGGCATCACAAGATATTCATAATGTATATACCTACAACTAAATGTTTTCTTCGGTATAATATAATATTGAACACTGAGCTGATAATAACCCGACCAAATATTTACCTTTGAAAACCAATTTTCACAATTTAAATGATAAAATGATTTATCAATACGAGGAAAATGGTAATTCTTATTAACAGTTACTAGGATCAAATTATGATAGTAAAACAAATACTTATTTGAACCATCTTCTTTCATGTAAAAGTCCGTAGGCCATCCAATAGGCTATCCAACTATATTTTGATCTCTTTTATCTCTTCATGTGCCATATGATAAAAAGGTTTTGATAACGTCTATGTTCCTAACACCTTATTAATATTAAACTCTTCCTCTCTACATGGAGGGATTCTAGAGAAATCATCTAACAATATTTATGAAATGCCTAAAATGACAAGAAGAAGATCAAAAATAGAATAAAACTCATTAGGAACAATAAAAATAACAGAAAACTAAATCCTTAGCCCAAGGAGGGAAGGTCCTACACAACCAGACGTCATGTCATACTCCCCCTAAAACACATGAAATATCCCATCAGTACTATGAAATAAAACATGATGATTATAAAAATAAACCTCATATCAACCAATACATGACAATCCATATAGTTTATGATATAAAAAAATACAGTTCAAGCACAGGAAAATAACAGACAAACTCCATATCTGCTATAATTAATGAAAAATAAGGAAACATAAACCCTTGATCTTTTCTCTTACCAAGGTGTGTCTCAAAATATATTAATAATTACTTATGTTTCATTGGAATTTTATTAATATCAATAAAACATGAAGATATAAATGTGTTGGAGGTTCCACTGACAAATAAATCAATTAGTACAAAAGATATAATAGGGATAATACCTCTCACTATTTCTAGAACTACATCAACTTCCATTGGACACTCATCTACTAAATGAATGTGATTCTCTACTAGGGACTATGACTAGATCCATAAAGTCTTTTAAGCTTCTTAATACACTATAGTATCCATTGAAACTGAAGAACCATATCCATAACAAGGTGTAGTTATATCATAATAGAAAAATTTTAAGTGACCAATACATCCTTATTCTCTGCATGTCTTTGTGGTAATATGACTAGAACATCTTGTGTGTATTACCATTTCACACTAAATGAATGTGACAAAAACACTACTAGCTATAGTAGATAGTGCATTGGAGGCTCACTACTAAGACCCTGCACCACCACTTCTATGTTGATCCATCCCCTTCATTTTCCTCCAACATACACAACTGACGATACCACTGGATAAAAGATACAAGGTGGAAAATCAAAAATTACAGACCATATACATATCTTCTATAATATCTCTTACAACCATATCTGTGAGAATATTTCAACATAAACACTTGTGAGCTAATATCTGGTTGCAAACACTATATGTTCTTTATATCCATTGAATGGTTATTTTTCTATGTGGAAAGTGAAAAAAAGAAATCTCAACTAATTAATTGGTGTACGCCCACACCAAAAACTCTCCCTGATGCAAAGATATTAAATCTAGTTATTTTTACAACATCAAATACTCTGAAAGAAACATGCAGAAGAACAATGTTTTGAAACCATACAAATTTAAATCCATATGTTTGTCTACCTAGACCATGGAATCCCACCATCACCTTTCAGAACCCTCGATCCTGAATGTTGCACACTTCACCTTCATATAATTAAGTGTCAAAAAAAGTCTAATATTTGATAGATCACATCTAGATATTCTTCTAGATATTAACGTTCATTAATTATTTTAATAGACGGTGGATTCTCAGGTAATATTTCCTGCGATCAATATCTCTCTCCTCTTGTACCTGGATGTTCCTCAAAAACTATGTTTTGAACTCAAGGAATTTTGTTATCAACAACATGAAAAACCCATATGATAGTCTCAATGAGATTATAATCTATTGGGATGTTCCCATGAGGATCATCAGCTGAACCGTCCTAAGGAACATATGGAAGACAACTCAAAGGAAAATTTCTACACACTGAATCATAAGAGTGATCATAAAAAACAAATCATACATTAAACAAAAAACCCATAATAAAAAATTTGTAATAAAAACAAAAACGAACACTACAGACACATATCCCAACATCCCATAGAATCATGAGTCTCCTCATGATAAGAAATTTCCAATAAATATTCACAATATACCACTTAGGTCCCAAAAAGCCTATCTTTAGCGTAAAAAATTTGACATGAAAATGACTCTTAAGGAAATACCTTCAATAATAACAAATTGTAACTAATCGACTCTGGAAACCCACAACGATAGAACCCAATCCAATCCATCACATACCTAGAGGGAATTCCCATTCCCCAAGGGCTTGTGACAAGATCTTTGGAATCAGGCAACAAACTAGATGGAATTACTTTTCCCTACATAAACGAACACTTAGAATATATGTATATACAAAAGTGATAAGGAATAGTGTAATTCTAATAAATATATCCTTTAACTGAGAGAAGGACATAAAAATCAATTATTATAAAAGTACCCAAAAATTCAAAGAGTCAAGTCCAACTTCAATGGAAAAACCCAGATAGTAATATAATGATATGGCATGAATAGACACCAACCATCTCACCCTTAGATACATAACTAAGGTGACACATAACTTCACTTACTCGCTATGGTGCCTTACATTTTCATACATTAGAATACATACATAGTAATATGAACCTCTGAAGGGGCATGAAGGGTGTCATGTAATAGACTCAATATGATTCTACCCAAGTGTTCCATAACATGTATCTATATAACAATTCATGTATTCTCATTTTAGATAATATATTCCATGATAAGAAGTAAATATGTTTAATATAAAATAGGTTTAACACCTCCCCTTTTTCATATTTATAAAACACAATTAGGTATATCAATTTCAAATAATATTTTCCATATCATCATTTATAAATGTAAACATGAATATCAAGTATAAAACATAAATCCAATAAATACAAATTAGAGTAGAAGGTATCTACATCGTGGATCACTATAGGACCAACTATAATATAACTCGTACAACTGTCAATCATGTGCACAATTTGTTTCCTAGAACACATGCCTAGGATGTAGAGGAATACCCCACGAATAACCCCCCCCCAAACAAATTCAATATTTTTCCCATAGAACAACGACCCTAAAAAATTGAGGAAATACCCTTGAGAAAACCACTCGATAATCACTAACAATAGATGATATCCACTAGAAAAACCTTCAACAACAGTACCCAAGGTAACAAATATTCTTTTTTTCCAAATTCATTCCAATTCATTGGAAAAAATTTCAATGCCCCTTCACAAATCCATTTAAATGCATTGAAAACACCCATTTTCATTCCATTTATCAACAATTATGGAAAAATATTTTTCCTTTAAAAACACATTTCAAGACACAAAAATAATTCATTTCAATTTATCATATATATCATTTCGTAAATTTTAATAAATAATTATCATCAAAATATACTAGAGATGGAATCAAAACCCTCAAATCTCTGGTCACACAAGCCAACAATGGGATTAACCATAAAGAAAACCCAAGCACATCAATGAAGTACATTGATTCCAATCTATATCTCAAGTTAGATAAAATTTAGACAAAAGGGGTTTGGTGGAAAGGAAAAACCCCACATAACATAATAATTAACACTCACCTCACTATAACCAACAATGTAATGACCTTTGGAATGATATCACAAAATGGATTTGGAGAGACACACCACAACCACAAATGAGATAGAATATGGATTGGATCAATCAGGAAAGAAAGATGTCTCCAAAAGTCACTAATGAGATCATTTAGTTAACGAAAAGGGGAGAATAGTTTTCCTTGTGGGAAATCATGCCAATACAATTCCTTAAAAAATTTATTCTAGGGAAATTACAAGAAGTGTAAATCCTTTAAATGTTGTGAAATCCAAAAGTGATTATATAGGATAAAAAAATTCACCTTAGATTAAAAATACTACATATAAATAACTCATGACTTGAAATATATCTTCACATCATGAAAACTTTCACAACATGATTCCCTTTTATGACTGGTACACATCGACCATTATAAATCATGTGACCTAGTTAGAAGAGGTGAAATCCCTTTTTCACCTGTATTAACAACCAATAAAAGATGAGTGTCCAACAGAACTACAACATCACCATTATAGGTATCATCCCAATTGAATCTAATCCCTACAAAGATGATGAAAAATAAAAAAAACATGATGACACTTTGTATATACCTATTAGATAAGTAATGTGATGTTACACTAGTTCTCTTAGAGTGTTTACATTACCATAGTCAAGTGTCTCACATGCTCCTCCTGAGACACCTATTAAACTAGGATGTGCTCAATCAAGACTACCATGAACAATTCCATGAAAATAGGAAAGATATGGTTGGTGTGTATTGTGAAAAATACTTGACTGTTGTTCATGCCAAACAACATCACTGTGTACTCATCAGGATCATATTATCATTTCAACTTATTCTTCACTATATCCCCATCCCACACTCACAACTGTTGATTACTTTTTTAGAGGTCAAACATTGATAACCACCGTACCCCTCTCAAAAAATCAATGAGTTCATTGATCCTCATTATTGGGTACTTATTTTTCACGTTCACCTAATTCATGCCCACTTAATACACGCATTACCTCAAGATAGCATCTTCCTTCTTTGAGAAAAATATTGGGGTTTCCAAGGGGGAAATAGTGGTTCTCAAAAATCATTTCTCCTATAGATCCACCTACCACAACCACATCGATTGAACCTCTATGGGATCCATACAATATTCTATTATAGATCTCATTTCAATCCTGAGATGAAATTCAATATATAATTCTAGCACTCTATGGGGAAATAAACCTGGTACATCTTAAGAAAGGACTTCTTCGTAATCCTACACCACAATAGGAAATTGATAACCCAAAGAAGCCACTACTACAAGGGTAATTCTAGATAACCAGTGATTAATTGGTCACAATCTCCTATTCTTGAGATCATTCTACTTTTCCAAGGTCTCAGTTTCACCCTTAAAGGAAAAAATCAGTCTATCACATCATAAACACCACTTACTCCCCCTAAAGAAGTTAATCTTGAGATAACTGTGGAAAAATAGTTAATACCTATGATTATTTCATAAAAAATAATTTCTTCTAAACAAAGATCCCACACAAAAAATTCACCTCCAAGCATCAGATCTCACTACCTTGACAATTTCACAATCATATATTCACCACCAACTTGATTATCTAATATTTAGTTCCAAGTTAATGGATCAACCAAGATCTCAATGTTTTAAACCAGAAAAGTGGAATGGAATAATTAAATCTCACTTATGAAAATAAATATTATATCTAATGTAGAAAACACACGTATTATACCTCGTATCATCATTGGAGAATCAGTGTTATATTCCCCCTTAGCATGCATCTGGCCTCATCCCTAACCACTAGTACCTTGAGCCTAGTGTTGACCACTTGGGGGTGGTGGTGGTAACATATCAAATGTATGAACACCATATCATTATATATCAGCCCATATTCCACATCTAATTCCCCATATAACTCTTTTATCCTACATCCATCTCTATAACTATGGTCCCTCAATCGTCTCATGATCAGATGTATAATGGTCATGACAATACCAATACATATGTCCCCACCCCTCAAAAGTGAATCACCACATCTCTAAGGGATAATTCAATCCACCCTGAGATACCTACACCACTAACCGTGTGTTGTATGATAAATTCTTAAATAAAATAATAAAAATGGATTCTTACGACTGTTGTCGAATGCCTGGTGCAAAAGACTCAGGTACTAGGTGTCCAATAGTAGCTCCAACTGTTGGTGCATACAATTTAATAAATATCTCAACCACCAAGGATTTATCAAGTACCCCATCATTGGTGGGAATGCAAATGGATAATATTTATACCATGATACCTTAGCGTAATAACTGCTGAAGGGTTTCCTCTTTAAAGAACTAAACTCATTCAACATCCAAGGAGTAATTTGATATATCGGTAAAACATTGTGAGCACTTCTCCATTTTCATATTTTCACGATGTAGATATAAAAAATCATGTATGCATACCGATCAAAAATGGAAGATAGAACTCCTCTATGAAGTGATAATCAATTTGTGACTAAGAGAGAGTTGTATTATCATTGGACTGAGTCACCATTCTCCACCATCACCGAGTAGATCCCTAAAGAAGACTCTCCCCGACCATATCCATCTAATCTATAGGTTCCATTATAAGAGAAAAATGTGAGTGACAACCTCTAGTAAGTCCTCAGCCACCTGGGGGTCTAGATCACTACAAAACCCTATAGGTCACTGCCTCTAAAAAATGTGTAATGATCATATCATCCGTGTAACATAGGTTGGGATTTCCAATGATATCTACTAACAAATAGGTGGTAATATTTTTGGTAAATCACCCAGAGGTGATATCAATGATATATTCTCCTATAAGGACTCCACATCACTAGGCTGACCATCATCGTGATCACATAGTGGAATCTAGGATGGCTGTCAAAAAGGAGGAATCATGAAATCAGAATATATGTACCATTTTCAAAAGAGTATAAATTTATAATCGTGTCATGTAGAAAGTGGAAAATAAAACCATTACTTTTTGATTCATGTATAAAAAATGTTCTTGTAGCTAATGTTTACATATATGAAGATGAAAGGTATGTGATAATTGTCCTGGTGTATAGATACGTCAGCCAAAAATCCAACTCTAGTTTTCATGACCTGAAATCCAAATTTGACACACTAGAAACGATGTCCCAATACAAATCTCATGGACCTTCTTCCTATGGTAGTACCGACCACCTCTAATAAAAAAATTTGTGAACCGAACCACTGAGGTCTGACCCAAGACTACACCATGACCTCTGCCAATAGGCCAGGGTCTATTGTCCATCTCCAAGTAGTTATATCCCATACATGGGAGTAATCTTATTAATTTTAATGAACACACACACAAACTCATATCCAAGAACAGACAATAGTAAAATGAAAAACAACTAAAACTAATGCTTGCAAAAATATATGATCCGAAAACAAAGGATGAATGTAACGTACCAAATGTAAAAAAAGAGGCCAAATACAATACAAAAAAACTATCAAGATTTAAATCCTCTCAAAGGTTGAGTATTAAAGTAAAATTAATTCTCCTAGTAAAACACCTATGTCTAAAAAACTCTTTCTATGATCCACCCACTTCATGTCCTCCTAAGACACGAGGAATACGGTTATTGTCTTCATATGATATGAAATGTGCATGAAATTACAATGTATGTGTGATTATAATAATACATTATTGCACATTTGAAAATTATAAAAATTAATTGTAACACCCCATGATTTCATAGCATGTTATTTCTTCATTGTAATTCAATAACATTCACTACATGCAACACCGAGTTCTAGCGCACCATGACTTACCAAACTAGCCGTTCAAAAGTGGTTATGGATAGTATTAACTGAATTTTGAACTTTATATAATCTTTATAATTTTATAACACATATTATGAATTTCTCAGACATATTGTAAGAACAAATACATTTTTGTAGATAAAAGTAGAATTTTTCAAAAAAATGCAATTTTACTGCCTTTTAATGGCGAAACATTTTTAAATCCAATATTTGAAACTTTTATATATTAAATTTGACCAAATAAACTTCTTCTTTATAATAGGGACAAATAATTTAGTTTCTATAAAGTTTCGTTGTTTTTCTGATCACTTTCATATTTGGGTGAATAGTGAAAAATACTATATTTTATCTGAAAACAACTTTTTTAATCAATATAATTTATAGTGTTAACATATACATTTAATTGGTTTCAAAGTATAAATGTATTATATTTTTACCATTTAATCCAATTATGGTCATTGTATGTTATTTCACATTGAAATTGAACACAAACAAGTGTCAAACTTTTGAAAGTTATTATTTCTTAAAAATACACATTTTGGTTTTGATAGCTGGAATTAATTTTAAAATAATAAATGAATCATCTATGTTTTGAATTTTGTAAAATAGACTTCAGTATTGAGTTTGGAATATCAAAATTATCTTAGAATAAATTTTTGGTATTTTTCTGAAAGCATTCAAATTTTTGATGAATAGTAAAAAACACTGAGTTATAGTTTAAAACCGAATTTTTATATAAATAATTATTAATTTTATTTAAATTTATTTTAGGTAAAAATAGATACATACCCAGAAATTCAGACATAGGATAACCTCCGACCATTTATTAAAGTAAAATAAAAGTTCAGTACAGAAGAACACAAGCCCAAAAACAACAACTAGAAACCATCAAAACCATACCTATCGCCAAACTCGTGATAGAAATCTTCCTCCGCAGTGGCAGATTCCCATTCCTAGAATTTATAATGCTTAAAGATTTTGTCTTAATTCCTCCTCAAATTCAACCGACCCAAATAAATTAATGCAATAGGAGATTGCATACCTTTACATAGACCTGCCCCACCTCCCTTTGTTATCGATTACCTAGTGGACATCGGCTTTGGAAAAGTGGAGTAATCCGTCCTCAGCCTCCTTCATGGTGAGGAAATCCTCACCTCTTGGTTCTCATCTACCTCCACCTTCCCCCCTGGGAAATTTTTCTATACGAGGACCTCGACAATCCACCATTATTTTTTTACCACTCTCAGAGGCCTCCTCCCATTTCCCAGGAATAACCACATTTTTATAATATGATGAATGATTCTACTGAAACAGAGAATTAGCGTCAATTAATGATAATCATTTCGACTATTTGACTATTTCATGATATTTATACATCACCATCCTCATTTCTTCATTAGCATCAGTATCCTCTTGAGGTAAAGTCTCCACATTAGCACCAGTATTTCCTGGGTTAGTCACCTCTGCATCCTCTTGTTCCAAACCCATAAAACAGTTGCTTATAGAAATTGTAATGACAACCCCTCCATCATCTTTATTCCAGCCACTTTTCTCAACACATCCCTCCGAAGACCCAAATGAATAGACATCATGCCCAGTAGGACCTGTTTTCTCCACTGCTACAGGTTGCACCCCCTCAACCCTACTACTAATATCCTGGTCATTACATCCAGCCTGCTAATCCCCCACTTCCTTACTCAAATCCAAATCGGCCTCCACCTCTTGATGATTTTCAGCAATGTCCTAGACCAGAACAACATTAACCCCAGCACTCACTACCGCTGTATTGCGATTTTCCAAGCCATCATTCTTCCCAACATGTAGAGCACCACCACTCTGTGTAACCCCTGCAACTTCAGAAGCTCCTGGAGGGCTTTCCAAGTCGTGTCTCTACCTATTGAATATTTCATTGACCCTCGGTTCAGTAGGCAACACCCATTCCTACTGTTTCTTATCCACTACACCTATAGGAACATCATTCGCTACACTTTCAACTCCCCTAAACCCATCATTGCAAATAAACTTCGGTGACTTGCTACTCCAAATAGCAGGGCAAAATGAGGCCCGAGACGCCTGAACAGCTTATGGGGTATGGTCAACCCTTTTCCCATCACCTGGGGCAGCCTCACCACTTATCAATGGGACAACATTTTCCATATCCGGGAGCTCAACAGGTCAGACACCCCCAGGCTTCTTGAGACAACCCGATTCATCATGTCCCTGTCTGTGACAACATGAAAAGAAGGGAGTCCAAGATTCATAAACAATAGACTGATCATACCTATATTCATTTTCGACAACAATCCAGACCATCTCCAGTGGAACTCTTGAAAGATTCATTTCAATACAGATTCTCGCAGTCATCGTATGCATCATCGATTTCATCCTTTGATCACTACATATGAACCACCCAATAGAATTGCAAATTGATCTCAACAACCCAAGGTTCAAGAACAGAAAGGGAAGACCAGGCAGTTGGATCTATATCGCCATATTGGCTGAGTCGTGATACATATGGGAAACAAAAGACCACTGAAGAAGATGAAAAGAGAAACCAGAGAATGATTTCCTATTTGGGGACCAAGCCCTACCCAAGTTTTCTTCATCAGCAAAGATAATGAGAAATTGTTGCGGCCCTAGAATACCTACCAGCGCACAACGCTTCAAACCCCATTCGACATTGATGGCCTTGTCAAATTCATCCACAAGTGGTCATCGCCGCATGAATCTCTCAATCAGATCCGTGGAGAGTAACGATGATGCTTCAGAGAACCCATGCACTATAACCGGAACAACAAGATGACCTGAGATGCAGCAGGGGACCTTCAGAGCAACTTGGATTTCAGAAAAGAAGAAACCAACATTAGACAAGGACTGAATGAGGTCATGATTACTCGGTTTCACAGATCCAGAATAAAGATTAAGAGGCAGATAACCCCCCTCCTCCATGGGAGGAGGGGTCGCGGCGGTCTTCATCGCCGTAGATATATAAAATTTTTATTAAAATTTTCATTGTCTTTTACCCATCTCCTAGGCGAATTTGGAAATTCACATAAAACATAATTTTACTGCTTCTGTGAGTGGAATTTTGAAAATCCGAGAGACACAGTAAATATCAAGGAGTAAAATGTGGATCAATAAATAAAAAATAATTTTTGGTGAATAGTAACTTTTTACTTTTATTTACCACGGTTAAAAGTAAATAGTGTAATTAAGGGTAAAAAGGATATTAATATTACCTTAACACATGTCCTAATTATATAGGACAATGGTATATCGACCAAAAACAACCTTATGAATAAAATATTATCATTTTGGTCCACTTGGATTAGATTAGTACATTTATTATTATTTAATTCAAAGAAGAGTTAAAAGAATTAAAATCAAAGTTTAATAACTAAAAAAAATTAATATAGGGTTATATATAAGATAAATTCGATTATAAATATCCATTAGAAAGATAAAAATATTTTATACATAATGGTATTTTATTTATAATTTTTATACATTAAATAATTTAATTTAGTTGTGACACAATGATGATGTAGTAATTACCATATTAATGAAAGATTAAAATAATTGATATTATAAATACTCAAATAAATGTAATTTGAGACTTTTTATGAATTAAAATAAGTTTCTAGGTTAATATGACATATTATGATTAGTTATATGATTTTATTTTGAAGTAATAATGCTTTTATGAATTTATCAAAAACAGAATACCCAATAGTGTCAAAATTGACATAAAAGCGTTTTTAAAACAAATATTTTATTATAAATTGATATTCTATTCCTCAAAATATAATGTTCAGAAAAAGGACTTATATCATGATAGGTGTATAATTAATGGACCTTTTGGGGGTCTATTAGAAGTTTATAGTATGTTTATTAACCATATAATATATAAATACAAATATGCATAGTAAATGTTAAACTAGTTAACTAAGAGTTGAATCTAAATGATAAGGTTAATAAAGTGATTAAACCTATCTAAAAACAATTTGTTGACTGGATTTTGAACCATCCCCACCTTAGGCTCTAAATAAATCAATTTTGATCCATTATAATGCGAATATGAATTTATTATAAAATAATATTTTATGTTTTTCCTAAGGTGCCCCTCACCCCTCTCATAAATGGGCACTCCCCCTTCACTCTAATTCACACCTTCTAAGCCATTTGTCTTAGAAAACACATGCCCAAATACCCTCTCAAATATCCTTATTTCATCCTAGAGGCCTTAGTTTGATCATAAATCCAACCTAAGGAGCCCTTTTGATCAAATCAAAAGGAAGAACCTGAAGAAGAGGTAATGATTTCACCACGCTCTTTCAAGTACCTTTCTTCTTCCACTTCCTTTTTCTTTGTTGTCTCTATTCTAAAATAATAACACTAGTATATTATCTATACTGTGATTTTATTATAATTATGGTACAAACAAATTCATCATTCTATCAACCCTTTGAATGACATGTCACCATACGTGCGTACGTACGACATACCGTCTCCAATTCGTGGTGTAATTGTTATTCAATACATTATTATTTGGATTGGTATAATAATGATTTGTATTTGATGTAAATAATAAATATAACATGATTAGAATTATATATATATGATATAATGTAACATCCCAGGTAAATAATTAATATTACTTTTTCATATACAAATATTACTTTAACTGGGATGCTATGTTCGATGGGGTACCCAATACGCAACAACGAGTTTCTATGAAATCTTACGATGCACACTAATAATATAATAATATTGTTGTAAATGGTAATAAAATCCTAGATGATGTAATAGAGGGAATGAACATAACTAACTAAAATTTATTATATATGCTTGTCAAATATTTTTACATTTATTCAATAAATGTTAGATGCTTAAAATGCGAATGAATCCAATTTTAAGCATAAATATTCTAAAAGGATGATTAACTGCCTTTTGATGGATAAACCCTTCTAAATCCACTTTTTGACAATTTTTTGTGTTATAATGGACAAAATAAAATTCTTTTTAGAATCGGGACATCAAAATTTTCTTTGTATAAATTTTTGGTATTTTACCAATAAAGATCGTTTTTTACAGAATAGTGTAACATGCTGTATTTTAATTCAAAACCTCCTTTTAATCTAATTTATTTATATGATTAGATTATATTTTTAATTGGTTTTAATGTGAAATTATAATATATTTTTACCATTTAATGTAATGGTGGTCATTGGAATTAATTTCACTTTGAAATTGGACTTAAACTAGTGTTAATCTTTTGATATATTTTGTTTCTTAAAAACACTTTATTTGTTTTTACAATGAGAATTAATTATTAAATTGGTTAATGAATCTTAAATGTTAGTAATTTTTTAAAATAGACATCATTTTTGAATTTGGGATATCAAATATAACTTCAGGTGAATTTTTGGTATGTTTCTGAAAAAACATCAATTTTTTGATGAATAGTGAAACCACTAAGTGGTAGTTAAAAAACTGATTTTTCGTTTAAATGATATTTTACAAACTCTGTGATTTTAATTTCAAAAATCCTACATACATTGTTGTCATTAGGATGTAAAATGTGGTTAAATGGGATGAATATAATTTTTGGTGAATAGTAACTTTTAGGTTTTATTAATAGCGATTAGAAGTAATTAGTGTAATTTAAGGTAAAAATAATGTTTTAATAAAATGAAATTACCTTGACACATGTCCTACCCTTATTTTATGTGTCATGACCGACCAAGACAATCCATGGGTCAACTTGGGGACCACATGGAGCCACATGGCTATGAAAATGACATTAATAACTTTTTATTTAATGTTAAAATAAAAATGTCACAAACATGTTGGTTTTACTAAAACAATTTTTACATGGGGTTATACAAGTCATATTTTTGACTATAAATTTTCATTGGAAATATAAAAATATCTCCTACGTCATAGTAGTTTTTTTATAATTTTTAGACATTAAATAAATTAATATATTTATGACACCATGATGATCTAACAATTACCTCATTAATGAACGATTTAAATAAAATGAAATGATAATGTAAATTCTATGAAATAAAAAAGTAAAAAACCTATTGGATTGGTGGATTTCGGACCCTTATCACCTTATCCTAAAAATATATAATTTTCGGTCCTTTGATATCCGGAAATAATTTTATAATTAAGGTACATTTCAAGACATTCCGATAGTGCCCCTCCTCTCTCTTATAAAAGGCCCCCACCTCTACCTCTTTGCCCACACCTCTAAAGCCCTTGTATCATCCAACCTCTGTACATTTTGTCTCTCCAAATCCCTCTATTACTCTTATAATCCTCAATTTGGTCATAAGTCTTTCCAAGGAAGCCTTTGAGCTCAAATCAAAAAGAGTTACTCGATTTAAAGGTAATGTCTTCTCTTATGTTCTTTTGTTTTACTTTGATTCTCCAACCCCCTAAACTATTTTTATTCATTTATTTTGTAATGACACCATTATATTAAATATACTATGATGTTTTTAGGATAAGGATTCTAGATACACTTTCACACACCTCCGTCTAATGGTTAAATAACAAACTATTTTTGTGGTTGGTGAATTTCTGCCTCACGAAACGATGATTGTTCAATACTATTTTAACACCTTTCATGGTGGAAATTAAGATGTCACTATATTTATATATTATATATATTATTATTTTATCTTTATAATTCATTATTATTCATTTATGGTATACCTTTATGGTTCCCATTATGGATAAACACTATAATTTCATTTTTTGGAAGTGCTGACTACCGCCCCCTCTATGTTATTTGAATCGTTAGTACCATATGTGGGATGTATAAAGGATGGATATAGTGATTTTATATATTATATTATACTGAAATTATAATATACCTATGTATAATTTTTATCTCATTCCATCAAGGTATGAAATAGGAATGAAAGTAGCGTTCATGCGTACGTACGACTTACTGTCTCCATGAACGGTACATTTCATTTCTTATCTTTAAATGTTATGTACGATGATAAGTACATATATATAATGGATATATATGTCATATATTACATCTAAATGATGGAAATAATTCTTTAATTATAATATATATATCTCTCATTTTGTTTTAATTCCATTAATATGAAAAAGAAATGAAAATACCGTTCATGTGTGCGTACGACCTACCATCTCCATGAATGATGAATTTCATTTTTTTATCTCCATATGTTAGGGAATAGTATAAAATGAATATATATTGGATATATATGATATTTAAATAATTAATACTATTTTTGAGATGATGTACCTATAACTACATGGAAAATTATTTTCCAACAATTTCAATTTTGACTCATGTACCGAACATCGACAAAAACATCTGATATGAGCTCACATTATTATCAAATTATTATTACATTATAATATGTGATATGAAATGAATAAAAATATTTAGAGGAGGTACTTAATCAATTATAAATTTACCAATGTTTATTAGTCAGGAATATAAAGAAACGAACAAAACAAGTCGGACTTGAGGTAAGGGATCCTACCTCTTTCTTTATTTTTAAGTACACTATTTTATGTCATTTCTTTTAAGATCATATTTATTAGGTTTGGGGATGTTATTTTTTATTCCTCTTACTGTAAATTTTATGTTAATACGATGAGAGTACCTATTTGATCTCATCAATCCATTTTTTGAAGTTTTAAGTGGCGTCGTTAGGCTGCCGAGTTTTCATAAGGGATTTTTCATCTCACTTTTATTCTTATGAGATTCATGATACATTTTCCACTATTTCCTTTTGTGTGGTGTATATACTTCCCATTAGTGTATTAATTATCTAATATACTTCAATTTATGGGTATTTACATCTTCATTTTATGATCCCTCTTTCATGTGGCTTATGTTTTGTAAGTTACCAAATCGGTAAGGGAACCTTTCACCATCCTCTTTTTAAAAGACTCATTTTTGTTATATCTTTTAATTTACATCTTATTATGTTGGGTTATGTTCTTATATATCCTTATTGATGTAAATTGTCTGTACAAGTTATGATATACCATTTTCTCTCTCATAAACTCTTTTTCGGAATTTTAATGTGATGTCGTTAGGCTGTCGAATTTATCTAAGGGAACTTCTTAACCCAATTTCAATTCATTGGGTTAATACTCTAACTCTTGATAGTTTCATGATATGAATATGTGTGAATGTCCTATTATTGTTTTACACTTAATATCCTCTTATATTGGGTGTATTTATATTTTTCACACATAATTACATAATTGATATATCCTTAATCTAAGGATACCGTGTTTGAACGGGACTTCGTCTCAATATCCTTTCATTGAGGTATATTTTGTTTTGTACACAACTTTCTTTTATATGTTGTATAAACCCCATTGAATTTTACTTTTTTTAAAGTAATATTTTCTATACAAATTGTTTTACTAAATGACAAAAAGTATGTTTCTTTTTAACGTACGCGGTGAAAACGACCTTTTCGCCACTGTGAGTATTATTTGATCTTCGGCTTACTCAACAAGCCGTAATGTTTTTAAAAGTAAATAAATACCATAAAATATTATATGTATTTTGGTACTGAAAATGGTTTTTATAATGGATTTTTTATGTCAATATATTTAAGTGATATATTGTGATTGAAATGTGGAAATGTTTTCTTTCCATTATATTTATTTTATGTGTTATTATTTTATAATGGTACTTGGACATTTGACAGGTGGTTAAATGATAAACCTTATGATGGGTGGTTCCATGAATACCAGGATAGGTGGTTATGTTATAACCTCAAATTCATTGTTTGTGGAAGTCGGCCGTATAGCTATTCCATTTAGTGATATGTGTGGAAGTTGACCGTATGTTTATTCTATTTAAGTATGTTTATGTCCCAAGTTACCTTTATCTGTTATGTCTTCGTTATATGGGTTATATGGTAATATTTTGTTTTCAAAAGGGTAAGTAATGATCTTTTATTCAATGAAGTGTATTTAATACTTCTTAAAGGTGAGAAGAATTACTTCGATAAAGTATTCATTGTTTACTTGATGTTTTAAAAAACTAACAGTTTTCCTTTTTTGTGTATCCTTTACTCTGCTTTTTATGCTCATCCCATGTTTTTGAAATGTTCTCCACATGACTTAAAGATGAATAGGGTCAAGGATGGGATCAAGGAAATACATGATATCCAAAATATGGAACTATAGACGAGTTCTTTTTAAGAGTTTTTATTTTATGGAAACTTAGTAGAAGTGTCTACTTTGTAATCTTTTGAGATGTAATAATTATGTCCTAATTCTCTAAAACTATAAACCTGAAAATATACTCTATGTGAATTATTCATTTAATTCATGATTTTATAATGTTTTAAGGTCGGGTCCTTAATGTTGGTATCAATGTTCGGTTTAGATAACTTTAGAGGTTAGGGTATTCTTTAAGCATAAGTGACATTACCATAATGGTTAGGATTTTAGTAAGAGTCATAGTTTTAGATAAAGTGAATGAGTAATTATATCATCGTATTATATGATGATTCTAATGATATACTCACACTCACCTTTTTGGTTTTAGTAAATGGTTTGATCTACTAGGCACAAATGTAATAGTGGATGTGAAGAAAACTGTGATTGTTTTCTGAAAGAACAACTGAATGATATGGGAGCTGCAATGAAACCTCTTGTGGTTTTTTCTCAACCAAATATCCAGAGTCATGATTAACCACATGAACCATGGTGAGTTCTCTAATGCATCATGTATGAGATAACCAACTTGACATGGATGTTCAAGTAATAATTATAAACGTAACCATTAAGGTTTATGTGATCCTTACTTTTGAGGTAATTATGGCTTACTATATGTTATGATGGACAATGAAAGGAATGAGATAAACTTGATGTTAAATTATGTTATGGTTTTATTTGATGATTTTATCCCTTTTTTGGGAATGTTTTAATAATTATATAGTTTTGTAAAAAGGACAACACACAGACCGTGTGACAACCCGTCGCGTCGGACAAAGCTGGGGGAATCAAACCCACAACCAAACTGCTACTTGTATATATCACCTACTGCTGGACTGTAACACCCGAGACTTTTATGTTATATAAATCATCAAAGGAATATTTTTCTACACAACACTTTCTTGGCTTGCTTTACACGCAATCGCGACCTTCCTCGATAGCTTGCGTCGTACGCAATACCGAGTTTCACTAAACAACAATATGCTATTAAAACTAGCCGTTATGAATAGTAATATCCACTTTTTGAAATTTTATAAATTTTATTTTTCAAAATGGACTTCATTTTTGGACTCAGAATATCGAAATAAGCCTAGGGTAAAATTTTGGTATTTTTCTGAAAACTTTCAATTTTTGATGAATAGTGAAACCACTAAGTGGTAGGTTAAAAACTGAATTTTGCATAAAACTTAATTTTACCGCTTCTGTGAATGGAATTTCAAAAATCCGACAGACACGGTTGATATCAGTAAGTAAAATGTGGTTCAATGAGATAAAAATAATTTTTTGGTGAATAGTAACTTTTTACTATTTTTACCGCAGTTAATAGTAAATAGGGTAACTAAGGGTAAATATGATATTAATATTACCCTAACACATGTCCTAATTCTATTGGACAAGTTTAATTCGACCAAAAACAAACTTAGGAATAAAATATGACCATTTAGGCCCACTTGGATTAGATTAGGACATTTATTATTAATTTATTTAAAGAAGGGTTAAAATAGTTAAATTCAAAGTTTAATAAGTAAATCATTTTTAATATGGGGTTATAAATAATATATATTCGATTGTAAATATTCATTAGAAACCTAAAACGATTTCCTACATGATGGTATTTTATTTTTAATTTTTAGACATCAAATAATTTAATTTATTTATGACACAAAGATGATGCAGTAATTATCTTATTAATAAAATATTGACATAATTGTTAATATAAATACCAAAATAAATGTAATTTAAGACTTTTTATGAATTACACTAATTTTCTAGGTTACTATGATATATTAGTGTTGATGTAATCAACTTGGTTCGAACATATAATTCTGTTATGACTTTCACAAAAATGATATATCAAATAGTGTCAAAATTGACACAAAATAGTTTTTAAATAAAATATTAGATTATTAATTGTTATTTTATTCCTAAAAATCTAAGGTTCGGCCAAATGACTTAGATAAGGATATATATATTAATAATAAACAATTTGGGGTTCGTTTGGCATGTTATAGTAAGTGTATTAACCATATAGTGAAAGAAAACAAAAAGACATGGTAAAAGTTAAATTATTTAACTTAGAGTTAAATCTAATTGATAAGGTTACAATAATACCCTAAACTTGTATAAATCCTATTATTTGATAGGATTTCGACCCATACCCACTTTAGCTTCGAAATAAGACCCTTTGGAACCATTATAAACCGATTTTGACTTTAATATAAAATAATATTTTGAGATAATCCTAAGGTGCCCCTCTCCTCCCTTATAAAAGGGCACCTCCTCCCCCTCCTCCTCACACCAATTTGAGCACTCAAGCTCGGCCAACCCCTGCCCTTTTCTCCTCTCCACTTCCCTAGAATAATCCTAGAGGTCCTGGTCTTCTTCAAAGACCAATCTTAGTTCCCTAAGTGGAGGATTCAAAGAGGCGTTCCAAAGAAGAGGTAATATCCATTACCGATCTTTTCAATTTCTTTCTTCTTCAACTTCTTCTTCTTTAGTTGTTTCATGATAAAGTAATAACATCAGTATTACTTACATACTGATATGTTATAATAAAGGTGAAACAACCCTAATTCACCTTCTATCCATCCTACGGAAAAATGAAATCACCGCGCGTGCGTACGTACGGAATACCGTCTCCACGCCGTGGTGTAATCTATTTTTCCACCATCACTTTACAAGGATGGGTATAATGGTGTAATGAGTAACTATTTATGATTATTATAAAGCAATATTGATACTGAAATAATATATATATACTCCAATACAGTTCCACGATCATAGGAACGATATCATCACTCGTGCGTACGTACGGAACACCGTCTCCACGATGTGATGCGACTCGTTCTACATGATCATCATTACATAGTAATTATATAAATGAATTGAATGAATAAATATGATATATGTTACACTAATACCATTCTGGATATAAGGTGTCTATAACCTTAAAAGAAGAATAAGAATGTATTCGGCAAAACACGCATAAGAACAAAAGGCAATAAAGACCCGAGTAACAAGTAACAATGAAATATTACTAACAAGAAGCTAAGAATATGACCATATATGATATCATATCAATATGTATGATTCTGGAATAAGTCAATAACATTATTTAAACCATTATACAGGAGCTTCGGACACGTACAAAGCAAATCGGACCTAAGGTAAGGGAAATATCACAATCTCATTTTTATCCGAGATTGTTTATTCGTAAGTATTTACTGGGGTGTATTTTATCATCAACATCCATGTTTCTTCAATATGTAATATTGTTTCCATCCACCTACAATTTTTTAAATCCAATTTTACCTTTCGGTGAGTTTTTAGTAATATGTATGAAAGGAATCTTTTGTCGTTTTTCGTACGAGGTACTTTTTGACTTTTCCGATAAAAGTACGAAGAAAGTTTTTTTTAACTTATACGGCATGAATGGATTTTTATAACATTATTTCCAAGAAGATTCCTTTACAAGTATTCAAGTTTATTTTTAATCAACATCTTTTAGTTTAAAATTGTATGACATGTTAAGAAAGGAAAAGTGTTTTTGAAGTAGAAAGGATATTTTCCTCAAGAATAAAGTTCAAGTATTTTATCAAACTTATTTTCCATCTAAGATAATAAAAGGGTTCTGTTTTTATCCCTATTATTACATGGATTTGATTATGTTGTGATGGAAATATTTTTATAAATTCCTTTATCTTATATGAATTGTTTTATGATGTCATGTTGTTTAAGAATCCCATTTTTATTACATGGGTTACGCTATGATGTATGGTTTATGATTATGTGGCACACATATGAAAGGATTCATTATAAGATGGGTGGGACCTATATCTCCCTCCAATGCATTGGGTAATGATTTTATATCTCATGAGATAGACATGGCTGGAACGGAAGGTTATTTCGGTTCAGTGATACAGGACTGAAACGAGGAGTGAACTCGGTTCAGAAAGGGACTTTGTCCACTAAGATAGTCTTGGCAATGAGTCATGACTAACAAGAAATGATTTTCCATGATTATGTGTGCATGCCACAAAGTTTCATGTTTTATGTTATGATTATGGGGATCTCATTTTCACTTCTATTATTTATTCCATGTTAAGATATTATGATCTCTTTTGCAGGTTTTGATTTTCAAAAAGATATGATATGATTTTTATTTCCATTATTTGCCCTTGCTGAGCATTTGAGCTCACCCTTTTATGTTTTCTTTTCCCCAGGTCAGGAAGATGGATATTAAGTAGAATATGCTAAAAGGGACCCTAGATATGATGAAATAAATGGGAGACACTATAGAAGATTTATGAACCAGTTGTTTATGTTTCCCAGTTTCTAAAGACACTATACCTATACGGTCCTTTGTGGTTTTGTTATATGTTGTAATAAGTGTGCTTCAATTTTGAAGTATTAACAATGTATGTAAAGTATGGGTCGTTATAGTTGGTATCAGAGGAATGGTATAGTCATCCTTTGGAAACTAGGATGTGAAAGCCTTAGTAAGAACTCTAAGGATAAGTCTAATCATAGAACACAATCTTAGTGTTTTAGAAAAGGCCTTGAATAACCTAGGATAAGACCTTAAACATGAAAATTTTATTCTTGAATTATGTGGTTTTCCTATTATAATTAGTGTTGCTCACACTATTCTTCTTGGTTTTAGTCAATGGCTGGAACCCGAAGGAACCGTGTTAATGAGGAATGCGATGGGCAATGCAATGATTGTCCCCCTGAGCAACCAAATGATATGGGAGCTGGAATGCAAAATCTTGTCGCCATGCTCACACAACTTTCTCAAGCTATGAATCATGCAGGACTTCCAAACGAGCAAAGGAAAGAGCAACATTCTGTTGAATCCTTCATGAGGCAGCGTCCACCCTCTTTCAGTGGGTCTACTGATCCATTAGTTGCTGAACAATGGATTAGTACTACTGAAAAGATATTTTCAGTTCTTCAATATTCTGAACATGATAAAGTCATCCTAGCAGTGTATCGTTTGGAAGGAGATGTTGATCAATGGTGGAATCTTATTAAGAATACGAGGCAAAGGGATGAAATTGAGTCTATGGAATGGGACGAGTTCAAGAACTTATTTTTCAATAAGTACTTCCCTCGTATTCTCCGAACCAAGATGGAGAAAGAGTTTCTTGAACTGAAGCAAAGGGATGATGAATCTGTTGGTACCTATGAAGCAAATTTTACAAGACTTGCAAGGTACGCTTCTGGTATTATTATCCAACCTGAGAGTAAGATCGATCGATTCTTTAGTGGCTTAAAACCAAGTCTTCAAAGGGCGTTAGCCATAAGGGACTTCAATAGCTACGAGGAAATCGTTCGATGTGCTCTCAAAGTCGAGATGGAGATTGGAATAACCCATCAGTCACATGGGTTTCATAAGAAGAGGAAGATGGAATTCAAAGAAAAATCTAAAGAGCACACGGAAATGAAGATGAGCTTTTCCTTATGCTCAAAGTGTGGAAAGAAACATGGAGGGAGTTGTCTTAAAGGGACAAGTAAATGTTTTAAATGTGGAAAGGAAGGTCATCGGGAATTTGAATGCCATGATAATGGGAAGAAGATGTCTAATGACGCAAACAAAGGAAGGGATACACAGAATGAACCTACTACACTTCAATGTTTCAAGTGCAAGGAGATGGGGCATTATGCCAATCAATGCCCAAATCCAAGGGTTGATGATGATGGTCGACATCAACAAAATCTTAAGGCTAAAGACAAAGGAAAGTCACATGCAATTTCAATCAGCAATGTGGAGTAAGATAACGAAGTGGTGAAAGGTACACTTACCATCCACTCTAAAGTAGCAAATGTTTTATTTGCTTCTGGATCCACCCACTCTTTTATTTCTAAAGAATTTTCTAAGGGTATCACCGTATTACCTCAACAATTAGATGTTGAGTTAGCTGTGACAACACCTAATGGCACAACAGTCGCATCAAATGTTTATAATTCTTCTCCGATCGATGTTTGTGGGAAAGTGCTTCCTGCAAATCTTGTGATCCTTCCTTTAGTGGAATTTGATGTGATTCTTGGCATGGATTGGCTTTCTCTACATGGAGCTCATATCAATTGCCAAAGAATGGAAGTCACATTTCATATTCCAGATCAATCTACGATCGTATATTAATGCAAGGATGAACATAATCTTCCAGTGGAAATTTTTTCCATCTTATGGGTATTGATTCCATTAAATGAAGGTTATTTATCTCAAATGGTTGGTGAGAAACTCACGATTAAGAATATGCCCATTGTACGGGAGTTTGATGATGTCTTTCCGGAGGAATTACTGGGTCTTCCACCAAATCGTGAAGTTGAGTTTTCAATAGAACTCGTACCGGGTGCTTTGCCTATTTCAAATACACCTTATAAAATGGCCCCAATTGAGTTGTAGGAATTGAAGAAGCAACTCCAAGAGAATCTTGATAAGGGATTCATACGCCCTAGTGCGTCACCTTGGGGAGCACCTGTTCTATTTGTTAAGAAGAAAGATGGATCAATGAGACTCTGCATTGATTATCGAGAACTTAACAAGATCACTATCAAGAACAAATATCCTCTTCCATGCATTGATGACTTATTTGACCAACTACGCGGAGCTCAATACTTTTCCATGATTGATCTTCGTTCAGGGTATCATCAATTAAGGGTCAAAAGGGAGGATATACCAAAGACGGCTTTCTGTACAAGGTATGGACACTATGAATTTATAGTGATGCCATTTGGTCTTACTAATGACCCTGCTATCTTCATGGATCTAATGAATAGAGTCTTTAGAGACTATCTTGATCAATTTGTGGTAGTCTTTATAGACGATATTCTTGTCTATTCAAAGAGCAAGGAAGAGCATGAAGATCACTTGAGAATTATATTGAAGACCCTGAGAAAGGAGAAGCTTTAATCCAAATTTACCAAGTGTGAATTTTGGCTTCAAAAAGTTGCATTTTTGGGTCACATAATCTCAAAAGAGGGGATATCTGTGGATCCAGCAAAAACAGACGTTATCGAAAGATGGTCGAGACCAACAATAGTAACTGAGATCCGAAGTTTTCTTGGTTTGGCTGGATATTATAGACGTTTTGTAAAAGATTTTTCACGATTATCTAATCCACTCACCAAGTTGACCCGGAAAGGAGTTATGTTTGTCTGGACGGAATAATGTGAAGAGAATTTCAAGGAGTTGAAAAGAAGGTTATCCAGTGAACCTGTGCTCACACTTCCTTGTAGTGGAGAAAGGTTTGTGATCTACAGTGATGCATCCAAGAAGGGATTGGGGTGTGTTCTTATGCAAAATGATATGGTGATAGCTTATGCCTCATGACAGTTGAAAATCCATGAGCAAAATTACCCAACACATTATTTGGAGTTAGCTGCGGTAATCTTTGCATTAAAGATTTGGAGGCATTACCTTTATGGTGAAAGGTGTGATATTTATACTGATCATAAAAGTTTAAAGTATATTTTCACACAAAAGTAGTTGAATATGCGTCAAAGAAGATGGTTGGAGCTGATTAAAAATTATGACTGCTCAATCCATTACCACCCTGGGAATGCAAACAAGGTGGCAGATGCATTAAGTCGACAAGACCATGCTAGTTTATCCATGACGAGGATCACAAAAGATCCAATATTTATGGATTTACAAAGGATGGATCTTGGAATTATAATGGAAGGGGAAAAATCTTATCTTTCTCAAATGAATGTTCAACCATCTATACATGTGAAGATTAAAGAGGCACAGAAAGAAGATGTCGAGTTACAAAAGAAGGTGAGAAATGTTCCTGAATTCAACCTTGATTGTGATGGGATAATAAAGTTCAGGAATCGGGTTTGTGTTCCTTCCATCCCCGAATTAAAGAAGGAGCTGCTGGATGAGGCTCATAGTTCTTCATTCTCTATTCATCCTGGAAGCACGAAGATGTATAGGGACCTGAAAAGGTACTTCTGGTGGGATGGAATGAAAATAGATGTTGCTGAATATGTCTCTCGATGCTTGGTTTGTCAACATGTTAAAGCTGAGAGACAAAAGTCTAAGGGGATGTTACAAACATTACCCATACCCGAATCGAAATGGGAAAACATCACTATGGACTTTGTCACAGGACTTCCTAAAACATCCAAAGGCAATAATGCTATCTGGGTCATAGTTGATCGTCTTACAAAGTCTGCACACTTCATTCCTATTAGAGAGGATTTCTCTCTAGATCAGCTTGCCAGGATATATGTAAAGGAAGTGGTAAGATTGCATGGAGTACCACTTTATATTATATCTGATCGGGATCCGAGATTTTCCTCGAAGTTCTGGCGAAGTCTTCAGCATACTCTGGATACAGAGTTGAGTTTCAGCACTGCTTATCATCCCCAGACAGACGGTCAGTCTGAGAGAACAATTCAAACCCTAGAAGATATGTTGAGAGCTTGCTCTATGAATTTAAAAGGAGGTTGGGATAAACACCTACCTTTGGTGGAATTTTCTTATAATAATAGCTTTCAGTCCAGTATTCAGATGGCTCCTTATGAAGCTCTCTATGGAAAGAAATGCAGGACTCCAACTTGCTGGGATGAAGATGGGGAAAGAAATCTATTAGGACCTGATCTCGTTGATGAAATGGCAGAAAAGGTCAGATCTATTCAACAACACATAAGCGCAGCTTAGAGTCGACAGAAAAGTTATGCCGACAACCGAAGAAAAGACCTGGAGTTTGAAGTGGGTGATAAAGTGTTCTTACGAATATCTCCCTGGAAGAGGGTTATGAGATTTGGAATGAAGGGGAAGTTGATCCCTTGATATATTGGTCCTTTCAAAATACTAGATCGTGTTGGGAAGGTAGCTTACCGATTGGAGCTTCCACCAAATCTCTCTCAAGTTCACGATGTGTTCCATGTATCTCTCCTGAGAAAGTACATACCAGATCCTTCACATGTACTCAGCTCAGAAGTTGTACCGCTAGAGAAAGATCTTTCTTATGAAGAACAGCCGATAGAGATTCTGGATCGTAGCGAAAAAGTCCTTCGAAACAAGACCACTCGATTGGTGAAAGTTTTATGGAGGAACCACCAACTTGAAGAAGCTACATGGGAGCTTGAGGATATGATGAGGGAGAAGTATCCTCATCTGTTTGTTACAAAGTGACGAATTTCGAGGGCGAAATTCTTTTTAAGGGGGGTAGAATGTAACACCCGAGACTTTTATGTTATATAAATCATCAAAGGAATCTTTTTCTACACAACACTTGCTTGTCTTTCTTTACACGCAATCGCGACCTTCCTCGATAGCTTGCGTCGTACGCAATACCGAGTTTCACTAAACAACAATATGCTATTAAAACTAGCCGTTATGAATAGTAATAACCACTTTTTGAAATTTTATAAATTTTATTTTTCAAAATGGACTTCATTTTTGGACTCAGAATATCGAAATTATCCCAGGGTGAAGTTTTGGTATTTTTCTGAAAACTTTCAATTTTTGATGAATAGTGAAACCACTAAGTGGTAGGTTAAAAACTGAATTTTGCATAAAACTTAATTTTACCACTTCTGTGAATGGAATTTCAAAACTCCGACAGACACGGTTGATATCAGTAAGTAAAATGTGGTTCAATGAGATAAAAATAATTTTTTGGTGAATAGTAACTTTTTACTATTTTTACCGCAGTTAATAGTAAATAGGGTAACTAAGGGTAAATATGATATTAATATTACCCTAAAACATGTCCTAATTCTATTGGACAAGTGTAATTCGACCAAAAACAAACTTAGGAATATAATATGACCATTTAGGCCCACATGGATTAGATTAGGACATTTATTATTAATTTATTTAAAGAAGGGTTAAAATAGTTAAATTCAAAGTTTAATAAGTAAATCATTTTTAATATGGGGTTATACATAAGCTAAATTCGATTTTAAACATTCATTAGAAAGCTAAAAATATTTTCTACATGATGGTATTTTATTTGTAATTTTTAGACATCAAATAATTTAATTTATTTATGACACAAAGATGATGCAGTAATTATCTTATTAATGAAATATTGACATAATTGATAATATAAATACCCAAATAAATGTAATTTAAGACTTTTTATGAATTCCACTAATTTTCTAGGTCACTATGATATATTAGTGTTGATTTAATAAACTTGGGTCGAACATATAATTCTGTTATGACTTTCACAAAAATCATATATCAAATAGTGTCAATATTGACACAAAATAGTTTTTAAATCAAATATTATATTATTAATTGTTATTTTATTCCTAAAAATCTAAAGTTCTGCCAAATGACTTAGATAAGGATATATATATTAATAATAAACAATTTTGGGTTCGTTTTGCATGTTATAGTAAGTGTATTAACCATATAGTGAAAGAAAACAGAAAGACATGGTAAAAGTTAAATTATTTAACTTAGAGTTAAATGTAATTGATAAGGTTAAAATAATACCCTAAACTTGTCTAAATCCTATTGGATGATAGGATTTCGACCGATCCCCACTTTAGCTTCGAAATAAGTCCCTTTGGAACCATTATAAACCGATTTTGACTTTAATATAAAATAATATTTTGAGATATTCCTAAGGTGCCCCTCTCCTCCCATATAAAAGGGCACCTCCTCCCCCTCCTCCTCACACCAATTTGAGCACTCAAGCTCGGCCAACCCCTGCCATTTTCTCCTCTCCACTTCCCTAGAATAATCCTAGAGGTCCTGGTCTTCTTCAAAGACCAATCTTAGTTCCCTAAGTGGAGGATTCATAGAGGCGTTCCAAAGAAGAGGTAATATCCATTACCGATCTTTTCAATTTCTTTCTTCTTCAACTTCTTCTTCTTTAGATCTTTCATGATAAAGTAATAACATCAGTATTACTTACGTACTGATATGTTATTATAAATGTGAAACAACCATAATTCACCTTCTATCCATCCTACGGAAAAATGAAATCACCGCGCGTGCGTACGTACGGAATACCGTCTCCACGGCGTGGTGTAATCTATTCTTCCACCATCACTTTACAAGGATGGGTATAATGGTGTAATGAGTAACTATTTATGATTATTATAAAGTAATATTGATACTGAAATAATATATATATACTCCAATACAGTTCCACGATCATAGGAAAGATATCATCACTCGTGCGTACGTACGGAATACCGTCTCCACGATGTGATGTGACTCATTCTACATGATCATCATTACATAGTAATTATATAAATGAATTGAATGAATAAATATGATATATGTTACACTAATACCATTCTGTATATAAGGTATTTATAACCTTAAAAGAAGAATAAGAATGTATTTGGCAAAACACGCATAAGAACAAAAGGCAATAAAGACCCGAGTAACAAGTAACAATGAAATATTACTAACAAGAAGCTAAGAATATGACCATATATGATATCATATCAATATGTATGATTCTGGAATAAGTCAATAACATTATTTAAACCATTATACAGGACCATCGGACACGTACAAAGCAAATCGGACCTACGGTAAGGGAAATATCACAATCTCATTTTTATCCGAGATTGTTTATTCGTAAGTATTTACTGGGGTGTATTTTATCATCAACATCCATGTTTCTTCAATATATAATATTGTTTCCATCCACCTACAATTGTTTAAATCCAATTTTACCCTTCGGTGAGTTTTTAGTAATATGTATGAAAGGAATCTTTCGTCGTTTTTCGTACGAGGTACTTTTTGACTTTTCCGACAAAAGTACGAAGAATGTTTTTTTAACTTATACAGCATGAATGGATTTTTAAAACGTTATTTCCAAGAAGATTCCTTTACAAGTATTCAAGTTTATTTTTAATCAACCTCTTTTAGTTTAAAATTGTATGACATGTTAAGAAAGGAAAAGTGTTTTTGAAGTAGAAAGGATATTTTCCTCAAGAATAAAGTTCAAGTATTTTATCAAAATTATTTTCCATCTAAGATAATAAAAGGGTTCTGTTTTTATCCCTATTATTACATGGATTTGATTATGTTGTGATGGAAATATTTTTATGAATTCCTTTATCTTATATGAATTGTTTTATGATGTCATGTTGTTTAAGAATCCCATTTTTATTACATGGGTTACGCTATGATGTATGGTTTATGATTATGTGGCACACATAAGAAAGGATTCATTATAAGATGGGTGGTACCTATATCTCCCTCCAATGCATTGGGTAAAGATTTTATATCTCATGAGATAGACATGGCTGGAACGGAAGGTTATTTCGGTTCAGTGATACAGGACTGAAACGAGGAGTGAACTCGGTTCAGAAAGGGACTTTGTCCACTAAGATAGTCTTGGCAATGAGTCATGACTAACAAGAAATGATTTTCCATGATTATGTGTGCATGCCACAAAGTTTCAAGTTTTATGTTATGATTATGGGGATCTCATTTTCACTTCTATGATTTATTCCATGTTAAGATATTATGATCTCTTTTGCAGGTTTTGATTTTCAAAAAGATATGATATGATTTTTATTTCCTTTATTTTCCCTTGCTGAGCATTTGAGCTCACCCTTTTATGTTTTCTATTCCCCAGGTCAGGAAGATGGATATTAAGTAGAATATGCTAAAAGGGACCCTAGATATGATGAAATAAATGGGAGACACTGTAGAAGATTTATGAACCAGTTGTTTATGTTTCCCAGTTTCTAAAGACACTATACCTATACGGTCCATTGTGGTTTTGTTATATGTTGTAATAAGTGTGCTTCAATTTTGAAGTATTAACAATGTATGTAAAGTATGGGTCGTTATATGGACTACGTGAAGTCCCTGGTTAGTTTGACTAATTATTTTTAGTTATATGATTTTATGAATCTAGACTAAGTTGATTTTGGGTTATCTATAGAAATGATTAACCTATCATGGATGATATGTGATTAGGCTAATTACTTTTCAAAATGAGACATTAAGAGAAGCTGATGTTATTTGGAGATAAATGTTAAGATTTATCGTGGAAGACTATTTGATTAAATCTTTCATAGATTTGGGTTTCAATATTATTTTTGATTACTTTGAAGAATTTTATGGATAGATGTTTATTGAATGGTCCTTGTTGAACTTTGGGTATTGTTTGACAAATTTTGGAGATTATGAATAGATTTTATTTTTATAGAGGATGATCCTTTTGTGGATTATCTGGTATTGTTCTAAAAATTTTGGTTTTTGTTAAGGTATAAAGATATGGGAAATATATAGTTCTATTTTGTGGACTAGGTGATTCTATACAAGTTTATTATTGAAGTATTAATGGTGAAAAATTATCCTAAATACTCGTCTTATGGAGAAAATATGAGTTTGTATAAGAAATATAGTAAAATTTGAAAGTCAACATGACAAGTAAGTATGTTTCCTTATTTTTAAGTTAAGGTCATAAATAAATTCCTCAATGAAAAGTAACTTAAAACAAAAATGTTGTCTGTTAATTTTTCCTAATGGGGAATCAAATACCATTTAACCCATCACAAGTTTGTGATTTTCTCGTGGTTAACTTTCCCCTAAATATGTTTTCTATCACTCTCCATCAGAACATGACCCTTTGTTTTCTCTTCCATGTCCATGTTTTCCTACATGTAATCTTAGTATGGGTTAACTCGGGTGACCTTTTTACTTCTCGGTCTTCATTTTAAAGTGATAGTTTTACGGACTCTTGTTCTGATATGGGATTTTCAATGAAATTTCTGAGCCCAAATTTAAAATTGCGAGGACGCAATTCCTAAATGGTGATAAGGGTGTAACATCCCATGTAAATAATTAATATTACTTTTTCATATACTAATATTACTTTAAAAAATAGGCTATGTTTGATGGCGTGCCCAATATGCAACAACGAGTTTCATTGAAATCTTATGATGCACACTAATAATATAATAATTTTATTGTAAATGGTAGTAATATCCTAGATGATGTAATGGAAGGATGGAACAAAACTAACTATGAAGTGATTATATATGCTTTTCAAATATTTTTACATTTATTCAATAAATGTTAGATGCTTAAAATGTGAATGAATCCAATTTTAAGCGTAAATATTTTAAAAGGTTGATTAATCGTGTTTTGATGGCCAACCCCTTATAAATACACTTTTTGACAATTTTATATGTTATATTTGACAAAATAAAACACTTTTCAGAATTGGGACATCAAAATTTACTTTGTATAAATTTTTGGTATTTTACCGATAATGTTCATTTTTTACTGAATAGTGTAACATATTGTATTTTAATTCAAAACCCCATTTTAATATAATTTATTTATATGATTAGATTATCTTTTGAATTGGTTTTAATGTGAAATTAGAATATATTTTTACCATTTTATCCAACGGTGGTTACTGTATCTAATTTCATTTTGAAATTGGACTTAAACTAATGTCAATCTTTTGATATATTTTGTTTCTTAAAAACACTCTATTTATTTTGACAACATGAATTAATTATTAAATTGATAAATGAAACTTATATGTTTTTTATTTTCTAAAATACACATCATTTTTGAATTCAGAATATCAAATATAGCTTAGGGGTAATTTTTTGTATTTTTCTGAAAAACTACAATTTTTGATAAATAGTGAAATCACTAAGTGGTAGTTAAAAAACTGATTTTTCATTTAAAAGAAATGTTATCAACTCTGTGATTTGAATTTAAAAAATAAGACATACATAGTTGTAATTAGGTTGTAAAATGTGTTTCAATGGGATGAAAGTAATCTTTGGTGAATAGTAACTTTTACGTTTTATTAATCGCGATCAGAGGTAATTAGTGTAATTTAAGGTAAAAATAATGTTTTAATAATATGAAATTACCTTGAAAGATGTCCTACCATTATTGGATGTGTCATTGACGACCAATAAAATCCATGGGTCAACTTGGGGACCCCATTCAACCACTTGGGTAAGAAAATGACTTTAATAACTTTTTATTTAAAGTTAAAATAAAAATTTCACAAACATGTATGGTTTTACTAATAATAATATACCTACGGTTATACAAGTCTTATTTTTGACTACAATTATTCATTGGAAAGATAAAACTATTTCCTAAATCATTGTATTTTTTTTATAATTTTTAGACATTATATAAATTAATTTATTTATGACACCATGATGATGCAACGATTACCTCATTAATGAACGAATTAAATAAAATGGAAATATAATGTAAAATATAAGAAATAAACTTATCAAAAACCTTTTGGATGTGTGGATTTAGAACCCTTATCACCTTATCCTCTAAATATATAATTTTTGGACCTTTGATATCCGAAAATAAATTTATAATAACGTTACTTTTCAAGACATTCCAAGAGTGCCCCTCCTCCCTCTTATAAAAGGCCCCCACCTCTACCTCCTTACCCACACCACTCAAGCCCTTAGATCATCCAAACTATGATAATTTTGTCTCTCCACATCCCTATATTACTCTTAAAAGCCTCACTTTTGGCAGAATTATTTCCAAGGAAGCCTTTGAGCTCAAATAAAAAAGAATTACACAATTTAAAGGTAATGTCTTCTCTTATGTTCTTTTGTTTTAATTTTCTTCTACAACCCCCTAAACTACTTTTATTCCATTATTTTGTAACAACACATGTATCTTAAACATACTATGATGTTTTTATGAGAGGTATTCGAGCTACACTTACACACACCTTCGTCTAATGGATAAAGAACATACTGTTTCTGTGGTTGGAAAATTTTTTCCTCACAAAACGATAATTGTTCAATCTTATTTTAACACCATTAATGGTGTCAATTAATATGTAACACTATTTATATATGATATATATTATGTTTATGTTTCCCTTATGATTCTTTATTTTTCATTTATGGCTTACCTTTATGGATTCCATTATGGATAAACATGATAATTTCATTTCTTGGAAGTTCGGACTACCGCCCCCTCAAAGTGATTTGAATCGTTAGTACCATATGTGGGATTTATAAAGGATGGATTTAATGATTTTATATATTATATAATACTGAAATTATAATATACCTATGTATCATTATTATTTTTTCATTCCATTAAATTATGAAATAGGAATGAATGTAGCGTTTATGCGTACGTACGGCTTTCCGTCTCCATGAACGGTACATTTCGTTTCTTATCTCAAAATGTAATGTACTATTATAAGTACATATATATAATGGATATATATGTCATATATTAAATATAATTTATGGATAAAATTCTGGAATTATAATATATATATCTCTCATTTAGTTTTAATTCCATTAATATGACATAGAAATTAATGTAGCGTTTTTGCGTACGTACGACCTACCATCTCCCTGAACGGTCCATTTCATTTTTTATCTCCAAATGTTATGGAATAGTATAAAATTAATATTTACTGGATATATATGATATTTTAATCATTAATACTATTCTGGAGATGATGTACAAATAACTACATGGAAAATTATTTTCCAACAATTTCAATTTTTACTCATGTACCGAACATCGACAAAAACATCTAATATGAGCTCACATTATTAAACAATTAGTATAACATTTTAATATGTGATATGAAATGAATAATAATAATTTAAATAGGTCATTAATAAATTATAAATTAAACATTTTTTATTATTCATGAATATAAAGAAACGAACAAGACAAGTCGGACATCTGGTAAGGGATCCTACATCTCTCTTTCTTTTTAAGTACTATCTTTTATGTAATTTATATTGAACACATATTTCTTTTGTTGGGGGATGTTTTTTTATATTACTCTTACTGAAAATTTTATTTTAATATTATGAGAGGACCTATTTGATCTTGTCAATCCATTTTTTGATGTTTTATGTTGCGTCGTTAGGCTGCCGAGTTTTCGTAAGGAATTTTTCATCTCACTTTTATTCCCATGAGATTCATGCTACATTTGACACTATTTCCTTTTGTGTGGTGTATATACTTCCCATGAGTGTATATATTATGTAATATAATTTAATTTATGGGTGTTGACATCTTCCTTTTATGATCCTTCTTTCATGTGGCTTATGTTTTTTAAGTTACCAAATCGGTAAGGGAACCTTTCACCCTCCTCTTTTTAAAAGACTCATATTTGTTATATCCTTTAATTTACATTTTACTATGTTGGGATATGTTCTTATATATCCCAATTTATGTAAATTTTTTGTACAAGGGATGAGATACCATGTTCTCTCTCATCAAATATTTTTATGAATTTTAATGTGACGTCGTTAGGCTGTCGAATTGTTGTAAGGGAACTTCTTAACCCAATTTCAATTCATTGGGTAAAAACTCTAACTCTTGATCATGTCATGATATGAATATGTTTGAATGAACTCTTATTGTTTTACAATTAATATCCACTTATAGTCGGTGTATTTATATTTGTCACACATAATTACATAATTGATTTATCCTTAATCTAAGGATACCGTCTTTGAACGGGACTTCGTCTCAATCTCCTTTCATTGAGATATATTTTGTTTTATACACAAATTTCTTATATATGGTGTATAAACCCCTTTTAATTTTACTTTTATTCAAAAAGAATCGTTTCTATATTATTTTTTTTACTAAACGTCAAATAGTATGTTTCTTTTTAAAGTATGTGGTGGCAATGACCATTCCGCCGCTGTGAGTATTATTTGATCTTTGGATTCCTCAATAAGCCGTAATGTTTTTAAAAGTAAATAAATACCATATACTATGTTATGTATTTTGGTATTTAAAATGGTTTTTATAATGGATTTTGATGTCAATATATTTAAGTTAAATATTGTGATTGAAATGTGGAAATGTTTTCTTTGCATTATATTAGTTTTATGTATTATAATTTTATAATGGTACTTGGACATTTGATGGGGGGTTATGTGATTAAACTTATGAAGGGTGGTGCCGTGAATACCAGGACGGTTGGTTATGTTTTAACCTACAATGCATTGGGTATGGAAGTCAACTGTATGGCTATTACATTTAGTGATATGTGTGGAAGTTGACTGTATGGTTATTCCATTTAAGTATGTTTATGTACCAAGTTACCTGTATATGTTATGTGTTATTTATATGGGTTATATGGTAATATTTAGTTTAAAAAAGGGTAAGTAATGATCTTTTATTCTGTGAAGAGTATTTATTACTTCATAAAGGTTAAAATTATTACATTGATAAAGTATTCATGGTTTACTTGATGTTTTGAAAAACTAACAGTTTTCCTTCTTTGTGTATCCTTTACTAGGCTTTTTATGGTCATCCCATGTTTTTAAAATGTTCTCCACATGACTTAATGATTAATAGGGTAAAGGATGAGATCAAGGAAAGACATTCAATCTAAAACATGGAACTTGACACATTTTCTTTTTAAGAGTTTTTATTTTATGGAAACTTAGTAGAAGTGTCTACTTTGTAATCTTTTGAGATGTAATAGTTATGTCCTAATTCCCTAAAACTCTAAACCTGAAAAGATCATCTATGTGAATTATTAATTTAATTCTTGACTATGTAATGTTTTATGGTTGGGTACTTACACATAAAATCCAATTATATATTATTTTAATATCAAAATAATGATATTTTCCCTAGTGTGTACGGACGGATTACCGTCTCCACGACACGATGAGATTCATTTCCATGTTCACCATTCATCGACGATTATAAAAATATATATTACTATTAAGTATGAAATATATGAAATAATAATGATACTGAAGATATATATTTATATATATATGTATTTATGTACTTACATATATCTTATTCACTTACTTCCGTTCAATACTATATGAAAACGAAGACATCGTTTATGCGTATGTACGGACTACCATCTTCATACATGGTGTTTCCATTTCATATATATGTCTATTATACATATTTATAATCTTAATATATATGGTATATAAATCATGTTTTATATTATGGAAGTATTTAAATCATGATATAGGTGATACAATCAAGAGTAACAAGTTAAAACACGTACGATAAAGACAACGATCATTACCCAAAATAATAATATAACATGGAAAGTTTTGTTAAATGGGTAGTATAAAGACATAAATGAATAATTTATGATATCATAAATCTTAATATGGTTCTGGTATAATTTAATAACATACTATAGTCTTCATACAAGAGGTAAATCTTACCCTCGACTAAAGGAAAGTGCAAGGTAAGGGGTTTTCATCTCACTCCTTATTCCTGTGAAATTCATGCCATATTGCCACTATTACCTTTTGTGTGGTGTATGTACTACCCATAATTGTATTCGTTGTGTAATACACTTTAATTTATGTGTATTTACATATTAATTGTATGATACCTCTTTCATGGGGTATATGTTTTGTATGTTACGAAATTGGTAAGGGTTAATTCCTCAATCTCATTATTATACGAGATTGTTTATGTGTAAGTATTTACTAGACAATTTCTATCATCCATTTCCATTTTTCATGAAAATGATTTCAAAATGAAAATTTTATGTATTTTTGAAAGGTACTCTTTATCAAGATCCAAATTTTAAATGTTTTAAACAGTTATCTTTCTAAATATTTTTAATTAATGTCCATGTTTTCAAAATGATTTTAAGGATTTATTTATATAGACATGAATGTTTTGAAATAATAATTATTTTAAAAAAATTCAAAGTGGTATGGGACACTTTGATTCAAAAATCTCTTTTAAATTACTTCCTTTATAAATGCGTGACTTTTAAATTATTTTATAAAAATGGATATTTCTCTCAAAGAGTTTTACAAATCATTTTCATCTATGTGAAAATCGTTTAATAGATTTTAAACTTGTTTGAAGTTGATTTTTTATGATACAAATATTCCATAATGTATTGAAGGATTTGTGATATGTTTCACTGTGTAAGTGTTTTTTTTATACCATTCATGGTTTATGGGTAACATATTCACATTTTGAATGCCAGTTTTAATAAGAATGTTAATGTTATGTTTAAACCTTTTCATATGTGGAATTAATTGGACAAAGTATGTGACGGGTGGAGCCCGCTATAGCTCCTTGATGCATTGGAAGGTCTCATGAGACAAACTAGTGACTTGGAACACGGCCTTGAAAAAATCTTATTTGTAGTATTGGCATATGGCCTTGACTGCGTGATCATGATAGTCTGTCATTATGCATTCCATCATTATGAAAGTGGTTAGTGATATTGAATTTTATTATTCGACTAGTAGAATATCCATGTGAATAATTAAATGGAATTACTTAATTTTAATTTTTACATATTATGCTGAAGTTCAAGTTTAAAAGGCTTTTTCTTTAGTTATACATTGCCTTATATGTTTATCCTTATTTATGAATGTTTCTGTTGTATTGTTATCCTTACTGATCATCTGAGCTCACCCCTTTTTATGTTTATTTTTTCCAGGATCCCAAGAAGTGTATTGTGATTGATATTCAGGGTTAGGCCAAAGGATAATGGCGTTCCTGAAGGATTATTTTTGTTTTTATTTTTTATGTTAAGATGTCTAATGTAACATTCATGTATGTAATCTATTTTCCATGACTGTTAAACTGATCAGTCATTTGGGAATTGATTCCTTGTAATCATACCAATGTATTAAAATAATGCACCAACTCTGGGTAACTGGGGTCAGGGAGTTACATGAATCATAAATTATATTAAGAAAAATATAGTATATACCAATAAAGGTATATCAGAAACATGCATATACACTTAAGAAAAGACTTTTTTCCACCAAGAGGTCATAACCCATTGTCCACCACAAAATTTCTCACGATGCATTGATTATTCTAGGAGAGTCCACTCCATGAGACATGATATCATTAGATAAACTTGAAAAAAATTTATTATTATTGGGACCTACCCAAGAGAGATTAATGTTCTAATAATAACATGATATTGAGATAGGGGTCACATCTAGAACCACTGAGGGACACCATGAACCGAATCTGAATTAAAACACTATTTAGGAGATTTTATGCCCACAATACTACAAAGCTTGAAGATTTAGAAATCTATATTGGTGATTAATAACCTTCTCAGGTATGTCAAACATATTTACAAACCCCACAAAGGGAAAAAGGATGATATATAATCACACTCCACTCTAACAGAGGGAAACCACATCTCCATCTGAGACTCAATCTCTAGAGGGGATCACAATAATGTTATGTGGATGTAATTACACATTGTACAGTCATGATAATGTACCAAGGGAAAATGTTCAAACATTAATGGTCCATACTAAGAAAATGAAAAGATAAAAACACAATTTAAGGATATACAATGATTTTACTAATTGGTAAAGGGTGTTTTTAGCTATCACCAAGTCTACCAGTGTGGAAAATCCTAAAATTAAAGGCATGTCTTCATATACATAGTGTGTAGGATATTTTCACTGAGTGTAGAGAAACTAGTGCCCTACTAATATCACCTTTCCATGTTTGGGTACTGGTGTCTATGTACAAGTACCAACACCTATACAACAACCCATCACCATGCCTAAGTATATGGCATACCACATGGCCATGTTCGTTTTTCCTCGTCCATGTAATTACCAAAAAACATGAAGAGATATTATGGAGGGGTGACTATGTATGTAATAGATTCACATGACATGTGATATTTACCTTCATCTAGAATCATAGTGCCCTTCCCAAGGGGGACCACATGGAGTGTAAACCGGATTACCCATCATGTTTCTCAGAAAATTATATATCTGTTGGATATTCCACAACCTCCTCCTTCATGACTCATATGAATTTGATCTCACATGAACATGTAAATATAGTGTCATACATTCTTTATCATCATCGCTATATAATATATAGGTCCTCTAATTACTTGAAACCCCATAAATTGATCTATTTATCCCCGTATATCTAAAATGGGTAGAACAAAACAAAAAAAATGATATGATCCACCAATGATCATCTGATTACATTATCACATATTCATCCCACCATCAATAATGAACTATACCGACTATATTGAGCTTTTGCGATGAAAAATGATCATTCGATTACCAAATTCCGAGTATTTCTTAATCCATGGGTCAAAAGAAAATTCCCACAATGAAAATTCAATTAACATGGGAAGAAATCCATAAGAAATAAAATAAAAGGAAAAACCATGGAAGGTATTATCTTGGTCTCAATTACTTATAAAAGAAAGAGATGAAATATTTGGAATAAAATCACAACGAAAAATTATAAAATTTTATCAATTTAATTCTATCCATGATGCACATATTAATTATATTTGTGGAATTAAACTTTATTCATACATGATTATGAAACAATATATAATTAACAAAGAAGCACTTATATAGAGTTAGGATTTATCATTAATATATTACAATTATGTTTCCATCATTGATGACATCCATGAACTATGTTGTCTTGATGATCCACGTTCTGATCCTGATACTTCATCATTCACTAAGAAAGATCTACAATAGTTGGCTCAATCTACAAGGATTTAGTGTCTAAACATGATGATATTATATAACTATATACCTAAATGAGAAATAAGTAACTACATCAAAAAAACAAAATAATGTAATTATTTAATTTATTTCATTCAATTACTTGTGTGATGAACTTTTCAAAAATTACCCACCCTGACAAAAGCTATGTCTCACCTAGGGTAAAACTCACATTCTAAACTCAACATTTCCCTATGTTTTTTGATATGGGACCCTATTAGAGAGTGATTCCACTTATTCTTGAAAACTATATAGTTTTTATATTTAATATAATTAATATATTTCAAACACAAATCCTTAGAACACAATCCCTGGGAATAACATGCCTTCTCAATTCCCACTCTTCAAAATGATCCATATAATTTCCAAAAATAATTCATGAAATATTGGATTAATTACAATGAAAAGGAACTAGATGAGTCACCAAAATCAAATTAATGGACCAAACATTATAAATTAAAATACCATGTCGTTAAAAAAATAAATTAATGGGGATCATAAAATGTAACAATACAAAAATAATAATAATATCTCTTTGAAAACATATAAATATATATAGTACAAAAAACTAAAATTCATTTTTACTACAAGTCAACTCCATGAAACCCATTGTTTCCCCTACATATTATATGTTCATAAAGAAGACTAAATTAACTTATTCAACATTTAATGTAATATATGACCATTATATATTATAATACCTAAATATACACCCATGGTAGTGTGTATGTATGGTGTGAACTAACAATCCTAGTAAGATCTCAACATGGAGTTAAAGAAAATCTATTAAATAATTAGTTCAAGAATACTAATATCATACAAAATATAAAAATATGGTGATCAATTTTTAAAAATTAGTGTGAAAAAAATAAATATATGATTCCCTAAATATTTAGTTTATTCAATTTTAATCTAAATATGTGGGTGTCCATAAAATCTCACATGTAAAAACATTCCATATAAAAAACCAATAAAAATAATATCTTAACCAACTTCAATATGTTTCATAAAATTAAACCATAAAATCATCACACATTCATTATTTGAAAAATAATTTAATAATAAGTTACAAATCCATTTTGGAATAGAACCTACACATAGAAAATAGAACTAAAATAAAAATAAAGAACCATATTTTTCAATATAAATACAGAAGAATACCAAAATATATGGCTCCAGTATCAATGAAATTACATGGGGATACAATGAGAATAAAAAAGAAATACCATAACTAAAATCAATCATTAGGTTAAACTTTAATGATCTAAATCATAGGTTATATTTTGAGACCATAGTAATATTTAAATGAAAACATGAAATAATACAAAACCTGTTTTATGATGAAATTCAATGAATCCATCATAATATTTAACAACACCATAACTTAAATGTATCATACCCATTATTAATGACATTATAACAATTTTTATAACCAATTAATTGTGTGTATAGTGATAGGTTTCATGGATCAGTACCTCCAAAAAAGACACTCATTATTTTAAGAAAACACAACAATTGTGCTAAGAAATAATTCTTCATAAATAAATAAGTATAACAAATGAAATTACTCCAACAATTTTATTGACATCCCTAAACATTAAAACCCCTTTCAAAATAATATATCAATTCCAATGAAAGAATAGAGGAATACAATTTGGATCTTCCAAAAATTATATTATTAAATTAATAAGGTGAAAACCTCAACAACATTGAAAAACTGAATCATAAATCAATGTTTATTTTACATTTTATGTCATATTTTTTATTAACCTAAAAAATAAAATGCAGTACTTCACCCCATTTTTTTAACACATTGATCATTTCCATTTATAATAATAATAATTCTAAAACCTATACTTTTATATGAATCCCATTAACAAACACCTTTCAAATTTTTAAGAGGGTAATGTCCAATAGAATAATTATATTCATAAAAATTAATCGAATTTAATAATTGAATTAATATTTTTCAATGGTCTAAACTCATAAGAAATATATTTTAAACACTTTTCAAATCTAGTAAATCATTATTATTTTTGTTCTAATTAATTATTAAATAAAATAATTTATGAATTGTAAATGAGAAGAAAATCTATGTAACACATACATCGAACCAAAAAAAATCTGAGTTTAAATGTGAAAAAAATTATATAGAGCAATCAATAAATATATCAATCCCTCTTCATGCTTCTTTGATAATAAAAACCCACTGTTTGAACCATATGGATGTGAAAGGATACCATAGAAAATGATATAGGTTTCTAATTGAATGATTAAACTAGGAAATATCTAAGAGGAAGACAAGAGAAAATAAGAAAGAATAATTCTGGGGAGATTAACGCGATGGATGATATAAATAATATATAATATAGCCAAAATAGAATGCGAAGAAAAAGAGATATCCTCCAAACCTCCTTTGAATTTCAACTGACCCGAATAATAGATGAAAACAGGGGACCCTGATAAATTCAATGGGTTATAAATGAAATCTCTCTTATAAATGAATTCTAGGATGTTCACATGGTTTGGGAACATGATTTTGTAAACTGTGACAACAAATTATGACTTCCATTAGTCTTCCATTGGAAACCTGCATCATTTTTTTCATTATTACTCATATCTATCATCTAACCATACAAGACATCAAAATGAATGAATTTGGTCACACAATCAATGAGAAGAACCTTCATGTCTTGGAAAACATTATATATACCATGAAAAATAATCATGATGATAATTATTGTACATTTGTTTGGATAAATCTCAATTATTATTAACCATGCATAGTATAATGTGATAAAAAATGCAATGAATTCCAATAAATATAAATAGAACTCTCAAAAAATGTATACATAATAAATACATAAATTAATATAAATAATTAACAATATAAACACATAATGTAAAAATTATCACCACCATGACACCTATAATCATAATAATGACCATAGATAATGTAAAAGGATATACGAATAAGTACCTCAACAATATAATGCATTTATTGAATGGGATTGGGAAATATAGAGTGGTTCAAACCATAAAACACATGTAACATATTCTATAATAAAAATTAACAACATAAAATTATCATGAAATAGTAACATGTTTGTGAAAAAATGAATCCACAACCCTTTCATTTGAATATCAAGAATAATGGACACAAAATATATGCCTCCCCACAATTTTTAATGTATATAAATTGGTGGAATAAAGGAAGAAAAATTTAATGTAAAACCACCACCACATATATATTTTATATAAATGATACCTATATTACATTAAAATTATAACTATCCAAAAATAATAATTCCTATTTAATGAAAGAAAAAATCTAAAGAGGTATACACCTAAACAAAATTATACATGGAAATTCCAACTACTAATCATTATAATTTAAATTCGACTCAAAATGACAGAATAAATATTCCCAATGAATGGATTTACAGGATCCAACATGGGCTTCCACCTCAGGTTATTACACTACCCATGTGAAATCAAATACCTCCACTACAAAAAATCACCTCACATCAAAACCATTAAATAAAACTACACTCTCAGGTGAATATTGTAACACAAAAATGGTCACAATTACACAATCATGGAAACAATGGTATCCCTTGATCATTTCATCAAATAATCACTATCATCAAAACAATATTCACATTCATATGACCTTAAAAAACAATATATTCACCATACTTGTAAAATAAAACATGAAAAAAACATATCACAAGACTATAAAATTGTGTAATGAAAATATCCATCAGTAATGTATTATAAATAAATATCAAACCCTATAATAAAAAGTAAAAACAAAAATAATATTATTTTTGAGTCTTCTTCTAATATAAATACATACATAGGTTTTTAATGATGATCTATAATGATACAATGATGGTAGATATATCAAAAATTCTATCTGGATGGAACAGAGTTATATGGAAACAAATATAGGAATTATGCAAGATCTATTTTCATCTTATGAGTAATATTGAAATTAAATAAAGAAAATACCACTCATCCATAAACTCTAATCATATTGTAACATCCCATGAAAATAAAGAATATATCTTTTTTATATTTATTAATTTTTTTGAATTTCATATTAATTTTACCTTAAAAGGGATTCAATGATCGATGGAATACCTAATATGCAACAACTTGTTTCATTAAAAACTTATATTCCACACAACATTAAGTTATACTAAAAAATATTAATATAATATTTATATTTAAAATTGTAGTTAAGGTATCGCCCTTGTATTAGTGGGAATGAACAAAACTAAGCATATTAAGATTAAATATCTTTCTAATTTTTTTAACTTTTATCAAATAAATTTTAGAGGATTAAAATATAAAAGAAACCAATTTTAAGCATAAATACTATAATATTCCTTATAAGGTCGATTTACCGCCTTTTGATGGAGAACCCAAATTAAATCTAGTTTTTGTCCCTAGTATAAATTCTATTTGAAAAAATAATATTATTATTTAGAATTGGGACATCAAAATTAACATTGGGTAAATCATCAGTATTTTTCGCATAAAATTCATATTTTAATGAATAGAGAAAAATAAGGTATTTTAATTTTAAATTACCTTTTAATCTAATTTATTTAGAAGAATTTATTATCTTTTTAATTATTCTTAAATCTTAATTATATTATTTTTTACTATTTAATACAATATCTTTAATTGTAAGTAATTTCACTTGGAAATTAGAATTAAATAAGTGTCAAACATTTCATAGTTAATATTTCCTTAAAACGCGCTTTTTGTTTTGACAGTGAGAATTAATTTTAAATAAATTTCTACCACATTTTTTTTTGAATTTTGGAAAAATGGATTCCATATTTGGAATCATGAGGTCAAAATTGTATAAATAGTTAAATTTTATTTTTAGACATTATGAATATTTATTTCAGTAAAAAATTTATTCACCAAGATTAAAGGGTAAATCTGGTAAATAAGGGAAAAAATATTATTATAATAATATTAAATTATTCTAATATGTGTCTTAATTTTATTGGTTGATACATTTCCAACTATGGTCATCCTTTGGTCTATTTTGGGACTCCGTAGAGCCACTTGAGAGTGATAATGACACTATATTAATTAATTTAATGTAAAGGCAAAAATGACTTAATCTTATATCGTTTAGTAAATCAATTATTACATGAGGTTATATAAGATATATCTTGAACTATAAATATTAATATTAAATATTAAATTATTTCATACATCATGATATTTGTTTATAATTTTTAGACATCAAATATATAAAAATATTTAAGACATAATAATGATGCAGTGTTTACCTCGTTAATGATTGATTTAAATAAATAAGATTATATAGATTAAAAAAATATCCAAAAGCTGTAAAAATCATATTGGATTATTTTATTACAAACATGATTAATATTATCATAGGAATTAATAAGATTTGGACCATTATAAACCAAAAATAATTGTATACTAAAATAATATTTTTAAACATTCTAAAAATCCCCTCCTCCCCCTTATAAAAATCTCCCACTTCTAAACAATTTTTTCACACTTCTCAAGCCCCTTGTCTAATCCATAATCTAACAAATTAATATCTATACATATATATATTCGTTCATGAAGTATTCTTCTAGGAATAACGAAATTCAATTAATCCATTTGGTTCAAACCAAATGGAGATGCTTGATTTAAAAGTAACATCTTCTCTTATGTTCTTTTGTTTTATTTTACTTCTACAACCCATTAAAATATTATTATTCATTTTTTTTATAACAACAACAGTATTATAAATATAATAGGTTGTTTTTATAATAATTATTATAACTACAATTACTCACACCTCAATCTAATGGATAACGACCATATTGTTTCTGTGGACTGCGAAATACTGCCTCACGAAACGATGATTGTTCAACCTTCTCGTACCACCTATAATTGGTGGCCATTAAGATGGAACTGTATATATAGGTTATATATATTATATTTATATTTTTTATATTATTCTATTTTTCAATTATAGAATACTTTTATAGTTTCCATAGTGGGTAAATATGATGATTTCATTTGAGGAAGTGTGTATTACCGCCCCCAAAAGGTGATATGACTCATTCATGCCATACGTGGAATGTATAAAGGATGGAGTTTCTGATATTATATATAATATTATACTGGAATTATAATATACCTTTTTAGAATATATTTTTCATTCCATTAAATATGAAATATAAATGAATGTAGCTTCCATGAGTACGTACATCTTACTGTCTCCATGAATGGTTCATTTCATTTTTTATCTCTAAATGTTATATACTTTTATAAATACATATATATATATATATATATATAAATACCGGATATATAAGATATATATTCTATCTAAATCATTAATGCCTTTATGGATATAATGAACTTATAACCATATGGACAACTTGTAAATACAACAAGTTCATTTTTGATTCAAGTACCAAATATCGAAAAACAACCATTATTAACTTAAATGATTGAATAATGTTTATAACATGGTAATAAGTGATATAAAAGAAAAAATAAACTTGAGAAAAGTTCTTAAGTAATTATAAATTAACATTACTTTATTATTCAGGTGATTAAAGAATGAACGGGTCACACCAGACACGACGTAAGGGTTTCTTATCACACTTTTAATTTCATGAGATTTCCAATTGTTCACCACTTATTTATTACATGTAGGGTATTGTGTACTTCCATTTGATATAAATAATCTTTATTTTCATTATATTCATGGTATTATGTGATTAAATTTTTTGGTTATTAAATTTTGGTCATAAGACTCAATTGATTATAACATAGTATGGGGTTTTAATCTCACTTCTTATTTTCATGAGATTCATGCTATATTGCCCCTATTGTTTTGTGTGGTGTATATACTGCCCATGATTGTATTAATTTTGTAATATAATTTAATTTATTGGAATTTAAAACATCATTTTATGATCCTAAATTCATAGGGTGTATGTTTCTAATGTTACCAAATCGGTAAGGGGACTTCTAATTGCAATTTCCACTCACTGTGTTTTATGTAAAATTTATTGATTATTTTTCTCTATGATTATATGTGAAATCACTATTTTTTATTTACGTAGTAATTTCCACTCCCCTTAGTTTGGATATACTTTTGATACCCATATTAAGTACATTGATAAATTCTGATGTCATCAATGAACTTGATAAGAGTAATCTTAACTCAATTTCAATTCATTGAGTAAAAGATCCAAGTCATTGGTGTTGTTTTTAAAAGAATATGTGTAAATTTAATTTGATTGATTTACACTGAATATCCAATCCTAATTATTGTATTCATATTTTTCATAGATAATTATGTCATTGAATTATCCTTAATTTAAGGATGCAGTCTTTATAATGGATTTCATCTCAATTTACGTTCAATTGAGACTTCTTTGTTGCTATGCACCAATTCACTTTTATATAGTGTATACACTGCACTTGGACATATTACATCAGGCATACTATTATTCTCATGATATTACAATGTTTTTATTACCTCAATTATTTGTATTCAAGTATCTCTCATCTGGTAAGGAACTCTATCTAAAATATCATTATAAATGTTTTCAATAATTATTCTTCAAAATCATTCTCATTAATGTCCATGTTTTAAAAATGTGTTTAAAGATTTATTTATATTGACATTAATGTTTTAAATTGTTAATTATTTTAAAATCTTCAAAGTTTCATGGGACACTTTGAATCAAAAATCTATTTTTTAAATGTTTTAAATGGTTTTGAAAATGGTTTGATAAAGCTTAAATTGTGTCTATATCATGAAATGGTATATTGGGATTGAAATGTGGAAATTTTATCATTCCGTAATGATTGTTTGAAGTGTTTTGAATATGTTATGGTTATTGGGTATTTATTATGTATACGGGTGGTTCTGTGATAAACCTAGGGCAGGTGAGCTCGAGATAGCACTCCAATGCATAGGGTAACGTGATAGAGGTAAATGTTAATGTTTCTACTAAGAGATTTAGGGAATATACTGTGATAGGTATTCGAACGTAACTCCATACATAGCTATGATAACTACAATGTATGTATGACAAGGATGCCACTAGTTATCTTTATGAATTATGATTCCTTTGTTTTATTCGTAAATCTTATGATTTCATGAGGTATGTTATGATCCAAAAATATGGTTTCATTTATTTGTATTTATTGATGGGTTAATGTTATCCTTCCTTATTTTATAACCCGTTATGAGACTTTTATTCTCATCCCATGTTTTTGAAATGTTTTCCCCATGACTTAAAGATGAATAGGGTCAAGGATGGGAAAAAAGAAAATACTTTCTCTCTAAATCTTAGAACTAGACATGTTTCTTTTTAAGAGTTGTTATTTTATGAAAAAATGGATACTGAGTAGTAGTGTCTACATGTAATTATCTAGTTTATATGTAATATTTATGGCCTAATTCTCTAAAACTACAAACATGAAATGATCCTCAATTTGAATTATTCATTTAATTCAAGATTTTATAATGTTTTAAGGGCGGGTACTTATAGTTGGTATCAGAGGTCAGTTTAGAAAACATTAGGGATTGGGAGTTTTAGATAAACACGGGGTTAGTCCCTATGTCTATTATTTTAGTTAAATCCTTGTTTTATAAATTTTTTAGATCAAGGAATGACAATTTCAAAATGGAAGGAGGAGGATCTCAAACAATATTCATATCTCTTCCTGATGACATGGTTGCAATAATTATTGCAATACCATGTTAAGATGATTGTGGAACTTTTTCTAGCATAAAAATCACTCGAAATCAGTTGTTTGAGATATCAAAAACCTACCCTATACCTCGATATAATTGTGGATCATGGGTTGTATTTAATGAAATATCTTTTTATCAATATTATATTATTTTCAAGAAAGGTAAATATTATCATGACATTTATAAATATTTTACCTTATTAGAGGATTTTGAAGCATATTCTGATTTTGAAAAAGGTGGTAAAGACGTATACCCTTTCCAAACCTATTTATATTTTCTTTTATAATATAGTCACTCAACACATACTTATGGTATTTTAAAACGACTATTGATTTAATGTTTCAACTCAAACTCGGTCCGATTTTTTTATAAAAATCATGTTTTATCAGATGTTTTGAAATTATATGTCATACATGATTATTTTATTAAACTGTTTTTCTATGAACACCCATATGACCCAATTTGTAATCGGTGTATTTTTACGGAGGAAGAAAATGATTTTTAAGGATCTCTAAATAATTTTTGAAATGCATGGACCTTCTACATTTGTGAACAAGATGACGATGAAACCATATGGACACCATGATGAAGGTATGTTGTTTTTCTATTACGAATTATTTTATTTTATCATAAGGAGGTGAAATAAGAAAAAAATAACAATATATTTAAGTCTTCATGAATTTAGATGTTGATGTCTTAATGTATTCGGATGAAAATGAAATATATAATAAAACCATTGAGGTTAAAAAATGTTAGTGTTGTTTTTTTGTTTTATAACAAGTATAACCCGTAAGATGGGTGAGAACACGTCGTGTCCAGAAAAGCCATAAGAATTGAACTCACAAATGAATAGAGACAAGGATGCATCACCTACAACTATCATTCGTGAAGTAGATAGTTAGTATGACTTATTCTTTTAATTTAAATCATTTTATTGATCCTGAATAAGTCGATTTTTAGAACCTATGTTTTATCAAATGGATATCCTTAATATTGGAAAATTATTTGGTGATTAATTGATACAGGTTATTTTTGATGATTTTTACTCTTTTGGAAACATTATATGCTTATGTGAAATAGAATACTATGGGATCTCAGTTGTGGATTCATGTTTGAAATTTTTTTTTGGATGAATATATGTTTTTATTGTGGATATATGAAGATTTGGATTATTTAAGTTAATGATTAACATATCATGGAGAATATGTGATTTGGTAAATTAATTTTCAGTACGATACTTTACGAGTAAGTAATGTTATTTGGAGATAAATGTTAAGATTTATCTTGGAAGACAATGTGATTATATCTTTCTAAGGATTGGGTTTCAATCATATATTAGATTACATTGAATAATTTTATGGATTTTTGTTTATTGAATGGTCTTTGTTATACTTTGGGTATTGTTTGACAAATTTTAGAGATTAAGAGTAGTTTTTATTTTTGTAAAGTATTATGCTTTTTGGGGATTATCTGGTCTTGTACTAAATATTTGGGTTTTTCTTGATATATAAAGATAGGGGAAATATATAGTTCATCTTCTGTGGATTATTAGATAAACATGAATTTTATTCTAGAACTTTTAATGTGACAAAGTTAGTTTGAATACTCATCATTTACAGAAAATATGACTTTGTGGTAGAAATTTAGTAAATGTTGAAAGTCAATATGAAAATTAAGTATGATTCCCTATGTTTTTAGTTAAACTCGTAAATAGATGCCTCATCTTTATGATAAGTAAAATAATAAAACATTTTACATTAAATTTTCCAACATGGTAATCAATGACCATTTAACCCATAACATGTTTGTGATTTTATTGTGGTTAAATTTCTCCTAATCAAGTTTTCTGCTGCTCTCCATCAAACCGTGATGGTTTGTTTATCTTCCATATCCATGTTTTCCAACAGGGAATATTTGTATGGGATTTCTTGGGTTACATTTGTATTTCCCTTTCATTATTTTAAAGTTATATTTCTATTTACTCTTTTTTTATTTGGAACATTCAATGAAGTTTTCAATACCAATTTTAAAATTACAAGGACGCAATTCCCAAAAGGGGGGAAGGATGTAACATCGCAGGTAAATAACGAATATAACATTTTTATATTTATTAAAAAAAATTAATTAAATATTAATCTTACCTTTAAATGGATTATATTTTCAATATAAAACCTGATATGCAACAACAGGTTTCATTGAAAACTAATGTTGCACACAACTTTGAGTTATACTAAAAAATATTAATATAATGTTAATATTTTAAATGGTATTTAACGTATAACCATTGTATTAACATGACTAAACAAAACCAACCATATTATGATCAAATATGTTTCTCAAATATTTTTAATATTACCCATATATGATTTAGAGGCATAAAATAATAAATAATCTGATTTTAAGCGTAAATACTCTAATATTCATTAAAAGGTCGATTTACCACATTATGATGGTGAAATATCATTAAATTTTATTTTGGTCTCTTTTATATTTTTTCTTTGAAAAATTAATATTCTTCTTTAGAATCAGGAAAACAAAATTTACTTTGGGTAATTTTTTAGTATTTTTCTGATAAAATTCATTTTTAATGAATAGTGAATAATACTGTATTTTAATTCAAAACTGCCTTATAATAAAATTTATTTATAAAGTTAGAATATCTTTTTAATTTGTTTTAAAGATTAATTATATTATTTTTTACTATTTAATCCAATGTTGTTCATTGAATATAATTTAACATTTAAATTGGACATAAATAGGTCTCAATTGTTTGATAGTTATTATTTCTTAAAAACACGCTTTTTTGTTTGGACAGTGGGAATTAATATTAAATTAATTTATGCCACTTATTTGTTTTTTATTTGGGAAAATGGATTCCATATTTGTTACTAGTATGTCTAAATTGTGAAAATAGGTAAATTTTATGTTTAGACATTACAAATATTTACTTCTGTAAATATTTTATTTACCTTGGTTAAAGGGTAAATATGGAAAATAAGGGTAACAAAATATTATTATTATAATATTTAATTACCCTAAAATGCATACTAATCCTATTTTTTGATACATTTCTTACCATGTGAATCATTTTTCATATTTTGGGACCCCATGGAGCCACATGGAAGTGATAATGACACTTTATATTAATTAATTTAAAGTAAAGATAAACATTACTTAAACATATATCTTATAGTCAATCAATTCCTACACTGTGTTATATAAGTTACCACATTTACTAAAAAATTCATATTAAATCTAAAAGTATTCATATATCATGATAATTTTTTAGAATTTTTAGACATCGAATAAAAAAAATATTTATGACACAATAATGATGTAGTGTTTACCTCATTAATGAATGATTTTAAAAAATAAGATTATAATGAATAAAACAATATCCAAAACCTATCCAATTATTATTGGATGATTTTATTTCGATCATTTGTCTTCTTATATTCGACTTTACTATATTTTGGACATTTAGAAACTGAAAATCAATATATAATAAAAGAATATTTTTAAATATTCCTAAAGAGCCCCTCCTCCCCATAATAAAATGCCATCACTTTTAACCCATTTTTAAAACTTCTCAATCCCCTTGGATCATCTAAAATATACCTAATTAATTTCCCTACATCCCTCTCATCCTCATATAATCCTTCCTCTATAGAGAAGGAAAATCAATTAAACCTTTTGGTTCAAACCAAAGGGAGATACCTGATTTAAAGGTAACATTTTCTCTTCTGTTTTTTTTACTTCTCCAACACCATAAAATATTTTCATTCCTTGATTTTATAACAAAAAAGTATCCTAAATATACTATGTATTTTATGAGAAGTATTCTATCCCCCCATAGACACACCTCCATCTAATGGTTAAAGAACATACTATTTCTGTGGACGGTGAACTATTGCCTTACGAAACGATAATTGTCCAACCTTCTCCTAGCACCAATTATGGTGGAAATTAAGATTGAGATGTATTTATATGTGATATATATTATATTTATATTGTTTATATTCTTCTATATTTATTATTTATATAATATCCTTATGGTTCCCATTATGGGTAAAAACGATAATTTCATTTTGTGGAAGTGTGGACTACAACCCCTTAAAGTGATATGACTTGTTCATTCCATACATGAAATATATAAAGTATGGAATTACTGAAATTATTTATGATATTATAATGGAATTATAATATACCTATTTATCATCAATATTTCATTCCATTAAATATTTAATAGAAATGAATGTAGCGTTCAAACGTACCATCTCCAAGAACGGTGTATTTAATTTCTTATCTCCAAATATTATGTAATGTTATTAATACACACATATATATAGGATATATATGATATATATGATATATAAATCATTAATATCATTCTGGAGATAATGAACTTGATTAGAGTAATCTTAACTCAATTTTAATTCATTGGGTTAAACATCCAAGTAAAATTTGCTATTTTTACAAGAATATGTATGAATGTCCTATGATTTATTTACACTGAATATCCATTAATATTGAGTGTATTTATATTTTTCACATATAATTATGTCATTGATTTATTTTTAACCTAATGATGCGGTTTTTATAATGGATTTCTTCTCAATTTAAATTCCATTAAAACTTCTTTGTTGTTATATAGCAATTAACTTTTATATGTTGTATATACTATAAATGGACAAAGAATTTCATGAATCCCTTTATTTACATGATATTAAAAAAAATTATTAACATAATTATAGTTATTAAAGTGTCTCTCATTTGGATAGGAACACTAACTAAAATATCATTTTAAATGTTTTAAATTTTTATTCTTCTAAATATTTCTCATTAATGTCCATGTTTTAAAAATGGTTTTATGGATTTATTTATATTGACATTAATGTATTAAAATTTTAATTCTTTTAAAAGATAAAAAGTGGTATGAGACACTTTGATTCAGAAATATATTTATTAAATATTTTAAATGGTTTTTCAAAATGGTTCGATAAAGCATTGATTATGTCTATATCTTGAAATTATATGTTGTGATTTCTATGTGGAAATGTTATATCTCCTTTATTTTTATTTTAAGTGTTATGAATACATTATTGTTCTTGGGAAATATTTAATTATACGGGTGGTTCCATGATAATCCTAGGGCCGGTGAGCCCGAGATATCTCTCCAATGCATTAGGTAACTCGATGGAGGTAAATGTTAATGTTTCTCCTAAGAGATTTAAGGAATATACTATGATGGGTATTCCATCGTAACTGCATACGTAGTTGTGATATCTAAAATTTATGTATGATATGTATTCCAAAAGTTACCTATATGATTTTTGATTTCTATGTGTTATTCACAAATCATAATATTTCTTGAGGTATGTTATGATCAAAATGTATGGTTTCATTGGTTTGTATTTATTTATGGGTTAATGATTAATTTCCTTATTTTATAACCCTTATTGAGCTTTTTATTCTCATTCAATGTTATTGAAATGTTTTCCACATGACTTAAAGATGAATAAGGTTAAGGATGGGATCACATAAAATTCATTCTTTCTATGACATGGAACTAGACATGTTTCTTTGTCAAAGTTTTTATTTTAGGAAAAAATAGATACTGGGAAGTAGTGCATAAATGTAATATTTAAGTTGATATGTAATAGTCATGGCCTAATTCATTAAAACCCTAAACCTGAAAAGATACTCAATGTGAATTATTCAGTTAATTCAAGATTATGTATGTTTTCGATGTAGGGTCCTTATATATAGGCTCATCAATATATTTCTCCTCAAAAAGTGTAATTTTTTAGATTTTCCATGTATAAGTTTTAAATTTTATATGTAATTATTACGAGACCAAGTTCAGAGACGGCACATAATTCCAAGGCCCAATGATCTCATAATAGTTGTATGAACTTTTTTAAGTTAATTGAGTCAGTACTTGTGTGTGGTTGTGGCAGTTTCCAAATGGATGCCCAGATTAAAAATCTGGGGGCACTATTGCATCTAGGATGAAGAATTTATCTATGAATGGGCCTATCCTCGACCAGTGTGGGTCTAGAGAAAAACTAAATTTTCAAATGTTTTCAGAAAAATAAAATAAAATAAATTGAAAATTTTATTTTATTTTTATTTGGAAATATACGCTGCAGTGCAATGATGGGGAAATTTTTTAGTAAGTAATCCCATGTCATAATGACTTAGAAACGAAAACTTGAATCATTAATTATGCAACATGATGGACTTTCAAAACATGTTTCCCCTTTTTAAATGGATAATCGAATGATGGTCATTGATGGAAAATTGAGAGAAAACTCTGGAGAATCCGTGGAGCCTTGGAGAAAATTCTATATGAAAAACGACGACGAATCAAAGCTAAGAATTGCTATGCCAATGAGTTGAAGGATCTTGATGATGACGGAAGCACATCATCTTTGTCAGCAATCAATCCCTATTGATGTAGGGGTTTGTTACTTAAATTATTTTAACGATTATTGATTTAAATGGAGAAAGTGGATCAACCACGAACAAGTTGATCAGTGGATTCATTCATTCTTACGGGATGGTTTCTATTGGGATGTTTTTGGGGATTGATCCATGATTATTGTTTATTGTTTTTATCCCACTCCATTTTATTATACTAATGGGTGTGGATCAACCCCATGATGAATGGTGGCAGAGGTTCGTTCCTCAATTTTCTTTTATAGATTTCTCCCCCTTTCTTCTCTCATGTGATCTTTGCGTTCTTCATGGGGGCGATTAAAAACAGATTGTTGCATGTCCATGTTGAGAAGAAATGATCCCAAATTATAGATCCAACATCATGATGACATAGCAGAGGTACGATGGCGATGACAGAAGATGAATCGACAATGTTCGGGATTTAATGTTCTTCGAATGTTCTTTAGGCAGGTGGATCATAATGTGTTTTCAGGGCTGATCAGAGGCCCTAAAACAATGGAAACGACTTTGGGATGTCACGGTGACCAGGATTCTGATCTTTCTTAGTGATCGGACAGCCATATAGATGAACGGTGTATCACGGGAGGTGCGTCGGCAAAAGAGCATTGTTTCGTGAAAATTCTGAGATACATGGCATGTAAATCCGAAGAACATGTCGTGTAGTACAGGTGGGGGCGGCAAGGTTTTTGGGTGACAGAGAGGAATCCCATGACATGTGACACTGTTCACACAACATATTGGACTTTCCTCGAATCTCGGCATGTATCCTGGGGATACACGGACACGGGGTGTAGTACACAGCCGTGTAAACACCACATAGTCAGGTGAGGCCAGTAACGCGGGTCACCCTGTGTACCTTTTACATGGGTTGGCCTATGTGGGTTGAGGTAGTGTACGGGCACATGGGCAGTGTACACGATGCTGGTCCCAGTTACTCAGACACGACATGTAATCCGTTCCACACGACATGTACTTGCGTTTTCTACACGACGAGCCTTACAACACGAGTCGTTGAACATGGGCAGTACCTGGGGCTAGAAGACACAACATGTGACTTCTCTACAGACCTTGTAATTTTTGGAAGATGGATTGGTCCTCTTGTCCACTGTGTCTTGGAAAAGTTTTATTTTGGTTAGTTCCCCTTATTCTCATTCCAATGAAGGTTAGGCATTATTTCCTTTTAGAAGTGTATGATCCATTCAGCAGGACTTTCTATGATAGAATCATGCATCCCTCTGAGAGGCCCAGAGTGAGATCCTCTATCTATTCCTGACCCTAGGTTGAATTAGGAATCGATGTGAAATACTCTACTAGGCATTGATCCTCTACCTAGCTGGTGAATCCGGATGAGTTGCGGTATCCCCCATGGCTCTGGCAGGGATCCTCATATGTGTATCATGATTATTCCTCACTCAAGAGTGTGTTTCTAGTAATGAGAGTAACTATCTATTGTGATATTCCCACTCAGGGGTGTGTCTCTCGTAATTAATTTATCTACCTCTCGTGATGTTTCATGATGAATAGTACTCATCATATGGAATTCATCAGATCAACCAGACTCGTGGAGTGTGTTCTCCAAGAATGAGTGCTTTATGGAATCATCGAACTAAATCCCCAGTGGGGGTATGCAGTTGTGTGACTTGACCCTAGAATACAGGATGAGGTTTAACCTATATCCAGATTGTGTTCTCCTATTATATGTTTAGTAGACATATACTGTGTAGAGATGACTGTTCGTTTCTTTTGTGTATTGCTTTGTGGTTTTCAGGGTCCTCCACTGAGTATTAATTTACTAACCCCTACATGGGCTTTGCCCGCACATGTTGTGTCTTGTGCAGATGAACAGCCTATTGAAAGAGTCCAGGGCGGACCAGGACAGAACCGAGCATTCTGAGTTCCTCACAGGCCAAGGCATTCCTACAGTTACGAGCAGAAATCCCAATACCCATTTGTGTAACAGGTTGGACTTTGTAGTTTTCAGACTCTTGTTTTGGTGGGATTGTATTATGGAACAGTTTATGTTCATCACTTTACATTCCATCATACTCTATTGGTTGGGTTTAGTTGTATGCATTTATTTCTTTGCTCATTAGTTTTTACATTTCAGCATTTGTGGGCTTGGAGATGTGTCTGTGTGTGTACAAGTTCTTAGGAAAAGCCTCCCATGTCAGTGATATGCCTACTCAGTGCTAGTCACCAGCCATTGGACTATCGGATAAGGGCTTGGTAAGTCAGGGTGTGTGCCCCGCTGATATGGATCGTGACAGAGTGGTATCCGAGGTGTTCAGTTCTACCTTAGTAGCAAGAGTCTGTGATTTTGGGTTTGGGGCAATAATGTTATGTGTTTGGATCTAGGCATTCCGGCCAGAGACTCTAGTGTTGGTGCGGGCTGCCAACTTTTCCATACACCAGGGCTCTGATAACCTTCTTTCTGACTCGGTACATGAACAAACTGGTTACGGGGAAATAAAATAATGGTACATTCATCATATAGGAATTGGTTTTGTTTTCCATGTCCTTTGAGTCAACTATCCAGATATACTAATGGTACATCTTTTTTTTTCATACAGGATGCCTATGCGATGCATACCTTCTAGGATTCAGAAGCACGGTCATGATGATGACACCCTCAGTGATGAGGCGTCGATATAGGGACCATTTCCCCAGGCGTTGCCACCTGGTTGTGCACCTGATATGCCACCACCAGTGGAGGAGGCCGTGGTACCTGCAGTACCGACCGAAGAGGAGCGCAGGCTTAGCACGCTCCATGAGTTCTAGAGACAGAGACCCCTCCCGTTCCGAGGCGACACCGACCCTTAGGCAGCTGAGGACTGGCGTGAAGTGGTGACTAGATCTTTCTGTCTAGTGAGGACACCGGTAGACCAGATGATGATCCAAGGAGAAAACCTTCTTCAGTGTTATGTGGTATGATGGTGGAGTCTGACTACACAGACTCATGATGATGATACTCATTCATAGACGGAGTTTGAGTAACTCATCAGGGAGGATTTATCTCCCGTTACACTAAGACCAGTACGCATCCAAGAGATTATTTAGTTCCAACAGGGCAGTATGATGGTAGCTAACTATTCATTGAGGTTCAACAACCTCGCCAGGTACTCGATGGATATCATTAGAGATTAGTACTTCAGATATCGAACCATCGAGGAAGGTCTACGACGAGAAATCAGAGATAGTGTTGTTCCTCTATGCATTTCCACTTATGTTGGATTGCTAGTTAAAGACTTGTTGATCGAGAGATTCTTGGAAGAGCAGAGACAACAGATGACAGTCATTAGCAGGCATAATGGTCTAGAGACCATGGCGACAAGGATCCAACATCAGACACGGGGATCAAGATGTGAGAGATGTCATAGGAGGACACATGATAGTTGATCGATAGTTCATTGCTCTCAGTCTGGATCCATTCATCCTAGGGAGAAGTGTTGATTCACCTTCGATGGTAGGGGACATCTCATTTTAAATTTCCTAACCTGTTGAGATGCTGATAGGGATGTGGTGGATGGACCACCAAGGCATAGGCAAAGAGTGGAGTAGATAGACCCACCGGGCCACAGCTGTGGAAGAGGAGCAGGGAGAGCTGCAGGTTGTGGAATATGCTTTGACTTACTTCCACCACCACCCCCAAGAGGTTCGTACCAGGCTCATGGAGCTGGTGGACAGGGGTGGGTACAATTGTATGCGATCGAGTTATATGACCCAGGGGATCTAGGGATGATACGAGGTATGATCTGTGTCTTCTCCACATTAGATTTCATACTTATTGACATAGGTTTTAGTCATTCCTTTATCACTACATGTCTTTTGTGAAACCTTGAGATTCTGGTAGAGCCATTGACTCGACCCTTATGCTCAGAGACACATACATGAGGAGACTCGACAATCACACACCCTTGAAGATAGTGCGATCTGACCCTTGGATATGAGAGTTTCGGTTGGAACCTCTTGGTGGTAGAGTCGAGTCCTTACGATGTCATTCTTGGTATGGGTTGATTATCTTCGATTCATGCCTATATTTAATGTTTTAATCGAAGATTGCAGTGTGTCCGCAGTGATGGGACAATGTTTACCATTCTCAGAAAAAAGGAGACCCAGGTAGTATAGAATGGTCTCATGAATAAGAGGTTTTATATGGTCACTCATGAGTTGGTTGGCCTTTCCCTCAGAGTAGTCAATGTAATGAGATCCCAGTTCCCAGCAGTTGTGATGGAGTACGAGGACGTCTTTCCAGAAGATGTTCTAGGACTACCTCCATATCTGGAAATTGACTTTTGTACTGACTTACTACTAGGGAAGGCACCAATTTTCTTAAGCAGTATATCGAATGGAAACCGTAGAGCTTCACGAGCTGAGGGTGTAGTTGGAGGATTTGTAGAGCAAGAGTTTCTTGAGACCCAGTGTTTCACCGTGGGCAGCCCCAGTGTTGTTTAAAAAAACACATATGAAATTTTGTGATTTTGTATGGATTACCGGTGCCTAAATCAGGTGGTGGTGAAGAACAAATATTGAATTCCGAGAATCGATGACCTCTTAGATTAGATAATAGGTTCACATTGGTAATTGAAGGTTGACCTTCAATCAGGTTATCACCAATTATGAGTACGAGATGAGGATATACTGAAGACAACTTTCAAGTGCCGCTACAGTCACTATGAGTACTTGATGATGCCTCTATGCATGAAAAACACCCCCATAGTGTTCATGGTATTGATGAACTAGGAATTCTAGTAGTACATGGACTGGTTCTTAGTGGTCTTCATCGACGACATCATTGTGTACTTAGATTCAGAGGAGGATCACGGGGGACACCTGCGGATGGTTCTGGATGTACTCCGAGAGCACAAGATTTATGGGAAGCTCTCAAAGTGCCAGTTATTGATTCAAGAGGTCCACTATCTGGGACATGTCATCCCAGAATATGGATTAGTTATGGACCCATCCAATGTGGAGGCAATGTCATCATTGGAGCAACCTCAGAGCGTGAAGAAGGTGTGGAGCTTCCTTTGGTTGGCAGGATATTACGAAAAATTAATTATTAATTTATCCCGAATATCAACTCCGATGATAGCCTTGACCAAGAAGGGGACACCCTATATATGGACACTGAAGTGCCAGTAGGCATTCAAGTAGTTGAGACATAGTTTGACAAGTACCCAAATCTTGATATTTCTAGAGGAGGGTGTTGGGTACGTAGTTTTCTACGATCCATCAGGGACCGGGCATGGCTGTGTCTTGATGCAGAGGTAGGTAGTGATTGATTATGGTTCATACTAGTTTAGGCCACATGAGTAGAACTATGAATCCCATGATCTCGAGTTGGTAGTGGTAGTCTTCACATTGAAGATGTGGTGACACTACCTTATGGGAGAGAAATTCATCATGTACTCTGACCACAAGATCCTCAAGTACATCTTCTCACAATAGGATCTAAATTTCAGGCAGAGCCGTTTTCTAGAGTTCCTCCAGGATTATGATTTCGAGATCATCTATACTACTGGGAAGGGGAACAAGGTGGCCGACTCTCTTAGAATATATTCGAGCTCGCAGCTGTTGAGGGAGGTTACATAGTAGTTGGCCACGTTGAAGTTATACTTCATGGATGGAGCGGATTTAGTTTACCAACAGTCGATGGATGTCACCCCTAAACTCGTACAATTAGTTAGGTAAGTGCAGCTTGGGGATGTTGATTGTGAGGCATTACCTGCTCAGTTATCCATATGACATGCTCCTGATGGATATTTGCAAGGTGAGTAGAAAATTATTCTTTTTAGAGGATGCACTGTTGTACCCGTAGAATTATAAGAGGAGGTCCTGAGGGAGTTTTATACATCCCCATTGGTGGTACATCCTGGAGTAGGAAAGATGTACCATGATCTCTGACAACATTTCTGGTGGCTAGGCATGAAGAAGGAAGTAGTACGGTACATTTCATGATGTGTCACATGCCAGCAGGTGAAGGCTGAGCACCAAGTTCTAGCGGGATTTTCTCATCCCCGGAAGTTCCAGAGTAAAAGTGGGATGTAATATCGATGGAATTTGTGACAGGATTACCATAGACATCCAAGGGGCATGATTCCATCTGGTTGATCGTTGATCAATTCACCAAATTGGCCCACTTTCTAGCTACTAGAGAGCAGAGTTCCATAGAAAGCTTGGGATGCCTTTATGTGTACGAGATAATTCAGCTTCATGGCATCCCTTCGACGATATTATCAGACCAAGATGCCCGCTATACATCCCAGTTGTGGAAGTGATTTACAGAGGCTTTTGGGACTCATCTACACTTGAGCATGGCATTCCATCCCCAGATCGATGGTCAGACGGAGGGGACTATTCAGGTTCTGGAGGATATGTTGCGGGCCTGAATCTTGGACTTTATTCATAGTTGGGAGGACCACCTACCACATGTGGAGTTTGCATACAATAACAGCTACCACTCCACCATTGGTATAGAACATTTTGTGGCTTTGTATGGGAGACCCTGACGGTCGCCGCTTTTCTAAACCGACCATGGAGAGTCAGCACTCATGGGTCCAGAGTTGGTGTGAGCCACCACCGAGAAGGTGCAGATCATACAGGAGTGGATGAAAATAGCACAGAGTCGACATAAGTCTTATGCTGATAGGCGACGGAGACCCCTGGAGTTTGAGGAGGGAGAACATGTCTTTCTTCAGGTCCCACCTTGACTAGGGTTATGAAGGTTTGGCTGAGGCGGAAAGTTATCTCTGAGGTTCATCGTAGCTTTTCTAATACTGTGCATACTCAGCGAAGTGGCGTACCGCCTAGCTATACCACCATAGTTTCACTTGTTACACGATTTCTTCTACATGTCGTAGTTGAGGAGGGACATAGATGACTCATCGCACATCATCGACTGGGGCGATATGGACATCGAGGATGGAGTGACCTTTGCTGAGTACCCAGTGGAGATCGAGTATTAGTAAGAGAGGATCATTCATGGGTGATCAATTCCCTTGGTGAGCGTTCGGTGGAAGCACATGAATTTTCCGGAGAGCACATGGGGGCAGGAGGCTCAAATCTGATCCTAGTACCCACATATTTTTGAGTAGTCTTGTTTTGGATTTTTGGGGATTCAAAGCCCCAAGGTGGGGAGAATGTAATGTCTTGGATTTTCCATGTATTATTTTTAAATATTATATGGAATTATTACAAGACCGGGCGTAGAGATGGACCATCATTCTGTGGCCTGGTTATCCCAAAATGGTGGTTTGAACTTTTTTTATGTTATGTGAGTCAGAAGTTGTGTGCGGTTGTGGTAGTTTCCAAATCGATGCCCTGATTCAAAATCTGAGGGCACCATTGCATTCGGGCTGATGACATTACCTAAGAACAGGTCTAACCTCGACCTACGTGGGTCAAGGGAAAAAGTTATTTTTTGGACATTTTCAGTAAAATAAAATAAAATAAATGGAATGTTTATTTTATTTTCATTTGGAAACATTCCCTACAGCGCTACAATGGGGATGGTTTTTAATAATTAATTCCATGTCATAATGACTCATAAATGACAACATAAATCATTAATGTCGTAGTGTGATGGAATTCCAAAACATGTTTCCCCTTTTTAATGGGATAATCGAAGGATGTTCATTGTAGGAAAATTTAGAGAAGACACTAGAGAACCTGTAGAGCCTTGGAGAGAACTCTTGGTGACGAATGATGACAAATAAGTGTTGAGAATCGATACGCTAATGAGTTGAAGGATCTCGACGATGATGGTAGCATTACCTCTTCGTTAGCGATCAATCCCTTTTGAGGTAGGGGTTTGTTACTTAAATTATTTTTCACCGTTTTTGGTTTAAATGGCGAACATAGATCAACCACAAACATGTTAATCCGCTGATTCATTCATTCTTGCAGGAGGGTTTATAATGGGATGTTTTTTTGGATTGATCCATGATTAATTTTTATCATTTTTATCCCACCTAATTTGATCCTAATAACATGAGCAGATCAATGCCATGACGAACGACAATAATGGTTCGTTCCTCAATTTTATTTTTTGGATTTCTCCCCATTTCTTCTCCCGCACGTTCTTTGCATTCTCCACCTTCTTCATGGGATAATGAAAAACATATCGTTTTACATCAGTTTTGAGATGCAACAATCCCAAATAGAGATCTGACATCGTGAAGACCTAGTGGATATGCGATGGCGACAGCGACAGACGAATCGACACGGTTCCAGAATTATAGTTCTTTGATATTTCTTCATGCGGGTTGATTAGAACGTGTTTTTGGGACTGATCAGAGGCTCAGAAACAATAGAAACGACTTCAGGACGTTGGGGTGACCTATATTTTGAAGTTTAGTGGAGATCATACGACCGGATCAATGGACGGGGAAACACAGGAGGTGATCCCACGAAGAGCTTCATTTCTGGAAAATTCCAGGATACATGGTGTGTACATCCGAAGAACACGCCGTGTAGTATCGTCGGTGGCGGCTAGGGTTTCAGGGGTCAGAGAGGAATCACACGACTTGGCATATGTGGGTTGAACAATGTATGAGCACATGGCCAGCGTACACAGAGCAGACCCCAGTTACTCGAACATGGCGTGTAATCGGTACCACACGCCGTGTATTGACTTTTTCAAGATGACTAGCCTTACGACATAGGACGTTGTACACATGTAGTACACAGGGTCAAAAGACATGACATGTGACTTTTCTACACATCATGTAATTTTTGGAAAATGTCGTGGTCATCATGTCCACCATGTATTGGAAATGTTTCATTTGGGTTAGTGCCCCTTCTTCTCATTCCCCTAATGGTAAAGCTTCCTTTCCTTTTGCAGGAGTATGATCCCTTCAGCATGAATTTCTGTGATAGAGTCATCCATCCATCCGAGAGGCCTAGACTGAGATACTCTATCCCTTCTTGACCCTAGGTAGATTCAGGAATCAATGTGAACAACTCTACCGGGTATTGATCATCTGCCTAGCTGGTGAATCTGTATGAGTCGTGGTATCCTCCATGGCCTTGGCATTGATCCTCATACGTGTATCGTGATCTTTCCCCACTCAGGAGTGTGTCCCCTTTAATGACTGTATCTATCAATCATGATCATCCCACTTAGGAGTGTGTCTCCTGTAATGAGTGTATCTACCTCTTGTGATGTTTCCCAATGAACAGTACTTCTCAGACGGATGTCATCAGAGAAACCAGACTCGTGGAGTGTGCTCTCCTGGAATGAGTGCTTCGTGGAAGCTTTGCACTGAATCACTAGTGGGGGTATGCTGTTGTGTGACTTGTCCGTAGACTATGGGTTTGAGTTTTGAGTATATCTAGATTGTGTTCCCCTATTATATATTAAGTAGACATATACTTTGTAGAGCTAACTGTGCCTTTATTTTGTGTATTTCTTTGTGGTTTTGGGGTCCTCTATAGAGTATTGTTATACACACCCCTGCATGGGATTTTCCCACATGTGTCGTGTCTTATGAAGATGAGAAGCCTTTTTACAGATTCTAGGGTGGACCAAGATAGGACCGAGAATTCTGAGTTCCTCCCAGGACGAGGCGTTCCTATGGCTATGAGCAGCAGTCCCATTACCTCTTTATGTTACATGTTGGCCTATGTAGTTTTTAGACTCTTGTTTTGGTGGGATTTTATTCTGGCCCAGTTTGCATTCAGCACTTTACTTTCCATCATACTCTGTTTGTTGGGTTTAGTTGTATGCATGCATTTTGTTCTTTACTGGTTTTTACATTTCATTATTTGTGGTCTTGGATATGTGTGCGTGTGTACATATTGATAGGTAACGCCTCCGATGATAGTGATATGCCTACTCGGTGATAGTCACCAGCCCCTGGCCTATCAGAGGCGGGCTTGGGGAGTCACAATGCGAGCCCCATTGGGACGAATCGTGAAAAAAAGCATATTAATAAATATATATAGTAATGGAAATAATACTATACTAACATCTACTTCTATAGAATAGCAATATTTCTACATAAAATCACAATCAACCTCCTTAATAGATTTCATAGAAATTTCTCAAAAATTATATCCATAGTATTGAAAAATATTATCTTCGATGAAATGGAAATTCATCGAATCATCAAAGACAAACTTAAGATGAATAACTAAAAAATATAATAAGAAAGAAACACATTCCTTCACATTTCACTAACCATGAAATAATTATAGGAACTAATGAACAATTTTTATATTGTTTACATTAAATAATCCTAAATTATTGTCATTAAATTGAAATAATCATTGGACCTGATCTCAATAAACATAGTAGGGATCACTAACTCCAGCCACATTCTAGTGGGTCCTTTGAGAAAACATGTATCACTCTCAATATTGGATATTCAAGCATATGAGAAGAATTTATTTTTCCATCAATATTTTTTAGATATCTAAAAACTTCCACCAAACCGTCATCATTGTATACTAAAGGAAGTTATGTATTTATAGAGTTATAAATAGTGTATGATAGTGGAAAAAGTTTCATTTAAAAAAAATAATGTCTGGTTAGATTACAATATGAATAGAATGTTCTTCATATTATTGGGGTAGTTATCTTATTCATAATCCCCGGTTATAGGTATTTTACATTCCCTATTAACAATTCAATGAGGAAATATCTAAACAGAATTAGACATGAAATTGAACAATTCATTTATTGAAACATATAAAATATAGTTCCCAAATATAGTAATGGACCAAACAAAAATTGAAATCTAGAAAAGTAAGAAACAATTTTTAGAAATCAAAAAAGAAAATATTGTTTAAAATATTCAACATCATATTGATATTTTTTATTTATTTTTCATATAAAGTAATAAACATAAAAAACAACATGTTTCAAATAAAAAAATCCATTTTACAACTTTAATTAAGCTTTTACAATTAAATTATGTCATTTACAAAGGCATTCTTATATAAAAATAATTCCATTGAAAATTTGATTATATCAATAAAATTAAAAAAATATCACATTTTGTTAGAAAAAAGATTCATAAAAACCATAATTAAATCTAGCATATTTTGAAATATCATATATGAACTATGGAATTTCACTCCAAAAAATCCCCCAAAATCATTATTGAAATCAATATTTCTTCAAATTTCTCATTTTGTACCCAAAATAATCAATCAATGTGTTAGGGAAATAACTAAAATAAAATACATCAATACTATTTTAAAAAAATAACAGATCATCACATACCTCATAGATTAATATCTATAATGTGAGAATATTTTTAGAAATCCATAAATAAATGATATAAATACAATACAAGAAGGGATATAGAGCTTCAGATATATTTGAAACACTATTTAGGGGGTTATATTGATTTAATGAAATAGAGTCATTTATGATTTTTTTTCTTATTTATTGTATATGGGTTTCACAAAACATAGCATAATTCATGGTTTAAGAATCCATTAAATATTCATAATCCACACTCATGAAACAATATATAGGAACCAAAATAATAATTTAAAAAACACTTTTAGGATTAAAATATTACACATCCACATCAATGTACAATAAAACTTGACATACAAGAAAACAATATTAGAGTCCCAACCCCAATACACTATTCTGACTTGTGGTTTAACATGAAGAAGGGATGGTTGGGAACTCCCATATAATTTATCTCAAAGTTTTACATATGTATTTATAGACTACACCAAGATATCCCAAATAAAATTATGAAACTCTCATTATCCTAGAAAGTTTTAATTATCCTAGCCTCATGATATTCCCTATCACCAAACTCTAGAAGCTCATATATAAAATACATAATTTAAATACCATCATTGAAAACAATGTGATATATCTGAGGGAAAAAATTCTGAAAATTGAATGATTTTGAAATTATGTCAAATAATAATAACAAAATACCATGAGTAAAATGTTTAGTTTCTTTTCATATCATCATCATTAAAAAATTATTTTAGGATCCTTGTGAACATCCCTCGATAATCAATACCCTCTAGACCCCCTTCTCGAAATAATATACGTTATTTTTTTAATCATCACATATATAATTAAAACATAATATAAAAGTGATATCAAAAACATTTTAGGTGAATACAGTCATCAACATTTCATCAACATGTTATATTATAGTCATATTAAGAAACTTGAGAAGTGGTGAAATATATTGTCAAAAATAACAAGGAACCATAAAATTTTTTGTATAGTTCATAATTTGAGGTCATGAAATATCATATATACATAAATTTACCATGGATTTTTAGTGTGAGATAATATAAATGATGAAATAAATATGTTCCCTGAATCCTGATAATGGAACATTACATAGAAATGTGTCCTAGAAAATACCATATTAAATTATAAAATAATGATAAAATGAAATAGTGATGCTTCATGTTGTGATTAATCAAAGTAAAATATATATATATGATGTGAAAAAAATACATATTCTAAATGTTGAGAATAAAGGAAATATGCAATATCTGTTTTATGATTAAATAAATACACAAACAAAACATTTTTAAAAAATAAAATTCATATGCTAAATGGTGTAAGTAGAAAATTATTAGGATCAATGGAGTGAAAAAATACCTACACTCATTTCTATGAGTATTCCAAATCAAACACATAATATCATTATGATACAAAATTCTCATGCTCAATATTTTGGATAAATTATATGTCTATGAATAAGATAATTCTCTCATAGCACATTTCCTAATATATTTTATTTCTCTAATATACCTCTCATATCATTAGTGTTTGTTGGACACAAGCTATATCATAATGAAAACCATATAGAATTTTCCCATTATATCACAAATTGTAAACCATTTAACAAAAGATTAACTAAACAATGGAAATAATATATATGTTATGGAAAATTACAAAAAGCATCACCATCAGTTTTAATCTAGAGAATGATGTTTGATTATATTATTTAAACAAACAAATTATTTAAAATAATTAATGTAAAACGATATCAACATAGATGAAAAAAATATATTATTATTATTATATAAAACAAATTTAAAACATTATTAAATTTTCAAATTCATGAAAATAATTTTAAAAATATTTCCTTAAAATGATATATATTTTTTTGATAAAAAATATAAAAATTGATTTGAAAATGAAAAACAGTATAAAAAAATAATAAAATACATATTAATTCAAAATAATTTTTTAAAAAATTGAATCATTTATGTATTATTTCATTGAAAGAAAATCATTTAACATAAATTAAATGATGAAAATTTCATTTAATTTAAAACATTTCCTTTATAAAAATTAATAAAATTTTATTTTTCATTTTAAAATTATTAATAATTAATATAATCCATTAATACATTTCAAAACATATTATTTATGCTTAATAAAGAATAATTCATATTACCTATAATAAAAAAATAAATACATATTTTTGAAAATATTTTTTCAGTAGTCTAAAAATATAATATTACATGTCGCATTTAATTTTTTTTTCAATGGAATTTGAACTGGATTATTTTTTGAAAACCTATTTTTATATGAAGTATTAGCAAATGGTCCCTTATAAGATACTTAATTGTTTATCATTGGGTATTTTGGAATAAGTAAAATAAAATCATGAAAGGGAACACATTTTAAAATTTTGTAAATACCATTTAGAGAAAAAATTTATAATGATATTGATAAATTATTAGTATAATATTGGTAATTATAGTATTAAATATTAATATAAATAATAAAATATTTATATTTCATAATAATAAAGATTTATTTTATCTAGTAGTGTAAATATTGATATGGAAGAAAAGAGCTCATATGGGGAGAATGTAAATTATTCATAACATCATCAAATTTTATGATATTTGAAATCCATCAATTTAAATCCTCAGAATGACAGGTGGAATGACAATTTATTATGATGATATAATATATTTATAGGTATAGTATAAACATATACAATATTGAAAACTTATAAATCATGAATTGAAGTTGAGTCACGAGAACGACATATAATGTATTTATTTTTCAAATATGAATTTCATGAATGTTATAACATGATATGAATTTATATATAACTTTTATTTCATTAATTACATGATTAAATGATATCCCTTGGTAGTGTGAACACTACCCAAAAATAATCAACTAGTTAAAATTATATATTTTCTATGAAATAATATTTATCCATGAATAACATACATGATAATGATCATTTTAAAAGAAAACTCTTATAAAAGAGATGAAGAAATTGAAATTAAAATATAATTAAAAAATAAAAAATAATTGTTTTTTATAATTTTCATTTCACATATAATTTATATGAAATTAGGAACTTAAAAGAAAACTTGTCTAAAATTAATGAAACTCAGATGAGATGTTGTTACCTTTAATTTAGATGTAGTTAAATACATCTTGGAATCCTTTATTATATAAATAAATATATTAAGTAATAATATCATAAACAAATTAAAATCCATTTAATTTAATGCTTATATATTATATCAATATATTATTCATTTTCTATTTTCTGATAATTTATTTTAAAAAATGATTGTTCTCAATGATTAACTGCTTGTCTCATGATTTTTATTATTGATGTTGATTCCAATTAATCAATAACATGTTTATATTTCATATTTTATTCAAGATAAATGAATATATTTTTAATTATAACTATTAATATTACTAATTAATTTAATTATGGTAATTCCTGATGTAATTAGTACTAAGATTGTGGAATTAATATTTGATGAACAACGGGAGATATGATAATAATATTATAAATATTATTATAACCTACACATAATACTTAATAAAATATTTATTTCACATTTATGTCTAATAATACCATTAGTTATGTTTCTATAGTCACCAATAATAGAAATGTATTACATTGTATATTTAGATGGCCAAACTGAACCAAACAATAACATGCTATAATATATGGGTGGGTATCATAATGAAATGTGTTAAATTTTTAAAACTTTATTATTAAATAACTATATTCTTATTATTTAGATGTTATTATTTTGGTGATTCGAATATTATGAGTTTTTTCTAAGGAAAATTTTCTACCTAATAAAAGAAATATTTTATTTTCAAGAGGCATAAGTGAAAATTTAAATATCATCAACGTCATGATTTTCCACAGAGTGAAAGGAATGTCCGATTCAATTTATATTTTATGAAAATTAATAATATTTCAATACTATATTTACATATCATATAATATCTTTGAACTATCCATGTGTGTTATTTATGTGAAAAAAGTCATTTCACATAAATTGATGGTAATATACACGTAACACAACAGATTTTTCATTTTATAAATTGATAAAAAAAGGTAGTAAATTATATCAATTTAAAAAAAACCAATTAAATAGAATTATGATACATAATTAAATATTTCAAAATGTTATAATTAATTTTTTTGTGATAGAACAAGATTAAATCTATAATGAATGAAAAAAGGAGTGATTGATAAATATACATCACTCCTTTGAGTAACTCTTTTCAAATAAAATTAATACATTGAGACATTATACATTTAGGAGAACCAAAACTATTAGATGATTCTAGTAGCGTTGGGTGATATTTGGGCATTTTTTAGGTGGAATATTGGAGGCATAGTGTACATAGAGTAGTGTGTGTTGTTATGGATCCTTTTATAAGGGAGTCGAGTAGATTTAGTTTTTAAAAACATTATAAATCACGTATTTTATGGTCACATGAATCCAATTTTGGAATATAATGGTATATTGTAAAGGATAATTTTTATAAATACTTATCTATATAGTTTTTAATATAATTTAATGTTTTTTAAATACTTTTATTGTTATTTTTTATCACTTTTTGGATTTTTAGTTTTTACCAACTGTACTAAATTTTTTCCATATAAATTTACTTCTTATCAATGAAATGTTTTCCTTATCACATATTACGAACATATTGAATCAAAAAATGAAATAAAATTTGAAATATTTTTCAAATGGCGATAGAAGACATTAATAAAATTATGGAACAAGATTAGTTAAAACCATTTTTTAAGAAGTATATTTTTCTAAAAAACAACATTATGAATACAATAGAATTATCAATGACTATGATTACTATAACATTAATTTATTTATTAAAAAAATAATTATTTATTTAGATATTAATGTAATCCAAATATAATTCCATTTTTGGATACATAGTTAAAACAAACATAGAAACCATTTATTTCATAATTGAATATTTTAACTTAGTTTATAAATATTAAAGAGGTTTTATAAAAAAAATAAAAATATTATTTTAATTTATAAATAAAAATTTCATATATAAAAATGGTTTTATAACTGAATAAATAATTTTTTAGTATAAAAATTTTAAAAATATAATTGTATTTAGAAAATGATTACTTTCACTATTTACCCCAATATTAATTGATATTAGGAAAATATTATAATTTCATATAATGAGACTTTTTTACATTATGAAATAAAATAGGAAATTAATTTTATAAAATAATAAAAATAAAATTTAAATATTAAATATTTTTATGAAAATACATCTTGTAAAAAATTATCTTGTTATTAGAAAATGATATTTTTTGGTGCTCTTAATATTATTAATGTCAATTTATAGATTAATTAATTTTTATATACTTGTCAATATGTATAAATTTTTTAAATTTGGCCTAGTTGATTTAATATTATATAATATATATTATATTAAAACTATAATTATTTAAGAAAGAACATTCTTTTTTAATATTAAATCTTATTAATTACTAACACTACAAATTTATGAAATCTTAGTGGAATAATATCATTTAATTTATGTGTGTGTATGTGTAGGTCAATCAATTAGAATAAACACATACAATATAATTTATGATAATGGTTCTTTTATAAAATAACAGAATAAAGATATATTTGGAGGTTGGATCGGAAAAATAAATGAATTGAGCTTAAGAGAAGATGTTACCTATAAATTGGGTAACTCATTTTGAATTTATCCAAAAGACATTATTATATTGTATTATGCCCAATGTATGGAATATTTGGTGGGAGAAGGTATTATGGGAGATTATTTTAGTAGATTACGGATGATCCATGTGGCTTGAGTCATGAGAGTAAGTGGGTATAGGTGGTGGCTTTTTATAAGTGGGAGTAGGGTAACTTTAGGAAAGTCTTAAAATATTATTTTATTGTAAATTTAAATTCATATTATAATATTTACAAATTGATAAATTGAAATTATAATATGAATATGGCTATAGAAACTCTCAAATAAATGGTTTTAGACATGTTTATAACATAAAATTAATCAGATCATTTAGCTTTAACCCATAGATATAAATATTATCTCTTAAAATATATTCTTGTATTTTCATAATATATGGTTACTATAATTTCCATAAAATTCCATGAGAACCACAAGTATATCATTAATAACATTTGTAACATTATATAAGTCATTTTGTGGAATATTTTAGTTTTAGGACTATTATATCATTCAATAAAATACTATTCATTTTGAAAATGCTTTTATGTCAATTTTGACTCAATTTATAAACTGATTTTTCTTAAACTCATAATAACTTTATTCCTTAGATCCAATGGAATTAAATCAACCCTAAAATGTCTATTTTATACAAAATAATTTTTGTATGGCATCATATTTTTCAAATTACAATTATTTTAATATCTATAATATCATTTATTTGAATATTTCATTAATATAGTAATTACTACATCATCATTGTGTAATAAATATATTTATTTCATTATTTTAAAATAATTATAAATAAAATACCATGATGTTAAATATATATTTTTATTTATATGAATATTTATAGTCTAATATATCATTTATATAAACAAAATTCAAATCATTTAGTTAAGAGATTCATGTGTCTATTATATTTCACATTTAATTAAATTAAATATTATAAATGGTTATTATCACACCCAAGTGGCTCCACGGGGTCCTAAATTAGACACAATGATGTTCATGGTAGGAAATATCTCATCCAATAGTATTATACATCCTATTAGGGTAGTTTTATGTTATTATAATATTATTATTTTACACTTATTAACCTTATTTACACATTAACCCTGTAAAATATAAATAATTAATAAAGTTAATATTACTATTTTTCAAAAAGAAAAAGTTCCTATTTATATAATTTGGTCCATAAAATTTTAAATATAGAACCCCCTTTTCTAAATTCGAAACACATAATTGGGAGAATTTAATTTTAAATTAATTTTTGTGGTCAAAACCAAGAAACCAGATTTAAAAAATAAAAACTATGAAATATTGGCGTGTGTATATATCCAATTTAAATGTGAAATTAATTCAATGATAATAATTTTATTATATGATACAAAATTAATACAATTACACTTTAAGAAAAATTAAATAGACTATCTAACTCTATACAAAAATTAAATGAAAAGTCAGTTTCGATATAAAATGCAGTATATTTCTCTATTTAAGAAAATGTGTATTTTATCAAAAAAATGCCATAATTTCAACTAAAGTAAATTATGATATCCCACTTCTAAAAAAAGAATATTTTATCAAATATAAAATGAAAAAATGAAAAAAAATATTTTGAAAAATTGATCTTCATCAAATGGTGTTAAAATAACCTAATATGTATTAGAGTAATTTATGCTTAAAATTGAATTCATTCACATTTTATGGCTCTAAAATTCATTATATAGAAGTATGAAAATTTAATAAATATGTTCAATAATAGTATAGTTAATTATTCATTCCCAGAAATTCAATGGATAGATGTTAACTACCATTTAAAATAATAATATATTTTTATTTTTATTTTTCATTATAACTTAGTGTTGTGTGAAATGTAAGATTTCAGAGAAACCCGTCATTGCGTGTCAGGTGTTCTATCATAAATAGTGTCTCCTTTAAACTAAAATTAATATTAAATTAAAATATAATAATAGATATGAAAATTTATTGTTCTATAAATACTTGGGATGTTACACTAATTCCCTTCGATATTTTGGCTTCAATACTGAGTAAAAACGATTGATCATAACATCAATATCGAAGATAAAATTTGGGATTTACATTTAAAAATGGGTTAAAATTTATTTTTATGTAGACATAAAATATTCCTCTTTTTTTTTTCAATTCCAAGAATTTATTTTTCATTCTATGTTAAACAACTTTAGGAAAATATTTGTTAAGGATTACATTCTTATATTCATCTAATTCCATGGCATCAATCTCTTCACATCCTATTATATTTTTATTCAGTGAACACCACTGATCATCATCACCTTTGAAATGATAAATAGCAAGACCAACCTTATGATTTTCCGAGAACCCCATTACTTAAATCTTTTCTATTTCATTAATCCACCTTTTATCTAGAATATGTTAATATGATACTCTGAATGAAGGGGTATACTGCCTCATTAAATTATCCATTGCTGATATATTCCTCTATTATCAATCTATTTAATCTCATGCATGAAAACCACCACCATTTATCTACTCATTCAACTGTGCCCTCATGGAAAGAAAATTTTCTATTTAAATTCCTACCATCCATGGATACTGATTTGTTGGATTTGATTTCTTTTGTTTGCCATCCCAACACAGCTACCTTGATTTTTTTTCTATGGAAACCCACTCTGAAAAAACATATCTTAAGAAAATCATCATAGTAATCTTCAAATTTTATATCATTTCAATTAGAAAATAACGAAAAAATAATTTATGGGTTTTCTATTAAGAATATCCTAACCCTTAAATTTTTCCATACAGACCTCTAATACAAATTATTAGTGCCAAATGGTAAACATTACCTAATCTTGTGTTAAGATAATAGATTATGTTTATTTCACATTGAGGATCTTTTTATGTATAGTGATTTATATAAATAGGCCATAACATATACATAAAAACATAAATATTAAAAAGTAGACACATCTACTCACTATCCATTTTTTAAACAAAAAATATTTAAAAAGAAACATAGATTATTTTCATGATTAAACTTCATAACATTTACTAAAACCCATCCACGACTATATTATTTTTTAAATCATGTAGAAAACATTTCAAGACATGGTATGAGAATACAAATCTTAGTTTTTCCTACACAAAGAAGACAAATTATTATTCTGGTGAAAACATGTAATCTATGAATACTTTCTAATAAAGTTATACTTTTCATTGTTAAACAGTAGTAAATAAACATCATCGAATATATGATCATTGATTTCTATTTTGTATTAAAATTATTTCCTTATAACCCATAGAAAGAAACATATATCATATTATGTAAACATTTTACATAATGACAATTGAATTGAATAAACATATGGTCGACTTTTAAACCTATGACTCTTACAAATTCAATATCCATACAACTGACTACCATACCTATTTCATTGAAGGTTATAACATTACAACCCATCATTTTTTATCATAGAACCACCAATATTTTGTTTATCGCGTAACCACCCTTTATTGGGTGATCTGTAACATCCCAGGTAAATAAAGAATATTACTTTTTCATTATTATACATATTTGTGACTAAAATGTTAATATTAATTTAAAGTGAATGCTATGCTCGATGGCGTACCCAATACACAACAACGAGTTTCTTTGAAGTCTTACGTTGCACTCTAATAATAAAATAATATTATTTTAAATGGTAGTTAACACCTAGCCATTGTAATGGCAGGAATGAACAGAACTAACTACAAAATGATTATATATGTTTTTCAAATATTTTTACTTTTTTCCAATAAATGTTAGAGGCTTAAAATGCGAATTAATCCAATTTTAAGCATAAATCTTCTAATATTATTTAAAAGGTCAACTAACCACCTTTTGATGGAGAACCCTTTTCAAATATACTTTTGAAGATTTTATATGTTATACTTGACAAAATAAAATCCTTCTTTAGAATCTAGTCAACAAAATTTAATTTGTGTAAATTTTTGTTATTTTTCCGATAAAGATTAGTTTTAGTGAAAATGTTGTATTTTATTTCAAACCCACTTTTTAATCTTATTTATTTATATTATTAGATCATATTTTTAATTGGTTTTAATGTGCAATTAGAATATATTTTTACTATTTAATCCAATAGTGGTCATTGTAATTAATTTCACATTGAAATTGGACTTATACTAGTGTCAATATTTTAATAGATATTGTTTCTTAAAAACACGCTATTTCTTTTGACAGTGGGAATTACATACAAAATTAATTAATTCAAATTTTATGTTTTGATTTTGTAAAATAGACATCATTTTTTATTTCTGAATATCAAATATAGATTAGGGTGATTTTTTGGTATTTTTTCTGAAAAACATCAATTTTTGATGAATAGTGAAACCACTAAGTGGTAGTTAAAAAACAGATTTTTTGATTAAATGAGACTTTACCACTTATGTGTTTTTAATGTCAAAAATCTGACATATATGTTTTTCATTAGGATGTAAAATGTTGTTCAAGGGGATTAAAATAATTTTTGGTGAATAGTAACTTTTATGTTTTATTAATCACGATTAAAGGTAATTAGCATAATTTAAGGTAAAGATAATATTATAATAATATGAAATGACCTTGAAACATGTCCTACCATTATTGGATGAGTCATGGGAGACCAAGACAATCCATGAGTCAACTTGGGGATCCCATGAAGCCACTTTGGTAGGAAAATGACATTAATAACTTTTTATTTACAGTTAAAATAAAAATGTCAGAAACATGTATTGTTTTACTAAAACAATTTTTACATGGGGTTATAGAAGTCATATTTTTTAATATAAATATCCATTAGAAATATAAAAAGATTTCATACATCATTGTAATTTTTATATATTTTTTAAAAATTAAATAAATTATTTTATTTATGACACCATGATGATGCAGTGATTACCTCATTAATAAACGATTTAAATAAAATGAGAAGAGAAGGTAAAATCTAAGACTTACACTTGTCAAAAACCTATTAAATGGAATTATTTCGAACACTTATCACCTTATCATCGAAATTTATAATTTTGGGAACTTTAATATCAGAAAATCCTTTTCTAATAAAGTATCTTTGCAAGACATTCCAAGAGTGCCTCTCCTCCCTCTTATAAAAGGCCCCCACCTCTACCCCCTTACCCACACCTCTAAAGCCTTTGGATCAACCAAAAACTACTCCTTTTATCTCTACAAATCCATATATTCATCCTATTAGCCTTAACATTGGCAGAAATATCTTAAAGAAACCCTTTTGGTTCAGACCAAGAGGAGTTACCCGATTTTAAGGTAATGTCTTCACATCTGTTCTTTTGTTTTGTTTTGCTTCATCACCCCTAACCTCTTTTTATTAATTTATTTTGTTACAAAACCAGTATCGTAAATACACTTCTATATTGTTATGTGAAGGATTCGAGCTACACTTACACACACCTCCATCTAATGGTTAAAGAATATACTATTTATGTGGATGGCAAATTGCTGCCTCACAAAATGATGATTGTTCAATATTATCTTAACACCTTTCATGGTGGCCATTATGATGTCACTATATTTTATATATAATATATATGGTATTTATGTTATATATATGCTTCTGTATTTTATATTTAAAACATACCGTTATGCTTTTCATGTTGTGCAAAATGCGATAATTTCATACGAGGAAGTGTGGACTACCACCCCCTCAAGTGATGTGACTCGTTCATGCAATACATTGAATGTATAAAGAATGAAATTAATGAACATGTGTGACCTATATAACATATATATTATACTGTTATTATAATATATATATATATATATATATATATATCTCATCTAGTTTTAATTCCATTAATGTGACAAAGCAATGAAAGTAGTGTTCATGCGTACGTACGGGCTACCATCTCCATGAATGGTGCATTTCATTTCATTTTAACTCCAAATGTTATGGAATAAGTATAAAACGGATATATACTGGATTTATATGATATTTACATCATTGATACTATTCTGGATATGATGTGCACACAACTACATTGACAATGCTTTTCAAACAAGATCATTTTTGACTCATGTACCGAACATCGAAAAAACGTATGATATGAACTCACATAATTAGATAATTATTATAAAATGATAATATATGATATTAATTGAATAATAAATTTTAAATTATTTCCTTAAGCAATTATAAATTGAAAAAATTTTATTATTCAGGAATATAATGAGATTTACAAGACAAGTCAGACTTGAGGTAAGGGATCCTACCTCTCTCTTTCTTTTTAAGTACTATCTTTTATGTCGTTTCTTTTAAGATCCACCATCTTAGTTGGGGGATGTTCTTTTATATTACTATTACTTTAATTTCTATTTTCATGTTACGAGAAACCCTATTTGATTTCATCAATCAATTTTTTTGGAAGTTTTAAGTGGTGTCGTTAGGCTGCCGAGTTTTTGTATGGGGGTTTTCATCTCACTTTTATTATCGTGAGATTTATTCTACATTTTCCACCATTTACTTTGAGTTTTATATGTACTGAACATTATTCTAATATTTGTGTAATATACTTTCGTTTATGAGTATTTACATCATTGTTGTATAGTCCTTATTTCTTGGGGTGTATGCTTGAAAAGATGAGGGAAAAGTACTGAACATTATTCTAATATTTGTGTAATATACTTTCGTTTATGAGTATTTACATCAATGTTGTATAGTCCTTATTTCTTGGGGTGTACGTTTCAAAAGCTGAGGGAAAAGTGGAAAATATCAATCCATTTTTTTTGAAGTTTTAAGTGGTGTCGTTAGGCTGCCGAGTTTTCGTATGGGGTTTTTCATCTCACTTTTATTCTCGTGAGATTTATGCTACATTTTACACCATTTACTTTGAGTGTTATATGTAATGAACATTATTCTAATATTTGTGTAATATACATTCATTTATGAGTATTTACATCAATGTTGTATAGTCCTTATTTCTTGCATGGACAAATATTCTCTTCAGTTCCTTGAAATTTTCATACATTTATCTATACAAGGGATCATGTCTCCCTTATCAGTTGAATTGGACATAAGATTACACAGTTATAATAAATATACAATAAAAAATTAATAATATATAGATAAAATATGAAATCTATGGATCTAATTCATAGTAGTTTGTATTGACCAACATTCAATAATGATATTATTTGATGGATCTTCTAATATATCCACTCTAGATATTTTTTGACCCCAAAATGACACCCTTTATACCCAATGTTAAAAAAAGTGTAAAATTTTAATATAGTTTCTCATTCCTATGGTTATATCGAACAATTAACATATGGTATTCCTTCTCTTCCTTTCTATTTGTGTAAATAAGATTTTCTCCAATTATGACTAAAAAAATTCAATCATGTTAATCTTTAAATAAATTATTCAGTAAAACCATGATGATATAAGGGGAATTTTTAAGACCAAATAAAATTAATATATATTCATAGATTCCATACCATTTATTTGATTTTGTTTTGTGTATATACTTTTTTCTAACCCTTAATTGATCATATCCATAATGAAGATCAATTGTGGAAAAGTAGTGAGCTTCACCCAGTTGATCGTACAAGTCATCAATATGGGGAATAGTATAAACATTCTTAATCTTGATCATTTTTCTTTTCAAATAATCTATGCAGTGTCACATAGATCTATATTTTTTTTAACCAAAATAATATAACCATCCAATGGTGATAGGCTTGGATTAATGAATCCATAGTCAATGTTTTCCTAGAGTCTCTTCCCAAATTACTATAGGTCAATTGTGCAATTTTATAGAGATTACTTGAATTTTGTGTGGAACTAGGTATGAGTTCTATTGAGAACTCAAAATAACATTTTTGTGGGATACTATGAAACTCTACTAGAATGAAATCAAAAAATTCATCCACAATACACATATCATCGATGTCAACTTTCTCCCTAACAATTTGATTTTATAACTGCTTCAGAATATGAATGAAGTCCCATAAAATAGTTTAATCTCTATTGGAAGATAAAAATTATAATCCTTTTGGAATATTATCATATTTAATTGTGAAATATAAAATAATATTTCCTATCTTTAACAATTTTTGTGGGATTTATGTATAGAAATACAATCCATGCCTTAGATGAGATAAAATTACACCAGAGGAAAAATTTATAGATTTATAGTTTTCACATTCCCACAAACATCAACTAGAGAGGAATCATACACTTGAGATGTAACCATAATACCATTAACGGGTTTTACTACTAATAATATATCTAATATATTGTGTTGACTATTCATACCTTATAAGATTCATCAAATATGAAAGAATGGATATACACAGAGTCATATAATACATTACTATTTCTAGAGTGTATACTAATTGTACCATTTACAATGAATTTACTGCAACCATCATCTTAAATAGTGATCACATGATATTTTCCACTTTCCCCCCCAGATTTTGAGGTTAATAATTTCAATCATTGTCATTACAACTTTGGTATGGGAACTAGTTAGCATAATTCCTATTGTCCACTTACTTGTTGAAATAGAGCATGGGAGGTGAACTATATGTAGCATTACCTCTATTTTCATAATTAACTAACTTATTACCATCACATATGCTAAAAATTCCTAATGGCATTCCCATTAACACATAAAACATTTACTAGTTAACCTAATTTTGTAGGGACCTGAGTATTCACTCATGTTTAAGTCCATTAAATATTATTCTAATTATTTTTTTGGTACCTATTATGTATTCCTAATGACTTAGAAAAGTATTATGGGGTGTTTGGGGAATCTTCAGTGCTCGAAAGTAATATTTTTGCGAAAAATCTCTTTGTCGCAAGCTTAGAGTAAACCGTTTTTGTAGGTCGCACGATTATATCTAAAAGTATGAAAAATCATTTTTTTGGGCAGAGCCATCTTTTATATTTGTAATATGGTTTCCCTAACAATGTGAGTACCCCAATTTCCAAGGTAACTATGCATTAGTTACACACGGTTTGTCAAACCATGTAGGAAAACTATGCACTGGCTAAAGTTAGGTTATTTTTAAACTTTTAGCCTTGAATATATATTTAAAATAACATTATTCCCTAATATTATTTTCCATAATATTGGACTCCATACCTATCATTTTGGATCATTTTGAAGTCCTATAGTGGGGATCAAGTGTTATCCTTCATCTGTGATCCGTTCGAGCTTCGGTTTGTCACATTGGATGTAAAATGATAAGTACTCAATTCCATTTTAACCATTATTCTTTTCTCTTGTTCTTGATATAGTAATAATGGTGTTATAATTTCCCCCTATTTTTCACAAATATACTTCATCCTATGCTGAATAAGAGGCCTTTATTGGAGGAGGAGAGCAATATAAGCCTAAGGTGGGTGGTCTAAAACTGGCCACTCATGTACATTGATTTTAGAATTTTCATGGTCATTTATGGAATTTATATGTCATGTTTATTTTACTTAGAAGCACATTGTTATTAAATTTTTTAATATGTGATTAATTTTTTGGTGGTTACACCCACAATGACCAACACAAAATGTAGTGTGATATTATATAGTGGTCATTTTAGGGTTTTTGACACTTTTGATCTATCGTTCCGGTGTGCTTGATATTTCCTAGACTAATGATAAGCATCCATTTAATAAATTCTTGTTGAATAATTTAATGGTGAGTGGAAAGTACCATTTCACTTCCACTTGACCCACCAAAGGTACATTCGTTAATATAATCAATTAATTTAATTGATAAATTAGGAACTATGTGTATGAATAAGACTTGGCTAGATTAACAAAAAATAAATAAAAGGTTGCATGTATATAGATCCCCCAACAAAGGTAATTGAAGGTAGTGTAGTGAAACATGATTATTAAAAATATATTTAATGGATTTAATAATTTTTTCATTCTATTTGGCATTGACACACTAACGAAAGGAAAGGATTGAACCGAATGGACTTATTTATTAATTATGAAATGATTAAAGGGTTGAATGATACATAGTCTTAACCCACTAATGAATGGAATAGATTAAACCAAATGAAAAATTATATGACATCATTACCATGAAATAGTGTCCTGAAACAATCACAACTTTTATTCTTATCGAGGAATTATTTGAGCAGTCATGAACCCCATTTTCATTCAATGATATTGCTTTCTACGTTTGACAACCACCTAGAACCCAATATTTTTCTAACTTTTAATGCCCTGTATGACACCATAGGATCCATTGTGTATTATTGGATGATTTCTATGATACACTCCTTGTATCCATCCTTGTCAAGTATGTTCCATAGTTAATTTCCATTATGCCTCGTCACTGATTAGCCTCGTTTTAACATGAAATATCTCCTTGGATTTTATGGTAATATTATTGTGGAATGACCTAGAATATTATCCTTTGATTAAACTTTTACCATAAGTTTCCTTTTTTACATCATGGAACCTTTACAATTGTTAACATGTGACATATTTATAGTCTACTAATAATCAATTAATGGACTAGTTACATGTTCAGACATCAGTCAAGGGATGAAGCAGGTACATGGGTATTTAGTTACGTTGTATTAATTTAATTTATGTATACATGATTTCCCACTATTACATTATGGGACATATATTACATACACCATTAGTGGTGTCCCAATAGGGTTTATCTCACACCCTCTCCGGGTGTTATTTATAACTTGAGGTAGATTACATGAATGCATGTGTTGATAAAGGGAAGCATATAGCTTTGACCACATTATTTATTACTATTTTGGATGGATCTTGATAGAATATGGTTGAGACAATGCTCGGGATTCTTGTCATTGTTTTTTATTTTTTTATTCATTAATGAATCATTTTATACCTACTATCTTGTATCCATGTATTCCAAATTTCTAGACACATGAAATATAATAATCAGTTATTCCATTTGTTTTAGTAATTATTAATATTGTTTCTATTTTCTATTTTGCCTTATGTTTACTTATATTACTTCTTCTATTTTTCTCTTTTTATATTTATCTATAGTGCTACACTCTAATCATGAGGGCATAGTCTCCCAACGGACACACCATAGGCCCTCACTACTTTTCGGTAGCCTCTGCTGTTTGGAGAGATACACTTAAGGCAAAGTGTCCCACTAGTATCGTGGAACTTATTATGTGCAATTTGAGTCTAGTACAAAACTAAGTGGTTTCAAAGGAGTATATTTTCTTTATTTACTATTTGGAGATTAATTATTGGAGATTAGTAATTCTTGGGACGTGGTCATAAGTCTGGTCTGGGCATCGCAAACCCTTGTTTGGGTTAAAATCCAAGACACCAAAATGTAATTGTTTTTCTGTTTTTACTGTTATTGTTTACATTATCTCACCATTGGGAGATGAATATGTTGTGTGCATATATTTATTATGACACTATGTGAGTACTTCTTTCATCTCTTTCCCAATTATATGAGGGTAGGTAGAATTGTTAGATGCATCATATTAAAAACCTATGATTTTAATGTCATGTTTTATTCCCATTCTTTATATGCACATTTCACTGCATTTCATTTCAGTATACTATTTTTATTTTTGATTGATGTTGTGATAGATACCTTATACATGTATTGTTTTTTTGCGATTGAGTGATTGTATACCTCAATTCATGAGGTGTATGGGACCTCATGGAATGGGATGAGTGATTTACTGAGACGAGTCAATACGTTATAAACAAATGGGTGTCATTTTTAGATATAAGGTGTCTGGGAACTGATTCAATGTGAATGAATATCCATAAAATTGTGAAACATTACATCAAAAATGAAATGGTTTCATCCCCTTTAATCACCTTTTCATGTTTACGAAGTATAAATGACTGAACTAGGTAATTAAATATAAAATGAATTTAAATTTCTACTTGAGAACATAATGATACATAGATGCCTAAGTAGGTAGTTGGGGAAGTATGCCCTTGGTTGTGAGTTTTCTACATTTATATTGCACTAGTTATTCTATATTTCATATTAATCTTGTTATAAGGTGTGTGGTGGCCATTTGTAACCCAGTTGTTGACGAAGTGCATATATCATTTTCTTGGAGGTGGTAATGACCGTACTCTTGATGTGGTGGGCCCTGAGCCACTGGTTATACCTCCATGAGTGTCACATGAGGAACCACATATTGTACTTGATCTGGGAAATTATTCCCAATTTTTTTATAGTTTCCTACATCTGATGAAGTCCATGAATGGTGCTTCACTAGTTTCACTTATGATTAATGATCTGACTCATGAGTTCTAGAAACAACATCCTCTTTCCATCTCAAGGGATAGTGGTCTGTAGGAAATCGAGTATTAGCTCTTGGAAACCATATCTTTCATTGAGAATCTATAGACTCCTCCAGAGTAGAGGTTCAAACATTATACTTGAATATTCTATGATTCATCCAAGAACTGGGGGGATGTGGTTACCAAGGCCGGTCATCATCAGGTCATGTTATGGCTTGATTTCTAAACATCCACCTATGAGAATTTCATTTCTTAGAGAGTGAGAGATTATAGATCAAGAGAGTTTGTTCATCTTGAGAAGGGTTCTATGTCAGTTATGGAATATTTGCTACATTTCACTATGTAACAATGTTTTCCACCACTTCTAGCAGGTGATGAGCTTTTGCATGCTAGAAGCTTCGACTATGGGCTTATGTATTCCATAATTACGCAAATGAATGTATTTAGATTGCATATTATTATGGAAATTTTATTCAATCGCTAATCACTTATCCCATCCCAAGGGATGACAATAGAATATGGCATAGAGGATCAGTGTCTCAGTAGGCCAGTTAATATCCCGGTGGAATGAAACAACCCATATTGGTTTCTCATCATGGTTATGATAATTTAATTACCTTTTATGATAAATCTATGGTGTTTCATAATTGTGGATTATGGTAAAATATGAATCCCTAATGGGATATTGATCCATGGGAATGATGGGGTTGAAGTCATATGGGGCATCTTTAGAGAATCTGCATGACCTTTCCACCAACTACAAGTTGAAAAGGGTTTGAGCGAGCTCAACCATTAGGATTAGGTTATTTATCACTGTGTTAGGAAGGGAGTTAGAAGAAAACCAATTGGACAGGCTAAAGATGAGGTTTTTTCAATGTTACATAGTCCTCTGATCACTAGTAGTTTCATAAGAGTTGTTATGATCATCGCAGTTTAGCTATTGCACATGACTGTGGATCCTGCAAATTGCATGTTGTACAGCAGATACACGAGGATCAAGTTGCGGTACCATTTAAAGTACATGGTATTATTATTTTGGAATCTACATTATCATCTTCATTATTTGAATATCTTATAAGAACTCCTTTATCTCTGTATCTATCATGAAATGTCTCAAACATGAAATACAATATAACTGTGATGTAATGAACATAGATAAATAGTTAAGAGTTTTTTCAGATGGTATACACAAATATAAGGACTATCCCTTTGAGGTAGAAAGTTACCATTTCTTTTGTAACATATTATTTCTCCAGATGACATCATTATATGATATTCTCAGGATGAATTAGTTGGACTAGTGTCATGATTTTATATATTTTTATTTCTATAGGTTATCATTTACATCACTAGAGGGGATAATGTATCTACATAAGGGTGAGTGGGATGTCCATGTTGGTAGAGTGGGATTAGAGCATCATTAACGATGAGTGACCACCCAAATTGAAAATATCTTCCTAGAGGACAAGGGTTTACAAAAAGATGATTTTCCTCTAGTATTGGATTGTTTCAGGGAATTCCTTCCTCGTGATTTTTCTGGATTACCTCATGAGAGAGAGGTGAATTTTATAATCGATCATTTTCCAAGAGTATCTCCAATGTCCATTCCTTCGTACATGATGGCACCAATAGATCTTCCAATGTATAATAAGTACTTATAGGATTTATAGTTCAAATACTTTATCCATCTTAGTACATACTCATGGTGTTTTCCCATGATTTTTTCCAAGAAGTAGGATGAAAATTTGAATATATGCGTGTTTTAAAAATGGTGGAACTATATTATGGATAATAACATGTATCCACTGCATTGAATAAATGATCCCTTTTACCAACTTCGTGGATATATGTCTTTATTTATGATCTACATGATTTTAAGCTATCATCGTGTAAGAATCCTACCATATGACATACCTCATACATCTTTCCATATTAGGTATTGTCTATATGAGTACCTGGTTATGTCGTTTGGTCTTACAATTATGCCCACCATTTTCATGCCTCTAATGAATTGGATTTTATATCCATATATTGATTTTTTTTCATGGTCTTTTTAGACAATATCTTGGGGAATTCTCGCACTCGTGACGACCATTCCCATAATCTTGAGATAATTATGAGAACATTGAAAGAGCAGTAGTTTTATGATAATATTGTTAAGTTCCACTTCTAGATCTACCATGTTCACATCATAGGTTATATCATATCAGAATCATGATTATCTATTGACCCACAAAATGTTAGTTCTTTGGTTTCCTGGGTGTATCCCAAGAATGTGATTGACATATGATGATTCATATGGATGATTGGATATTATATGAATTTTATAAATGACCTTTCCCTCCTTTATTCACCTCTTACAAATCTTCTAATGAGTGGTGTTATGTTATTGTGGTTAGAAGCGTGCAAGAAATCATTTCAGGAGATAAAAGGGAGGATTATCCCAAAATATGTTATGATTATTCTATAGTCATTCATAGGTAAAACCAAGTTCTATGATGCACTAAGAATCAACCTAGGAGTGGTGCTAATATAGAAGGAAATAGTTGTTGTGTATGGAACATGGTAGTGGTGTCCTCATAAAACAAACTACCTGATGCATGACATTATGCTAGCAGTAGTTGTCCATGCCTTATGCTACAGTAGACCCTATCAATTAGGTTGGATCTTTGTAGTGTACACGGACCACAAAAGACTCAAATATATATTTAAATAGTGTGAATTGATCCTCAGACAATAGATATGGGTCTAATTTCTTCGATACATTGATTTTGACCTTTCTTATACACTTGTGACGGGAAATGTAGTTGCAGATCCATTGAGTTTGAAAACATAGGTACATGATGTATGGGAATCCATTGATGAATGAAAGTTAAGGGAACTATTTTCTATAATGCATCTAGAGTATCATGATAGTCATGAGAAATATTTCCTCTCATCATTGATAATTACCTCTTATCTCCTAAAGAAGGTAATGGGTAGAAAATTTTAAGATCATGAGGGATTGGTTCTCTATGACAGTATATGAGGAGATAATACATCTCATGATAAATATGTGGATATAGATTAAAACCTATGTATTCATGAACATATCTGGGATTTTATAGATATTGGAGAATATTTGATGCACGAGACCCAGGATTCTTAGTGGGAAGTCCATCTAGACATCTCTAAGATTTATTAAGATATGTGATTCCATTATTGGTGTCCTAGGATGAAATGTCAGATTGTATGTTATATCACTGGTTATTACACCTATCATCAGGTGATGATAATGCACCAGAGTCCTATAGTATTGTTACATCCTCTTCTAGTTCTAGAATATAAATGGGATGAGATTCCAATAGATTTTTGTGTTAGGTTACCTAGGTCTCTTAGAGGTGGAAATGTTGTATGGGTTGTTAGTGATAAAATTACAAAAGTATCCAATCCCATTACTATTTGAGGGACTATATTAGTCGAAGATCTAGGATGTTGGATTGTTTGTGATGTCTTATAATTACATAGATTCCCACTTACTCTCATTTCAGATAGGGATTCTCATTCCATGTCACATTTTTTGCAGTGATTGTAGAAGTCTATGGGAACACATGTTATTATAACCTAAACGTTTTACCATAAGAATAATAAAAATAAAAATGGATAGAATGTGTTCTAGTGGATATCCATTAAGAACATGTACTTAATATCAATTGATCTTTATAAAATTATATCCGTCTAATTTAGTTTTCCTATAATAATAGTTTCATACAATAATTATAATTATTCCTTTTGATGTCTTATATAGTAGGTTGTTCCATTCAAGCTTGTGATTTCTAGAGGTAGGTGAGGTAGCACTACTAGGTCACCGCCTCATTCATGAGGCTTTAGAGAATTTTTAACTAATCAGAATGTTTTTGAATGCTAATCATTATAAAAAGTTCTTATGTTGTTCTCTATCAATAACCTCATGAGTTTGAGGTCGTGGATCATGTTTTCATATTGGAATCACCTAGGATAGGGCATAGACGATTATTTATGCAAGGGAATATGTTTCCTCATTACATATGGTCATTTGAGATTCTAGTGGGAGTTAGGCCAGTATCCTATCAGTTATTATTACCTCATAGGTACCATTACATTCCCGATGTCTTCCATGTTTCAGTAATTCACCCATATAATGATAACATGTCTCATAATTTTTTCCCTAAGGATGTTGAGTTACAGGCGGATTTTACATTTTAGGATTATCCAATATACATTGTTGGCTAGTGTACGAAGGATCTTCAAGTCCAATATGACCCTCTAGTACGTGTGCTATGGTAGCACGATAGAGTGAGAAATGAGACTTGAGTGTGGGATACCGACATACATTTCTAGTGGCTAGAGTTATTCTATGATTGTGTTTCACCACCCTTGGAAGGTGAAATTGGGGATGATTTATTTTAAGGGGAAGGCTGTAAGAACCTGAAATTTAAATTTGGTATATATTCTTTAAATTTATTCATAATTATTTATTTTGGGGTAAATATAGATGCCAAATAAGTTAGAAAATATATAAGGGGTTTATATGGCTTCTTCGAAACCTGGGACCCTTATTTTTGGGGAAATGGCCTTATCCAAAGGTTAGAGTAAATCGTTTAGGTATGGAAAACTATATGATCTAACTATGTATATGGTGTGCATTTTCGAGAAGATACATCTCACATGTTTGGTGCATGGATTCTCCAAACATGTGTCTTATCCATCAGAGTGACTATTTTTCCCACATACCCGTGCCTGGATTGAGCACGATTTTTCAAACTATACGAAAAAACTGTGCACATGATAAATTTTGGGTAATTTTACCATTTTACCCTCAATGATCTATTTAACCTGTTATTCCTCTCTAATCTGATTTCCTTTGAGATTAGAGTCATTTACTCTTATTTTGGAGCATTTTGAAGCCCTAATATTGGGATCAAGATACCTTCGTTCACTTTTGATCGGTTTGATATTCTAGTTGTTAGGTTGGATGTGGAAGGGTAAATACTCAAGTACATATGAGCTATTTTTATTTTATATTTCTCTTGAATGAGTTATTGAGGTGTGAGAGATTTTACATTTTTCTAAAATCTAATACATTCTAATCTAAATCTGAAGCTGATGTGAGAGGAGGGGAGTCATTCGAGACTATGGTGGGGGTATATAATCCATCCCTCTGGTTCATTCATTTGGGAATTGTCTTGTGCGGTCCACCAATTTGATCAGGTGCCATATATGAAATTTATATGCAATGATTAAATTAATTATAACTGTATGGTTATGTTGATTCCAATTATGTGATTATTGTTTGGTGATTATTCCAAAAATTCACAACACCCCATGTAGGGTGATATGATATAATTTTTGTTTTTGTGTTTTGACACTTTAGGGACATAGTTTAGGTGTGCTGGAGCTTGACCACACTAATGGTAAACCTCTATATAATAAATTCTTATCAAATCATTAAATGGTGAATGTTATGTACCCTGTAACTTCCACTTAACCCAACAAAGTTATGTGTTTAAATGTAATTAACTTATTTAAGTGATAAATGGGAAAGTATGTGTATGACTAAGACTTGGCCACATTAGATGAAAATGAATAATATTTTTCATTTCTTGTAGAACCCCTTAACATGTTAATGGATGGTATTTGAGTTAAACTTGATTATTGAAAATTACTAAAATGGATATAATAATGGTTGAATCGTACTTGTACTTTTCACTCTAATGAAAGATAATTAATGAACCTAATGGACTTATTGGTTAATTATGAATTTATTGAAGGGTTTCATGATACATCGTATTGTTTAAATAACTAAATGAAGGAATTGAACAAAATGAAATATTATATGACATAATTGTCAAGTAGTTGTGTCCTAACACTATGTAACATTGGATTCTTATCAAGGAATACCTTGAGATCATGGGAACCCAATTCATATTCAAAGATAAATATATCATAGGTTGATTCCCATCTAGATTCCAATATTTTTATATTTAGATTTTTAGTATAAAACCATTGTATCCCACATGTATTATTATAGGATTCCTTGGATAGTCTCCTTGGATCCGTCATTGACAAGTAAGTGCCATCGTTAAATCCTATTGGGACCAATCATAGAATAGCCCGATTTTATCTTCGAAGATCAACATAGATTCAGTAGGAATATTATTTTGTAATACCTTGGAGTATGCTCCATATATTACACTCTTAATATTATACATGCAACAATTAATACTCAGTTAGTGACCCCTGAAGCATACATTTCCTTGTTTACTACCTTTGAACTTAGTTATTAAATATCATTACATGTTTCTTTATTGCATCTTGTAACCTTAACTACTGTTATAATTTTACATATTTATACTTTAATAAAAACCAATTAATGGGTTGGTTATATGTTCTGACACTAGTCAATGGCTGATGTAGGTATTTTATTATGTAGATACATTGTACTGTTTTACTTTATATATACATGCATGAACATTATTACATTTCCATTACACGGGTCAGATGTAATTGTCATTGTTGGTAGTGTACAACTAAAATTTATCTTACACCATCATCACACACCATTTGGTAACTTGGAATGATTATATGAATACAAGAGTTACTAAAGTGAAGCATATGGATTCATACATTAGATTTCTTGTTATTTTGGATGGATCATGATAATATATCACCAAGCAAGAGCTTCGGATGCTTGGGATAGTTTTTTCATTTTCATCATACTTTTATGGAACACGTTAGGTCTATTGTCTTGTATCCATGTTTTTATGTTTTCTAGATACATGACAAATCATCATTAGATATTTGAGTTATTTTATTTATTAGTACTACTGTCTCTATTTTCTACAGTTCCTCATATTTACATATATTTCATCCACTTTTTACCTTTGTTTATATTAATCCACTATGATACACTATTTTAATTATTGTATAGTCTCTCCACAGACACACCCTGGGGACTCTTTGCAATACGGTTGCTTCCAGATTTTGGGGAGATGTAGTTAGGGCCTTGTGTCCCACCTACCGCAGGGCACCTATTATGTGGAATACGGGTCTGGGACAACAAAAATAAAATTTCTTCTATGCATCTACCCACACATTGGGCATAATGAGAATATCATATTCTTCTATCCATGGTTTTTAGATTTTCCTTTGAACTCCATATTCATTTTCCTATCAAAACCATGGGATTGATAAGTTACACCAACCTCCATTTCCACCTTAATAGAACATTGAAAAACCTCCACATAGCTACTAATGCCTTTTATGGATGACACCCTTTTCAGAATTTTTTAACTTCAATAAATAACTCATACAATATAATTTCTTTTTGGATGATAATACATGAAGTGGACCATAACATTCTTATAAAATTTTTCCTATTGGTAACAATAGATTCATCATTCATTTTCTTTAAGTCAGGGAACTCATTATCTATATTTTTATAAAGAATATGAGGAAAGTACTAATTGAAAAATATGTTCCTGAAATCATCCCAATACATTGAGTCTATTTCATCTGATTACCTCATATTCTTGATAAAATTTCTCCATTTTTCTCCATCACCTTCCAAATCCTAGAGGGAAAAAAATGAATTTTTCATATTCAAAAAACAAGATAAAAAACTATTTCCAGTGGTGTTGATCCAACGATCAGATTATAAATGAATACTGGTATAACTAAATAATGGTTGGAATTTATTTATAAATAACTCTGTATAAGGTTGTTCCCTACATTGTTTTTTTGAAAGTGTACCATTATTTATATCTTAATAATTCTATGTGAGTATTTAAATGTGAATTTTCATTTTCACTCCCATAATGTGTTATCCATTACAGATATCATTACCGTGGTTCCCTCAGGATTCAAAACTGGAATAAAACACAAAGACTGAGTATAAGTATCAATAATCATAATGGGGAGCCACAAAATCATGGAAAATCACTTATAAGATTTCTAAATCATGACACATGTTTATTTAATCTATGATACGTTATGTATACCCTAGGTTATTCATAGTCATTTATTAATTAAAATACTTCATGATGTTTCATATAGAGTTTTTTAACTTCCATAGCATATACATAGGGAGTTTTAAACCAAGTGTTTAACAATAACTATTTTCATGCACCAGTTATGAATCATGCCATGCTCAATATGGTGTATTCTGTGTTGTCACCCCTAGGTACACCTATGTCAATGGGACATCCATTTTAAAAATTGAGACATGAATGTATTCCTAGGAATCTTCTATCTCTATCCTTTACGAAAGTTCCACGACATTTTATTATATGTTGACTCTCCCTTAGACTTATCCTTAGATGTTTCATAAGGGATATCATTAATGTTTTCTCAACCTATTTTCCAAAGGTTAACTAATTACTTGATATCATACCTACCATTATGTTCTATATTATATATATATATATTACATTATTTTTATGATTATTCAATACATTACCCAATCAAACTCTTGATGATCATAATATTTTAGTTCCTTTGGAAACTTGAAAACATAAAAAATAGTCCATATGTGAGCTTCCCCCTCTAAAAAAATGTAAATCATAACTATAACCATTTATATAAAAATAATAAATCAAATATATCTTCATAATCAGAGGGAAGTGAACATAAGAAATTGTGATTTAAAATTCTCATTATGGGTAAAAATGGTATATTTGTAAGCGTAAAATTAATATGACGGTATGAGAACATGAACATAACATTTCAAAACCATACCCTGCATATCAAATATCACAATATTTATTCATGGAATAAATATTGGAAGTTCATAAGATATGAATCACAAGAAGATTAAAAAATAGAATCCACTAGAGAATAACATTGTAATAGTGCACTGAATTTGTGGCACACACATAAATATAAAAAACCCATTTATTAGTTATGGCTAACTTACAATAATATATTAACTGAAAAATTCCATTACGAAACTAGGATCACTCTCTTTTATATCCATTTCTTACTGAATGAGTTCACTAGCCATTCAATGCCTTTCATTAAAAACTATGTTCACTCACCATTCTATCCCTTTCTATCTAATGAGATATAAATCATTATATAATTCATTAGGGGATGATATAGGTACCACCAATGAAAAAAATTTCAACAATATTTATGTGTAATAAATGATCATTAAAATTAATCATATCATAAACCATTAAATAAAATGGGTATCAAATAAATTTCATCATATCATAACATGTGAAAAAAGTGTAGGATTCATAATCATTTCATCAAAATATAACCCATGAAAATATTTGGGTTTCATAACCATTCCACATGGTATAACCCATGGAAATGAATAAGATTTATAAACATTATCACATAAAAACATAAAACCATTTTATGAAAGAATATTAATTTTATACTTGTACTATATTTATATTATGTAATATATGACACTAATATATGTCATCATATATGGAAAATAGTTTTGAAAAAATAATTTAAAATATTTCAAGTGGATTATATCATTTCTGAAAAAATAATGATTTTCAAAACATACAAAAAAATTAAAATCTTTTCATATAAATAAGAACGTGAAAAGTATAAATTAATGTTCAACCAATTTATTGTTCAAGATAACATAAAATTCCATTCATGTCATACAAGTTAAATTGATGATTTTTTAAAATATTCCACAAAAAGATGGTTTGAAAATTTACGGGTAAATTGATTTAAAAATATATTCTAAATTTTTTTTTGACTTTTTTAGTTATATAAGATATCAAAAAAAATTGAAATATGTTTTAGAAATCATTGTTTTAGATGAAAATAATTATCAATTGAAGAGTGTGATAATGATAGGCTTAATAATACTTTTTATTAATAATAATAAGTAACAACGCGTGAAAAATTGTATCTTTACATATAGATATCATTGATAACATGATTAGAAGAAATTTAATTGGAATTACAGTGCGGTAGATCATGATATTTTACCATGGGATACTTAATCATAAAAAATCCCTATAAAATATGACATCATAACATAAAATCATTAATAATTTGGTAACATTGGATCATAATAACCATTAACTACTAACATGAAAAATCATTAATATTGATAAAATATTCCGAATACATATAAAATTTGTTTTATATACACCTCATAATGAATATATGTGCATAACATAACGTACATCTCAATAAAGGAAAATTGAGAAAAAATTCTCTAACATAAATTATTGTATGCATCTATACTCATTAAAACCACATAAGAAATAAATTTAATATTATTATAAATAAATTAATGAATAAAATTCTTAAATATAATTCAATATATGATTTTATTATGTCATTTAATTACCCGTTTTTAAAAAAATCAATGTTAATGTTATGTTTCAGGTAATAATATCTTTGTTATTCCGATATAATTTATTTTATTTTATTTTTTTGATATTAATTTTATAATGGTTCTATAAAATCCTTAAAGATATCCATGATATAAATACTATATATATTATTAATATATGTATTTATATTAATCCATAAAATTTAGTGATAGAAAATTAAATACATTATTCAATGAGATTATAGGTCGTACGTACGAATGATGCTAGTTTTCATATTCTGGATGGGGTCAATAAAAGAAAATAAAATGATATATATTACAATTACATAATAATTTTATTTTAATATATATCAGTACTTTTTATTAAACCCATCCTTAATACATTATATGTAATGCATGAATGAATAACATCTCTTTGCGAGGTGGTAGTCCTCAGTACACACAAACGATGTTATCATATTAAAAAATAGAAACCATGAAGGAATTTTCAATATAAATATTAAAAAATACTAATAACATAAAAAATATCAAATAAATTTCTTAAAGAGAATTTAAATCCATTATTACAACAACCATCGAGAGGTGTTATTGGAAAAAATAACGGCATCATTTCATGAGGTTGTAGTCCATCATATACACAAATAATGATTTTGTAAAATTTTTTATGGAAGTGTTTTCCGTTTCAGATAATAAACCTAATATAATAAATTCTAATTATATTTATGATTAATATTTTATTAAAAAATTATTTTATAAAAAAGGTTAAGGGGTTTGAGGAAGAAATAATACAAAAATTTTTATTAATGATTATTACCTCTTCTTTGGGTATCCTCCACAGGTTTTCACAAAAATATATCATAGGGTGAATTTGTTCCAAATATAAGGATTCAAGTAGTATTATAGGTATTTTACAATGTTATTGAGGTTAGATTTGGATGAACTAATATGGGATGAAGGTGGGATGAATATAGGAGATGGGGTATCCTTTTAAAAGTAGGGGAGATGACACACTTGATATTTTTGGAAAGAAATAAGTGCTGCCTAAATTTTTATATTTAAAATGCTCCAAATTAATCCATTATTTAAAAATGGTGGATTTATGGTTTATATATGCACATAAATTCTATCTTAGTGATGTTTATAGGTTATTTTCCCATTATGTTTTTGTTTAACCACCTTTAAACCCATTTTTACAATACCCATTATGATTTCTTTTACACCATTTACTATTATTTTTAATAAAAAATTAAGTTATAATTATAATAAATTATATATTATTTTTATTATTAATATTTAATATATTTTCTATATTTATTTCATAGAAGATGTAAAATTTAATTTCATTTGGATCCTCTAGATGTGACAGGAAGTAATTTTTTATAGTTATAAAGTTCAAATGTGGATAATGATATTATGTGAAATAACAATTTTAAATTGTTTAAAAAGACATATATTGGATTAATGGATGTATAAATAAACTAATTATACATTAAACCTAATTTGAAATATAATTTTACTCTATAAATTAATTAAACCTATATAATGTTTTCTATTAAAATTCAGTATTTTTCTCTAATCATGTAAAAATGAAACATTTTAAAAAAAATCCAAAAAAACACCCTAAGATAATTTTGAAATTTTCAATTAAAAAATGAAGTTTAAATTATCAAATTCACGACCCCAAAAATTTCAAAATCTTATTTTATTATTTTTCAAAAGAAAATTAAGAAATGTTTTTTTGTGAAATATTTTTTTCAAAACATATATATAATTTACTATAAATTATTTATTCAATTTTGAAATTGATTCCTTTATATATATAAATTAATCATATAATTTAAAAATTAGTTATTTATATTCATATATATTTTTTACAGCTAGGTTTTAATGGCTGCGTTTAAATAATAATATTAGTAATATAAAGTGGTTTTTTAAAACATAATGTTGCATGTATTGCAAGATAGGCCATTGCTTCATGTAAAGAGATATTAATATGGTTTTATGTATAAAAAATATATTATCTTTTTGTATCATTAATCCCAAAAATAATGAAATTTAATTTATTAGAAAAAAATTAAAAAAAACTCAGGGTGTTACACACAAGTCAAGTATTCACTTGTTTATACAGCGATTATGAATTGATAAACTTGTATATAAATACACCAATAAGGATACATTTTATGACACTATAATATATCTATAATTATCTGATTTTCCAAATATAATTTAGAAAATATCTTATAAATAAATGGCCTAAGACATGTCTAACAATAAAATAATGTATTAAATTGTCCTTCACTGACCCCATAAGCAGGGAAACATCACATTATACCTTGTCTATAAAAAACACGGGTGACCCTACTAACTGGTGTACCAACTATGGAATAATGAATAATGATATACCATAATAAAATAGGGTTTCTGAAAAAAAACTATGAATGAGGTGTTTAAGGAATCATGATAATTATAATAATATTGTATAAGTAGTTATTGTAACATAATATCCAACCTCTTCAAACTAAATAATACCCGTTTGAATCATTAAGCTATCAAATTTAAATAAATGGTGAAATCAAGGGGGGATTCAAAAATAAAAAAGAAATCATTCAATGAGATTCCAGAAGGTCTTTCTTGAAAAACCCAAATCAGAAATACATAACTCCATTTAAACATGGCTTCGACATATCTATAGATTAATGTGATACCCATTGATTAAAAAATAAATTATTTTATATTTATTCATTCCATTGAAAATAACATCTTGAAAAAATCATGATATTTTACCATGGGATACTTAATCATAAAAAATCCCTATAAAATATGACATCATAACATAAAATCATTAATAATTTGGTAACATTGGATCATAATAACCATTAACTACTAACATGAAAAATCATTAATATTGATAAAATATTCCTAATACATATAAAATTTGGTTTATATACACCTCATAATGAATACATGTGCATAACATAACGTACATCTCAATAAAAGAAAATTGAGAAATAATTCTCTAACATAAATTATTGTATGCATCTATACTCATTAAAACCACATAAGAAATAAATTTAATATTATTATAAATAAATTAATGAATAAAATTCTTAAATATAATTCAATATATGATTTTATTATGTCATTTAATTATCCGTTTTTAAAAAAATCAATGTTAATGTTATGTTTTAGGTAATAATAGCTTTGTTATTCCGATATAATTTATTTTATTTTATTTTTTTGCTATTAATTTTATAATGGTTCCATAAAATCCTTAAAGATATCCATGATATAAATACTATATAAATTATTAATATATGTATTTATATTAATCCATAAAATTTAGTGATAGAAATTTAAATACATTATTCAATGAGATTATAGGCCGTACGTACGAATGACGCTAGTTTTCATATTCTGGATGGGGTCAATAAAAGAAAATAAAATGATATATTTTTCAATTACATAATAATTTTATTTTAATATATATCAGTACTTTTTATTAAACCCATCCTTAATACATTCTATGTAATGCATGAATGAATAACATCTCTTTGTGAGGTGGTAGTCCTCAGTACACACAAACGATGTCATCATATTAAAAAATAGAAACCATGAAGGAATTTTCAATATAAATATTACAAAATACTAATAACATAAAAAATATCAAATAAATTTCTTAAAGAAAATTTAAATCCATTATTACAACAACCATCGAGAGGTGTTATTGGAAAAAATAACGGCATCAGTTCATGAGGTTGTAGTCCACCATATACACAAATAATGATTTTGTAAACTTTTTTATGGAAGTGTTTTCCATTTCAGATAATAAACCTAATATAAAAAATTCTAATTATATTTATGATTAATATTTTATTAAAAAATTATGTTATAAAAAAGTGTAAGGGGTTTGAGGAAGAAATAATACAAAAATGTTTATTGATGATTATTACCTCATCTTTGGGTATCCTCCACAGGTTTTCACAAAAATATATCATAGGGTGAATTTGTTCCAAATATAAGGATTCAAGTAGTATGATAGGTATTTTACAATGTTATTGAGGTTAGATTTGGATGAACTAATGTGGGATGAAGGTGGGATGAATATAGGAGATGGGGTATCCTTTTAAAAGTGGGGGAGATGACACACTTGATATTTTTGGAAAGAAATAAGTGCTGCCTATATTTTTATATTTAAAATGCTCCAAATTAATCCATTATTTAAAAATGGTGGATTTATGGTTTATATATGCACATAAATTCTATCTTAGTGATGTGTATAGGTTATTTTCCCATTATGTTTTTGTTTAACCACCTTTAAACCCATTTTTACAATACCCATTATGATTTATTTTACACCATTTACTATTATTTTTAATAAAAAATTAAGTTATAATTATTATAAATTATATTTTACTTTTATTATTAATATTTAATATATTTTCTAAATTTATTTCATAGAAGATGTAAAATTTAATTTCATTTGGATCCTCTAGACGTGACAGGAAGTAATTTTTTATAGTTATAAAGTTCAAATGTGGATAATGATATTATGTGAAATATCAATTTTAAATTGTTTAAAAAGACATATATTGGTTTAATGGATGTATAAATAAACTAATTATACATTAAACCTAATTTGAAATATAATTTTACTCTATCAATTAATTAAACCTATATAATGTTTTCTATTAAAATTCAGTATTTTTCTCTAATCATTTAAAAATGAAACATTTTAAAAAAAAATCCAAAAAAACACCCAAAGATAATCTGGACATTTTCAATTAAAAAATGAAGTTTAAATTATCAAATTCAAGACCCCAAAAATTTCAAAATCTTATTTTATTATTTTTCAAAAAAAAATTAAGAAATGTTTTTTTGTGAAATATTTTTTTCAAAACATATATATAATTTACTATAAATTATTTATTCAATTATGAAATGTATTCCTTTATATATATACATTAATCATATAATTTAAAAATTAGTTATTTATATTCACATATATTTTTTACAGCTATGTTTTAATGGCTGCGTTTAAATAATAATATTAGTAATATAAAGTGGTTTTTTAAAACATAATGTTGCATGTATTGCAAGATAGTCCTTTGCTTCATGTAAAGAGATATTAATATGGTTTTATATATAAAAAATATATTATCTTTTTGTATCATTAATCCCAAAAATAATGAAATTTAATTTATTAGAAAAAAATTAAAAAAAACTCAGGGTGTTACACACAAGTCAAGTATTCACTTGTTTATACAGCGATTATGAATTGATAAACTTGTATATAAATACACCAATAAGGATACATTGTATGACACTATAATATATCTATAATTATCTGATTTTCCAAATATAATTTAGAAAATATATTATAAATAAATTGCCTAAGACATGTCTAACAATAAAATAATGTATTAAATTGTCCTTCACTGACCCCATAAGCAGGGAAACATCACATTACCCCTTGTCTATAAAAAACACGGGTGACCCTACTAACTGGTGTACCAACTAAGGAATAATGAATAAATATATACCACAATAAAATAGGGTTTCTGAAAAAAACTATGAATGAGGTGTTTAAGGAATCATGATAATTATAATAATATTGTATAAGTAGTTATTGTGACATAATATCCAACCTCTTCAAACTAAATAATACCCGTTTGAATCATTAAACTATCAAATTTAAATAAATGGTGAAATCAAGGGGGGATTCAAAAATAAAAAAGAAATCATTCAATGAGATTCCAGAAGGTCTTTCTTGAAAACCCCAAATCAGAAATACATAACTCCATTTAAACATGGCTTCGACATATCTATAGATTAATGTGATACCCATTGATTAAAAAATAAATTATTTTATATTTATTCATTCCATTGAAAATAACATTTGAAAAAATCATTACGTCTTCTATAAAAACCAATAAATATACAATAATTATTCCAAAAAGTGGATTGTAATAATAGAATGATTATTGTAAAATTGATACATTATATATAATAATGGAGACCACTATAGAATATCTCAACAAACATATGTTTTTTTAAAAAATTATTAATATAATAGGTATTTAAATTTTATTTGTTAATGATTTAATAATATCCAGAATTAAATGTATTGAAAATTAGATGAATATCATTGAATCACCTCTAACAACATCGATGAGATTGAGTTGTAATATGTCTTCGTCTATGGCAATCTCTTGAAGAATTGAGGATTAACCCTTTAAAAAAATTTTAAATTTAAAAACCTAATATAAATCCATAAAAAAAAAAATCACATCCTACCATGTGATTTGATATTCTGTGAGAAAGAAGATCCTAATGAAAATAATAGTGGGAGAGATGGAAGGATAATCGTGGTTGGAAAGAGAGTGATTAATATGAATGTTTATTAATATTTTATTAAATGGGATGTAAAATGTATAGATGAGGAAATAATTTCTCCTTGTAATATCCATGGATGGTATGTAAAAACCAATGACTTTTTTGTTTGTGTCTTGTTAAACATAATTTCTTCGATAGCTTATATCGCACGCAACATCGAGAATAAAATAATAATTAGATATTATCATAACCTAGCTGTTAATTTAGTGTGAATGAAAATTAATAAAGAAATTATAAATTTTTTATATAATATTTTTCATCCAAATTTTATCATTCATATTATTTATTTTGTAGATATGATCGAAAAATAAATACACTTTTACTTTAAAAAAATGTATATTTTTCTAAAGCCATTTTTGTCATCTTTTAATGGAACCGTTGTATTAGAACTAAATCTTTACACTTTTATAAATTATATTTGAAAAAAATAAAATTATTATTTTACATAGGAATATCAAAATTTACATTGGTTACAGTATTTATATTTTTAGGACATGTTTCATGTTTTGAAGAATAGTAAAAAATAAAGAATTTTAATTGAAGACATCATTTTCATCTTAATACTTCATATAGTTAAATTATATTTTTAATTTTATTTATTTTATAATTATAAATAATATTCATCATTTCATCAAATTTACGAGTCTGTAATCAATTTTACATTGAATTTGGATAAGGAAACGTTTCAATCTTTTGAATGTTTTCACTTTAAAAACATATTTTTATGTTCCTTAAATGGGATTATTTTTTAATTAATTTTAGCCAAATATATGTTAAATGTTTTTAAAAATTGATCCAATATTTAAAATAATAAGGTAAAAAGTCATTAAATAGGTTCTATTTCTTTTTAGTCCAAATTAATTATATAATTATTATTTTATAATTACAATGATTTAGTGTAAATCGAGTAATTAAGGGTATAAATAAGTTTATATGTATTAAAAAGTTACCCTAAAACATGTAATAATGTTCTTTAATAAGTGTTACATGTTTTATATATGTTAATTTAAGAAAAAATCTTCAAATATAAATACTATTTCAAAGATAATATTATTATATTCAGAAATTTAATTTAATTTTAAATTTTAGGGAAGAAATAATTTAATAAACTTCTAATACAATGATGATCTTGTAATTGTTTAATAAATAGAAATATCAAATAAATGTTATTAAAATATTAAAATAAATATAATTTTATATAATTAATTTCATCTACAAATTTATTAGATGATATAGAAATATTATGGATATATTAATGTTTCTTTCGAATTTACCTTGTTTTTTATCATATTTTTAAAACAACCTCTAATAAATAGTGTCAAAGTTGAAATTAATGACATTTTGATATAAATAATATTTTTTTTAATGATTTAAAATTCCTAAAACCTAAAATTAGGCCAAATAATTGGGATATATTAAATAATGTCATCCATGACTACATTATGGTTTGTTTGAAATATTATCCTAACTATATTAGAATTCAATGAGTAAAAACACGTGGTTTCATGATAAGAGTTGAAGGCTTTAAATAATATATTTCATCCGAATTTCAATTCATTGAGGCATATTGTAATTTTATACACCCAGTTTCATTTAAACAGTTTATATATAAATGTTTTACATGTTATATCATTAATATATATCTTCCATTGATATTATATATTCATTTTTATGATATTACTTCACGGAGAATAAAATTCATAAGATCCAAAGTGGTATTGGAATCTTTGGAATATTTAATGATTATTATACCTAATAATTTATTAAAGACATTTTATTATTATTCCCATTCACAATCTTCAAAACCTATCATTGTTACTTATCCAATGTTGAAGAACTATTTATAAATCCATATTATTTATTAAATATGGATATTTAAAGATAAGACACATTATCTGTTAATTAAATATTTTCTTCAATATATTAGGAATGTCTTAGATTGGTAGAAACTAGTGGGGTCTAGTTATAGACATTCCCTTGATGCATTATCCGTCTCCTAGGATGAATTAGTTTTCCAAATGAAAGTAGTTTAATCTAACTTGACAATAAATATTGTTGAATCATTTAATGGTGAGTGGAAAGTACCATTTCACTTCCACTTGACCCACCAAAGGTACATTCTTTAATATAATTAATTAATTTAAGTGATAAATTAGGAACTATGTGTATGAATAAGACTTGGCTAGATTAACAAAAAATAAATAAAAGGTTGCATGTATATAGAACCACCAACAAAGGTAATTGAAGTTAGTGTAGTGAAACATGATTATTAAAAATATATTTAATGGATTTAATAATTTTTTCATTCTATTTGGCATTGACACACTAACGAAAGGAAAGGCTTGAACCGAATGGACTTATTTATTAATTATGAAATGATTAAAGGGTTGAATGATACATAGTCTTAACCCACTAATGAATGGAATAGATTAAACCAAATGAAATATTATATGACATCATTACCATGAAAGAGTGTCCTGAAACAATCACAACTTTTATTCTTATCGAGGAATTCTTTGAGCACTCATGAACCCCATTTTTATTCAATGATATTGCTTTCTACGTTTGACAACCACCTAGAACCCAATATTTTTCTAACTTTTAATGCCCTGTATGACACCATAGGATCCATTGTGTATTATTGGAGGATTGCTATGATACACTCCGTGTATCCATCCTTGTCAAGTATGTTCCAAAGTTAATTTCCATTGTGCCTCGTCACTGATTAGCCTCATTTTAACATGAAATATCTCCTTGGATTTTATGGTAATATTATTGTGGAATGACCTAGAATATTATCCTTTGATTAAACTTTTACCATAAGTTTCCTTTTTTACATCATGGAACCTTTACAATTGTTAACATGTGACATATTTATAGTCTACTAATAATCAATTAATGGACTAGTTACATGTTCAGACATCAGTCAAGGGATGAAGCAGGTACATGGGTATTTAGTTACATTGTATTAAATTAATTTATGTATACATGATTTCCCACTATTACATTTCTATTACATGGGACATATATTACATACACCATTGGTGGTGTCCCACTAGTGTTTATCTCACACCCTCTCCGGGTGTTATTTCTAACTTGAGGTAGATTACATGAATGCATTTGTTGATAAAGGGAAGCATAGACCTTTGACCACATGAATTATTACTATTTTGGATGGATCTTGATAGAATATGATTGAGACAATGCTCGGGATTCTTGTCATTGTTTTTTATTTTTTTATTCATTAATGAATCATGTTATACCTACTATCTTGTATCCATGTATTCCAAATTTCTAGACACATGAAATATAATAATCAGTTATTCCATTTGTTTCAGTAATTATTAATATTGTTTCTATTTTCTATTTTTCCTTATGTTTACTTATATTACTTCTTCTATTTATCTCTTTTTATATTTATCTATAGTGCAACACTCTAATCAGGAGGGCATAGTCTCCCAACGGACACACCATAGGCCCTCACTACTTTTCGGTAGCCTCTGGTGTTTGGAGAGATAAACTTAAGGTAAAGTGTCCGACTAGTATCGGGGAACTTATTATGTGGAATTTGAGTCTAGTACAAAACTAAGTGGTTTCAAAGGAGTTTATTTTCTTTATTTACTATTTGGAGATGAATTATTGGAGATTAGGAATGCTTGGGACGTAGTCATAAGTCTGGTCTGGGCATCGCAAACCCTTGTTTGGGTTAAAATCCTAGACACCAAAATGTAATTGTTGTTCTGTTTTTTCTATTATTGTTTACATTATCTCACCATTGGGAGATGAATATGTTGTGTGAATATATTTGTTATGACACTATGTGAGTACTTCTTTCATCTCTGTCCCGATTATATAAGGGTAGGTAGAATTGTTAGATGCATCATATTAAAAACCTATGATTTTAATGTCATGTTTATTCCCATTCTTTATATGCACATTTCACTGCATTTCATTTCCGTATACTATTGTTATTTTTGATTGATGTTGTGATAGATACCTTATACATGTATTGTTTTTTTTGCGATTGAGTGATTGTATACCTCAATTCATGAGGTGTATGGGACCTCATGGAATGGGATGAGTGATTTACTGAGATGAGTCAATACGTTATAAACAAATGGGTGTCATTTTTAGATATAAGGTGTCTAGGAACTGATTCAATGTGAATGAATATCCATAATATTGTGAAACATTACATCAAAAATGAAATGGTTTCATCCCCTTTAATCACCTTTTCATGTTTACGAAGTATAAATGACTGAACTAGGTAATTAAATATAAAATGAATTGAAATTTCTACTTGAGAACATAATGATACATAGATGCCTAAGTAGGTTGTTGGGGAAGTATGCCCTTGGTTGTGAGTTTTATACATTTATATTGCACTAGTTATTCTATATTTCGTATTAATCTTGTTATAAGGTGTGTGGTGGCCATTTGTAACCCAGTTGTTCCACGAAGTGCATGTATCATTTTCTTGGAGGTGGTGATGACCATACTCTTGATGTGGTGGGCCCTGAGCCACTGGTTATACCTCTATGAGTGTCACATGAGGAACCACATATTTTACTTGATCTGGGAAATTATTCCCAGTTTTTTTATAGTTTCCTACATCTGATGAAGTCCATGAATGGTGCTTCACTAGTTTCACTTATGATTAATGATCTGACTCATGAGTTCTAGAAACAAAATCCTCTTTCCATCTCAAGGGATAGTGTTCTGTAGGATATCGAGTATTAGCTCATGGAAACCATATCTGTCATTGAGAATCTATAGACTCCTCCAGAGAAGAGGTTCAAACATTATACTTGAATATTCTATGATTCATCCAAGAACTGGGGGGATGTGGTTACCAAGGTCGGTCTTCATCAGGCCATGTTATGGCTTGATTTCTAAACATCCACCTATGAGAATTTCATTTCTTAGAGAGTGAGAGATGATAGATCAAGAGATTTCGTGCATCTTGAGAAGGGTTCTATGTCAGTTATGGAATATTTGCTACATTTCACTATGTAACAATGTTTTCCACCACTTCTAGAAGGTGATGAGCTTTTTCATGCTAGAAGCTTCGACTATGGGCTTATGTATTCCATAATTACGCAAATGAATGTCTTTAGATTTCATATTTTTATGGAAATTTTAATCAATCTCTAATCACTTATCCCATCCCAAGGGATGACAATAGAATATGGCATAGAGGATCAGTGTCTCAGTAGGCCAGTTAATATCTCGGTGGAATGAAACAACCCATATTGGTTTCTCATCATGGTTATAATAATTTAATTACCTTTTATGGTAAATCTATGGTGTTTCATAATTATGGATTATGGGGAAATATGAATCCCTAATGGGATATAGATCCATGGGAATGATGGGGTTGAAGTCATATGGGGCATCTTTAGAGATTCTGCATGACCCTTCCACCAACTACAAGTTGAAAAGGGTTTGTGCGAGCTCAACCATTAGGATTAGGTTATTTATCACTGTGTTAGGAAGGTAGTTAGAAGAAAACCAATTGGACAGGCTAAATATGAGGTTTTTTCAATGTTACATAGTCCTCTGATCACTAGTAGTTTCATAAGAGTTGTTATGATCATCGCAGTTTAGCTATTGCACATGACTGTGGATCCTGCAAATTGCATGTTGTACAGCTGATACACGAGGATCAAGTTGCGGTACCATTTAAAGTACATGGTATTATTATTTTGGAATCTACATTATCATCTTCATTATTTGAATATCTTATAAGAACTCCTTTATCTCTGTATCTATCATGCAATGTTTCAAACATGAAATACAATATAACTGTGATGTAATGAACATAGATAAATAGTTAAGAGTTTTTTCAAAGGGTATACACAAATATAAGGACTATCCCGTTGAGGTAGAAAGTTACCATTTCTTTTGTAACATCTTATTTCTCCAGATGAAATCATTATATGATATTCTCAGGATGAATTAGTTGGTCTAGTGTCATGATTTTATATAATTTTATTTTTGTAGGTTATCATTTACATCACTAGAGGGGATAATGTATCTACATAAGGGTGAGTGGGATGTCCATGTTGGTAGAGTGGGATTAGAGCATCATTCACGATGAGTGACCACCCAAATTGAAAATATCTTCCTAGAGGACTAGGGTTTACAAAAAGATGATTTCCCTCTAGTATTGGATTGTTTCAGGGAATTCCTTCCTCGTGGTTTTTCTGGATTACCTCATGAGAGAGAGGTGAATTTTATAATCGATCATTTTCCAAGAGTATCTCCAATGTCCATTCCTCCGTACATGATGGAACCAATAGATCTTCCAATGTATAATAAGTACTTATAGGATTTATAGTTCAAATACTTTATCCATCTTAGTACATACTCATGGTGTTTTCCAATGATTTTTTCCAAGAAGTAGGATGAAAATTTGAATGTATGCGTGTTTTAAAAATGGTGGAACTATATTATGGATAATAACATGTATCCACTACATTGAATAAATGATCCCTTTTACCAACTTCGAGGATATATGTATTTATTTATGATCAACATGATTTCAAGCTATCATCATGTAAGAATCCTACCATATGACATACCTCATACATTTTCCATATTAGGTATTGTCTATATGAGTACCTGGTTATGTCGTTTGGTCTTACAATTATGCCCACCATTTTCATGCCTCTAATGAATTGGATTTTATATCCATATATTGATTTTTTTCATGGTCTTTTTAGACAATATCTTGGGGAATTCTCGCACTCGTGACGACCATTCACATAATCTTGAGATAATTATGAGAACATTGAAAGAGCAGTAGTTTTATGATAATATTGTTAAGTTCCACTTCTAATCTACCATGTTCACATCATAGGTTATATCATATCAGAATCATGATTATCTATTGACCAACAAAATGTTAGTTCTTTAGTTTCCTGGGTGTATCCCAAGAATGTGATTGACATATGATGTTTCATATGGATGATTGGATATTATAGGAATTTTATAAATGACTTTTCCTCCTTTATTCACCTCTTACAAATCTTCTAATGAGTGGTGTTATGTTATTGTGGTTAGAAGCATGCAAGAAATCATTTCAGGAGATAAAAGGGAGGATTATCCCAAAATATGTTATGATTATTCTGTAACACCCCAAGATTTCATAGTGTGTTATTTCTTCAAAATAATTCAATAACTTGCACTACACGCAACACCGAGTTCAATCACACCTTGACTTACAAAAAAAAATCCATTAAAAGAGGACATGAATAGTATTATCTAAATTTGAAACTTTATAAATCCTTATAATTTTAGAATCCATATTATGAGTTTCTTGGTCATAATGCAAGAACAGATTCATTTTCAGTATTGCACTTTTATCAACTTTTAATAGTGAAAAATTTTTAAATACAATATTTTAAACTTTTTGACTAAATGGAGACATCAAAAAAATTTAAAATAAAACTTCCCAAGCATCCACGGTATGCTTTCCTTTGAATAAAACAGTAGCGTGTGTTGTACGCAACTTCGAGTTTTAACACACACCACAACCGATCAAACTAGCCGTTATGAATAGTAATACCTACTTGTTAAAATTATATATATATTATATTTCAAAATGGACTTCATTTTTGGATTCGGAGTATCTAATTTAGCCTAAGTGAAATTTTGGTACTTTTCGGATAACTTTCATATTTTGATAAATAGTGAAAATTACTAAATTTTAATTAAAAACAACTTTTTTAATCAAAAATAATTAATAGTGATAAATTATGAATTTGAGTGGTTTTAAAGTATATTTAGAATATATTTTTACCATTTAATATAATTTTGGTCATTGGAAATAATTTTACAATTAACCCGAACATAAACAAGTGTCAATCTTTTGATAATTATTATCTCTTAAAAACACGATTTTTGTTTTGATAGCAGGAATTAATTTTAAATTAATTTCTGCCACTTATGTGTTTTGAATTTATAAAAATGGATTCCATATTTGGAATCATGATGTCCAAATTGTGTAAATAGGTAACTTTTATTTTTATACATTTTGAATAATTATTGCGGTAAATATTTTATTTACCATGGTTAAGGGTAAATCCGGTAAATAAGGGTTATGAAATAATATTATAATAATACTAAATTACCCTAAAACGTGTCTTAACCCTATTGGTTGATACATGGTCGACCAGGGGCATCTTTGGGTCGATTTTGGGACCCCATGGATCCACTTGTAAGTGATAATGACACTTTATTTTAATTAAGTTAAAATGAATACAAAAATGACACAAGCATATATCTTTTAGAAAAACAATTTTTACATAGGGTTATATATGTTGGATTTTCAATTATAAATATTCATTAAAAAGATAAAACGATTTCCTAAATAATTATATTTTATTTATAATTTTTAGACATTAAATAATTTATTTTATTTATGACACAATGATGATGCAGTAATTACTATAATAGTGAAAAAATTAAAATAATTGATATTATAAATACCCAAATAAATATAATATGAAACTTTTAATGAATTAAACTAATTTTCTAGGATAATATGAGATATTAGGATTGATTTAATGGACTTTTTTCGAAGTAATCAATCTGTTATGAGTTTCAAAAAATCAACTATTGAATAGTGTCAAAATTGACATAAAAGAGTTCTTAAAACAAATATTATATTATTAATTGATATTAAATTCCTAAAAATCTAAGGTTCGGACAAGAGACTTATATCATGATAGGTTCAGCATTAATGGACCACTTGGGGGTCGCTTGGATGTATATAGTAAGTTTATTGACCATATTATATAAAAATACAAAGAGACATTGTAAAAGTGAAACTAATTAACTTAGAGATAATACTTAGAGATAAGGTTAATATAAGTACCCAAACCTGTATAAATTCTTTTGGTTGAGTGGTTTTAGACCTATACCCACCTTAAACTTTGAATAGTCAACTTTGGAGCCATTAGAAACTGAATATGAATTTATTATAAATTAATATTTCTAGCTTTTCCAAAGGTGCCCCTCACCCCTCTTATAAAAGGGCACTCCTCCTTCTCATTTCTTCACACCTTAAAAGCCTTTTGGTTCGGCAAAAATCTGCCCAAATACTCTCCTAACATCCCTCACTACAACCGAGAGGCCTTAGTTTGATCAGAAAGCCAACCTAAGGATCCCTTTTGATCAAATCAAAAGGAAGAACCCGAAGAAGAGGTAATGTTTTCACCACCCCTTTTAAAGTTCCTTTCTTCTTCCACTTCTTCTTTATTTGTTCTTACCATTCTAAAATAATAACTCCAGTATATCACATAAACTGTGATGTTATTATAAATATGGTAGAACCATATTCAGTATTCTATCCACCCTTTGAATAACATGTCACCATACGTGCGTACGTACGGCTTATCGTCTCCACGTCGTGGTGTAATTGTTATTCAATATATTATTATGTGGATGGGTATAATAATGATGTGTAACTCATGTAAATAATAAATATAACATGTTAATGATTCTGTATATATGATATACCATCCATTTATATATTATTTTAATATCAAAAGAATGATATTGTCGCTCGTGCGTACGTACGGACTACCCTCTCAACAAACGCGATGAGATTCATTCTCCATCGTATCCATTCAAGTATAATTATCATTTGATGATTTAAAAATGATGTTTAAGGACATGATATCATTATGGATATGAATAAGATACAACAAACATGGCTTATGTAACAAAACATTTATAAGAAAATGAGTAAGTTAACACCTGAAACGACGATAATTCTAAGATATTATTAACAAATCAATGTTAAAAGATCATATATGATATCATATTAATATATATGATTATTGTATAATTTAATAACAATTATTTCACCATTATACAGGAGGTTAACCTACCCCAACCAAGGAAAAGTACAAGGTAAGGGGTTTTCATCTCACTCTTTATTCCCGTGAGATTCTTGCCATATTGCCACCATTACCTTCTGTGTGGTGTATGTACTACCCATAATTATATTCTTTGTGTAATACACTTTAATTTATGTTTATTTACATATTAATTGTATGATACCTCTTTCATGGGTTGCATGTTTCGTAAGATACCAAATTGGTAAGGGTTATTTCATAATCTCTTCATTATCCGAGGTTGTTTATACGTAATAATCTACTAGGATCTCTTTATCATCCACATCCATGTTTCTAAATAATGTATTTCAAAACATTTTTACTATTTACAAGAATATGGGTTAAAGTCATTTATACCCTTATGTGTTTCGAAAGGAATCTTTCCATTGTTTTCCAAACAAGGCACTTTTAACCTTTTCGACAAATTTAAGGTATGAATGTTTTTTTTAACTTATACAGAGGGTGCGGCTATTTACCGCCGTTATAAAATCGTCAAAGCTTCCCTTACAAGCTTATAAGAATATTTTCAAATTGAATGTATTATTTTATAATTATGTTACTTTTAAAATGATTTAAAAAAAGATATATTTCTCTAAAATAGTTTTGATTTCATCTATGTCAACATTCTTTGATGGCTTTTAAGCTTATTTGAAGTTGATTTATTATGATAAAAAACATCCAAATTTTATTGAAGGTTTTGTGCTATTTTTGACTGTGGATAAGTTATTCTTATGTCACTCATGGATTTTGTTTAGAGTATTGACATTTCATAAGTTATTTGTAATCTGGATGTTTATGTTATATTTCAACCTTTCATTCAGATGAATGTGTTAGACAAGTATGTTCCGGGTTGGGGACCGGTAAAAGTAAGCCCTCCGGTTTGGTCTCCGGTTATTAGAGGAACTCCGGTTTGGTCTTCGGTTATTAGAGGAACTCCGGGTTGGTGTCCGGTTATTAGAGGCACTCCGGGATGGTGTCCGGTTATTAGAGGCACTCCGGGTTGGGTTCCGGTTACAGTTATCCCCAAGGTATTGGGATGAGGCCTTGAAAAAAAATTAAAGTTCATCATTATGCATTCCATCATTATGAAAGTGGTTATTGATTTTGCATGTGATTATTCGATTAGTAGAATAACCATGTGAATAAGTAAATGTCATTATTTCATTTTATTTATGCCATACTATGTTAAATGTTCAAGTTTAAAAGGATTTTGTTTTTGTTATACATTGCCTTAAATGTTTATTCTTATTTATGAATGTTTCCGCTATATTGTTATCCTTACTCGGCATTTGAGCTCACCCCTTTTCTATGTTTTATTTTTCCCAGGAAGTGAAGAAGTAAATTATGAATGACCTGCAGGGATATTATGTGGGGAGATGAGTGTGGTTTATGGAGACAATATGTTTTTGTAGTAGTTTTTCATTTTATGATGTAATGTAAGACTTATGAATATATCTAGTGTTTCCAAGGCTACTAAACCAATCGGTCTTTCGAGATTTGATCTTTCTTGTGATCATGCCAATGTTATGTAATAATGCACCGACTCTGGGTAACTGGGGTCGGGGCGTTACAGTTGGTATCAGAGGAAGTTTAGTACAAACCTTGGAAGCTAGATTTAGATTAACTCTGATTAGAGCACGTAGACTAAGATGAACTTTGTGGATTAGTATAGAAGAACATCCTAGAATTTTGGTATTGTAGAGATTTTGTGAGTTTTCCGAGCAATACATCCATGTCTGGATACGAGCAGGTAGAGGCGGCTCTGGCACAGATGTACCTAGGGGTAAAACCCGAAAACAATGCATTGAGCTAGACTCGAACGGGAACTGGTGCACAACAACGGGCCTTGTTGCACTCTTGGTTATGACACTCCCGGGGGATATGCTTAGGATAATTCTCATTTTCTTTAAAAACCATTATGAAGGGTTTATGAGTATATACATCCTCAAATGAGACATTTTTATGATTATGGATTATATCCATAAATATTTCAATTTATGTTAAGTGTTTTATAAGTATGGGATTATGTATTTTGATTCATAAACTGATCTAGTGTATTCCATTGTTTAGAAATGGCGCCCAATAGAAGGAATGAGAACTCCAGAAATGCACATGATCCAAAGAGAAGGAAGGATCATATCTTTCATGGTCTTAAGCTAGAATTTATTAGAGAAACAGTCTCCCATGTATTATCATCATATGAAGAAATAATATCATGTGTTGATAAGATAAGTAAAGAGTTTACTAAGTCCTATGGCTTTGAAGGGAAGCAAGAGAAGAAAAGGATAGAAGAGAGAAAGATGGATAAAGGGAAGAGGGAAAAGAAGAATTTTCCCATATGTGGTAACTGTGGAAAGAAACACCCTGGAACTTTCCTGAAAGGAATCGGAGTTTGTTATAAGTGTGGAGGGAAAGGGCACAAAGTACGTGACTGCAAGGGTAAGAAAATGGTTTCAAATGTACAATGCTTCATTTGCAAGGAGTTTGGACACTACGCGAACCTATGTCCCAGTCATCAGACTATGCTGAAAATGATGCTATTGGATTATAATCATGTTATGATACTACCACAGATGAAGAGGAATGATTAGAGTTCTTATGTTGATTATGTCAATTGAGTGTTGTTTCAACAATGTACTTGTTATAATAATTATGGAGTATATAAGGATTGTACTGAAGTACTATTTCATTAAGGACTTGAGATTGTGTGGAACAAAGAAAAGTGACTCAATAGCAGGATAAATTTTTGGAAAATATATGGTTGAGAGAAAAATAAACCATAATATGGTTCTGATACCGAGTTAGTGATTTTAGAATAATACATGATTGATTTGGATAAATTTTATTGGATATTCTTGACTACCTTGAAACTGATTAATGATTTGTATATTCCATCATTTTTTTGGGGTTTGAAATATTTTTGGATTGATGAAGTATATCCAGCATTCTATATGGAATAAGGGAGCATGAATGTAATCAATAAGGAATATGGTAATTCAGGATGTTTCAGTGTATTAAAAGAATACAAGATGAAGGTATTAATATGCTATTACGGGGTAAAAAGGATCTATATTATGTTGGACTGTGAGTTTGGACATAAGTATTTTGGATAGATCTAGTTTGGATTATTTTGGATTACCATAAAAGGAAAACCCGGAGGTCGGGCGGCAACTCGTCGCGTCCGACAAGGCTGCGAGACTTGAACACGCAATCGAAGGGAGACAAGGGTGTATCACCTACCACTGGGCCACGAGATGTCCTGGATTAAAAAATGTAGTTTTTTTAAAAGATCCGGTAGATTAATTATAAATTCATTTATTTTGAAACCCTGTACGAATAGTATAAATAGAAAAAAATTACATTCTATTATCTTTTAGAGTGAAAGATGAGTTTGTGGTAGAAATTTATTAATGGATAAAACTCTAATTATAGAGTATGTATATCTCCTTATGATCTTAGCCAATCTCATAAATAAATTCCTCAACATTAATAAAAGAAACTTAGAACAAAAATGTTGTCCTAGATGGTACCTTAAATCATAACTAATTTATGGCTTTGGGATTGTTGGTCTTTTCATAGCCATGTTCTCTACCACTCTCCATCAGATAATTGATAGTTACAATTCTCTTCCATATCCATATTTTCCTACATGGAACCCTAGTATGTGTTATTTTCGGTAATCTTCATACTTTCCACTCTTTATTTTAAATAGAGGCCTCATTAATTCATTTTTCGATGTGGGATTTCAACTAAGATATTTTGAAACGTCAAAAATGATTTATCCCAGTACCCTATATTTTGTTGAACCGATGGTACTTCAAATCATCATAGACTAATGAGTTTAAGGACCTCAATTTTATACTTGTTTGTGATTGATGACCTCAATCACTACCTATAAATATTTATGTTTTTCCTCTAATTATATGTCTCTAATTTCCACCAATGTTCTCCTAATCGAGATCATAATTTGGTGGTGACCCTTTCATTTCTCTTTTCCTCATATTAAGACTAAATTTTAGTAACCCAATTTCTGATGTGGGTTTTCCCACAAATATATTTTCTATTTTCAACCTTTTATTTTCGAAGAACAATTTCAAATTGCGAGGACGCAATTTATTGAAGGATGAGAGAATGTAACACCCCAAGTTTTCATAGTGTGTTATTTCTTCAAAATAATTCAATAACTTGTACTACACGCAACACCGAGTTCAATCACACCTTGACTTACAAAAAAAAAATCCATTAAAAGAGGTCATGAATAGTATTAACTAAATTTTAAACTTTATAAATCCTTATAATTTTAGAATCCATATTATGAGTTTCTTAGTCATAATGCAAGAACAGATTCATTTTTTGTATTGCACTTTTATCAACTTTTAATAGTGAAAACTTTTTAAATACAATATTTTTAACTTTTTGACTAAATGGAGACATAAAAAAAATTAAAATAAAACATCCCAAGCTTCCACGGTATGCTTTCCTTTGAATAAAACAGTAGCGTGTGTTGTACGCAACTTCGAGTTTTAACACACACCACAACCGATCAAACTAGCCGTTATGAATAGTAATACATACTTTTTAAAATTATATATATTTTATATTTCAAAATGGACTTCATTTTTGGATTCGGAGTATCTAATTTAGCCTAAGGTGAAATTTTGGTACTTTTCGGATAACTTTCATATTTTGATGAATACTGAAAATTACTAAATTTTAATTAAAAACAACTTTTTTAATCAAAATAATTAATAGTGATAAATTATGAATTTGAGTGGTTTTAAAGTATATTTAGAATATAGTTTTACCATTTAATATAATTTTGGTCATTGGACATAATTTTACAATTAAACCGAACATAAACAAGTGTCAATCTTTTGATAATTATTATCTCTTAAAAACACGCTTTTTGTTTTGACAGCAGGAATTAATTTTAAATTAATTTCTTCCACTTCTGTGTTTTGAATTAATAAAAATGGATTCCATATTTGGAATCAGGATGTCCAAATTTTGTAAATAGGTAACTTTTATTTTTAGACATTTTGAATAATTACTGCGGTAAATATTTTATTTACCATGGTTAAAGGTAAATCCGGTAAATAATGGTTAAGAAATAATATTATAATAATACTAAATTACCGTAAAACGTGTCTTAACCCTATTGTTTGATACATGGTCGACCAGGGGCATCTTTGGGTCTATTTTGGGACCCCATGGATCCACTTGTAAGTGATAATGACACTTTATTTTAATTAAGTTAAAATGAATACAAAAATGACACAAGCATATATCTTTTAGAAAAACAATTTTTACATAGGGTTATATATTTTGGATTTTCAAATATAAATATTCCTTAAAAAGATAAAAAGATTTACTACATAATGATATTTTATTTATAATTTATAGACATTAAATTATTTATTTTATTTATGACACAATGATGAAGCAGTAATTACTATAATAGTGAAAAAATTAAAATAATTGATATTATAAATACCCAAATAAATATAATATGAAACTTTTAATGAATTAAACTAATTTTATAGGATAATATGAGATATTAGGATTGATTTAATGGACTTTGTTCGAAGTAATAAATCTGTTATGAGTTTCACAAAAATCAACTATTGAATAGTGTCAAAATTGACATAAAAGAGTTCTTAAAACAAATATTATATTATTAATTGATATTAAATTCCTAAAAATCTAAGGTTCGGCCAAGAGACTTATATCATGATAGGTTCAGTATTAATGGACCACTTGGGGGTCTCTTGGATGTATATAGTAAGTTTATTAACCATATTATATAAAAATACAAAGAGACATTGTAAAAGTGAAACTAATTAACTTAGAGATAATACTTAAAGATAAGGTTAATATAAGTACCCAAACCTGTCTAAATTCTATTGGTTGAGTGGTTTTCGACCTATCCCCACCTTAACCGTTGAATAGTCAACTTTGGAGTCATTATAAACTGAATATGAATTTATTATAAATTAATATTTCTAGCATTTCCAAAGGTGCCCCTCACCCCTCTTATAAAAGGGCACTCCTCCTTCTCATTTCTTCACACCTTCAAAGCCTTTTGGTTCGGCCAAAATCTGCCCAAATACTCTCCCAACATCCCTCACTACAACCGATAGGCCTTAGTTTGATCATAAAGCCAACCTAAGGAGCCCTTTTGATCAAATCAAAAGGAAGAACCCGAAGAAGAGGTAATGTTTTCACCACCCCTTTTAAAGTTCATTTCTTCTTCCACTTCTTCTTTCTTTGTTATTACCATTCTAAAATAATAACTCCAGTATCTCACATATACTGTGATGTTATTATAAATATGGTGCAACCATATTAAGTATTCTATCCACCCTTTGAATAACATGTCACCATACGTGCGTACGTACGGCTTACCGTCTCCACGTCGTGGTGTAATTGTTATTCAATATATTATTATTTGGATGGGTATAATAATGATGTGTAACTCATGTAAATAATAAATATAACATGTTAATGATCCTGTATATATGATATACCATCCATTTATATATTATTTTAATATCAAAAGAATGATATTGTCTCTCGTGCGTACGTACGGACTACCGTCTCCACAAACGCGATGAGATTCATTCTCCATCGTATCCATTCAAGTATAATTATCATTTGATGATTTAAAAATGATGTTTAAGGACTTGATATCATTCTGGATATGAATAAGATACAACAAACATGACTTATGTAACAAAACATATAAAAGAAAATGATTAAGTTAACACCCGAAACGACGATAATTCTAAGATATTATTAACAAATCAATGTTAAAAGATCATATATGATATCATATTAATATAAATTATTCTTTTATAATTTAATAACAATTATTTCACCATTATACAGGAGTTTCACCTACCCCAACCAAGGAAAAGTACAAGGTAAGGGGTTTTCATCTCACTCCTTATTCCAGTGAGATTCATGTCATATTGCCACCATTACCTTCTGTGTGGTGTATGTACTACCCATAATTATATTCTTTATGTAACACACTTTAATTTATGTCTATTTACATATTCATTGTATGATACCTCTTTCATGGGTTGCATGTTTCGTAAGATACCAAATTGGTAAGGGTTATTTCACAATCTCTTCATTATCCGAGGTTGTTTATACGTAATAATCTACTGGGATCTCTTTATCATCCACATCCATGTTTCTTAATAATGTATTTCAAAACATTTTTACTATTTACAAGAATATGGGTTAAAGTAATTTATACCCTTATGTGTTTCGAAAGGAATCTTTCCGTCGTTTTCCAAACATGGCACTTTTAACCTTTTCGACAAATTTAAGGTAAGAATGTTTTTTTAACTTATACGGAGGGTGCGGCTATTTACCGCCGTTATAAAATCGTCAAAGCTCCCCTTACAAGATTATAAGAATATATTCAAATTGAATGTATTATTTTATAATTATTTTACTTTAAAAATGATTTAAAAAAAGAGTTATTTCTCTAAAATAGTTTTGATTTCATCTATGTCAACATTCTTTGATGGCTTTTAAGCTTATTTGAAGTTGGTTTATTATGATACCAAACATCCAAATTTTATTAAAGGTTTTGTGCTATTTTTGACTGTGGATAAGTTATTCTTATGTCACTCATGGATTTTGTTTAGAGTATTGACATTTCATAAGTTATTTGTAATCCGGATTTTTATGTTATATTTCAACCTTTCATTCAGATGAATGTGTTAGACAAGTATGTTCCGGGTTTGGGACCGGTAAAAGTAAGCCCTCCTGTTTGGTCTCCGGTTATTAGAGGAACTCTAGTTTGGTCTCCGGTTATTAGAGGAACTCCGGGTTGGTGTCCGATTATTAGAGGCACTCTGGGTTGGTGTCTGGTTATTAGAGGCACTCCGGGTTGGGTTCCGGTTACAGTTAGCCCCAAGGTCTTGGGACGAGGCCTTGAAAAAAAATTAAAGTTCAGCATTATGCATTCCATCATTATGATAGTGGTTATTGATTTTGCATGTGATTATTCGATTATTAGAATAACCATGTGAATAAGTAAATGGAATTATTTCATTTTATTTATGCCATACTATGTTAAATGTTCAAGTTTAAAAGGCTTTTGTTTTAGTTATAGATTTCCTTAAATGTTTATTCTTATTTATGAAAGTTTCCACTATATTGTTATCCTTACTGGGCATTTGAGCTCACCCCTTTTCTATGTTTTATTTTTCCCAGGAAGTGAAGAAGTAAATTATGAATGACCTGCAGGGATATTATGTGGGGAGATGAGTGTGGTTTATGGAAACAATATGTTGTTGTAGTAGTTTTTCATTTTATGATGTATTGTAAGACTTATGAATATATCTAGTGTTTCCAAGGCTACTAAACCAATCGGTCTTTCGAGATTTGATCTTTCTTGTGATCATGCCAATGTTATGTAATAATGCACCGACTCTGGGTAACTGGGGTCAGGGCATTACAGTTCGTATCAGAGGAAGTTTAGTACAAACCTTGGAAGCTAGATTTAGATAAACTCTGATTAGAACACGTAGACCTAAGATGAACTTTGTGGATTAGTATAGAAGAACTTCCTAGAATTTTGGTATTGTAGAGATTTTGTGAGTTTTCCGAGCAATACATCCATGTCTGGATACGAGCAGGTAGAGGTGGCTCTGGCACAGATGTACCTAGGGGTAAAACCCGAAAACACCACTTTGAGCTAGACTCGAACGGGAACTGGTGCACGACAACGGGCCTTTTTGCACTCTTGGTTACGACACTCCCGGGGGATATGCTTAGGATAATTCTCATTTTCTTTACAAACCATTATGAAGGGTTTATGAGTATATACATCCTCAAATGAGACATTTTTATGATTATGGATTATATCCATAAATAGTTCAATTTATGTTAAGTGTTTTATAAGTATGGGATTATGTATTTTGATTCATAAACTGATCTAGTGTATTCCATTGTTTAGAAATGGCGCCCAGTAGAAGGAATGAGAACTCCAGAAATGCACATGATCCAAAGAGAAGGAAGGATCATATATTTCATGGTCTTAAGCTAGAATTTATAAGAGAAATAGTCTCCCATGTATTATCATCGTATGAAGAAATAATATCATGTGTTCATAAGATAAGTAAAGAGTTTACTGAGTCCTATGGCTTTGAAGGGAAGCAAGGGAAGAAAAGGATAGAAGAGAGAAAGATGGATAAAGGGAAGAGGGAAAAGAAGAATTTTCCCATATGTGGTAACTGTGGAATGAAACACCCTGGAACTTTCCTGAAAGGAATGGGAGTTTGTTATAAGTGTGGAGGAAAAGGGCACAAAGTACGTGACTGCAAGGGTAAGAAAATGGTTTCAAATGTACAAAACTTCATTTGCAAGGAGTTTGGACACTACGCAAACCTATGTCCCAGTCATCAGACTATGCCGCAAATGATGCTATTGGATTATAATCAAGTTATGATACTACCATAGATGAAGAGGAATGATTAGAGTTCTTATGTTGATTATGTCAATTGAGTGTTGTATCAACAATGTACTTGTTATAATAATTATGGAGTATATAAGGATTGTACTGTAGTACTATTTCATTAAGGACTTGAGATTGTGTGGAACAAAGAAAAGTGGCTCAATACCAGGATAAATTTTTGGAAAATATATGGTTGAGAGAAAGATAAACCATAATATGGTTCTGATACTGAGTTAGTGATTTTAGAATAATACATGATTTATTTGGATAAATTATATTGGATATTATTGACTACCTTGAAACTGATTAATGATTTGTATATTCCATCATTTTTTTGGGGATTAAAACATTTTTGGATTGATGAAGTATATCCAGCATTCTATATGGAATAAGGGAGCATGAATGTAATCAATAAGGAATATGGTAATTCAGGATGTTTCAGTGTATTAAAAGAATACAAGATGAAGGTATTCATATGCTATTACGGGGTAAAAAGGATCTATATTATGTCGGACTGTGAGTTTGGACAGAAGTATTTTGGATAGTTCTAGTTTGGATTATTTTCGATTACCATAAAAGGTCAACCCGGAGGTCGGGCGGCAACCCGTCACATCCGGCAAGGCTGCGAGACATGAACACGCAACCGAAGGGAGACAAGGGTGTATCACCTACCACTGGGCCACAAGATGTCCTATATTAAATAATGTAGTTTTTTTTAAAAGATCTTGTATATGAATTATAAATTCATTTATTTTGGAACCATGTACGAATAGTATAAATAGAAAAAAAATTACATTCTATTATCTTTTCGAGTGAAAGATGAGTTTGTGGTAGAAATTTATTAATGGATAAAACTATAATTATAGATTATGTATATCTCCTTATGATCTTAGCCAATCTCATATATAAATTTCTCAACATTAATAAAAGAAACTTAGAACAAAAATGTTGTCCTAGATGGTACCTTAAATCATCACTAATTTATGGCTTTGGGATTGTTGGCCTTTTCATAGCCATGTTCTCTACCACTCTCCATCAGATAATTGATGGGTAGATTTCTCTTCCATATCCATATTTTCCTACATGGAACCCTAGTATGTGTTATTTTCGGTAATCTTCATACTTTCCACTCTTTATTTTAAATAGAGGCTTCATTAATTCATTTTTCGATGTGGGATTTCAACTAAGATATTTTGAAACGTCAAAAATGTGTTATCCCAATACCCTATATTTTTTTGAACCGATGGTACATGAAATCATCATAGACTGATGGGTTTAAGGACCTCAATTTTATACTTGTTTTTGATTGATGACCTCAATCACTACCTATAAATATTTACGTTTTTACTCCAATTATATGTCTCTAATTGCCACCAATGTTCTCCTAATCGAGATCATAATTTGGTGGTGACCCTTTCATTTCTCTTTTCCTCATATTAAGACTAAATTTTAGTAACCCAATTTCCGATGTGGGTTTTCCCACAAATATATTTTCTATTTTCAACCTTTTATTTTTGAGAACAATTTCAAATAGCGAGGACACAATTTATTGAAGGAGGGGAGAATGTAACACCCCAATATTTCATAGTGTGTTATTTCTTCAAAATAATTCAATAACTTGCACTACACGCAACACCGAGTTCAATCACACCTTGACTTACAAAATGAAATCCATTAAAAGAGGTCATGAATAGTATTAACTAAATTTTAAACTTTATAAATCCTTATAATTTTAGAATCCATATTATGAGTTTCTTAGTCATAATGCAAGAACAGATTCATTTTCAGTATTGCACTTTTATCAACTTTTAATAGTGAAAACTTTTTAAATACAATATATTAAACGTTTTGAATAAATGGAGACATCAAACAAATTTAAAATAAAACATCCCAAGCTTCCACGGTATGCTTTCCTTTGAATAAAACAGTAGCGTGTGTTGTACGCAACTTCGAGTTTTAACACACACCACAACCGATCAAACTAGCCGTTATGAATAGTAATACCTACTTTTTAAAATTATATATATTTTATATTTCAAAATGGACTTCATTTTTGTATTCGGAGTATCTAATTTAGCCTAAGGTGAAATTTTGGTACTTTTCAGATAAATTTCATATTTTGATGAATAGTGAAATTTACTAAATTTTAATTAAAAACAACTTTTTTAATCAAAATAGTTAATAGTGATAAATTATGAATTTTAGTGGTTTTAAGGTATATTTAGAATATATTTTTACCATTTAATATTATTTTGGTCATTGGTCATAATTTTACAATTAAACCGAACATAAACAAGTGGCAATCTTTTGATAATTATTATCTCTTAAAAACATGCTTTTTGTTTTGACAGCAGGAATTAATTTTAAATTAATTTCTTCCACTTCTGTGTTTTGAATTTATAAAAATGGATTCCATATTTGGAATCAGGATGTCCAAATTGTGTAAATTGGTAACTTTTATTCTTAGTCATTTTGAATAATTACTGCGGTAAATATTTTATTTACCATGGTTAAGGGTAAATCCGGTAAATAAGGGTTAAGAAATAATATTATAATAATACTAAATTACCCTAAAACGTGTCTCAACCCTATTGGTTGATACATGGTTGACCAGGGGCATCTTTGGGGCGATTTTGGGACCCCATGGATCCACTTGTAAGTGATAATGACACTTTATTTTAATTAAGTTAAAATGAATACAAAAATGACACAAACATATATCTTTTAGAAAAACAATTTTTACATAGGGTTATATATGTGGGATTTTCAATTATAAATATTCATTAAAAAGATAAAAAGATTTCCTACATAATGATATTTTATTTATAATTTTTAGACATTAAATAATTTATTTTATTTATGACACAATGATGATGCAGTAATTACTATAATAGTGAAAAAATTAAAATAATTGATATTATAAATACCAAAATAAATATAATATGAAACTTTTAATGAATTAAGATAATTTTCAAGGATACTATGAGATATTAGGATTGATTTAATGGACTTTTTTCGAAGTAATAAATCTGTTATGAGTTTCACAAAAATCAACTATTGAATAGTGTCAAAATTGACATAAAAGAGTTCTTAAAACAAATATTATATTATTAATTGATATTAAATTCCTAAAAATCTAAGGTTCGGCAAAGAGACTTATATAATGATAGGTTAATCATTAAGGGACCACTTGTGGGTCTCTTGGATGTATATAGTAAGTTTATTAACCATATTATATAAAAATACAAAGAGACATTGTAAAAGTGAAACTAATTAACTTAGAGATAATACTTAAAGATAAGGTTAATATAAGTACCCAAACCTGTCTAAATTCTATTGGTTGAGTGTTATTCTACCTATCCCCACCTTAACCTTTGAATAGTAAACTTTGGAGTCTTTAGAAACTGAATATGAATTTATTATAAATTAATATTTCTTGCTTTTCCAAAGGTGCCCCCACCCCTCTTATAAAAGGGCACTCCTCCTTCTCATTTCATCACACCTTCAAAGCCTTTTGGTTCGGCCAAACTCTGCCCAAATACTCTCCCAACATCCCTCACTACAACCGAGAGGCCATAGTTTTATCAGAAAGCCAACCTAAGGAGCCCTTTTGATCAAATCAAAAGGAAGAACCCGAAGAAGAGGTAATGTTTTCACCACCCCTTTTAAAGTTCCTTTCTTCTTACACTTCTTCTTTCTTTGTTCTTACCATTCTAAAATAATAAATCCAGTATCTCACATATACTGTGATGTTATTATAAATATGGTAAAACCATATTCAGTATTCTATCCACCCTTTGAATAACATGTCACCATACGTGCGTACGTACGGCTTACTGTCTCCACGTCGTGGTGTAATTGTTATTCAATATATTATTATATGGATGGGTATAATAATGATGTGTAACTCATGTAAATAATAAATATAACATGTTAATGATTCTGTATATATGATATACCATCCATTTATATATTATTTTAATATCAAAAGAATGATATTGTCGCTCGTGCGTACGTACGGACTACAGTCTCCACAAACGCGATGAGATTCATTCTCCATCGTATCCATTCAAGTATAATTATCATTTGATGATTTAAAAATGATGTTTAAGAACTTGATATCATTCTGGATATGAATAAGATACAACAAACATGGCTTATGTAACAAAACATACAAAAGAAAATGAGTAAGTTAACACCCGAAACGACGATAATTCTAAGATATTATTAACAAATCAATGTTAAAAGATCATATAAGATATCATATTAATATATATGATTCTTGTATAATTTAATAACAATTATTTCACCATCATACAGGAGGTTAACCTACCCCAACCAAGGAAAAGTACAAGGTAAGGGGTTTTCATCTCACTCCTTATTCCCGTGAGATTCATGCCATATTCCCACCATTAACTTATGTGTGGTGTATGTACTACCCATAATTATATTCTTTGTGTAATACACTTTAATTTATGTGTATTTACATATTCATTGTATGATACCTCTTTCATGGGTTGCATGTTTCGTAAGATACCAAATTGGTAAGGGTTATTTCACAATCTCTTCATTATCCGAGGTTGTTTATACGTAATAATCTACTGGGATCTCTTTATCATCCACATCCATGTTTCTTAATAATGTATTTCAAAACATTTTTACTAGTTACAAGAATATGGGTTAAAGTCATTTATACCCTTATGTGTTTCGAAAGGAATCTTTTCGTCGTTTTCCAAACAAGTCACTTTTAACCTTTTCGACAAATTTAAGGTAAGAATGTTTTTTTTAACTTATACGGAGGGTGTGGCTATTTACCGCCGTTATAAAATCGTAAAAGCTTCCCTTACAAGCTTATAAGAATATTTTCAAATTGAATGTATTATTTTATAATTATGTTACTTTTAAAATGATTTAAAAAAAGGGATATTTCTCTAAAATAGTTTTGATTTCATCTATGTCAACATTCTATGATGGCTTTTAAGCTTATTTGAAGTTGATTTATTATGATACAAAACATCCAAATTTTATTGAAGGTTTTGGGCTATTTTTGACTGTGGATAAGTTATTCTTATGTCACTCATGGATTTTTTTTAGAGTATTGACATTTCATAAGTTATTTGTAATCCGGATGTTTATGTTATATTTCAACCTTTCATTCAGATGAATGTGTTAGACAAGTATGTTCCGGGTTGGGGACCTGTAAAAGTAAGGCCTCCAGTTTGGTCTCTGGTTATTAGAGGAACTCTAGTTTGGTCTCAGGTTATTAGAGGAACTCTGGGTTGGTGTCCGGTTATTAGAGGCACTCCGGGTTGTTGTCCGGTTATTAGAGGCACTCCGGGTTGGGTTCCTGTTACAGTTAGCCCCAAGGTCTTGGGACGAGGGCTTGAAAAAAAATAAAGTTCAGCATTATGCATTCCATCATTATGAAAGTGGTTATTGATTTTGCATGTGATTATTCGATTAGTAGAATAACCATGTGAATAAGTAAATGGAATTATTTCATTTTATTTATGTCATACTATGTTAAATGGTCAAGTTTAAAAGGCTTTTGTTTTAGTTATACATTGCCTTAAATGTTTATTCTTATTAATGAAAGTTTCCGCTATATTGTTATCCTTACTGGGCATTTGAGCTCACCACTTTTCTATGTTTTATTTTTCCCAGGAAGTGAAGAAGTAAATTATGAATGACCTGCTGGGATATTATGTGGGGAGATGAGTGTGGTTTATGGAGACAATATGTTGTTGTAGTAGTTTTTCATTTTATGATGTAATGTAAGACTTATGAATATATCTAGTGTTTCCAAGGCTATTAAACCAATCTTTCTTTCGAGATTTGATCTTTCTTGTGATCATGTCAATGTTATGTAATAATGCACCGACTCTAGGTAACTGGGGTCGGGGCGTTACATATTCTATAGTCACTCATAGGTAAAACCAAGTTCTATGATGCACTAAGAATCGACCTAGGAGTGGTGCTAATATAGAAGGAAATAGTTGTTGTGTATGGAACATGGTAGTGGTGTCCTCATAAAACAATCTACCTGATTCATGACATTATGCTAGCAGTAGTTGTCCATGCCTTATGCTACAGTAGAACTTATCAATTAGGTTGGATCTTTGTAGTGTACACGGACCACAAGAGACTCAAATATATATTTAAATAGTGTGAATTGATCCTCAGACAATAGATATGGGTCTAATTTCTTCGATACATTGATTTTGAGCTTTCTTATACACTTGTGATGGGAAATGTAGTTGCAGATCCATTGAGTTTGAAAACATAGGTACATGATGTATGGGAATCCATTGATGAATGAAAGTTAAGGGAACTATTTTCTATAATGCATCTAGAGTATCATGATAGTCATGAGAAATATTTCCTCTCATCATTGATAATTACCTCTTATCTTTTTAAGAAGGTAATGGGTAGAAAATTTTAAGATCATGAGGGATTGGTTCTCTATGACAGTATATGAGGAGATAATACATCTCATGATAAATATGTGGATATAGATTAAAACCTATATATTCATGAACATATCTTGGATTTTATAGATATTGGAGAATATTTGATGCACGAGACCCAGGATTCTTAGTGGGAAGTCCATCTAGACATCTCTAAGATTTATTATGATATGTGATTCCATTATTGGTGTCCTAGGATGAAATGTTAGATTGTATGTTATATCACTAGTTATTATACCTATCATTAGGTGATGATAATGCACCAGAGTCCTATAGTATTGTTACATCCTCTTGTAGTTCCAGAATATAAATGGGATGAGATTCCAATAGATTTTTTTGTTAGGTTACCTAGGTCTCTTAGAGTTAGAAATGTTGTATGGGTTGTTAGTGATCAAATTACAAAAGTGTCCAATCCCATTACTATTTGAGGGACTCTATTAGTCGAAGATCTAGGATGTTGGAATGTTTGTGATGTCTTATAATTACATAGATTCCCACTTACACTCATTTTCGATAGGGATTATCATTCCATGTCACATTTTTTGCAGTGATTGTAGAAGTCTATGGGAACACATATTATTCTAACCTAAACGTTTTACCATAAGAATAATAAAAATAAAAATGGATAGAACGTGTTCTAGTGGATATCCATTAAGAACATGTACTTAATATCAATTGATCTTTATAAAATTATATCTGTCTAATTTAGTTTTCCTATAATTATAGTTTCATACAATAATTATAATTATTCCTTTTGATGTCTTATATAGTAGGTTGTTCCATTCAGGCTTGTGATTTCTAGAGGTAGGTGAGGTAGCACTACTAGGTCACCGCCTCATTCATGAGGCTTTAGAGAATTTTTAACTAATTAGAATGTGTTTGAATGCTAATCATTATGAAAAGATCTTATGTTGATCTCTATCGATAACCTCATGAGTTTGAGGTCGTGGATCATGTTTTCATATTGGAATCACCTAGGATAGGGCATAGACGATTATTTATGCAAGGGAATATGTTTCCTCCTTACATATGGTCATTTAAGATTCTAGTGGGAGTTAGGACAGTATCCTATCAGTTATTATTACCTCATAGGTACCATTACATTCCCGATGTCTTCCATGTTTCAGTAATTCACCCATATAATGATAACATGTCTCATAATTTTTTCCCTAAGGATGTTGAGTTACAGGCAGATTTTACATTTTAGGATTATCCAATATACATTGTTGGCTAGTGTACGAAGGATCTTCAAGTCCAATATGACCCTCTAGTACGTGTGCTATGGTAGCACGATAGAGTGAGAAATGAGACTTGAGAGTGGGATACCGACATACATTTCTAGTGGCTAGAGTTATTCTATGATTGTGTTTCACCACCCTTGGAAGGTGAAATTGGGGATGATTTATTTTATGGGGAAGGCTGTAAGAAACTGAAATTTAAATTTGGTATATATTCTTTAAATTTCTTCATAATTATTTATTTTGGGTTAAATATAGATTCCAAATAAGTTAGAAAAGATATAAGGGGTTTATAGGGCTTCTTCGGAACCTGGGACCCTTATTTTTGGGGAAATGGCCTTATCCAAAGGTTAGAGTAAATCGTTTAGGTATGGAAAACTATATGATCTAACTATGTATATGGTGTGCATTTTCGGGAAGATCCATCTCACATGTTTGGTGCATGGCTTCTCCAACCATGTGTCTTATCCATCAGAGTGACTATTTTTCCCATGTACCCGTTCCTGGATTGAGCACGATTTTTCAAATTATACGGAAAAACTGTGCACATGATAAATTTTGGGTAATTTTACCATTTTACCCTCAATGATCTATTTAACCTGTTATTCCTCTCTAATCTGATTTCCATTGAGATTAGAGTCATTTACTCTTATTTTGGAGCATTTTGAAGCCCTAAGATAGGGATCAAGATACCTCCTTCACTTTTGATCAGTTTGATATTCTAGTTGTTAGTATGGATGTGCAAGGGTAAATACTCAAGTACATATGAGCTATTTTAATTTTATATTTCTCTTGAATGAGTTATTGAGGTGTGAGAGATTTTCCATTTTTCTAAAATCTAATCCATTCTAATCTAAATCTGAAGCTGATGTGAGAGGAGGGGAGTCATTCGAGACTATGGTGGGGGTATATAATCCATCCCTCTAGTTCATTCATTTGGGAATTGTCTTGTGCGGTCCACCAATTTGATCAGGTGCCATTTATGAAATTTATATGCAATGATTAAATTAATTATAACTGTATGGTTTTGTTGATTGCAATTATGTGATTATTGTTTGGTGATTATTCCAAAAGTTCACAACACCCCATGTAGGGTGATATGATATAATTTTTGTTTTAGTGTTTTGACACTTTAGGGACATAGTTTAGGTGTGCTGGAGCTTGACCACACTAATGGTAAACCTCTATATAATAAATTCTTATCAAATCATTAAATGGTGAATGTTATGTACCCTGTAACTTCCACTTAACCCACCAAAGTTATGTGTTTAAATGTAATTAACTTATTTAAGTGATAAATGGGAAAGTATGTGTATGACTAAGACTTGGCCACATTAGATGAAAATGAATAATATTTTTCAATTCTTGTAGAACCCCTAAACATGTTAATGGATGGTATTTGAGTTAAACTTGATTATTGAAAATTACTAAAATGGATATAATAATGGTAGAATCGTACTTGTACTTTTCACTCTATTGAAAGATAATTAATGAACCTAAGGGACTTATTGGTTAATTATGAATTTATTGAAGGGTTTCATGATACATCGTATTGTTTAAATAACTAAATGAAGGAATTGAACAAAATGAAATATTATATGGCATAATTGTCAAGTAGTTGTGTCCTAACACTATGTAACATTGGATTCTTATCAAGGAATACCTTGAGATCATGGGAACCCAATTCATATTCAAAGATAAATATATCATAGGATGATTCCCATCTAGATTCCAATATTTTTATATTTAGATTTTTAGTATAAAACCACTGTATCCCACATGTATTATTATAGGATTCCTTGGATAGACTCCTTGGATCCGTCATGGACAAGTAAGTGCCATCGTTAAATCCTATTGGGACCAATCATAGAATAGCCCGATTTTATCTTCGAAGATCAACATAGATTCAGTAGGAATATTATTTTGTAATACCTTGGAGTATGCTCCATATATTACACTCTTAATATTATACATGCAACAATTAATACTCAGTTAGTGACCCCTGAAGTATACATTTCCTGGTTTACTACCTTTGAACTTAGTTATTAAATATCATTACATGTTTCTTTATTTCATCTTGTAACCTTAACTATTGTAATAATTTTACATATTTATACTTTAATAAAAACCAATTAATGGGTTGTTTATATGTTCTGACACTAGTCAAGGGATGATGTAGGTATTTTATTATGTAGATACATTGTACTATTTTACTTTATATATACATGCATGAACATTATTACATTTCCATTACACGGGTCAGATGTAATTGTCATTGTTGGTAGTGTACAACTAAAATTTATCTTACACCCTCATCACACACCATTTGGTAACTTGGAATGATTATATGAATACAAGAGTTACTAATGTGAAGCATATGGATTCATACATTAGATTTCTTGTTATTTTGGATGGATCATGATAATATATCACCAAGATAGAGCTTCGGATGCTTGGGATAGTTTTTTCATTTTCATCATACTTTTATGGAACACGTTAGGTCTATTGTCTTGTATCCATGTTTTTATGTTTTCTAGATACATGACAAATCATCATTAGATATTTGAGTTATTTTATTTATTAGTACTACTGTCTCAACTTTCTACAGTTCCTCATATTTACATATATTTCATACACTATTTACCTTTGTTTATATTAATCCACTATGATACACTATTTTAATTATTGTATAGTCTCTCCACAGACACACCCTAGGGACTCTTTGCAATACGGTTGCTTCTAGATTTTGGGGAGATGTAGTTAGGGCCTTGTGTCCCACCTACCGCAGGGCACCTATTATGTGGAATACGGGTCTGGGACAACAAAAATAAAATTTCTTCTATGCATCTACCCACACATTGAGCATAATGAGAATATCATATTCTTCTATCCATGGTTTTTAGATTTTCCTTTGAACTCCATATTCATTTTCCTATCAAAACCATGGGATTGATAAGTTACACCAACCTCCATTTCCACCTTAATAGAACATTGAAAACCTCCACATAGCTACTAATGCCATTTATGGATGACACCATTTTCAGAATTTTTTAATTTCAATAAATAACTCATAAAATATAATTTCTTTTTGGATGATAATACATGAAGTGGACCATAACATTCTTATAAAAATTTTCCTATTGGTAACAATCGATTCATCATTCATTTTCATTAAGTCATGGAACTCATTATCTATATTTTTATAAAGAATATGAGGAATGTACTAATTGAAAAATATGTTCCTGAAATCATCCCAATACATTGAGTCTATTTCATCTGATTACCTCGTATTCTTGATAAAATTTCTCCATTTTTCTCCATCACCTTCCAAATCCTAGAGGGAAAAAAATGAATTTATCATATTCAAAAAACAAGATAAAAAACTATTTCCAGTGGTGTTGATCCAACGATCAGAATATAAAGGAATACTGGAATAACTAAATAATGGTTGGAATTTATTTATAAATAACTCTGTATAAGGTTGTTCCCTACATTGTTTGTTTGAAAGTGTACCATTATTTATATCTTAATAATTCTATGTGAGTATTTAAATGTGAATTTTCATTTTCACTCCCATAATGTGTTATCCATTACAGATATCATTACTGTGGTTCCCTCAGGATTCAAAACTGGAATAAAACACAAAGACTGAGTATAAGTATCAATAATCATAATGGGGAGCCACACAATCATGGAAAATCACTTATAAGATTTCTAAATCATGACACATGTTTATTTAATCTATGATACGTTATATATACCCTAGGTTATTCATAGTCATTTTCTATTCAAATACTTCATGCTGTTTCATATAGAGTTTTTTAACTTCCATAGCATATACATAGGGAGTGTTAAACCAAGTGTTTAACAATAACTATATTCATGCACCAGTTATGAATCATGCCATGCTCAATATGGTGTATTCTGTGTTGTCACCCCTAGGTACACCTATGTCAATGGGACATCCATTTTAAAAATTGAGACATGAATGTATTCCTAGGAATCTTCTATCTCTATCCTTTACGAAAGTTCCACGACATTTTATTATATGTTGAATCGCCCTTAGACTTATCCTTAGATGTTTCATAAGGGATATCATTAATGTCTTCTCATCCTATTTTCCAAAGTTTAACTAATTACTTGATATCATACCTACCATTATGTTCTATATTATATATTTATATATATATATTACATAATTTTTATGCTTATTCAATACATTACCCAATCAAACTCTTGAGGATCATAATAGTATAGTTCCTTTGGAAACTTGAAAACATAAAAAATAGTCCATATGTGAGCTTCCCCCTCTAAAAAATGTTAATCATAACTATAACCATTTATATAAAAATAATAAATCAAATATATCTTCATAATCCGAGGGAAGTGAACATAAGAAATTGTGATTTAAAATTCTCATTATGGGTAAAAATGGTATATTTGTAAGCGTAAAATGAATATGATGGTATGAGAACATGAACATAACATTTCAAAACCATACCCTGCATATCAAATATCACAATATTTATTCATGGAATAAATATTGGAAGTTCATAAGATATGAATCACAAGAAGATTAAAAAATAGAATCCACTAGAGAATAACATTGTAATAGTGCACTGAATTTGTGGCACACATAAATATAAAAAACCCATTTATTAGTTATGGCTAACTTACAATAATATATTAACTGAAAAATTCCATTACGAAACTAGGATCACTCTCTTTTATATCCATTTCTTACTGAATGAGTTCACTAGACATTCAATGCCTTTCATTCAAAACTATGTTCACTCACCATTCTATCCCTTTCTATGTAATGAGATATAAATCATTATATAATTCATTAGGGGATGATATAGGTACCACCCATGAAAAAAATTTCAACAATATTTATGTGTAATAAATGATCATTAAAATTAATCATATCATAAACCATTAAATGAAATGGGTATCAAATAAATTTCATCATATCATAACATGTGAAAAAAGTGTAGGATTCATAATCATTTCATAAAAATATAACCCATGAAAATATTTGGGTTTCATAACCATTTCCACATGGTATAACCCATGGAAATGAATAAGATTTATAAACATTATCACATAAAAACATAAAACCATTTTATGAAAGAATATTAATTTTATACTTGTATTATATTTAGATTATGTCATATATGACACTAATATATGTCATCATATATGGAAAATAGTTTTGAAAAAATCATTTAAAATATTTCAAGAGGGTTATATCATTTCTGAAAAAATAATGATTTTCAAAACATACAAAAAATTAAAATCTTTTCCTATAAATAAGAACGTGAAAAGTATAAATTAATGTTCAACCAATTTATTGTTCAAGATAACATAAAATTCCATTCATGTCATACAAGTTGAATTGATGATTTTTTAAAATATTCCACAAAAAGATGGTTTGAAAATTTACGGGTAAATTGATTTAAAAATATATTGTAATTTTTTTTTGACTTTTTTAGTTATATAAGATATCAAAAAAAATTGTAATATCTTTTTGAAATCATTGTTTTAGATGAAAATAATTATCAATTGAAGAGTGTAATAATGATAGGTTTAATAATAACTTTTATTAATAATAATAAGTAACAACGCGTGAAAAATGGTAGATTTACATATAGATATCATTGATAACATGATTAGAAGAAATTTAATTGGAATTACAGTGCGGTAGATCTTGATATTTTACCATGGGATACTTAATCATAAAAAATCCCTATAAAATATGACATCATAACATAAAATCATTAATAATTTGGTAACATTGGATCATAATAACCATTAACTACTAACATGAAAAATCATTAATATTGATAAAATATTCCTAATACATATAAAATTTGGTTTATATACACCTCATAATGAATATATGTGCATAACATAACGTACATCTCAATAAAGGAAAATTGGGAAACAATTCTCTAACATAAATTATTATATGCATCTATACTCATTAAAACCACATAAGAAATAAATTTAATATTATTATAAATAAATTAATGAATAAAATTCTTAAATATAATTCAATATATGATTTTATTATGTCATTTAATTACCCGTTTTTAAAAAAATCAATGTTAATGTTATGTTTTAGGTAATAATAGCTTTGTTATTCCGATATAATTTATTTTATTTTATTTTTTTGCTATTAATTTTATAATGGTTCCATAAAATCCTTAAAGATATCCATGATATAAATACTATATAAATTATTAATACATGTATTTATATTAATCCATAAAATTTAGTGATAGAAATTTAAATACATCATTCAATGAGATTACAGGCCGTACGTACGAATGACGCTAGTTTTCATATTCTGGATGGGGTCAATAAAAGGAAATAAGATGATATATTTTACAATTACATAATAATATTATTTTAATATATATCAGTACTTTTTATTAAACCCATCCTTAATACATTCTATGTAATGCATGAATGAATAACATCTCGTTGCGAGGTGGTAGTCCTCAGTACACACAAACGATGTCATCATATTAAAAAATAGAAACCATGAAGGAATTTTCAATATAAATATTACAAAATACTAATAACATAAAAAATATCAAATAAATTTCTTAAAGAAAATTTAAATCCATTATTACAACAACCATCGAGAGGTGTTATTGGAAAAAATATCAGCATCATTTCATGAGGTTGTAGTCCACCATATACACAAATAATGATTTTGTAAACTTTTTTATGGAAGTGTTTTCCATTTCAGATAATAAACCTAATATAAAAAATTCTAATTATATTTATGATTAATATTTTATTAAAAAATTATGTTATAAAAAAGTGTACGGGGTTTGAGGAAGAAATAATACAAAAATGTTTATTGATGATTATTACCTCTTCTTTGGGTATCCTCCACAGGTTTTCACAAAAATATATCATAGGGTGAATTTGTTCCAAATATAAGGATTCAAGTAGTATGATAGGTATTTTACAATTTTATTGAGGTTAGATTTGAATGAACTAATGTGGGATGAAGGTGGGATGAATATAGGAGATGGGGTATCCTTTTAAAAGTGGGGGAGATGACACACTTGATATTTTTGGAAAGAAATAAGTGCTGCCTAAATTTTTATATTTAAAATACTCCAAATTAATCCATTATTTAAAAATGGTGGATTTATGGTTTATATATGCACATAAATTCTATCTTAGTGATGTGTATAGGTTATTTTCCCATTATGTTTTTGTTTAACCACCTTTAAACCCATTTTTACAATACCCATTATGATTTATTTTACACCATTTACTATTATTTTTAATAAAAAATTAAGTTATAATTATTATAAATTATAATTTATTTTTATTATTAATATTTAATATATTTTCTAAATTTATTTCATAGAAGATGTAAAATTTAATTTCATTTGGATCCTCTAGACGTGACAGGAAGTAATTTTTTATAGTTCTAAAGTTCAAATGTGGATAATGATATTATGTGAAATATCAATTTTAAATTGTTTAAAAAGACATATATTGGTTTAATGGATGTATAAATAATATAATTATACATTAAACCTAATTTGAAATATAATTTTACTCTATAAATTAATTAAACCGATATAATGTTTTCTATTAAAATTCAGTATTTTTCTCTAATCATTTAAAAATGAAACATTTTAAAAAAAATCCAAAAAAACACCCTAAGATAATTTGGACATTTTCAATTAAAAAATGAAGTTTAAATTATCAAATTCACAACCCCAAAAATTTCAAAATCTTATTTTATTATTTTTCAAAAAAAAATTAAGAAATGTTTTTTTGTGAAATATTTTTTTCAAAACATATATATAATTTACTATAAATTATTTATTCAATTATGAAATTTATTCCTTTATATATATACATTAATCATATAATTTAAAATTAGTTATTTATATTCATATATATTTTTTACAGCTATGTTTTAATGGCTGCGTTTAAATAATAATATTAGTAATATAAAGTGGTTTTTTAAAACATAATGTTGCATGTACTGCAAGATAGGCCTTTGCTTCATGTAAAGAGATATTAATATGGTTTTATATATAAAAAATATATTATCTTTTTGTATCATTAATCCCAAAAATAATGAAATTTAATTTATTAGAAAAAAATTAAAAAAAACTCAGGGTGTTACACACAAGTCAAGTATTCACTTGTTTATACAGCGATTATGAATTGATAAACTTGTATATAAATACACCAATAAGGATACATTGTATGACACTATAATATATCTATAATTATCTGATTTTCCAAATATAATTTAGAAAATATATTATAAATAAATTGCCTAAGACATGTCTAACAATAAAATAATGTATTAAATTGTCCTTCACTGGCCCCATAAGCAGGGAAACATCACATTATCCCTTGTCTATAAAAAACACGGGTGACCCTACTAACTGGTGTACCAACTAAGGAATAATGAATAAAGATATACCACAATATAATAGGGTTTTTGAAAAAAAAACTATGAATGAGGTGTTTAAGGAATCATGATAATTATAATAATATTGTATAAGTAGTTATTGTAACATAATATCCAACCTCTTCAAACTAAATAATACCCATTTGAATCATTAAACTATCAAATTTAAATAAATGGTGAAATCAAGGGGGGATTCAAAAATAAAAAAGAAATCATTCAATGAGATTCCAGAAGGTCTTTCTTGAAAAACCCAAATCAGAAATACATAACTCCATTTAAACATGGCTTCGACATATCTATAGATTAATATGATACCCATTGATTAAAAAATAAATTATTTTATATTTATTCATTCCATTGAAAATAACTTCTTCAAAAAATAATTACGTCTTCTATAAAAACCAATAAATATACAATAATTATTCCAAAAAGTGGATTGTAATAATAGAATGTTTATTGTAAAATTAATACATTATATATAATAATGGAGACCACTATTGAAAATCTCAACAAACATATGTTTTTTTTAAAATTATTAATATAATAGGTATTTAAATTTTATTTGTTAATGATTTAATAATATCCAGAATTAAATGTATTGAAAATTAGATGAATATCATTGAATCACCTCTAACAACATCGATGAGATTGAGTTGTAATATGTCTTCGTCTATGGAAATCTCTTGAAGAATTGAGGATTAACCCTTTATAAATTTTTAAAATTTAAAAACCTAATATAAATCCATAAAAAACAAAATCACATCCTACCATGTGATTTGATATTCTGTGAGAAAGAAGATCCTAATGAAAATAATAGTGGGAGAGATGGAAGGATAATCGTGGTTGGAAAGAGACAGATTAATATGAATGTTTATTAATATTTTATTAAATGGGATGTAAAATGTAAAGATGTGGAAATAATTTCTCCTTGTAATATCCATGGATGGTATGTAAAAACCAATGACTTTATTTTTTGTGTCTTGTTAAACATAATTTCTTCGATAGCTTATATCGCACGCAACATCGAGAATAAAAGAATAATTAGATATTATCATAAACTAGCTGTTAATTTAGTGGGAATGAAAATTATTAAAGAAATTATAAATTTTTTATATAATATTTTTCATCTAAATTTTATCATTCATATTATTTATTTTGTAGATATGATCGAAAAATAAATACACTTTTACATTGAAAAAATGTATATTTTTCTAAAGCCATTTTTATCATCTTTTAATGGAACCGTTGTATTAGAACTAAATCATTACACTTTTATAAATTATATTGGAAAAAATAAAATTATTATTTTACCTAGGAATATCAAAATTTACATTGGTTACATTTTTTATATTTTTAGGACATGTTTCATGTTTTGAAGAATAGTAAAAAATATAGAATTTTAATTGAAGACATCATTTTCATCTTAATACTTCATACAGTTAAATTATATTTTTAATTTTATTTATTTTATAATTATATATAATATTCATCATTTCATCTAATTTACGACTCTGTAATCAATTTTAAATTGAATTTGGATAAGGAAACATTTCAATCTTTTGAATGTTTTCACTTTAAAAACATATTTTTATGTTCCTGAAATGGGATTATTTTTTAATTAATTTTATCCAAATATATGTTAAATGTTTTTAAAAATTGATCCAATATTTAAAATAATAAGGTAAAAAGTCATTAAATAGGTTCTATTTCTTTTTAGACCAAATTAATTATATAATTATTATTTTATAATTACAATGATTTAGTGTAAATCGAGTAATTAAGGGTATAAATAAGTTTATATGTATTAAAAAGTTACCCTAAAACATGTAATAATGTTATTTAATAAGTGTTACATGTTTTATATATATTAATTTAAGAAAAAATCTTCAAATATAAATAGTATTTCAAAGATAATATTATTATATTCAGAATTTTAATTTAATTTTAAATTTTAGGGAAGAAATAATTTATTCAACTTCTTATACAATGATGATCTTGTAATTGTTTAATAAATAGAAATATCAAATAAATGTTATTAAAAATATTAAAATAAATATAATTTTATATAATTAATTCCATCTACAAATTTATTAGATGATATAGAAATATTATGGATATATTAATGTTTCTTTCGAATTTACCTTGTTTTTTATCATATTTTTAAAACATCCTCTAATAAATAGTGTCAAAGTTGAAATTAATGACATTTTAATATAAATAATATTTTTTTTAATGATTTAAAATTCCTAAAACCTAAAATGAGGCCAAATAATTAGGATATATTAAATAATGTCATCCATGACTACATTATGGTTTGTTTGAAATATTATCCTAACTATATTAGAATTCAATGAGTAAAAACACGTGGTTTCATGATAAGAGTTGAAGGCTTTAAATAATATATTTCATCTGAATTTCAATTCATTGAGGCATATTGTAATTTTATACACCCAGTTTCATTTAAACAGTTTATATATAAATTTTTTACATGTTATATCATTAATATATTTCTTCCATTGATATTATATATTCATGTTTATGATATTACTTCACGGAGAATAAAATTCAAAATATCCAAAGTGGTATTGGAATCTTTGGAATATTTAATGATTATTATCCCTAATAATTTATTAAAGACATTTTATTGTTATTCCCATTCACAATCTTCACAACCTCTCATTGTTACTTATCTAATATTGAAGAACTATTTATAAATCCATATTATTTATTAAATATGGATATTTAAAGATAAGACACATTATATGTTAATTAAATATTTTCTTCAATATATTAGGAATGTCTTAGATTGGTAGAAACTAGTGGGGTCTAGTTATAGACATTCCCTTGATGCATTATCCGTCTCCTAGGATGAATTAGTTTTCTAAATCAGAGTAGTTTAATCTAACTTGACAAGAAATATTGTTGCTAAAGTGGACAATGTTCAAGATTGATGATGTCTAATATTAATGAAATTCTTCCATTTAGAAATTATTTTAGTTTTTATACAATGTTTTTTTAACTATGTCAAAATATAAGGAATCATTTCATTTAAATATTATTTATTATATTAAATTTGTTTTAGTAATTTACATTTACTTATTTTTTATGCCTTATCCGATTATTGGAATTGAATGTGTTCTTTGTTATTTAACATGATATGTTGAATTATTCTCATTGATTCATGATAGATTCCACTACACATAACTCATACTGAGTATTTGATCTCACCCCTTTCTTATGTTTTATTTTTTTGGAGATTACATGAATTTTAAAATGAGTTATATGCAGGGTTAAGGAAACTTATAGTGTTTTAAAAGAAAATAATTTTTTTATTATATGTTTAAATTGTAATTTTAATTTAAAATATGTTTCTACTTTACTAATACAACTAAACAATTCATACCTTTAGGATGTGTTTCCTTATATATTACTCTTATTTAATAATGAAAGACATTGTCTCTAGGATTCTAGAGTCTGGGTCATTACTATTTGTAAAAGATAAAGTTTAGTAAATAAAATGGGAACTAGATTTAGGAAATTATGGATCCGAAAGAATTATCGTATGAATGGATTTGACAATAAGTATGAGTATATGATATCATCCAATATATTTGGTAAAGATAATTGATATCCACAGTTAGAAACAAGGAATCTAATATTGAGAATGTGTCGTGATTAAGACATCCTATAAATTATTCTTCATAACTATAACACTATTATTAGTGCTACTCACATGGTGATTTTAGTTTTTTTCAATGGTTAGAATAATCGAGGATATACATGTAATAATTATTATACAATTAATGAAGAGAATAAACGAATAGTAAATGAAGAAGGTACTAAGGAATAAGATGATGAAGTATAGATAATGGGTTAGGAATGAAGTATATTGATTGATTATATTATATATTTGGATTCAAGAATTAATTAATCAATGTTGATCTATTTATAAGAATCATTTGATATATAAGGATTATACTACAATACATTTTCTTTAAGGGCTGGGTTAAATGAAAATTTTCATTGAGGTTTTTTGTGATCCATCTTTTCATATATTTGGTATTTGACAATAAGTGTTACATTATTTGTTTTTTGGAATCTAGTGTTATGTTGATTTGGAAAATTTAGTGACTATCCATCTAATCTTTAAAAAATTGAATTCAGAAAAATTATTTTAATGAGTGTTAAGATAACTACTTAGGGAGTTAATTTAGTTGACCATTTGGTATTATTGTTTTATGTTAAATTATAATTTATCATATTGGGTAACCTATGCTAACATTTTTGGTTTTGGTAAACATTTAAAAGATAATATAATAATTTATGGACAAAATTATTTGATAAAAATGATTATGGTAAAAAATATATATTCAATATCCCCTAATTGCTTTACGATATGTAGTGGAAATATATTGAAACACAACCAAGTGATAATATTATTCTTATGACATGGAATGTAATCACGTATGATTATTTTAATTACTACTTTATCATGATAATAAAATAATACCTGAATTTTAGGAGAAGTATTTTGAAAAAACAATTAATAAATTTACATTTCAATCTATGAAATCATTTCTCCTTTTTCACATCATAAATTTATTTTTTTGTAATGGTTAACGTTATATTGACCATGTTCTGTAAAAATCTCCATTAGAACATGGTGGATAGATTTATCTACCATGTTCTTGTTCTCACATTACACTAATGTTATACTATTATAAAGATAAATATTTTTGGTAAACATCACAATTATTCTTTCCCCATATTAATAGGATATTTTATTAACCCTTTTTATAATGTGGATTTCCAGAAAAGGAGTTTTTGAGTATAAAACATTGGTTTCTGGAGTATAATATCAAATTGAAATGATGAAATTTATGGAAGGTAGAGAGAATGTAACTCCTCATGATTTTATTGTATGATTTTTTTAAATTTAATTTCTTCGATAACATAAATTACATAAAACACCTACAAAAAGAAACAATGAAATAATATTATAACCTAACCAATAAATTAGTGGGAAATAATATCATTAACCAAATTATGAAATTTATATATAATATGTTCAATATAATTTTTAACATCCATATTATAATTATTTCAGATGATATAAAAATAACTATACTTTTACACCTAAAAAATATGTTTTTATAAAATCATGCTTTCAGAATTTTGATGGCGCACATGTTTTAAAACTAAATTTTGGCGCTTTTATATATTTTTATTTACAAAATAAATGACTTATTTTAATTTTTAATATCCAAAATTTTCTTTGTTTATTTTTTTATTTTTATTATAAGATTAAAATTTTTAGGAATACTAAAAAATACTAAATTTTTATTGGAAAGTTGTTTTTCTTTTAAATAATATATATTATTAAATTTTATTTTTAATTTGTTTTAAATTATAATTAGATAAATTTCTATCATTTAATCCATAGTATTTAATTCAAATAAGTTTCACATAGAATTTATATATAAAAAATTCCAAATTTTTTAACGTATTCACATTAAAAACCCATTTTCTCATTCCGTAAAGGAGATTAATAATAAATTAACTTTTAAAATGGTGTATTTTTAATCTTTAAAATTTATTCCATATTCTTAATCAATATATAAACATTTATTAAATAAGAACCTTTAATTTTTGGAAAATATGAATTGGAATGTTAGTATTTTTTTAATTACCACTTTGGAGGGTAAATCAAGTAATTAATGATAAAAATAATATTATAAGTATTATTAAATTACCATAAAACTTGTTATATTATTATTGGATGAGTTAATGTCACCCAAAATTATCCTTGGTATGATTTTATGGCCTCTTGGATATAATTGGTTGAATTTAAGGCTCTTATAGAATTTTATTTATAAGGACTGCCAAATATGTCAAACTCATGGTTTTAATAAGGAATGAAATTTATTATAAAATGTTATTCAAAAATTAAAATAGTATGTAAATAGATTTTATAAATCATAAATTTTTTTGTTCATACAAATAATTAATTTTTATTTTTATAGACGAAAATTTTAAATAAAGGCGTGAAGATTGATGATGTGATAATTGTTTAATTAACAGACATATCAAATAAAATATTATAAAAAAGATTTAAATAAATTTAATTTGATATAATTAATATCATAAACTAAATTTATATATGAATTATACATAATAGGGATGTATAAATGTTTTTGTTTAAAATTTATCTTCTAGTTATGATATTTTTAAAAACTCAAGTAATGAATAGTTTCATAATTGACTTTAATTATATTATAAAAGCAATAATATTTTAATAAATGGTATAAAAATCATAAATATCAATAATTATAACAACTAATTGTGATAAAGTGGAAAATTGTCATCCATGACTCCTTTATGGTGATTTTGGCACATTATGGTAACTATATTTTTCTTTTAAAGAGTAAAAACACACGTTGTCACAATAACTGTTAATGGGATTTAATAAGGGATTTTGTCACAATTTCATTCAATTGATTAATATTATTAGGTTATGCACATAGTTTCTTTGGTATGGTGTATATACTACCCTTTGACATTTTATGTATTGAATCTCCTTATTTTCATGTTTTTATAAGTTTTATTTAATGTTATTCCTTCAAAAGGATTATGATTCAAATATTTCAATGTATTGTAGGACACATTGGAATATTTAATGACTATTTTATTCAATTTTTTTAATAATATTGCAATGGAATTTATATTCATCAATGTCAGAAACACTCATTGTTACTTATCCTTATTAGTAATTATTGATAAATATTTTTTATTCATTCAATATAGATATTTGATGATAGGGAATAATGTTTATTAATTAAATCATACAATTGATATATTATGAATTATTTTGGCAAAAAGATAGGGGTGGGGAATATTTATAGATACCCCCATGATGTATTAGTATATTCCGGGGAAAAATCTGTTAGCCCAATTAGTGTAGTTTAAACAGTCTTGTGAATAGATTTTGATGTCAATGTGGTTCATGTTCTAGATACATGATGTTCATTATTAAAGCATTGTTTTCATTAAATATTCATTTTAGTTATTATAAATTGTATTATTACAATGAAAAAAATACATTGGTTCATTTAATGTTCATACTGTTGATTAAACATCATGTGATTCAATTATTTACTTTTTCATTTTTTTTTATGAATTATCAATTTATTTGAATAGCATGGGTTCTTAGTTATTTATATTTCTATATTGATTTAGTCACATTTTTTTATGATATCAACCATTGTACTTAAACCTCACTAATAATTTCATATCACTCATTTCTAATGTTTTATATTCCCCAGGTATACATGAATTTGATTTACAGTTATATCCAGGGTTATGCTATGAAAAAATGGTGTTCTCAAAGAAAATACTTTTTTCATTTTATCTTGAAAGTGTAATTTTATTTTTAAATATGTATCTAGTTTACCATGTCTACTAAATTATTTGTCCCATTGGGATTCATTTCCTTGAATCTTATAGTAATTAAATAAAGTAAGAGAATGGATTCAAGATCGTAGATTTTGATTCATTACCTGGTAACCGAAACAAAATTAACGAGGAGGATGGTATGAACCCCAACAAACAATATTCGATATAAGTATAATTTCAAACTCAATTTTAAATTGAGATTTCTAAAATGGTTTTTCATCATAGTTTGGAATGTCATATGAAAAATATGCTGCTATTAAAAGATAATAATTTGAACCTAAACCATTTGGTTTCTTGGATACTTCAAACCATGATCAAACAATTCTGGTCACACCCAATTTATAAATTGGTTTTAATCCCTTATAGAAGACCCAAAATTGCATGATTTACCATGAAATAATCTATAATAATCAAATTGTTTTTAATTTTAGTAAAATTGTAAAATTATATCATTTTTACTAAAAATAATTTTTAAAACCATGAGTAAAAAATATCCCCAATTAAAAAAATTGTATTTGAAAAATATCAACACATAATACACATAATATTAACCTAAAATAATATAATCTAATAAAATATATTATTATTATGTGGTTATAATTATACTAGTTTCTTCCATAGAATATTAAAAATATTCTTTTAATTGGGTTTGGATAAAATATTAGTGGGGTCATTCCAACTTGTATTAAGTTCATGAAAAATATAGCATTAGTCATTTGAATATTTTATTAATCCATGTTATTTATAATGAATATGAAACTATAAGAGGATTTAATTTTCATGATTTCATTTAAATATATAATATAAATCCCCAAAACATAATTCTCCAACAAAACATACATAGTATAAGTTAGAGTGCTATATAAACTCATGCATTTATTCATATATGGATGTGTATTTTGACTAATATAGGTGGTTTGAATGGTGTAGTGGTGTTAATATAACAGAAGAATCAAAATTAAAAAATTTGATTCATTTATTTAAAATAGTCACAAAATAAAATTTCACAACAAAACTTAATAATATCGATGTTATAAGGGATGAAATTTTAGGTTATATAATTTAACACATATAATTTACAAGGATCCCTAATAAGGTCGGTCATCCAATTATGTTTCTAGATAAATAAATAAAATACATAATGAAAACAAATAATTAATCCAATTTCAAAATAGTACTGCCTTTAAAGACCACGATCTACCCAGTTTTCCCTATTTCACTATGTTATTTCTATTTCTCAAATCCATAATCATGATGTCTACATGCACATAGATATTTATATAGAGCGACATACTCTAAAATAAATTAAGTAAAAAGTATGGTGTACATAATTGATTTAAAATATATATATATATATAGTTCATGAATTAATTTTGGTTTAATAAATAAGGAAAAAAATTAATCCCAAAATTTCATAAAACATTTTCACTAACCACGTGCCCAGAATCTTCCTCCCCACCAACTTCAGTAATATGATGGATGATATTCCAATGTCGCTCAATGCATTTATTAAAAAATATCACCAGGAATATGTTCTGGTTTAAAATACTATTCACCTAATTCATATGTCCACATTACAGATTTCATTAAGACCTCAACCCAACTAGGTTGGGTTTTATCCTTTTTGTAATGTTATAAGATTATAAAAAAATACTCATTATAATATATTTATCTTATTTGATATATAAATTTACATTAAAATATGAGTTAAAAAATTTTATTTTCTTTCTAAAAAAATTCTATAATGTTATCACTGAGAATTTAAATTTGATGGTATTAATATAATTATCTACATAGTTAATTATATACAGTGATTATACATACTTTAATTACTTAGTGATTAATAACAGATTTTTTATTAATTTTAGGTTATTTCATAAAAATTGTTTTCATTTATTTTTATATGAAAATATTATAATTATTAGTTGGTTTAGCACCCCAAGATTCCATGATACGCTTCTCTTTGAATAATACAATAGCGTGTGTTGTACGCAACATCAAGTTCTAACACACACCACAACCAATCAAACTAGCCGTTATGAATAGTAATACCCAATTTTTGAAATTTTATACATTTTAACATTAAAAATGAACATTATTTTAAGGATTTGGAATATTGAAATTAGGCTAGGGTGAATTTTTTGTACATTTTGTATAACTTTCATATTTTGATGAAAAGTGAAAATTACTAAATTTTTATTAAACTTTTTTTAATCGAAATAATTAATAATGATAAATTATGAATTTGAGTTATTTTAGAGTATAATTAAATCATATTTTTACCATTTAATAAAATGTTGGTCATTGTACATAATTTTACATTTAAACTGGACATAAGCAAGTGCCAATCTGTTTACAGTTATTATCTCTTAAAAACATGCTTTTTTGTTTTAACAATGGGAATTAATTTTAAATTAATTTCCCCCACTTCATTGTTTTGAATTTAAAAAAATGGATTCCATATTTATAATCAGGAGGTCCAAATTGTGTAATTTTGTAAATTTTATTTTTAGACATTTTGACTAATTGTTTCGGTAAATAGTTTATTTACCATGGCTAAATGGTAAATCCAGAAAGTAGGGGTAAAAAAATAATATTGTAATAATAATAAATTACTCTAAAACGTGTCCTAACCATTTTTTTGATACATGTACGACCATGGGCATCATTGGGTCTATTTTGGGACCCCATAGATCCACTTGTAAGTGATAATGACATTTTATATTAATTAAGTTAAAGTAAATACAAATATGACAGAAGCATATATCTTTTAGAAAAATGATTATTACATAGGGTTATATATGTTATATATTCAACTATCAATATTAATTTAAAAGATAAAAATATTTCATACATATTGGTATTTTATTTATAATTTTTAGACATTGAATAATTAAATGTATTTGTGACAAAATAATGATGCAGTATTTTCCTTATTAATGAAAGAATCAAATAATTAGTATAATAAATGTTAAAATAAACATAATTTGAAAGTTTTGATGCCATCCAAAATTTTTATTGGTTAATATTAAATTTTTTGATTGGTGAAATGAATTTGGTTTGAATTAATGAAGTTATTATGACTTTAACAAAAATAAATTAATAAATATTGTCAAAATTGAGATAAATTAGTTTTTAAAATAAATATTATATTATTAATTGATAGTCTATTCCTAAAAATCTATGGTTAGGCCAAAGAACATATATAATGATATTTGTATTATTAATGGACCACTTGGGGGTCTCTTTTATGTTTATATTAAGTATATTAACTATATAATATAAAAATAAAAAGAGACATGGTAAATGTCAAACTATTTAATTAATAGTTAAATCAAAAAGATAAAGGTAATATAGTGACCGAAACCTGTACAAAACCTATTGGTTTAGTGGTTTTCTACCTATCACCACCTTAACCTTTAAATAATCAACTTTGGAGCCATTACAACCGGCATATTAATTTATTATAAAATAATATTTCTAGCTTTTCCTAAGGTTCCCCTCATGCCTCTTATAAAAGGGCACTTCCACTTCCCTCTAATTCACACCGTCAAAGCCTTTTGGATCGGCAAAACCCTACACAAATATTCTATCAACATCCTTCACTTCAACCTAGAGGCTTCAGTTTGATCATAAATCCAACCTGGGGAGACCTTTTGATGAAATCAAAAGGAAGAACCTGAAGAAGAAGTGGTTAACCTACCCTCAACCAAGGAAAAGTACAAGGTAAGGGTTTATTTCACAATATCTTCATTATCCGAGGTTGTTTATATGTAATTATCTACTGGGAACTATTTATCATCCACATCCATGTTTCTTAATTATGTATTTCAAATCATTCTTAATATTTTATAGAATGTGGGTTAAAGTCATTTAAACCCTTGTTGACTTTTTATAAGATGTTTATAAAGGAATCTTTCTATCGTTTTCCAAACAAGGTCTTTTTTAACATTTTCAACAAAATTAAGGTAATAATGTATTTTTTAACTTATACGGTGGGTGCAGATATTTTTCACCATTATAAAATCTTCGAAGCTTCCCTTACAAGTTTATCAGAATATTTTCAAAGTAAAAGTTTTCTTTTATAATTATGTGACTTTTAAATGATTTAAAATATATATATATTTCTCTCAAATATTTTTTATTTCATCTATGTCAACATCCTTTGATATATTTTAAGCTTATTTGGAGTTGATTTATTAAGATACAAAACATCCATATTGTATCGATGGTTTTTTGAAATGCTTGACTGTGGATGTGTTATTTTTTTTACCATTCATGGTTTATGGAGAAAGTATTGACATTTCATATGCTAGTTTTAATACGAATGTTTATGTTATGTTTAAACCTGTTCATATGTGGAATTCATTAGACTTAATAAGTGACGGGTGGAGCCCTCTATATCTCCTTGTTGCATCAGTAGGTCTCATGAGGCAAACTAGTGTCTTGGAAAAGTCCCTGACAAAATCTTAATTGTAGTCTTGGAAATGGCCTTGACTATGTGGTTATAATAGTCTGGCATTCTGCATTCCATTATTATGAAAGTGGTTATTGATATTTCATGTGATTATTTTATTATTAGAATATCTATGTCAATAAGTAAATGGCCTTATTTAATTTTATTTCTTCCATATTATGCTGAAGTTCAAGTTTAAAAGGCTTTTGTTTTACTTATACATTGCCTTAAATATTTATGCTTATTTATGAAAGTTTCTGCTATATTGTTATCCTTCCTGGGAATTTGAGATCACCCCTTTATATGTTTCCTTTTTCCCAGGATGTGAATAAGTATTTTATGAATGACGTATAGGGATAGTTTAAGGGGATATGAGTGTGTAGACAATATGTTGTTGTAGTTTTTACTTTAGGATATAATGTAAACGCTATGAATGTATCTAGTGTTTCCAAGGCTACTAAACTAATCGGTCTTTCGAGACATGATCTTTTGTGATAATTCCAATGTTATGTAATAATGCACCGAAACTGGGTAAATGGGGTCGGTGAATTACAGTTGGAGTCAGTGGAAGTTTAGTATAAACCTTGGAAGGTAGATTAAGATAAAATCTGGTTAGAGCACATAGATATATGATGGACTTTGAGGATTAGTATAGAATAACTTCCTAGAATTTTGGTATTATAGAGATTTTTGGAGTTTTCTGAGAAATACATCCCTGTCTGGATACGATCTGGTAATGGTGGCTCTGGTACAGATATAGCTAGGGGTAAAACACAAAAAAAAAACCACTTTGAGCTAGACTCGAATGGCAACTGGTGCACGACAATGGGCCTTGCTGCACTCTTGGTTACGAAAATCCCAGGGGATATTCTTAGGATAATTATCATTTTATTTACAAACCATTATAAATGGTTTATGAGTATATACTTCCTCAATGAAAACATTTTTATGATTATGGATTTTATCCATAAACTGTTCAATTTATGTTCAGTGTTTTAAAAGTTTGGATTTTTGTGTTTTGATTCATAAACTAATCTAGTGTATTCCATTTTTTTGAAATGGTACCTAGTGGAAGAAATGGAAACCATATCAATGCACACACTCTATGTAGGGATTTCCCTCCTGCTCAAGATAATTATAGTGGAGCTGGTGATTCAACTGGTGCTGATCAGCTAATCACCATACTGGGACAACTCACCCAGTTTATGAATAATAACCTTACCCGTATGGAGCGCCCAGATCCACAGAGTGGAGGATCAATGTTAGATCTCTTCACAAGGAAAAAACCACCAACATTAAATGGGAGTATAAATCTATTAGTAGCTGAGAAATGGATAAATTCTTTTGAGAAAATATTCCATGCCTTGGGGAGTAGTGAAAGGGAAAAAGTTATCATGGATGTTTACCGCCTGACTAGAGATACTGACCAATTGTGGTCATTGATTTAAAACACAAAGGAGGATGATGAAGCATAAAATATGTAATGGAGGGATTTCAAAAAAAATTCATAGAAAAATACATTCCTCGTGACCATCGAACAGATATAGAAAGGCATTTCTTGAGTCTGAGACAAAAGGTGGATGAGAATGTCGAAAAGTATGAGGCTAACATGACAAGGTTATCAAGGCATGACGCCAAATATATAGGTAACCCAAGGAGTGAGATTGATCATTTAATTGATGGGTTAAAACCATTTATCCGTCGAGCATTAGTCTCACAATCCTTCACGTCGTACAGGGATATTGTCTCATGTACTATCAAGACAGAAAAAGAATTTTCTAAGTCTTATTACTTTAAAGCAAAGCAAGAGAAGAAGAGATCTGTTAATCACTCTAGGAATGGAAATAAGGGGAAGAAGGGAAAAGTTGAATATCCATGCTACAATAAATGTGGGAAGAAACATCCTGGTACTTGCTTCAGGGGAATGTGAGTCTGTTACAAGTATGGTGAAAAAGGATACCAAGCTCGTGATTGCAAAGGGGAAGAAATAAGCTACCGATGTTCAATAATACAATTTCAGGGATATGGGACATTATAAAAAAATGAATGTCCTAAGTGTTAGGGGAACTTAACTCAGAAAATTCCAAGGGTTCAAGGCCATACTTATGTTATCTCTACTACTGAGGTAGATGATTCGAAAGACGTAGTGGCAGGTAATTTAATTGTTTCCTCAAGTTTAGACAATGATTTATTAGATTCTGGATCATCACATTGTTTCATATCTTCCCCGTTTTCGAAGAAAATTAGATATTTCCAACTTGATTTAACAAGGGAGTTGTTAATTAAAACTCCTAAGGGAAGTATCATTGCAACAATGTTTTTTGAATCAGTCCACATTAGAGCACATGCATGTTCTTTATCTGCTGATCTCATCGTCATACTTATGATTGAATTTTATATAATCCTTAGTATGGAATGGCTTTCGGACCATGATGCGAAAATTTATTGTAAGAAGAAGGAGGTTAGAATTTTTGATGATGATGATCAATAAAACCTTATCTTTAGAGTAGATTCGTCACTACCTAATTCTTATCTAGATCCACCACCATTAGCTCAACTAAATTCAATTTTTGCGGAGGAAGAGAATGAAATTAATCTAGGTGAGGAAAGGAATTTTCAAATAGAGGATGAACTTATTGTGAAAGAATATGTTGATGTGCTTCTAGAAGATTTACTTGAACATCCTCCAGAACGTGAAGTTGAGTTTTCGATTGGTTTAATTCCTGTTTCAAGGACCATACGAAGACCCCTTGGAGAATGGCCACTGTGGAATTAGTTGAACTAATGAAAAAACTAGAGGAATTGAGTACTAATGGATTTTTTTCACACTAGTGTTTCTCCATGGGGATCCCCTCTCATTTTTTAGAAGAAAGATGGATCTTTGAGGTTATGTATTGACTACAAGGAAATAAATGCTATAACAATAACGGAAAATTATCCCCTACCTCGCATTGATGATTTATTTGACCAACTGCATGGAGCTCAATAATTTTCACAGATTGACATTTAATCTGGATACCATCAGTTGTGTGTCAAGAAGGTGGACATTCAGAAGACAACATTTTAAACCAGGTACGGGCATTACGATTTTACACTAATGCCATTTGGATTTACTAATGCACCCTTTGTATTCATGGATGTAATGAATATATATTTCAAGGAATATATCGATGATTTTTTGGAGGTATTTATTTATGATATCTTGGTATACTCCAAAAGCTACGAAGATCATGAAAATCACTTGCGCATTATCCTGAAGACTCTACGAAGACATGAATTATATGGGATGTTTAGCAAGTGTTAATTCTGGCATCAGGATATCTCTTTTCTTGGACATATTATCTCTAAGGATGGAATCTCTATTGATCCTTCTAAGACCAAGGCAATCCAATAATGTACAGCACTGACGAGTATAAATGAGGTACCGAGTTTTTTTGTGTAGTAGGTTATTATCGAATTTTCGTCCTGAATTTTTATCGATTGGCTAACCCAATAACAAAGCTCACATATAAAGGTGTTAAATTTGTTTTGGACAAAAGAGTGTAAAGAATTTTTTCAATAACTGAAGATAATATTAGTCAATTATCATATATTGACTCTACCATCGGGGAATGATAGGTTTTTTATTTATAGTGATGCATCGAAGTAAGGACATGGTTGTTTACTTTTTCCGGATGATAGGGTTATTTACTATGCATCATGACAACTAAAAATTCATGAGAAAAACTATCCTACTCATGATATTGAGTTAGTTGCTGTAATTGTTCTTTGAAGATATGTACAAATTATCTATATGGTGAAAAATGGGAAATTTATACTGTTCACAAGAGTTTGAAGTACATTTTGTCAAAGAACGAACTCAACCTGAGGCAAAGGAGATGGCTTGAACTACTCAAATATTATGATTGCATGATAAAATACAACATGGGGAAGGAAAATAATGTATCAGATGCTTTGAGTAAAAAGGATCATGGAGTTTGGAACAAGATTAGAGTTGAAAGGGATCCTATTTTCAAGGATTTAGTAAACATGGACATGGGAATAACCAGGGAAGGTGAAACATCAATGATTTTTCAAATGGATTCTAAACCATCTTTTCTAGAAATGTTTATTAGTTCTCCTACCGAAGATGAAGAGTTTCAAAAGATCATTAAAGTTTTGAATGATGGGAGATTGAGTGACTTTGTGTATGAAAATGTAATTTTTATGTTTGGGAAGAGACTTTGTGTTCCCGATATACCTGATCTAAAAATAGAATTTTTATATGATGCTCATAGTTCCAATTTTTCTGTACACCATGGGAGCACCAAAATGTATAGAGATATTAAGGAAAATTTTCGGTGGGACAACATGAAGAGTGAGATTGCTGATTTTGTGTCATGAAATACGGTTTGTCAACAAGTGAAAGCTGGAAGGCAACTGCCTAGAAGAGTATTGAAACCTATTCCCATACCTGAGTGGATATGGGATAATATCACGATGGACTTTTTCATGGGACTACCTAAGACTCCTAGAAGGAACGATGCTATAACGGCCCATACTTTACATACATTTTTAGTACATAAAAATATATGTACACTTATTACAACATATAACAAAACCATGATAGGACCATATAGGTATAGTTTCTTTAGAAACTGGGAAACATAAACAATTGGTTCATAAAGCGTCTATATTGTATCCCATTTATTTCATCATATCTATAGTCCGTTTTGGAATATCTTACTTAATAACCTTCTTCCTGCCCTGGGGAAAGAAAAAACACAAAATGGTGAGCTCAAATGCTCAGTAAGGGTAAACAAAAAAATATCAATCACATCATATTCATAAGAACATAACATTTTGGAAATGTTACCCTGCAAAAGAGATCAAAATTTCATAACATGGGATAAATCATGGTGGTGAAAAGTAATCACAATAATCATAACATAAAACATGAAGCTTTGTGGCATACACACATAATCGTAGAGAATCTTTTCTTATTAGTCAAGACTCATTGCCAAGACTATCTTAGTGGACAAAGTCCATTTCTGAATAGAGTTCATTCCTCGTTTTAGTCTCGTTTCACTAAACCTGTTTAACCTACCGTTCCATCCATGTCTATCTCATGAGATATAAAATATTTACCCAATGCATTGGAGGGATATATAGGTCCCACCCATCTCATAATGATACCATTCTTATGTGTTCCACAAAATCATAAACCATACATCATTGCATAACCCATGTAATAAAAATGGGATTCTTAAACATCATGAAATCATAAAACAATTCATATAAGATATATGAATTCATAAAAATAATTCCATCACAACATAATCAAATCAATGTAATAATAGGGAAAGAAACATAACCCTATATTATCTTATATGGAAATTAATTTTGATAAAACACTTGAACTCCATTCTTGAGGAAAATATCCTTTCTACTTCAAAAACACTTTTCCTTTCTTAACATGTTATAAAATTCTAAACTAAAATATGTTTATTAAAAATAGACATGAAAACTTGTAAAGGAAGCTTCTTGAAAATAATCTTTTAAAAATCCATTCATTCCGTATAAGTTAAAAAAACATTCTTCTCGTACTTTTTTCGTAAAAGTCAAAAAGTATCTCTTACGAAAAACAACAAAATATTCCTTTCACATATCTTACTAAAAACTCAACGAATGGTAAAATTGGATTTAAAAAATTTTAGGTGGATAGAAATAATATTACATATTGAGGAAACATGGATGTGGATGATAAAATACACCCAAGTAAATTCCAATGTATAAACAATCTCGGATAAAAATGAGATTGTAATATTTCCCTTACCTTAGGTATGATTTGCTTCGTAAGTTTCAGAACCACCTGTATAATGATTTAAATAATTTCATTGACTTATTCCAGAATCATACTCATTGTTATGATGTCATATATACTAATATTCATAGTTTATTATTAGTAATAGTTCATTGCTACTTGTTATTCGTGTGTTTATTACTTTTTGTTCTTATGCGTGTTTTGTTGAATAAATTCTTATTCTTCTTTTTAGTTTATAGATACCAAATTTCCAGAATTTTATTAGTGTAACATATATCATATTTATTCACTAAATGCATTTATTTAATCATTATGAAATGAAAATCATGTATAACGAGCCGTATCACATCGTTGAGATGGTATTCCGTATGTACGCATGAGCGATGATAATGTTCCCATGATCGTGGAATTGTATTGGAGTGTATGTATACTATTTCATAATAAATATCACTTTACAATAATCATATATAGTTATTATTTACACCATTATACCCATCCAAGTAAGGTGGTGGTGGAAAATAGATTACACCATGGCGTGGAGACGGTATTCCGTACGTACGCATGCGCGGTGACTTCGTTTTCTGTAGGATGGATAGATGGTGAAATAGGAATGTTTCATACTTATAATAACATATAAGTATATTAGTGATACTAATGTTATTAATTCATAATGAAACAAATGAATAAGAACAAGTGTAATAAGAAATAAAGTTTAAATAATCGGTAGTGGACATTACCTCTTCTTTGAAGCGCTTCTTGGATACCTCCTTTTAGGGCACTAAAATTGGTCTTTGAAGAAGACCAGGACCTTTAAGATGTTTCTAGGGAAGTGGAGAGGAACAATTTTCCAGGGTTGGCCGAGCTTGAAGGCTCAAATTGGTGTGAGGAAGAGAGGGAGGAGGTGCCCTTTTATAAGGGAGGAGAGGGGAACCTTTGGAAAAACTAAAAATATTATTTTATTATAAAGCCATATTCGGTTTTAAATAGATCAAAATTGATTTATTTTTATGCTAAGGTGGGTATGGGTCGAAATAATCTCATCCAATAGAATTTGGACAAGTTTTGTTTAATATTTTAACCTTATCATTTAGATTTAACTTTAAGATAGATAATTTTACTTTTATCATGTCTTTTTGTGTTCTTACACTATAAGATTAATAAACACACTATAAAAAGCAAAAAGAACCCGCAGTTGTTTATTATTAATATATATAACCTTATCTAAGTCATTTGGCCAAAATGTAGATTTTTAGGAATAAAATAACAATTAATAATATAATATTTTTTAAAAAACTATTTTATGTAAATTTTGACACTATTTAGTAATTGATTTTTGTAAAAATCATAACAAATTGATTAGTTCGATAAAAGTTAATTAAATCAATAATAACATGTCATATAAACCTAGAAAATTAGTGTAATTAATAAAAAGTCACATATTACATTTATTTGAGTATTTATAACATCAATTATGTCAATATCTCATTAATATGATAATTGTTGCATCATCATTGTGTCATATATAAATTAAATTATTTAATGTCTAAAAAATTACAAATAAAATACCATTTTTTAGGAAATGTTTTCAGATTTATAATGAATATTTATAGTCGAATATATCTTATGTATAACCCTATATTAAAAATTATTTACATATTAAACTTTGATATTTACTATTTTAACCCTTCTTTAAAAAAAATAATAATAAATGTCCTAATCTAATCCATGTGGGCCTAAATGGTCATATTTTATTCCTAAGGTTGTTTTTGGTCGAATTAAACTTATCCAATAGAATTAGGACAATTTTTAGGGTAATAATAATATAGTTTTTACCCTTAATTTCCGTATTTACTTTTAATCGTGGTAAATAAAAGTAAAAAGTTACTATTCACCAGAAATTATTTTCATCTCATTAAACCACATTTTACTTACTGACATCAACCATGTCTTTCAGATTTTTGAAATTCCACTCACTAAAGTGGTAAAATTTAATTTTATGTAAATTTGCAAATTCTCCTAGGAGGTGGGTAAAAAACGGTGAAAGGTTCAATAAAATTTTTATATATCTAAAATTGTTATAAAATTACTCCAATGAACTACATTGAACTTATATAGGTATTATGTACCAATTTTTACCTAAAAGAAATTTAAATAAAATAAATAATTATTTAAATGAAAATTCAGTTTTTAAATAGTAACCCAGTGTTTTCACTGTTCATCAAAAATTGATAGTTTCCAGAAAAATACCAAAATTTCACCATAGGATAATTTAGATATTCCGAATCCAAAAATGAAGTCCATTTTGAAAAATAAAATTTACAAAATTTCAATATGTGGTTATTACTATTCATAACGGCTAGTGTTAATAATATTTTAATAGAATATTGTTGTTTAATGAAACTCGGTATTGCGTACGACACAAGCTATCAATGAAGGTCGTGATTGTGTGTAAAGCAAGCCAAGCTAGTGTTGTGTGTAGCGAAAGATTCCTTTGATGATTTATATAAAAAACAAAATATTTCTTGTAAAAGTCTCGGGTGTTATATTCTACCCCCCTTAAAATTAATTTCACCCTCGAAATTCATCACTTTGTAACAAACAGATGAGGATAACTCTCTCTCATCATATCCTCAAGCTCCTATGTAGCTTCTTCTAATTGGTGGTTCCTCCATAAAACATTCACCAAGCAAGTGGTATTGTTCCATAGGAATTTTTCTGTATGATTGGGAATTCCTATCGGTTGTTCTTCATAAGAAAGATCTTGTTCCAGTGGTATAACTTCTGAGCTAAGTACATGTGAAGGATCAGGTATGTACATTCTTAGGAGAGATACATGGAACACATCGTGAACTTGAGAGAGATTCGGTGGAAGCGCCAATCGGTAAGATACCTTCCCAACATGATCCAGTATTCCGAAAGGACTGATATACCTAGGGCCCAGCTTTCCCTTCTCTCCAAATCTCATTACTCTCTTACAAGGAGATATTTGTAAGAACACATTATCACCCACTTCAAACTCTACATCTTTTCTTCGGTTGTCGGCATAACTTTTTTGTCGACTCTGAGCTACTCTTATGTGTTGTTGAATAGATCAAACCTTTTCTGCCATCTCATCAACAAGATCAGGTCCTAATAGATTTCTTTCCCCAACATCATCCCAGCAAGTTGGAGTCATGCATTTCATTCCATAGAGAGCTTTATAAGGAGCCATCTGAATACTAGAGTGAAAGCTATTATTATTAGAAAATTCCACCAAAGGTAGGTGTTGATCCCAACCACATTTGAAATCCATAGATAAAGCTCTCAACATATCTTCTATAGTCTGAATTGTCGTCTCAGACTGACCGTATGTCTGAGGATGATAAGCAGCGCTGAAACTCAACTCTGTATCCAGAGTATCCTGAAGACTTCGCCAGAACATTGAGGTAAACCTCGGATCCCGATCAGATATAATAGAAAGTGGTACTCCATGCAATCTTACCACTTCCTTTACATATATCCTGGAAATATGATTCAGATAGAAATCCTCTCTAATAGCAATGAAGGGTGCAGACTTTGTAAGACGATCAACTATGACCCAGATAGCATTATTGCCTTTGGATGTTTTAGGAAGTCCTGTGACAAAGTACATAGTGATGTTTTTCCATTTCCATTCGGGTATGTGTAATGGTTGTAACATCCTCTTATACGTTTGTCTCTTAGCTTTAACTTGCTGACAAACCAAGCATCGAGAGACATATTCTGCAATATCTCTTTTCATTCCATCCCACCAGAAGTACTCTTTCAGGTCCCTATACATCTTCATGCTTCCAGGATGAATAGAGAATGATGAACTATGAGCCTCATCTAGCAGCTCATTCTTTAATTCGGGGATGGGAGGACCAAAAACCCAATTCCTGAACTTTATTATCCCATCACAATCAAGGTTGAATTCAGGAACATTTCTCACCTTCTTTTGTAACTCTACATCTTGTTTTTGTGCCTCTTTAATCTTAACATGTTTATATGGTTGAACATTCATTTGAGAAAGATACGATTTTTCCCCTTTCATTATAATTCCATGATCCATCCTTTGTAAATCCATAAATATTGGATCTTTTGTGATCCTCATCATAGAGAAACTGGCATGGTCGCGTCGGCTTAATGCATCTGCCACCTTGTTTGCTTTCCCAGGGTGGTAATGAATTGAGCGGTCGTAATCCACAATCAGGTTCAACCATCTTCTTTGTTGCATATTCCGCTCCTTTTGTGTGAACATATACTTTAAACTTTTATGATCTGTATAAATGTAACTCCTTTCTCCATAAAGATAATGCCTCCAAATATTCGATGCAAAGATTACCGCAGCTAACTCGAAATCATGAGTTGGGTAATTTTGCTCATGGATTTTCAACTGTCGTGAGGCATAAGCTATCACCATATCATTTTTTCATAAGAACACACCCCAATCCCTTCTTGTACGCATCACCGTAGATCACAAACCTTTCTCCACTACAAGGTAGTGTGAGCACAGGTGCACTGGATAACCATCTTTTCAACTCATTGAAATTCTCTTCACATTCCTTCATCCAAATAAACTTAACTCCTTTCTGAGTCAACCTGGTGATTGGATTAGATAATCGTGAAAAATATTTCAAAAAATGTCGATAATATCCAACCATTCCAAGAAATCATCGGATATCAGTTACTGTTATTGGTCTCGACCATCATTCGATAACCTCTATTTTTTCTATATCCACAGATATCCCCTCTTTTGTGATTATGTGACCCAAACATGAAACTTTTTGAAGACAAAATTCACACTTGGTAAATTTGGCATAAAGATTCTCCTTTCTCAGGGTCTTCAATATAATTCTCAAGTGATCTTCATGTTCTTCCTTTCTCTTTGAATATACAAGAATATATTCTATAAAGACTACCACAAACTGATCAATATAGTCTCTAAAGACTCTATTCATCATAATCATGAAGATAGTAGGAGCATTAGTAAGACCAAATGACATCACTATAAATTCATAGTGTCCATACCTTGTACGGAAAGCTGTCTTTGGTATATCCTCCCTTTTACCCTTAATTGATGATACCTTGAATGGAGATCAATATGGGAAAAGTATTGAGCTCCGCATAGCTGGTCAAATAAGTCATCAATGCACGGGAGAGGATATTTTTTCAAGATAGGGATATTGTTCAGTTATCGATAATCAATACAGAGTCTCATTGATCCTTCTTTCTTCTTAAGAAATAGAACAGTTGCTCCCCAAGGTGATGCACTAGGGCGTTTGTACCCCTTATCAAGATTCTCTTGGAGTTGCTTCTTCACTTCCTGCAACTCAATTGGGTCCATTCTATAAGGTGTCTTTGAAATAGGTAAATCACCCGGTACATATTCTATTGAAAACTCAACTTCACGATTTGGTGGAAGACCTGGAAATTCCTATGGAAAGACATCATCAAACTCCCGTACAATGGGCATATTCTTAATCGTGAGTTTCTCACAAACCATTTGAGATAAATAACCTCCATTTAGTGGAATTAAGACCCATAAGATGGAATAAATTTCCACTGGAAGGTTATGTTCATCCTTGCTTCGATAAATGATCAAAGATTGATCTGGAATATGAAATGTGAATTCCCTTCTTTGGAAATTTATTTGTGCTCCATATAGAGAAAGACAATATATGCCAATAATCACATCAAATTCCACTATAGAGAGGATCAAAAGAATTGCAAGAAGAACTTTCCCACAAACATCAATCGAAGAAGAATTATAAACTTTTTATGCGACCGTTGTGCCATTAGGGGTTGTCACAACTAACTCAACTTCTAATTGGTGAGGTAATATGGTGATACCCTTAGAAAATTATTCAGAAATAAAAGAGTGGGTGGATCCAGAATCAAATAAATCATTTTCTAGTTTAGAGTTGATGGTAAGTGTACCTTTCACCACTTCATTATCGTACTCCACATCGATGATAGAAATTGCATGTTACTTTCCTTTGCCTTTATACTTAAGAGTTTGTTGACGTCGATCATCATCAACAACCCTTGGATTAGGGCACTGATTGGCATAATTCCCCATTTCCTTGCACTTGTAACACTGAAGTGTAGGAGGTGCACTCTGAGTAGCCTTTTCTTTGTTTGCATCACTAGATGTCTTCTTCCCATCATTGCGGCATTAAAATTCCTGATGACCTTCCTTTCCACATTTGAAACATTTATTTGTCCCTTTAAGAAAACTCCCTCCATGTTTCTTTCCACAGTTTTAGAATAAGGGAAAACTCATCTTCTTTTCAGTGTGCTCTTTATATTTTCCTTTGAATTCCATTTTTCTCTTCTTATCAAACCCATATGACTGATGGGTTACTCCAATCTCCATCTCAACATTGAGAGCACATCGAACAATTTCCTCTTAGCAATTGAAGTCCTTTATGGATAACGCCCTTCGAAGACTTGTTTTTAAGCCACTAAAGAATTGATTGATCTTGCTCTCAGGTTGGATAATAATACCAGAAGAGTACCTTACATGTCTTGTAAAATTTTCTTCATAGGTACCAACAGATTCATCATCCTTTTTCTTTAGTTCAATAATCTCCTTCTCCATCTTTGTTCGGAGAATATGAGGGAAGTACTTATTGAAAAATAAGTTCATGAACTCATACTATTCCATGGACTCAATTTCATCTCTTGGCCTAGTATTCTTGATAAGATTCTACCATTGATCAGCATCACCTTCCAAATGACACACTGCTAAGATGACTTTATCATGTTCAGAACATTGAAGAACTGAAAATATCCTTTTAGTAGTACTGATCCATTTTTCAGCAACTAGTGGATCAGTAGACCCGTTGAATGAAGGTGGACGCTGTCTCATAAAGGATTCAACTGAATGTTTCTCCTTCCTTTGCTTGTTTAGAAGTTCTTCATGATTCAAATATTGAGAATGTTGTGTGAGCATGGCTATAATATTTTTCATTCCAACTCCCATAACGTTTGGTTGCTCAGGGGGACAATCATTGCATTGCCCGTCGCATTTTCCATTAATGCGGTTCTTTAGGGTTCCATCCATTGACTAAAACCAAGAAGAATAGTGTGAGAAACACTAATTATAATAGGAAAACCACATAATCAAGAATAAAATTTCACACTTAAGGTCGTATCCTAGGTTATTCATGGCCATTTCTAAAACACACAGATTGTGTTATCTTATTAGACTTATCCTTAGGATTCTTACTAAGCCTTTCACATCCTAGTTTCCAATGGATGAGTATACCTTTCCTCTGATACCAACTATAACGAGCCATACTTTACTGACATTGTTAGTACTTCAAAATTGAAGTACACTTATTACAAAATATAACAAAACCATGAAAGGACCGTATAGGTATATTGTCTTTACAAACTGGGAAACATAAATAACTGGTTCATAAAGCGTCTACAATGTCTGCCATTTTTTTCATCACTTCTATAGTCCCTTTTGGCATATCGTACTTAATAACCTTCTTCTTAACCCGGGGAAAGAAAACATACAAAAGGGTGAGCTCAAATGCTCAGTATGTTAAAACAAAAGAAATATCAATCACATCATATTCATAAGATCATAACATTTTGGAAATCTTACCCTGCAAAAGAGATCAGAATTTCATAACATGGGATAAATCATGATAGTGAAATGTAATCACAATAATCATAACATAAAAATGAATCTTTATGGAATACACACATAATCATAAGGAATCATTTCTTATTAGTCAAGACTCATTTCCAATACTATCTTAGTGGACAAATTCCATTTTTGAACCGAGTTAATTCCTCGTTTTAGTCATGTTTCACTGAACCGGTTTATCCTGCCGTTCCAGCCATGTCTAACCCATGAGATATAAAATCTTTACCCAATGCATTGGAGGGAGATATAGGTCCCACCCATCTTATAATGATACCATTCTTATGTGTTCCACAAAATCATAAACTATACATCATTACATAACCCATGTAATAAAAATGGGATTCTTAAACATCATGACATCATAAAACATTTCATATGTAACGTCCCTACCCCTGCTACCCAGAGTCGGTGCATTACTTCGTAACATTGGCATGATCACAAAAGATCATGTCTCGAAAGACCGATTAGTTTAGTAGCCTTGGAAACACTAGATACATACGTAAACGTTACATTACATCATAAAGTGAAAAACTACAATAACAAAGTCTCCATAGTCCACTCTCATATCCTCTTTCTGACTACCCATGCAGGTCATTCATAAAATACTTCTTCACATCCTGGAAAATATTAAAACATTGAAAGGGGTGAGCTCAGATGCTCAGTAAGGATAAAAATATTGCGGAAGCTTTCATAAATAAACATAAACATTTAAGGCAATGTATAACTAAAACAAAATCCTTTTAAACTTGAACATCAACATAATATGGAAAAAGTAAAATGAGATAATGCCATTTACTTATTCACATGGATATTCTACTGGTCGAAAAATCACATGCAATATCAATAACCACTTTCATAATGATGGAATGCATAATGCCAGACTATCATAACAACGTAGTCAAGGCCTCGTTCCAAGACCACAAATAAGATTTTGTCAAGGCCTCGTGCCAAGACACTAGTTTGTCTCATGAAACCTACCGATGCATCGAGGAGCTATAGCGGGCTCCACCCGTCACTTATTAAGTCCAATGCATTCCTCATATGAATAGGTTTAAACATATCATAAACCATAACATAATCGTATCACATAAAACATGCATAAAGGAAACATAACATTTCCACATTTCAATCACAAGATATAAATACAACACATTGATATAATAAAAATGCTTTCAAAACCATTTTCAATAAAATAAAAGAAATTTAAAACTTTGTATTTATTTTTCATTAAAAAATGATGGCTTCTAGAGGAAGCCGAAACTCAAATAATGGTCACGGCGGCAGAGAAGTCGTTGTCGCCACATAAGTACGAAAAGAAAAACATTCCCTTTTTGTCGTTTAGTAAAACGCTTCGTATAAAAAAGATTCCTTTTGAATAAACGTAAAAGTCAAATGGGTTTATACACCGTATAAAAGAAAGTTTTTTATAAAACCAAATATGCCACAATGAAAGGGGATTGAGACGAAGTCCTTAAAAAGATCATTTTTTAAATAAAGTACATATATAATGCGTATTCACTATAAGTACACATAAATAATGTACAAATACAATATAGGACATAATAATATCATGACATAATTTGAAAGTAGGAGATTAACCCAAAGAATGAAAATTGGGTTAAGAAATTCCCTTACCTTGCGTCTTGTCCTGACTCGACCGTTCTTCAACCTCCTGAATAATAAACTAGAGTTAATTTATATTTACTTAAGAACCTTTTTCATGTTCATTATTCCATTTATATCACTTATTACCATGTTATGAACATTATTTAATTATTTAAGTTAATAACGGTCGTTTTGTCGATCTTTGGTACTTGAGTCAAAAATAAACTTCCTATAATTACAAGTTGTTCATGTGGTGAAATATCCATTATATACAGAATTATATTCATTATTTAGATATCATATATATGATATATATCCAGTATATACATTCATGCATAATGTCACATAAAATTTAGAGGTAAGAAATGAAATGCACCGTTCATGGAGACGGTAAGCCGTACGTACGCATGAACGCTACTTTCATTTATATTTCATACTTAATGGAACAGAATCATAATGATATAAATTTATAATATAATTACAATATAATATATTGTATAATACCATTTAATCCATCCTTTATACATCCCACATATGGCATTAACGATTCAAATCACTTTGAGGGGGCGGTAGTCCGCACTTCCTGAAATGAAATTATCGCGTTTTACCCATAATGGAAATCATAAATTATGCCATAAATGAGAAATAGAGAAGCATAAGTAAGACATAAACACATTATATATCATATATAAATATAGTGACATCTTAATGGACACCTTTGAAGGTGTTATATGAGTGTTGAACAATCATCGTTTCGTGAGGCAGAAATTCACCATCCAAAGAAACTGTATGTTCTTTAACCATTAGATGTAGGTGTGTGTAAGTGTAGCTCGAATCCTTCTTATAACAACATCCTAGTATATTTAGTATACTGGTGTTGTTACAAAAGAAATGAATAAAAAGAGTTTAGGGGTTGGAGAAGAAAAATAAAACAAAACAACATTAGAGAAGACATTACCTCAAAATCGGGTAACTCTTTTTGATTTGAGACAAAGGCTTCCTTGAGAAGAGTTATGCCCAACGTGAGGCTTATAGGAGTAATAGGGGTAAGTTGGGAGAGTATTTGGGCAGAGGTTGGCCGAGCCAAATGGCTTGAAGGAGTGAATAATGTGGGAGAGGTGGGGGCCTTTTATAAGTGAAGAGGAGGGGCACTCTTGGAAAGTAAAGAAAAGTCACTTTATTATAAAATGAGTTTCGGATTTTAGAGGTCCCACACTTATATAATTCAAGGATAAGATGATAAGGGTTAGAAATCTACTCATCCAATAGGTTTTTGACAAGTTTACGCTTTGTATTTTACATTATCTTTCCATTTTATTTAAATCGTTAAATAATGAGGTCATCGCTGCATCATCATGATGTCATAAATAATTTAATTTATTTAATGTCTAAAAATTATAAAAAAACACCTATGATGTAGGAAATCTTTTTATATTTCTAATGAATATTTATAGTCAAAATTTGGACTTGTGTAACCCCACTTAAAAACTATTTTAGTAAAACAACTCATGTTTGTGTCAATTTAATTTTAACATTAAATAAATATATATTAATGTCATTTTCCAACTAAAGTGGCACCATGGGGTCCCCAAGATGACCCATGGGTTGTCTTGGTCGGCCATTACTCATCCAATAGGAGTAGGACAAGTTTCATGCTCATCTCATATTATTAAAACATTATTTGTACCTTAAAATACACTAATTACCTCTAATCGCGATTAAGAACTTAAAAGTTACTACTCACCAAAAAATTATTTTAATCTCATTGAAACAAATTTTACTTCTTAATGACAACCATGTATGTCATATTTTTGAAAATCAAATCACAGAAGTGGTAATATTTCATTTAATCGAAAAATCAGTTATTTAACTACCACTTAGTGGTTTCACTATTCATCAAAAATTGAAGTTTTTCAGAACAATGCCAAAATTTCACCCTAAGATATAATTGATATTCCAAATCCAAAAATGATGTCTATTTTACAAAATCCCAAACATATAAGTTGCATTAATTAATTTTATAATTAATTCCCACTGTCACAACAAATAGCGTGTTTTAAGAAACAATTTATATCAAAAGATTGGAAATTGTTTATGTCCAATTTCAATGTTAAATTAATTCTAATGACCACCGTTGGATAAAATGGTAAAAATATATTCTAATTATACTTTAAAACCACTAAATAGTATAATTTATCACTATAAATTATTTTGATTAAAAAAAGTTGTTTTTATGTATTTTTCACTATTCATACAAAAATAGAAGTTCTCAGAAAGTTACAAAAAATTCAACTTAGGATAATTTCGATATTACGAATACAAAAATGAAGTCAATTTTGAAATATAAAATTTCTATAATTTTAAAAAGTGGTTATTACTATTCATAACAGCTACTTTGATTAGTCGCGGTGTTTTAGAACTTGAAGTTGTGTACAATGCAAGCTATTGCATTATTGAATGAGAAGCGTATCGTGGAAGCTCAGGGTGTTACATTCTCCCCTCCTTCAATAAATTGCGTCCTCGCAATTTGAAATTTTTATTTGAAAATAAAAGGTTGAAAACAGAAAATACCTTTGAGGAAAACCCACATCGGAAATAAGGTTAATAAATATATAACATTAAAAGAAAGCAAGATAAGTACAAAGGTCACCCGATATAGCCCATTCTATGATTCCATGAAAATATGGATATGGAGGAGAAACAAACCATCAAGGTCTGATGGAGAGTTATAGAAAACAGGATTAGGAGAAAGTTTAACCACAAGAAAATCACAAACTTGTGATTGGTTAAACGGTCATGGAATCCCCAGTTGGAAAAGTTAACCGACAACATTTTTGTTTTAAGTTACCTTTCGTAATGTTGAGGAGTTTATTTAGGAGATTTTCTAAGAACGTAAGGGAATATACATACTTGTTATGTATACTTTCATTCGTTAATAAATTTTTACCACAAACCCAACTTTTACTCCAAATGGTAACGAAACTCAAAAATATTCTATTTATCCTAATTGTATAAGGTTCCAAATGTTAACACATACCATTTAGATTAGTAAAATTATTTTGTAATAACCAGGGACTTCCTTTAGGCTAGTGGTAGGAAATAAAGGCCTGTCACACTTTGATTGTGGGTTCGATTCCTGCATCTTTGTCCGACGCGACGGGTTATGCCCCACCCTGCAGGTTGTCCTTTTCCTAAAACTATAGTATCATAATATTCCAAAAATAATATTCAAAAAATGCTTTAACGATAAACAATACTATCCAAAGATCAACTTAATCCATTCCAACCTTTATAGTTATCCAAAATACTTCTGTCCAACTCACAGTCCAAATTTTATAAGGAAGGTAAACATAATGAAGATGCTTTTTCCCACGTAACAACATGTGAACACCTTCATCATGTATTATTTTTAAACATACTGAATTACCATGATCCCTTATTCCTTATGGAATACTAGATATACTCCTTCTATCCAAAAATGTATACAAAACATCAATCAGTTTCAAGGAAGTTAAGTATATCCAATATAATTTATCCAAATCAATCACGTCTTATTCCAAAATCACAATCTCAGTATCAGAACCATATTATGGTCTATCTTTCTCTGAACCATATATTTTCCAAAAAGTTAACCTACTGTGGAGTCACTTTTCTTGGTTCCACACAATCTCAAGTCCTTGATGAAATAGTATTGCAGTACAATCCTTATATATTCCATAATTATTATAACCAGTACATCATTGATACAACACTCAAATTACAAAATTATTTAATAACACCATAAGAACACTAATCATTACTCTTCATCTGTGGTAGTATCATAACTTGATTATTATCCAATAACATCATTTGGGGGATACTCTGATGATTTGGACATTGGTTTGCGTAGTGTCCCCAATCCTTGCAGAAGAAGCATTGTACATTTGAAACCATTTTCTTACCCTTGCAGTCACGCACTTTGTGTCCTTTTTCTCTACACTTATAACAAACTCCCATTCCCTTTAGGCAAGTTCCATGATGTTTCTTCCCACAATTACCGCATATTGGAAAATTCTTCTTTCCCCTCATCCCTTTATCCATCATTCTCTCTTCCATCACTTTCGTCTCTTACTTCGCTTCAAAGCCATAGGACTCAGAGAATTCTTTACTTATCTTATTAAAACATGATACTATTTCTTCATATGTTGAGAACACATGGGAGACTATTTCCCTTCGAAATGTTGTCTTAATACCATGAAAGATACGATCCTTATTTCACTTTGGATCATACGTACTGCTGGAGTTCACATTCCTTCTACTGGGAGCCATTTCTATACAATGGCATAAACTAGATTAGTTTATGAATCAAAATACATAATTCCATACTTTTAAAATACTTAACATAAATTGAACTATTTATGGATATAATCCATAATCATAAAAAGGTTTTCTTTGAGTAATTATATACTCATAACCGTTCATAGTGGTTTGTAAAGAAAACGAGAATTATCTTAAGCATATCCCCCGGGAGTGTCGTAACCAAGAGTGCAGCAAGGCCCGTTGTCGTGCACCAGTTCCTGTTAGAGTCTAGCTCAAAGTGGTGTTTTCGGGTTTTACCCCTAGGTACATCTGTGCCAGAGCCACCTCTACCTGCTCGTATCCAGACAGAGATGTATTTATCGGAAAACCCACAAAATCTCTATAATACCAAAATTCTAGGAAGTTCTTCTATACTAATCCTCAAAGTCTATCATTGGGATATGTGCTCTAATCAGAGTTTATCTAAATCTAGCTTCCAAGGTTAGTACTAAACTACCTCTGATACCAATTGTAACGCCCCGACCCCAGCTACCCAGAGTCGATGCATTACTTCGTTACATTGGCATGATCACAAAAGATCAAGTCTCGAAAGACCGATTAGTTTAGTAGCCTTGGAAACACTAGATACATATGTAAATGTTACATTACATCATAAAGTGAAAAACTAAAATAACAAAGTCTCCATAGTCCACTCTCATATCCTCTTTCTGACTACCCTTGCAGGTCATTCATAAAATACTTCTTCACATCCTGGAAAATATTAAAACATTGAAAGGGGTGAGTTCAGATGCTCAGTAAGGATAACAATATTGCGGAAGCTTTCATAAATAAACATAAACATTTAAGGCAATGTATAACTAAAACAAAAGCCTTTTAAACTTGAACATCAACATAATATGGCAAAATTAAAATGTGATAATGCCATTTACTTATTCACATGGATATTGTACTGGTCGAATAATCACATGAAATATCAATAACCACTTTCATAATGATGGAATGCATAATGCCAGACTATCATAACCACGTAGTCAAGGCCTCGTGCCAAGACCACAAATAAGATTTTGTCAAGGCCTCATGCCAAGACACTAGTTTGTCTCATGAGACCTGCTGATGCATCGAGGAGCTGTAGCGGGCTCCACCCATCACTTATTAAGTCCAATTCATTCCTCATATGAATAGGTTTAAACATATCATAAACAATAACATAATCGTATCACATAAAACATGCATAAAGGAAACATAACATTTCCACATTTCAATCACAAGATATAAATACAACACTTTGATATAATAAAAATGCTTTCAAAACCATTTTCAATAAAATAAAATAATGTTAAAACTTTGTATTTATTTTTCATTAAAAAAATGATGGCTTGTGGAGGAAGCCGAAACTCAAATAATGGCCACGGCGGCGGAGAAGTCGTTGTCGCCGCATAAATACAGAAAGAAAAACATTCCCTTTTTGTCGTTTATTAAAACGCTTCGTATAAAAAAGATTCCTTTTGAATAAACGTAAAAGTCAAATGGGTTTATACACCGTATAAAAAAAAGTTTTGTATAAAACCAAATATGCCTCAATGAAAGGGGATTGAGACGAAGTCCTTAAAAAATCATTTTTTGTAAATAAAGTACATCTATAATGCGTATTCACTATAATTACACATAAATAATGTACAAATACAATATAGGACATAATAATATCATGACATAATTTGAAAGTAGGAGGTTAACCCAAAGAATGAAAATTGGGTTAAGAAATTCCCTTACCTTGCGTCTTGTCCTGACTCGACCGTTCTTTAACCTCCTGAATAATAAACTAGAGTTAATTTATATTTACTTAAGAACCTTTTTCATGTTCATTATTCCATTTATATCACTTATTACCATGTTATGAACATTATTTAATTATTTAAGTTAATAACGGTCGTTTTGTCGATCTTTGGTACTTGAGTCAAAAATAAACTTCCTATAATTACAAGTTGTTCATGTGGTGAAATATCCATTATATCCAAAATTATATTCATGATGTAGATATCATATATATGATATATATCCAGTATATACATTCATGCATAATGTCACATAACATTTAGAGTTAAGAAATGAAATGCACCGTTCATGGAGACGGTAAGCCGTACATACGCATGAACGCTACTTTCGTTTCTATTTCATACTTAATGGAACGGAATCATAATGATATAAATTTATAATATACTTACAGTATAATATAGTGTATAATACCATTTAATCCATCCTTTATACATCCCACATATGGCATTAACGATTCAAATCACTTTGAGGGGGCGGTAGTCCGCACTTCCTAAAATGAAATTATCGTGTTTTACCCATAATGGAAATCATAAATTATGCCATAAATTAGAAATACAGAAGCATAAGTAAAACATAAACACATTATATATCATATATAAATATAGTGACATCTTAATGGCCACCTTTGAAGGTGTTATATGAGTGTTGAACAATCATCGTTTCGTGAGGCAGAAATTCGCCATCCACAGAAACTGCATGTTCTTTAACCATTAGATGTAGGTGTGTGTAAGTGTAGCTAGAATACTTCTTATAAGAACATCCTAGTATATTTTGGATACTGGTGTTGTTACAAACGAAATGAATAAAAAGAGAATAAGGGGTTGGAGATGAAAAAATAAAACAAATCAACATTAGAGAAGACATTACCTCAAAATCGAGTAACTCGTTTTGATTTGAGACAAAGGCTTCCTTGAGAAGAGTTATTCCCAAAGTGAGGCTTATAGTAGTAATATGGGGATGTTGGGAGAGTATTTGGGCAGTGGTTGTCTGAGCCAAATGGCTTGAAGGTGTGAATAAGGTGGGAGAGGTGGGGGCCTTTTATAAGTGAAGAGGAGGGGCACTCTTGGAAAGTACTGAAAAGTCACTTTATTATAAAATGAGTTTCGGATTTTAGAGGTCCCATACTTATATAATTCGAGGATAAGATGATAAGGGTTCGAAATCTACTCATCCAATAGGTTTTTGACAAGTGTACGCTTTGCATTTTACATTATCTTTCCATTTTATTTAAATCGTTAAATAATGATGTCATCACTGCATCATCATAATGTCATATATAATTTAATTTGTTTAATGTCTAAAAATTATAAAAGAAAAACTATGATGTAGGAAATCTTTTTATCTTTCTAATGAATATTTATAGTCAAAATTTGGACTTTTTTAACCCCACTTAAAAACTATTTTAGTAAAACAACTCATGTTTGTGTCAATTTAATTTTAACATTAAATAAATATATATTAATGTCATTTTACAACTAAAGTGGCTCCATGGGGTCCCCAAGTTGACCCATGTGTTGTCGTGGTCGGCCATGACTCATCCAATAGGAGTAGGACACGTGTCATTCTCATCTCATATTATTAAAACATTATTTGTACCTTAAACTACACTAATTACCTCTAATCGCGATTAAGAACTTAAAAGTTACCATTCACCAAATAATTATTTTAATCTCATTGAACCACATTTTACTTCTTAATGACAACCATGTATGTCAGATTTTTTAAAATAAAATCACAGAAGTGGTAATATTTCATTTAAACGAAAAATCAGTTATTTAACTACCACTTAGTGGTTTCACTATTCATAAAAAATTGAAGTTTTTCATAACAATGCCAAAATTTCACCCTAAGCTATAATTGATATTCCGAATCCAAAAATGATGTCTATTTTAAAAAATTTCAAACATATAAGTTGCATTAATTAATTTTATAATTAATTCTTACTGTCACAACAAATAGCGTGTTTTAAGAAACAATTTATATCAAAAGATTGGCAATTGTTTATGTCCAATTTCAATGTTAAATTAATTCTAATGACCACCATTGGATAAAATGGTAAAAATATATTCTAATTATACTTTAAAACCACTAAATAGTATAATTTATCACTATAAATTATTTTGATTAAAAAAAGTTGTTTTTAAGTATTTTTCACTATTCATACAAAAATAGAAGATCTCAGAAAGTTACAAAAAATTCAGCTTAGGATAATTTCGATATTACGAATACAAAAATGATTTCCATTTTGAAATATAAAATTTCTATAATTTTAAAAAGTGGTTATTACTATTCATAACGGCTACTTTGATTAGTAGCGGTGTTTTTGAACTCGAAGTTGCGTACAATGCAAGCTATTGCATTATTGAATGAGAAGCGTATCGTGGAAGCTCGGGGTGTTACATCATATAAGATAAATGAATTCATAAAAATAATTCAATCACAACATAATCAAATCAAAGTAATAATAGGTATAGAAACAGAACCCTATATTATCTTAGATGGAAAATAATTTCGATAAAACACTTGAACTCCATTCGTGAGGAAAATATCCTTTCTACTGCAAAAACATTTTTCCTTTCTTAACATGTCATGCAATTCTAAACTAAAAGAAGTTGATTAAAAAAAACATGGAAACTTGTAAAGGAATATTCTTAGAAATAATGTTTTAAAAATCAATTCATGTCGTATAAGTTAAAAAAACATTCTTCTCGTACTTCTATCGGAAAAGTCAAAAAGTACCTCGTACGAAAGACGACAAAACATTCCTTTCATATCTTTTACTAAAAACTCTCTGAAGGGTAAAATTAGATATAAAAAATATTAGGTGTATGGAAATAATATTACATATTTAGGAAACATAGATGTGGATGATAAAATACACCTAAGTAAATTCCAAAGTATAAACAATCTCGGATAAAAATGAGATTGTGATATTTCCCTTACCTTAGGTCCGATTTGCTTCGTAAGTGTCCGCAACCCCTGTATAATGATTTAAATAATGTCATTGACGTATTCTAGAATCATACTCATTGTTATGATATCATATATGGTCATATTCATAGCTTATTATTAGTAATATTTCATTGCTACTTGTTATTCGGGTGTTTATTACTTTTTGTTCTTATGCGTGTTTTGTCGAATAAATTCTTCTTATTATTTTTTAGGTTATATATAACTCATTTATAGAATGGTATTAGTGTATATATATCATATTTATTCACTCAATTCATTTATGTAATCATTATGCAATGAAAAACATGTAGAACGAGTCGCATCACATCGTGGAGACGGTATTCCGTACGTACGCTCGAGCGATGATATCGTTCCCATGATCGTGGAATTGTATTGGAGTGTATGTGTAATATTTCAGAATCATTATAACTTTACAATAATCATATATAGTTATTATTTACACCATTATACCCGTCCAAATAAGGTGGTGGTGGAAAATAGATGACACCACGGCGTGGAGACGGTATTCTGGACGTATGCGCACGCGGTGATTTTTTTTATGTAGGATGGATATATGGTGAAATAGTGTTGTTTCATACTTATAATAACATATTCGTATATGATTGATACTGATGTTATTAATTCATAATGAAACAACTAAAGAAGAAGAAGTGGAAGAAGAAATAAATTTGAATGAATCGGTAACGGACATTACCTCTTCTTTGAAGCGCATCTTTGAGACCTCCTTTTAAGGCACTAAAATTGGTCTTTGAAGAAGACCAGGACCTCTAGGATGTTTATAGGGAAGTGGAGAGGATAAATTGGCAGGGGTCTTCCGAGCATGAAGGTTAAATTTGGTGTGAGTAAGAGAGGGAGGAGGTGACCTTTTATAAGGGAGGAGAGGGGCACCTTTGGAGAAACTGCAAATATTATTTTATTATAAAGCCATTTTCGGTTTTAAATAGCTTGAAATTTATTTATTTTGAAGCTAAGGTGGGGATGGGTCTCAATCCATTCATCCAATAGAATTTGGACATGTTTATTTAAGTATTGTAACCTTATCATTTAGATCTAGCTTTAAGTTAGATAATTTTACTTTCACCGTGTCTTTTTGTGTTCTTAAACTATAAGGTTAATAAACATACTATAACAAGCCAAAATAACCCCAATTTTTTTATTATTAATATATATAACATTATTTAAGACATTTGTCCGAACCTTATATTTTTAGGAAAAAACATAACAATTAATTATATAATATTTGTTTTAAAAACTATTTTATGTCAATTTTGACACTATTTAGTAATTGATTTTTGTAAAATTAATAACGGAATTATTAGTTAAAAACAAGTTAATTAAATAAATACTAACATTTTATATTAACCTAGAAAATTCGTGGAATTCATAACAAGACTAAAATTTCATTTATTTTGGTATTTATAACATCAATTATGTCAATATTTCATTAATAAAATAATTATTGCATCATCTTTGTGTCATAAATAAATTAAATTATTTAATTTCTAAAAAATTACAAATAAAATACCATTATGTAGAAATCTTGTTATCCTTCCAATTAATATTTATAGTTGAATTTATCTTATGTATAACCCTATATTAAAAATTATTTACTCATTAAACATTGATTTTAACTATTTTAACCCTTCTTTAAATAAATTAATAATAAATGTCCAAATCTAATCCAAGTGGGCCTAAATGGTCATATTTTATTCCTAAGGTTGTTTTTGGTCAAATTACACTCATAAAATAGAATTAGGACATGTTTTAGGGTAATAGTAATATAATTTTTACCCTTAATTACCCTATTTACTTTTAACTGTGGTAAATAAAAGTAAAAAGTTATTATTCACCAAAAATTATTTTCATCTCATTGAACCACATTTTACTTACTGCCATCAACTTTGTCTCTCGGAGATTTTAAATTCCACTCACAGAAGCAGTAAAATTATGTTTTATGTAAATTTGCAAATTCTCCTAGGAGGTGGGTAAAAGACGGTGAAAAGTTCAATAAAAATTATTATATATCTAAAATTATTATAAAATTACTCCAATGAACTAAATTGAACATATATAGGTATTATGTATCAATTTTGACCTTAAATAAATTTAAATAATATAAATAATTATTTCAATAAAAATTCGGTTTTTAAATAGTAACCCAGTGTTTTCACTATTCATTAAAAATTGAAAGTTTCCAGAAAAATACCAAAATTTCACCCTAGGCTAATTTCGATATTTCCAATACAAAAATGATGTCCATTTGGAAAATAAAATTTACCAAATTTCAAAAGGTGGTTATTACTATTCATAAAGGCTTATTTTAATAATATTTTAATAGCATATCGTTGTTTAGTGAAACTCGGTATTGCGTACGACGCAAGCTATCAAGGAAGGTCGTGATTGCGTGTAAAGAAAGCCAAGCTAGTGTAGTGTGTAGCGAAAGATTCCATTGATGATTTATATAAAAAACAAAATATTTCTTATAAAAGTCTCGGGTGTTACAGATGCAATATGGGTCATTGTTCATCGTCATACCAAGTCAGCACATTTTCATGTTATAAGAGAAGATCTACAACTTGAACATATAAAAACACTATATATTAATGAAGTTGTAAGACTTCATGGAGTACCACTATCGATTTTTTCTGATCACGATCCACATTTTACTTCAAGAATCTTGAAAAGTCTTCACAAAGCCCTGGATATTGAACTTCATTTGAGCACTGCTTACGACCCCCAAACTAATGAACAATCAGAACATACTATTTAGACCTTATAGCAAATGTTCAGATCATCCTCGCTTGACTTTCAAGGTATGTGGGATCAATATTTATCTCTGGTAGAATTTTCCTCTAACAATATCTTTCATTCAAGTATTCGGATGGCACCATATGAAGCGTTATACGGAAGGAGATATCACACACCAACGTGTTGGGATGATATTGGTGAAAGAAAACTCGTATACCCAGAACTGGTGGAGGAAATGATAGAAAAGGTGAAGGTAATACAAAACCACATCAAAGAAGCTCAAAGTAGGCAGAAGAGAAATGTTGACAACCGAAGGAAGCATTTGGAATTTTAGGTAGGAGATCATGTTTTCTTGAAGGTATATCCATGGAAGGGTGTTATACGTTTCAGTAAGAAGGGAAAATTGAGTCCCAAGTACATTGGACCATTCGAAATTCTAAAACGAATTGGGGCTATAGCTTACCGTTTGGCAATGCCGCCAAGTCTCTTCAAAGATCACAATGTGTTGCACGTATCACTGCTTAGAAAATACATGCATGAACCAATGCATGTTCTCGCCTATGAGGAATTAGAACTAGAACCCAATCTATCTTATTATGAAGAGCCTGTCAATATTCTTGATACGAGAGAACAAGTGCTGAGAAGCCGGACGACTCGTCTGGTAAAAGTTATATTGAGAAACCATAAGATGGAAGAGGCAATGTGGGAACCCGAGGAACATATAATGAAGAACCACCCGAGTCTTTTCAAGAAGTAGTATTCTAGAAATTTCAAAGACGAAATTATTTTATGGAGGGGAGAATGTGACACCCCAAGCTTCTACGGTATGCTTCTCTTTGAATAATACAGTGGCGTGTGTTGTAAACAACTTCGAGTTCTAACACACACCACAACCAATCAAACTAGCCGTTATGAATAGTAATACCCAATTATTGAACTTTTATACATTTTATCATTCAAAATGGACTTCATATTTGGATTCGTAATATAGAAATTAGCTTAGTGTGAATTTTTGGTACTTTTCGAATAACATTCATATTTTGATGGATAGAGAAAATTACTGAATTTTAATTAAAACAAACATTTTAATTGAAATTATTAATAGTCATAAATTATGAATTTGAGTGATTTTATAGTTAAAATAGATTATATTTTTACCATTTAATACAATTTTTGTCATTGGACATAATTTCACATTTAAACTGGACATAATCAAGTGCCAATCTTTTGATAGTTATTGTCTTTTAAAAACACGCTTTTTGTTTTAACAACGGGAATTAATTTTAAATTAATTTATGCCAATTCTGTGTTTTGAATTTAGAAAAAGGGATTTCATATTTATAATCAGGAGTTCCAAATTGTGTAAATACGTAACTTTTATTTTTAGACATTTTGATTAATTATTTCGGTAAATATTTTATTTACCATGGTTAATTGGTAGATCCATAAAATAAGGCTAAGAAAATAATAATATAATAATAATAAATTATCCTAAAATGCGTCTTAACCATATCTTGATACATGTCCGACCATTGGTATCTTTGGGTCAATTTGGGGACCTCACGGATCCACTTGTAAGTTATAATGACACATTATATTAATTAAGTTAAAGTAAATACAAAAATGACATAAGCATATATATTTTAGAAAAACAATTTTTACATATGGTTATATATGTTTTATTTTAGACTATAAATATTCATTAGATATATAAAAAGATTTAATATATAATTTATTTTATTTATAATTTTTAGACATTTAATAATTAAATTTATTAATGACACAACAATGATGCAGTATTTTCCTTATTAATGAAAGAATCAAATAATTAGTATTATAAATGTTAAAATAAATATAATTTTATAGTTTGGATGCCATAAAATACTTTTATTGGTTAATATGACATGTTAGGATTATATAAATGAATTTTTTTCGAATTAATAAATTTTTTAGACTTAAAAAAAAATAAAGTATTAAATATTGTAAAAATTGACATAAATGAGTTTTTAAAACAAATATTATATTAATAATTGATATTCTATTTTTTGAAATATATGGTTCAGCCAAAGAACTAATATAATGATAGGTGTATTATTAATGTACCACTTGGGGGTATCATGGATGTTTATAGAATGTTTATTGACTATATAAAATAAAAATACAAAGAGACATGGTAAAAGTGAAACTATTTAACTAAGAGTTAGATAAAAAAGCTAAAATTAATATAGTCACCCAAACTTGTAAAATCCTATTGGTTGAGTGGTTTTCAAACTATCCCCACCTTAAACATTAAATAATACAAATTGGAGCCATTATAAACCAAATATGAATTTATTATAAAATAATATTTCTAGCTTTTCCTAAGGTGCCCCTCACCCCTCTAATAAAAGGGCACTTCCCTTTCCCTATAATTCACACCTTCAAAGCCTTAGGTCGGCCAAACCCATCCCAAATATTCTCTCAACTTCTATCAATTCATCCTAAAGGCTTTAGTTTGATCATAAATCCAACCTAAGGATCCCTTTTGATCAAATCAGAAGGAAGAACCCGAAGAAGAGGAGGTTAACCTACCCTCAACCAAGGAAAAGTACAAAGTAAGGGTTTATTTCACAATCTCTTCATTATAAGAGGTTGTTTATATGTAATTATCTACTAGTACCTCCTTATCATCTACATCCATGTTTCATAAAAATGTTTTTCAAATAATTCTTACTATTTTACAGATTATGTGTTAAAGTCGTTTATACCCTTATTGACTTTTTATAAGATGTTTATAAAGGAATCCTTCCGTCGTTTTCCAAACAAGGTCCTTTTTAAACTTTTCTACAAATTTAGGGAAATAATTTATTTTTTTAACTTATACAGAGGGTGTGGCTATCTTCCACCATCATAAAATTTTCGAAGCTTCCCTTACAATATTATAAAAAAAAATTCAAAGTAAATGTTTTCTTTTATAATTAGGTGACTTTTAAATGATTTAAAAAAGCAATATTTCACTCAAATAGTTCCGATTTCATCTATGTCAACATATTTTGATGGATTTTATGATTATTTGATGTTTATTTATTATTATACAAATTTTCCATATTTTATTGAAGGTTTTGGAATATGTTTGACTGTGTATGTGTTATTTTTATACAATTTATGGTTTATAAAGAAATTATTGACATTTCATATGCTAGTTTTAATACGAATGTTTATGTTATGTTTAAACCTAATCATATGAGGAATGCATTGGACTTAATAAGTGACGGGTGGAGCCCTCTATAGCACCTCGATGCATCGGTAGGTCTAATGAGTCAAACAAGTGTCTTGGCACAAGGCCTTGACAAAATATTATTTGTAGTCTTGGCACAAGGCCTTGACTTTGTGGTTATGATAGTCTGGAATTATGCATTCCATCATTATGAAAGGGCTTATTTATATTTCATGTGATTATTTGATTAGTATAATATCTAAGTGAATAATTAAATGAAATTATTTCATTTTATTTCTTCCATATTATGCTCAACTTCATGTTTAAAAGGCTTTTGTTTTATTTATACATTACCTAAAATATTTATTCTTATTTATGAAATTTTCCTCTATATTGTTATCCTTAGTGGGAATTTGAGCTCACCCATTTCTATTTTTTATTTTTCCTGGGATGTGAAGATTTATTTTATGATTGACATACAGGGATAGTATAAGGGGATATGAGTGTGGAGACAAGATGTTTTTGTTATATTTACTTTATGATGTAATGTAAACTTTATGAATGTATCTATTGTTTCCAAGGCTACTAAACAAATCGGTATTTTGAGACTTGATCTTTTGTGATCATGCCAATGTTATGTAATAATGCACTGACACTGGGTAATTGGGGTCAGGGCGTTACAGTTGTAACGTATAAAACATTTTTTTTAAAATTAAATGAATTTTATAAATCAAAATACCACAATTATTTAAGGATACATTTTGGTATTCTGGTAAAATTTTTTATTTATTAATAATTTATAGAAAACGAATATTCTTAATATAAATTTTATTTTATTTTAAATTATTTGAAAATTCATGTTATGTATGGTTATTTAAAAATTTTCATTTCTTAATTTTGATTTAAAATAATAAAATTTTTATTTTTAAATGGTTTTATACAATAATTTATATTAAGAACATTTTATACATAAAATCCCATTTTTATGAACACTTGTATTTCATCTTGTTTTTGAAATATTATTTTAAATTTCCTAATTTATATTCACTATTTCAAAAAATGAAAAATATATCCATTATTTGCATTTAGGAGGTCCTAATTAAGTAAAAATATCTTAATAATTTTAGCCATTATGAATATTAACCATAGTGATTTTTGTAATTATTATAAAGAGTAAATTTGGTTAATAGGGGAAAAATAAAATTATACTAACTAAAAAATGATCCAAAAAATTATTTAAATTTTAATAGATCAATAAATTTCATCTGTAATATTCAATATTTTTGTTAAATAATTTTTTTTACAATTGTATGATATTGTGATATTTATAATGTTAAATTTAAAGAAAATTTGAAAAATAACACTATTTTTTAAAAAACTGTAATATTTAAATCAAAGGGATAAATAAAGGGTATATTTGGTTGAAATTACTCTTATAAAATATAACTTTTCTCTTCATCATTGTAATTTTTTATTTATGGTGAAAAATAATTATATTAAAGGATTACACAATACTGACGTTGTAATTTTTTAGTTAATGGGAAAATAAAATAAATGATATTAAAATAATTAAACATAGTATGATTTCATATACAAAATTTGACACAATAAGTTTATTGAAAAAATTACATATTACAGTGTTTTCATTACTTTTGATCTGATTTCATTTTTTTCTATTATTATTAAAGTCAAAAAAATTATCTCATATTTCCATTAGTAATATAAATTCATTACATTATCAATATTTTTCCAAAATAAAAATTTCTAATATTATTTAAAATTCATAAAAATGTTATCATTGGCCCTGTAAATTTAATATGGTTGGGGACACTATCCATGGTCTATTTATGAGTCACTTCTCTATTTATTGAAAAATTATTTATCTTTTGTGTTTAAAATAATATTTAACATATTTAAGGTAAAAATTAATTAACCAAGGGTTTAATAAAAAGAATAAATAATAAAATGATATAAAAAATTATTAATTTAGATGGATGATGTTATATATACAATATCCACATTTCCTCATAAATCATGACTATTTGGAATAATTTGATACTATAATAGTCCAATTGTACTATAATTTGTTTAATGAAATTCTAATGTGCCCCTTACATTAAATATAGAAAGAAACCTCCTCCATCATTTATTTACACCAAAGTGAGAATTATATCTCAAGAATTACCTAAATAAGTCTCTTATTGACTTATATTTGTCACATTCTAGAGGTTTTTTTATCCTCAAAACCATAACCATATGATCTTATTGAGGAGATCTGAGGGAGTTCTTTCAATGAAGTGGTAATCACCATAACAGAACACATTAGTTTTACTTATTATTTATCACCTACAAAACTTTTTTATTAATTATAAAATGATAAAATAATTTTCCTATATGTACATAAATTTTATCATCATAATGAAACTACCATTATTCATCTTCATTCCCATCAAATATGAAGTGGATATTTCCCTCGTTTTTATGAATGGTTTAGTTTCTCTATGTAGCGATACATTTTATTTTTCATCAAAATATATTATATAATCGTTTTGTTTTGTTTCCATTGTCCAATAGTATATTTTCTACATTATTATAAATAATGAATGATATTATCATATCTACCTTCAAACCTTCAAATCTATTGGGAAATAAAAAATGCTTCTTGTTCATATGTGTGGAGTACCACCTCCATGATGTTTTGTGGTTTTTTTGTTTCTATTTGACATGGATTGAAATAAATAGAGATTTTTAATATATATAATATATATTATATAATTATAATCCTATGTGTTTTAGTTAATCTTTACTTTTCTTTCATTCAATGCATTTAAAATTGAAAAATGTGATCATGTGTATGAATAGCCTACCATCTCCATAAATGGTGTAATTCATTTTTCTATAAGTAATTGTTAGGTGTGATTATAAATGTGTATATAAATAATATAAATTATTTTTATAAAATTATTAACATTATGAAAATAAGTAACCATAATCAAAGTATAGGCTCAGGGACTGCCAAACCGATAATGCTTAGAAAACAAAGTAGCTATCACCAATAAACGTGATTTTAATAAAAATTATTAATAAATGGAGATAATAAAACAAAAACTAATTATTAAATATTTTATGTATATGAATATGGTGATAGAAAAAACTTATAATAAATCTATGTTAATTATACGATTGGTTTTAATGTGAATAAATAATGGAAATGTATGAGGTAAGGGATTTTTGTCTCACATTTATTTCTATGGGATACGTACCATTTTCAAAATGTATTTCCTTTGTGTGGTATATGTATTTCTCTTTATTTATATATCATATAAATAATATTAATGTTATTGGGATATATATATCCATCTATTTTTATTTCATTTCGGGGTATTACAGTTCAAAACTTAATAAGGATGTTAAGGATTTCCAATTCAATCCTATTTTAAGGGTGATTTTTTTATTGGATTGATGTTGATGATATTATATTACACCTATCAGATGAGTAAATTTAATTTTACTTTTCTATTTTAATTTATTTTAAATTAATTATTTTATTAAATTTACCTCACCTTATGTACTAAATAGGAAGATAGTACTTTTCGTGGGACAATCAGCTAAATTTCACGCACAGGTATAATTTTTCTCTTAATAATAAATGTTTTTAAATAGATATTTTAATTAAGATTTTAATTATTTTTCAATGATTGTTATGATTATATTTTAACATTATTGAACTTTTATATAAATATTTGAATGTAAAAATTTTTTTGTTTCAAAACAAGATAATTGTTCATGTTTTGAAAAATGTAAAGAAGGATTTATGTTTTATACATCATAAACATAGTATACATCTGACATGACAGATAAATTATTTAAATAATACATTAAATATTTAAGAGGATATTTTCAGGGAATTTGATTTAATTTTTAATACTCATTTTGTTTATTTTGAAATGTTATTTTTAAATTTGAATGGTTATTTTCCTCAAGAATGATTTATAATTGAATCTCTATTCATCAACAACTAAATACCATGAATAAATATACTATACATGGGTTCATTATCAAACAATATCATCATTCTTATTTATTTTTATAGTTTATTTTTATTTTGAAATGTTTTCTTTGGAATCATTTCTCTATTCCATGGGTTATACTTTGGTGAAATGTTTATGAAATTTATATCATTTCATGATTTCTATGTTGATGAATATTTTTTAATATTATGACACAAATATTTTTGAGTTTCTATATTTAATGTGTGTTATTAATTTAAAAATACAATTAATTGGTTAATGATGAATAACTCATGACATATATATGTTATGAGTGAACTATGTTTCTGGTTCAAAAGTTTTCTCTTAGACGTAGTTTTCATATCGATATGTTTAGGCATCTATAAGGTTTTCATGTCTATAGGAATTAATTTGGAAATTGATTTCACATATATAATATGATATGTAGAAATGGTTTCATTTTTTTATGTTTATTCATGATCTTGATCTCATGTTCTTAACATAATGACTGAATCTATTTTTATTTATATATATTCAATAAGTTATATGTTTATGTTTATGACACAATTATATGACTTCTTCCAATGAAATTATCTAATATCTCATGTTATTTTTTTATTATAGGGTTCATTTTATATGAGAAACCATTATTTAAGTCATTACCCATGATTTTTATCACTGAAATGTATTATTTAGATTTAAATGTTAAGCACATGTTCTCACATCCTTATTCTCATGTAATAATGATAAGATTATTTAAATATCCCTTATTTACCATTACTATAAGTCCCCAACATTAAAAACTATATAATAATTAGTTATTTCATGAATTAAAATTTAGTATCTTTTCAGGTTTAGAGTTTTAGAGAATTAGGTTATAACGATTACATTACATCTAACGTATTACAAAGTAGACTCTTCTACTCTTTCCTGATTTCTCAAAACAATATAACTCCATAAATAAGACATGAATTATTTTAATGATATAAATATTATTGAAATAATATTTTCTCTTACCCTTCATTATACTCTATGGAAAAACATTTAAAAAACATGGGATGGTCATAAAATGCTCAATAAGGGATATAAAATAATGAAATAAAAAATTAGTACATGAATACGTCCAAGTCGTTAAAATCATACTTTTCAATCATAAAACAAAAGCTCTTTAACATACGTCATGAAATAATAAGAATTTTGAATAAAACATAGAAATCATAAATCATAAAGGTAACTTGTGGAATCCATAACATACATGCATTCTAGCTTTCACAACTACATATAGAGTTACGTTTGAAATACATATCCCAGTATATTGTCTAAATCTCATTGGAGAAACATTAACATTTACCTCTGTCACGTTACCCAATTCATTAGAGTGTTATCTCAGTCTCACATGTTATTGGTTTTTCACAAAACCACCCATATACATAAATAATACCCAAGAACCATAATATATTCATAACACATAAAACAAGCATAATGTTAAGCTAACATTCCAACTCTGTAATCACAATATTTCATTTCATGATATTGACATAATTAATGATTTCTCAAAAAAAATTCAAAACAAAAATATTAAGAAAGTGTATATGGAATTTATTTTTCTTTTAAAAAACATTATGTCATGTTGAGGAATCCAAATATAAAAATATACTTATGGATGAAAAAAGGTCGTTGCTTCCACATATGTTAAAAAGAAACAATCCATTTGTTATTTAGTAAAATTATTAGTAAAAAAATAGATTCCTTTTAAAAAAATTGAATGGAATTAAAATAAAAATTCTCTAATTATACACCATAAAAAATAAGGTCATGTATAAACCGGAATTGTCTTCAATGGAAGGAGAATGAGATGAAGTCACTTACAAAGATCATATAATTATAATAAGGATAAATAAATAACATAATTTTGTGTTAAAATTATTAAAACACCCAGTATATGTGTATCTTAAGTGTAATAGGAACAGTGTTGATTCAAAAATATTGTTGGAAAAAAATAAATGAATTAGATATTTAACTAAACCAATTGAGATTGTGTTCAGATTTCCCTTAAAAAGTTCATATAAATGACGTAAGAATTTATCAATATGGGGATTATGAGTGTAAATAGTATATACACACAAAGGAAAGTGGAAATTACAGCATTAGTAAATAAACATTGATTCCACATGTATTCTTGGAATAATGAAATCACTTTTGTATGCATAAAACCCAATGAGAGAAAATTGAGATTATAAATTCCCTTACTATGAGTCCATGTTGGCTTGTTCATTCATTATATTCCTGAATAATAAAAATAGATTAATATCTACTTTATTTAGAAACATTTTAATTTTTAATTTTCATTTTATATTACTTATTATCATGTTATAAATATTATATATTTATTTATTTTCCTATCGATTGTCCTGTCAATATTTGGTAGATGAGTAGAAAATGTTCTTGTTTTGATAAAAATTGTCAATGATGTCAAAAGATCATCATCACCAGAATATTATTCACAATTTAAGTATCATATATATCCAGTATATATTTATTGATATACAATATATATGGATTTATAATATTTTATAACATTTGGAGATAAGAAATTAAATTCACCATTCATGTAGGCGGTAAGCCATACGTACGAATGAACCCTACTTTCATTTATTTTTCATATTTAATGTAATGAAAACTAAATGATATATTTGTATATTATAAATCAGGTATAATATCATATTTTATATGTATTAAATAATTTCATTAATTTCATCCATTATATGTTCCATGTATGGAATGAACAGGTGATATCACTTTTAGGGGGCAGTGGTCCACAATATATCAAATGAAATTATCATATTTACACATTATGAAAAGAATAGCTGTATAGTGTAAATTAAAATTAAATAATAATAGGGAAAAATATAAAAATAATATATATCATGTATAAATACAGTTCCATCATAATGGCCACCATGAGAGGTGGTTGGAGAAAATCGAGCAATCGTCATTGCATAAGGCAATATTTCTCTCTACATAGAAACAATATGCTTGAATCCATTAGATGGAGGTGTGTATAATTTTAGTTCGAATATATCTCATAAAAAGTCCTAGTGTATTTAGGATACTTTTTTTATTTAATAAAGTAATAATAAGATTATTGGGAGTGAAGAATAAAAATAAAAGAAAAGAACTCAAGAGAAGACGTTTCCTCTAAATCAGGTAACTTTTTTTAATTTAATCAAAAAGGTTTATTGAATTTACTTTTTCACAATATAAGGCTTAATAGAGTAATTATAGATGTTTGGAGCTTATTTAAGAAGAATTTAGGTGATCCAAGGGGTTTAGTGGTGTGAGTAACGTGGTTAAAGGTGGTGTTCTTTTATAAGAGGGAGGGTGGAACTTTAGGAATGTTTAGAAATATTAATTTATTATAAATTCCATTTGGATTAAAAATGATACAAAACTAATTGAGTTAGATGATAATATTATTTTGGTACTAATACCTATAACCCAATAAATTTTATACAAGTATAAAATATTTTTTTCTTTTTAACTTTTTTCTTTAACCCTTATTTTACCCTTGTTAATATTATAGTGATATCATGTTATTTAAACATTGTGGGTTATTACAATTACCATATCATGCCAACCATCCCAAAAATTTCATTTATGTAATATGTTGTCATTTATTAACCATTTTGAAAAATCTCAGATTTTTGTAAATTTAATTTCATTTGATAAACTATTTTATGTTTTATTTTATTAATTATGTCAATTTTGGACAGTATTCAAACATGACTTTTTCAAAAATTTAAAAAACATTATTCATTGGAAAAAAGGAATTAAAATAAATATAATATTTCAATATAATCCATATAATTTGTGTATGACATTAAATAATTAGAATAATATTAATTTTAATGTTTATAATATAATTTATTTTAATCCTTTATTAGTGAAGCAATATCTACATCATTATTGTCCCATAAATAAATATATTTATTTAATCTCTAAAAATTAAAAATAAATTCCATAACAAAATAAATATTTTTATCTTTTTAATGACTATTTATAGTCATAGTGATATGTTATATTTCCCCATATTTAAATTATTTAAGTAAAAGAAACATATTTATGTTATATTTCCCTTTACATGAAATTGTTTTTTATAAAACGTCATTTTTCTATCCATGTGAAACCATGGGGTCCCAAAATAGAACAAATTATTCCCACGGTTGGTCATATCATATCCAACAGAATTTGGACATGTGTTATGGTAGTTTAATATTATTATAATATTATTATTTTAACCTTATTTACAAAATTTACCATTAAAGCTTGGTAAATAAAATAATTACCGAAGTTACTATTCATAACGCCCAAAACTAAATGTTACATATTCAAAAAATATTTAAATTATGATTCCAAATATGGAATAAATTTCTCTAAATTCTAAAAATAAAAAATGTAGAAACTAATTTAATATTAATTTTTGTTGTCAAAACCAAAAGGCGTGTTTTTAAGAAGTAAAAACTTTGAAAATATTGAGATGTGATTATGTCCAATTTCAAAAAGAAATTTCTTCTAATGAACACAATTTTATTAAATGATATAAAAATATTCCATTTATACTTTAAAACCATTTAATCATATTAATTAACCATATAAATTATCTCTATAAAAAAAGAAGTTTTTAAATAGAAATTATCGTATTTCTACTATTCATCAAAACATGATATATATCAGAAAAATATCAAAATTTATCCAAAGTAAATTTTGATTTCTCGATTCTAATTAATTAGTTTATTTTTTCAAATATAACATATAAAGTTGTCAATAACTAAATTAAAAAAGTTTTTCCATTAAAAGGCGGAAAAAATTCATTTTTTAAAATATAATTTTTTTGTCTAAAAAATTGAATTTGTTCATATTTCATATCTACAAGACAAATAAGATGAATTTAAAAAATTTCATTGAAAATATAGAATATCTTTCTCCTAAAATAAAAATCCATAAATATTGATATGATATTATGATCCCAATTATTATATTTTAAATTGGTTTTGATAAAAACACATCCATTATATTCAATTAGTTTTTATATCCTTTTCTAATAAATTTTGTATCCCATGAATCATTATTAAAACATGTGTAAACTATATATCAATATTTATTTGACATCATTCATTCCCACCAATCCAATATCATGTAATTAAAAACCATTTAAAATAATAATAATAATAATGTTTTAATTTTGGGAATAACTCAATGTTGTGTGCAACATAAGATTTAGGTGAAACTTGTTGTTGGGTGTTGAGTACGCTATCAGAAAAAGTGTCATATTTAATGAAAAATTAATGTATTTTTCTTAAATATTAATTTGAAATAAAATTTATTATTCTATAAATACCTAGGTCAATACATAATTCCCCCCATTTGAAAATTCCATCTTGGAAATTTCAAAATCACGCTAAGAAACATCATGTAAAATCCCACATCGGAAAAAGGGTCAATAAAACTGTCATTTTAAAAGAATGAAATAGAAGTTAAAATGATGCCCAAGATAACATATACTACGATTCCATATAGAAAAAATGTATATTGAAGAAAAATTAACCATCAATTTCTAATGGAGAGTGATAAAAAACTGGATCATGATAAAGTCAACTACTAAAAAACTATAAACTTGTATTGGGTTAAACCATATTTTATTCTATTGTATGAAATGTAAACAGATAATGTTTTTTTTCTTATATTCATTTTCATAAATATGGGGAATTATTTTACTACCTTGAGTTAGATCATAAAGAAATATACTTAAATAAAAAGTAGTGTTTCATCTTTTTTTTAAATTTTTAACACAAAGTCATCTTTTCTCTAAATGATGAGTATTCAACTTGACTTTGTCACACATGAATTTCTATAATCAAAATCTAGAGAATATAATAATCCAAAAAATATGGAACATATGTTTCCCATATCTGTACACATTAACCAAAACCAGAATGGATAATACAAGATCAGATAATCACCAAAAAGGATAATTTTTTATAAAAAATATTACTCTTAATCTCAAAAATTCAACAAACAATACCCAGAGTACAACAGTGACCCTTAAATAGACAATTGTCCTTAAAATTCATTAAAATAATCTAAAACTATTATTGAATCCCAATATTTAAAAGGATTTAAAGACATTGTCTTCCAGAAAAAATATTAATATTTATCTCCAAATAACATTAACTACTCTTAAGGTCTCATACTGAAAAGTAATTAACCTAATCACATGTTCTATATGAGAGGTTAATAATTTCCATATACAACCCAAATGACCATATGTCCACAAAAAAACAATGATTCTGAAAAAAAATTATTTAAACCATTACTCCGTAAATGTAATACAAATTTATTCTATTTTCCTTAAGAATATTGTGTTCCCAAAAGAGATAACATATTCCAAAATAACATGTATCACTTAATCACCAAATCATTTTACTATACTAAGGATATCCATTCAAAATAACATATGTTCTAAAAATAAACTTATTCTTGATCCCTAATTTCATTTAACTAAAAATAATAATTCATACTGACCAAGGAATTCATATAGGCCAGTGGTAGGTGATGTGACCTTATCGCCCTTAGATTATGGGTTTGATTCCCATGGACTTGTAGAACCTGATTGGATATAACCAATCTAGTGGGATTCAATTTTTTTGGAACCATATCATTATTATAATATTCTAAAAAATAAGGTAATTTCCTAAAAAATAACCATTTCCTGCTTTATCCTCAAATGTTTTCCAATACCCTTTCTTATGCATCCCAAAATGTAATAACCATCAATAACCTAAAAAAAGATCATAGGACACCCTATTGTCATTTATTATGTACACAAAAGAAAAAATAATTCATCATTGAATAAAAATTTCACATATCAAACTCCAGGAATAAATATACCAGTGAAATTAAACCAATGAAATACCATCATCAAAAGATCATTAATACTTTTAAACATTACATCCTATTATAATCTACAATAACCCTTGAATACATTATATGTAGAATTCTCACTCATTTAGAGTTTTTCATAATACATTAACTATGAATTTACACCTTATTTTTTAATACATCATTCATGTAGACCAACTATCCCCATCATTTATAAATATCAATCAAACATGCTTCATTATTTATGGATATGAAAATAAATCATACTATAGATCCAAATATCATAATCATTATGATGATCCATTTCTCGTTCTCTATGTTTTTCTACATTCAAAAATTAAATGTTCTATCAAATTCTATAATTTCGCTTTTTGATAGAGATATAAAATTTGAGATTTTGAAAGTATAGGATAAAGATACAATGAACCGTAAAATTGTTTTAGAAAATAGTAGGAGTTGGGTAACTCAAACAATTTCTTACAGGTTATCTGAATACTAAAGAAGAGATCAAAATAATTTGAACATTATTATTCCATAATAGTGATTATAAAATCATTGGGGAGGGATAAGAAGGTTGTGTAAGATCTCAGTCCTTCCATATTACAAAATGCTCCTTAATCATTTGGAAATAATCAACAGATAAACATGAAATGAATTATTATTATAAAAATTGAATCTTTTATATGGTAAAGATAACATAAAAATATTTACAATACTCTAATCCATCAACCACCTTATATCTCTAGTTTTAAGGTTTTTATCCAATCAACCTATTTTACCATAACCCTATATAAGATTCCATGTAATAATAACCCTCTTGGATATATGTGATCTTTTACCACCACCCAGATAACACCCAAACCTCTAAATTTATCAAAACCAACCTATAATCTCAACTGAATGGCCCCAGCCTTAACATTACACAATCTTGAGTTAAGTCAAAAATTCACTTTGAGGATTTTTTCAGGTTTAGTGTTTTTTATAATTAGTCAACAACTATTACATTAAATCTTATGTATTACAATGTAGCCACTTTTAGTCTATCTAGTTTTATCACAACAATAAACCTACTTAAATAAGACTATAATTCTATTCTTGATATAAATATTCTCAAATTATTCCTTTATCTTACCCTTCCTTGGACCCTTTGAAAAAATTTCAAAAAACATGGGATGGGTATAAAAATATCAGTAATGGATATAAAATTAGGAAAGAAAACATTATTATATGAATAAATAAAAATAAATGAAATCATACATTCCAATAATACAATATAATATATTTTACATACCTCTTATAATAATAATATTTATGAATAAAACATAGAAATCATAAATCAAGAAGGTTACTTATAGAATCTATAATATACTTACATTGTAGCTTTCACAACTAGATATGGAGTTACGTTTAGAATACCCATAACATTATACTCCCTAAACCTCGAAGGATAAAAATTAATAATTACCTATTTTACGTTACCCATTTCTTTGGAGGGATATATCGAACTCACCTGGCCATGTTTTATCACAGAACCACCAGTATACGTAACCAATTTCCAAGAACCATAACATATTCGTAACACATAAAACAAAAAATAAAGAAAGTAACATTTTAAAATTGAAATAAAAGTAAATCATTTCAAGATATTGACATAATCAATGCTTTCACAAAAATAGTTTTAGTGCCAAAATATATAAAAATTATATATGGTATTTATTTTCATTTTATAAAATATTACGACTTGTTAAGGATGCTAAATATCAAATATTATTCATGATGGAGGAAAAGTCATTGTCGTCACATACATTTAAAAGAAACATTCCATTTTTCATTTAGTAAAAATCTTCTTAAAAATCCTTTAGAAAAACATTGAATTAAATTAAAAGAAAAATGGTATAATTATACACCGTATAAATGAAGGTCGTGTATAAACCAAAATATGCCTTAATGAAAGGAGATTGAGAAGAATCCCCTCACAAAGATTGCATCATTAGATTAAGGATATATCAGTGAAATTATTATGTGTTAGAAATAAAAATAAACCCAATATAAGTGGAAATCATGTGTAAACATCTCATATGATATTCACACATATTATTGAAAAAAAATCAATGACAAGGATATTTAACTCAATGACTATAGATTCAGTTAGGATTTCCCTTACAAAGTTTGTATAAATTATATAAGAATTTTCCAATGGGATGATTATGTGTAGGAAAAAAAGGATGTAAAAATTAAAATATTAATAAATAAATAGTGATTAAAAATCTAATATTTTCATAATAAAATCGTCTAAGTATGCGTAAAACCCAATGAGAGGAAATTGAGTTTAGAAATTATCTTAGCTTCAGCCTGACTTGTCTCATTCATTCATTATATTCATAAATAATAAAGATATATTAGATTATACTATATTTAGAACCATTATCATGTTTATTATTCATTCCATATTACTTAAAATCATGTTATAAAAATTACATAATTATTTAATATCATATTTGACGTTTTGTTGATATTCAGTACTTGAGTTGAAAATAATCATGTTTTTATATAAATTGTCAATGTAGTCAAAAGTCCATCATCACAAAAAAAGTTATTAATGATTTATATATATAATATATCCAGTATATATGTACTTAGATCCAATATATAGGTATTTCTAATTGTCATAACATTTGGAGAGATGAAATGAAAAGAAATGTTTATGGAGACTGTAATCCTTACATACGCATGACCACTATATTAATTTTTTTCATATTTAAATGAATGAAAACTAAATAATACATCGGTATATTATAATTACAGTATACTAAAATATTTTATATATGTTACATAACATCATATACACCATCTTTTATGTGTTCCATGTATGGCATTAACAAGTCATTTCACTTTGAGGGGGTAGCAGTCCACACATTCTCAAATGAAATTATCGTACTAACGCATTTTGGAAAGCATAATGGTGTGCTATAAATAAAAATTAATTAATAATCGATAAAATATAAATATAATATATGTTATATAAAAATAAATTTTCATCATAATGGCCACCATTAGAGGTGGTAGGTCAATATCGAATAATCATCGTTTCGTGTGGCAGTAGTTTGTTTTACACAGAAATAGTAAGTTTGTATCCATTAGATGGGGTTGTGTATATATGTAGTTGGAATCCTTCCCATAAAAAATTATACTATATTGAGAATATTAGTGTTCTTATCTAATCAATAAATAATAATATCATAGGTAGCGAAGAAGGAAAATTAAATAAAATAACTTGATGGAAGATGTTAACACTAAATCAGGTATGTTCCTTTGATTTGTGCCAAAAAGAATTCTTGAATTACCGTCAGCCAAAGGTATGGTTTTTAAAAGTATGTAAGGATTTTTTGGTCTTATTTCAGTATAATTGTGACAAGACAAGGGTCTTGATAGGAGTAACTTATTCGGGTATAGGTGGAGACCTTTTATAAGAGGGAGGAGGGGCACTTTAGGAAAGTCTATAAATATTAATGTATTATATATTAAATTTCAATTTTAAATAGTCCAAAATATATTTCAAATAGAAGATAATATGATTCTGGTTCGAATATGAATAATAAAATGATTTTTATACAAGTTTCGAATATTTTTTATCCTTGTCATTTTGGTTTAACCCTTATTTTACTCTATTAAATCTTATAGTGATATCATGTCATTTACATATTGTGGGTTAATTTAATTACCATATCATGTCAAAAGTCCCACACAAATGTAATTTAGGACATATTTGTAATTTTATTAACCATTTTCTGAATCTTTGATTTATTGGAATTTAATATAATTTAATAAACTATTTTATGTTTTCAGTTATTAATTATGTCAATTTTAGATACTATTCACAGTTGACTTGTTTTCAAATATATATCTATCATATTACTTCAAACAAAAGGAATTAACTCAAAGATAATATGACAATATATTCAATAAAATTCTTGTATGACATTAATTAAGTCAATTAATATTTATAATAAATTTATAATATCATTTATTTGAAATATTTATTAATGAAACAATCACTACATCATCCTTGTGTCATAAATAAATCTATTTATTTAATCACTAAAAATTATAAATACAATACGATGTAAAATTGAAATATTATAATACTTATAATGACTATTTATAGTCAAGTTTATCAGTTATATAACCCCATATGAAAATTTTTTCATTAAAATATACATGTTTTTGTTAAATTTCTCTTTACTTTAAATTAATTCTTATAAAATTTCATTTTCCCATCCATGTGGATCCATGGGGTCCCAAAATCATCCCAAGGATGACCATGGTCCTAATATCTCACCCAATAGGATTAGTACATGTGTTACGGTTGTTTTATATTATTATAATATTATATTTTACACTAATCTACCAGATTTATCATTTAACCATGGTAAATAAAATAATTACTGAAGATAATATTCATAATGTCAAAAAATAAAAGGTATCTATTCACATAGTTTTTTCCTTATGATTCCAAATTTGAAATCCATTTTTCCAAATTTAAAACATATAATATATTGTAATAAATTTTAAAATTAATTGTCATGGTCAGACCCAAAAAAATGTGTATTTAATAAGTATAAATACCCAAAAGATTGACATGTCTTTAAGTTCAATTTCAATATGATATTTCTTATAATTACTAAAATAGTAGTAAATGAAAAAATATAATCTTAAATATAATTTAAAAACATTAAATAATATTATTTAAACATATAAATCATCTCAATAGATATAGTAGTTTTAAATTAAAATGTAGCATATTTTTATTATTCATCAAAACATGGTATATATGAGAAAAATATCAAGAATTCACCCAAATTAAACTGTGATCTCCCAATAATAAATAAGAAGTTAATTTTTTCAAATATAACATTTAATGGTGTAAAAAATTAAATTTAAAAATGGGTTTCCATCAAAAGGTGGTAAAACTATAATTTTAGAAAAATAGTTATTTTATCCAAAAAATTGAATTTATTCTTATATAATATCTAGAAAACATATAATATGAATTTAAAACATTTAATTCAATATATAAAATAGATTTTTCATTTAATAAAAATAATTAAAGGGTGATATTATTTTATAAACACAATTATTCTCTTTTAAATAGGTTTTCATAAAAAACATACTTTATATTCGATTGGTTTTTATATTCATTTCAAAAAAATATGGTAACCAATAAATAATTATTTAAACAAGTGAAAATCATATTTCAAGATTTATATGATACTATTCATTCCTATTATTTCAATGGTTAGGCATTAACTACCATTTAAAATAAAAATAATAATATTGTATTATTTTTTAGTATAAGTCAATGTTGTGTGAAACGTAAGATTTTGAAGAAACCCATTGTTGAGTGTCGTAGACTATGGGAAAAAACATCCCCTTTAACGTAAAAATAACATATTAGTCAAAAATATTAACAGAAACTAATAATTATAATTCTATACATTCTAGGGCCATTACATTTACATACAATTTGGCCACAACCATCAATTTTTTTACATTACCTAGGTTATGAAGAAACATTTTAGAAATTATATTTCTACGAAGGGTTATAACTTTGAAGAACTTATTGGGATAAAATAATGATCATTTCTTGACTAGTTCATTATGTGTCCATTTTTTCAAGGCACTATAAATAAAAGATTCTAGGATTTGTCATTATGTTTTCTAAGGAATATTTGTCTATTTAGATGTAATATCATTATATGAATGGTCTAGGATTTTATATATTCTATTAGAGAAACGTTTAGTTAACCTTTATAAACTAGTGTTACAAAACATTACAGAGAACCCCACATGATATAGTATAAATAGGTTAACATAATAATGTTTTCATAATGTACATGAATGGACTAGTTAAAACCCAATGTTTCATAAACTTTAAAGTATATGTCATGATTTTGAAATCTAATAAATGATTTTTTAGGATTCCTCACAATGACTATTATTAGTCACATTATTATTTTTTGTTCTAGTCAATATATCGAGGAAGGAGGATTAACAATAATACTAATATACAATGTAGTGGTTGTCTAAATGAGTAACCAAATAATACAAGAATAGGAATGGTAATTTTTGTGATTATTCCTAATCATCTATCTTGTTAAATGACTAACCACCTTAGCTTTAGTGCTTTTCCTAACACACATCACAAGAGAAATATTGTAAAACACTAATATTTTAATAGAGTATCACCATATTAGATCATGTATATGTAACAAAAAACCACAAATATAAGGGAATGTTACGCCCAGATACTAAGCTATATCGACCATATAACATATAAGTGTTGATAACAATCCATTTTAAATTCTCTATTAATCATTAAAACTTATCTTTAATTCATTTTTTTCAAATATTCCATATTAATACTCCCAACTAATTACAAAACACAACCCACTCTCCTCCACATATCCAACATCAGATTACAAATTTTCAAAAAAATCCTAAAAAAATTTCATCCTTACTCTACTAACAATATAATCTACCCTTTTTTGATCATATATCCATCCATATATAGATTTTTATGCAATAATAAAGAGCTCAATTGAAGAAAAGGATATGTTCTTGAGAGATCACTTTTATATTATTAATTCTTAAACATAAATTAAATAGTATTTGTAACATCCCAAGAGTCTGTGTTTTATGTAACAGTGAGTTTTATATAACTATGTCATCCATTAATCGAACAAACTATCTTCGTATAAAAAAAATAATAACAATGAAATAGAGTATACACACCAAAATGAACGAAGGGCTTTTTATTCGAATACGGAACACCATAGTAACTACAGTGCACTGTGATCAAATGGTAAGCTTAGTTAACCAAAGATACCAATTAAATACCATATTAAGATTAATGGAAGACCGATCAAGACAACAAGAACCCCGAGTAAACAATGGGGGTCTTTGGAATCCATCAAAACAAACATAAGAATGGTTGAAGCCAACGCATCCGCACTGAGCACCAAAGGAATGACTTGAACCATCTTCACCTCTTTCTTCTTCAACAAACTTGATTTAAGGACACCCCGAGACCAGGTTTTATAGAGCACCTATCCGACCATTAGATTCCAACGGCTATAATTATAGTTGTTGGCTCCCCGATGATCCAATATCTTTTAATGTTTTATCTTCAAACATAAATGTTGAAGCTAAAATTTAAATACCCTAAAAGGTTCAAAATGGTTAATTATGAATTAATGTTTAAATGGTGAAAACAATAATAATGATAATATAACTAATTTAATGTTTTCATTCAAAATTTGAATTATATATGTGTGTATCAAATTTGAATTATATGAAAATGATTTTTCAAAATTATTATGCGTACCCGTGAGAGTTAATATTATTTCTTTCCACTATTAAATATATACGCTATAACTTGAGCAAATAAATATTTATTTAATCTAACACATGAATGACTATATTAAATTTGGTTAGGTTTTACTTTTAGTTTATGAAAATATGTGGATGAACCGATGGATTATATATATTTATAAATATTACGTCAAACATTAAGTTAAATATATTATACATACCTTTAAATTAAATATTTATAATGATAGCACAATAATAATAATACAAATGTTTTATAATTTGATCTTTTCATAATTAATAGTTTTAAAATTATCTCAGTTATGGGTTAAACAATCATTTTTAATAAAAACATAAAAAATTGGAGAATATAAATCATAATAGATTAAGATAATTGATTTATATAAATAAATAAATAAATAGAAATGACCAAATGTTTTATGATATAAAGGGGTTTAATAGTTTATCTTATATGTGATTTATGAATATCAACTTATCTTAAGATAATAATAATAGTTGATTAATAATTTAATGTTAATAATAATAATTATATTATAATTGATGTAATAATAAAAAAAATAAAAATTTTGATTTTATAAAACTGAGGGTGGCATTTCTTTTTAACGCAACATCACTCTCAGTCGTCTGATCCAACGCACCCCATCGCAGTTGTCCAAGGTCTTTTAACACCGCATCGCGTCAGGCCGTCTGATCGAACCCGGTTCAATCTTGGCCATTCCCGTTCTTCTAGATCTCTATTTTCTCCCACGATTTGTTTTCCTCTTCCTCCCTGCCACGTGCCTTCTTCTTCCTCGCGCATGCTAAACTACTAGACTAGGAAGCACTTTTCTGTACCTAGGCCGACGATGGACTTCGTCCCTTGTTTCCATGGGTTTGGCACCACCTCAGTCCTTAGATACCCTGTCGACATCTCCATGCAAGGATAGTGTCCTACTTTTAAGTCCCGGATTATACTGAAGAGAAGAGGGATTGCTTCGGGTTTTCTCGGATCTTCAAGCACCAACTCGACATCGTCACTTGCACCCCTTATCCTCCACTACAAGAAAAGGTAATAGAAATTTTCTTGTCTTTTTTTTTTCAGTTTCGGTGAATATACATATTTCTATATACTTTATATATATATATACATATATGTATATATAATTCCATAAGAACTATTTCATACATGTTTTCCTCTTCCTGCATGGAGAATCGAACCAGAGTAAAGTAACCCTACTTTTCTTCTTTGATTTTTATCATTTAGTTCTGGTTGATATATGTGTGTATACACTAATTTTTATATATATGTATGTGTATAACCCTTGTATATCTCTATCTGAATAAAAAATTGGGGTTTCAGGTTAATTATGAACATATAAAACTATACAAGTATGTGTATCATATATATATATATATATGTACATGTGAATGCATAAATGTATATGTACATCTATTTACAAACATAATGGACGTGTCTGGTTATATGTTTTAAAACTCATCATGATATAACATGATGATTTAACCATGTTATATTTTACCCTTAAAAATTATTATTTCATGTACGATATAAAAATTATGTACGCATATATAATGGGTAAGGATTAAATTTTTTTTTCTGATCACAAAATGGTTTCCCCAATGGAAGATTCTTAATTATCATCATTATTTTCAATTCATTTGTTTTTTTTGAAAACATTTAGCGTGAATCCCTTAAACACGTATATTTGTATAAAAATATATCCTCAAACTTATGAATCTACTTTGTTTTAAGCAAAGGTGATTTTATGCCAATAAGGGTATTGTGAAAACCATGTTTAAATTTTTATTTCTTGTGTAAGATCTCCATTCGATCTTACAAAAATTTAATTATGTATAACTTTAGAAATATAATTGAGTATATTTTAATTTGGTAAACCCATACATTTGTGTATATACATTTGAATTTATATATAGGTGTATACAACCTTGTATCACTATATTTTCTTCGAATTCAAAATTATTTAGAGAGATGTCTTAAGATTATTTCAAGCTTTTCAAAGGAATGACCTTAAAATTTAGAGTGCAAATGATTTTTTTTCATGATTAAATATATATTCCTATAGTTTGTATACATATATAAATTAATTCCCAAGCTAAAACTATTTTCACACCATGTATTCTTAATAGTATAAATATATGTATATACCCATAGTTTTAAATAAAAATCCACAACGCCAATTTATAAGCATGAATTTTAACTATGTATGACCTCGTTTTGAACTCTGGATTGTGATGTTTGAATTGTTAAAGTGTTTATGTTCATTTTAAGGTTTCTATTAATCCCATGGTTTCAATTGATAAGTTAATATCTAATGTGTATGGATTTTTATTACTTATGTGTTTATTTTATTAATGATTGTATTGTTCTTCATTGGCTATGAAAATTCATGCGAAATGGGATTATGAGTAATGAATGTAAGAATGAGACCCTATGAATGTAATACCACATCAAATATGTGAGGGATGTATTGGAATAAAATTATTATGGACGGGTGCTCCCGGAATTATATAGCACTCCAATGCATTGGGTAAAGGATGAGTCTCATGAGACATTATGCGCGACGGTCTTGGCGGTTAGCCTTCGTTTTCGCTGCTATGGAAATGGGGTAGGCGGTTAAACTTGACCCGTATTATGTTACATTTTAAGGTCATGAAATAAAGTCTTGACAATGTCTGGCATTATACATTCCCTCCGCATGTGATTATAAATGGTCGACCTTGGGATAGTTCAACTAACAGGATACCCCCTAGTTGGAATTTTCCTTTATCAATGAGAATGATATTATGAGGTATGCACTTTAATTCATGTGGTATGCTCTTATATGAAATTTATGTGCCGATAAATCGTGATATGAATGTTTTCCCTGTTTACAAAAAGTCTTTTAGAGCTGAAGTAATTTAGTTGTGAAATATCCATCATCTGTTCTTCACATACTTGCGCTCTCTGATTTATTTCTTCTTTGTGGTTTATTTTAAGAAATTACTTCTTTTATGTGTAAGTGGTTTTCAAGAATGTAGGATTTACATGTTTTAAGAAATAGATAATTCCTTGTTTTCAATGAATTGTTTTATCGTTTTCAAAATGACTGCCTTACAAAAGAAATTAATTTAACCATTTTAAAACCCCTTACTGGGGATATTTTTCTCACCCTAAGTTTTCGTTTTAAAATTTTTCAGTTTTGGGTTTGTTCTAACGAGGTTTTTCGATAGAAGCTGGTTTCCCAAAATCCTGATCCTCGTGATCCTATGTAGTAATGGGACATGATGTATTATTGTAAATGTTTGTAATTAATATTATTAGTACATCAGGCCTAATGGGCACCCGAAAGTCGGGGTCATTATAATATTAAATTATGAAATTATAATAAAAAAATATCCACTACATAGATATGTAATATAGAGTAAATTTAATACCCAATATTCATCCCCACTTCCAACAAGTGGGATATGAAACCATTATTTTTTGGTATAGAAAAGTACCTCTTAATGAGCTAATAAATTTTATTTTCCATCACCACCTATTGTTACTATATAAAATGATGGATTTATTTATTATATATACTAAATTTATTATATTATTCTACATATGGAATTATAAAACCACATATACCATTATACATCCTATTTTTTGGAAAACAACAACATCACTCGTGTCTACGGTGGACTACCACCACCAGTACCAATGTGATGAGTTTTTCATTTAGGATTTACATTGATAATAATAATTATATGTTAAATAAAATTATGTGATATATGTAACATAATTAGTTTTTTGAATTATGATATATCATATACCATCTAACATTCCATTATATGGGTGATACGACACTAACATCCTAGGATAATAATGAATATATCTTTTTTACATTAATTAAAATTTGTGAACTAAATGTTAATTTTACCTTAAATAAGATGTTATGTTTGATGGAATATCCGATACGCAATAACAAGTTTCATTGAAAACCTACATTACACACAACATTGAGTTATACTGAAAAATATTAAAATAATATTATTATTTGAAATGGTAGTTAACCCATTGCCCTTATATTATTAGGAATAAAAAAACTAACAATATTATGAGAAAATTTGTTTCTTAAATGTTTTAAATTTTACCCAACAAATTTTACAGAATTAAAATAATAATGAATCTAATTTTAAGCATAAATACTCTAATATTCATTAAAAGCTCGATTTACCGCTTTTTTGATGGAAGACCCTCTTTAAATATAGTTTTTGTTAATATTATATGTTCTATATTAAAAAATAAAATTATTCTTTAGAATTGAGACAACATAATATAATTTGGGAAAATTTTTGCTATTTTTCTGATAAAATTCATTTTTAATGAAAAAGTGAAAAATACAGTATTTTAATCCAAAACTACCTTTTAATATAATTTATTTTTAAAGATAGATTATATTTGTAGTTGGTTTTAAAGTTTAATTATATTATTTTATTAATATTTAATCCAATGTTGTTCATTTGGTGTAATTTCCCATTGGAAATTGGACATAAATATGTGTCAATATTTTGATAGTTATTATTTATTAAAAAATGCTTTTTTTATAGCGGGAATTAATTTTAAATTAATTTCTGAAATTTATATTTTTTCAATTTGGATAAATGGATTCCATATTTGGATTCATGATCTCTCAATTTTATAAATAGGAAACATTAATTTTTATACATTAGGAATATTTATTTCAGTAAAATATTATTTACTAGGGTTAATGGGAAAATATGGTAAATAAGGGTAACAAAGTATTATTATAATCACATTATATTACCCTAACAAGTGTCTTAATCATATTGTTTGATGGATTTCTGACCATGGGCATGCTTGGGTCGATTTAGGGCCCCATGGGGCCACATGGGAGTGATAATGACATATTATATTAATTAAATTAATGTAAAGACAAAAATGACTTAACCATATATCTTTTAGTAAATCTATTTTTACATTGGGTTATATAAGTTATATATTTATCTATAAATATTAATTTGAAATATAAAATGATATAATACATCATAGTAAAGACTCATAATTTATATGGATTTTTTTCTTAAATACATGGGAATTTTACGAGTCCACGAAAAATGAAGGCACGTGATTCGGAGGCCCGGTGTTCCTGGAAGAAATTTCTGAAGTTTTGTTCGGATACATTCAGTAAACGTATGTGTGGGATTTTATAACTTTTTAATAGGTGATCATAATTGAAATCTGAGGGCACCATTGAACTCGTAGCACCGATATTCACTTAAGGAGACTTACACATCGGCGACAGTGTGTCGAGTTTAAAATTTAGTTTTTGGGTTTTCAGGGAAAATAATATAATAAAGCGAGCATCACATTATGTTTTTTTCAGCTTCCATGTAGTTGTTTGGTGGTTAATACCTCCTAATGGATGTTGGAGTTGGACTATGACACCTTAACCTCCCATGAAAGGTTATAGTGGTGGGGCACACCCGAATCTAACCCCCCGTGAGATGTTACAATGTGGGGATCAAATGGGGCTAAACCCCCTATTTATGGAGGAGAGTAAAACCTCTCAAATCTCTCTCATTAATGAGGGAGAGCCTCTTGACCTCCCCTTTAATTAATTGGTTAAAATTGCCCAAATTAAGTTATGACAACACTCATGCATTAATTAGGATGGCCCGATTAAATTTAATTCACCAATTTGATTTTTTTCCAACAACTAAAAAAATAGAAAATCTATTATTTTTAGTTGGAATTTATCATTTGGAGGAGCTTGGGAAGAGAAGAGTTTAGGAGAAAAGCTCCCAACGAATAATGAAGAATGAAGAGTGCCGGTGAAGAAAAACAACGACTTCCTTCCATGGATCCTATTGATGTGGATCATTTTCCAAAACCGACCTTCCCTTCAAATCGTCGTCAACGAGCCGACGCATCTGAGGAATGGAAGTGTATAATGGACGCGGCGAACGACGAACTCTTTCAACTTCTTCATGCGAATTCATCATCGTTGACCAACGATCAAAGGTACGGGGTTTATTACTTGATGATGTTATTCATTTTCTTGTATTCATCAAATAGTTAGAAAAGAATTATTTGTGGATATGTTATTATTTATCTATTTTTCTTGATTAGTCAAGTGAAACCTCCCTAAACGCGGAGGGTGTGGGCCAACCTAACATGGCCCGACATCCTACGTCGATTTTCATTTTTGTGGCGTTCTTTGGCATGATGATTTAACTACGGAAAGGAAGTGATTTGACAAAGGCCGCACTACTCGCGGCCTTCGCGACTAGCGCCACCCCTGCGGTTCTCCAATGCTCCTGGTCGAATACCACCAGCCCGCGCCAGCCCGTACTTCCGGCCTTCCGGCCTCCCAGCCTCCCGGTTCCCTGACCTCCGCGCACTCCCCACTGGCCACCCCGAACAGGGCACCTAGCCACGATCCACCTGGCTGCTGGCCCGCCTGGACACACCTGAACCGGCCGCCTGCCAGGCCGCCCACTTGGCCATGCCTGAACAGACTAGTTGTGCCCTGCCCAAGCCGCGCCAGCCCGCCTGGCCGCACCCTACTCGAAATCAATCATCCTTCGTGTGAAACCCTATGGCTGGCTGTGCACTGACGAATGTTCCTAGATCCTATGTGGGTCTGACAGCTCTGACTACTGTTCTTGGATCCTTTTTTAGTCCGACAGTTTTGACTTGTCTTCCTGTATCTTATGTGGGTTCGACAAAATAGATATTCCCAGATCCTGTGTTGGTCTGATAGCTCTAACTACTATTCCTGGATCATGTGTGGGTCCGACAGCTCAAACTTCTTTTCCTAGATCCTATTTGGGTTCCACAAAATGTATTATTCAGTGGCTACATTAGATCATCTATATCTCTCAACAAAGGTTTTATACCTGTGTGAGCTGAGTTAGTGACTTATGTGATTTCATCATGATTGATATGGGTTACTTGATAATATATGTATAATTATGGGCATATAACTAAGTAATAGCTATCCGTTGATTTTATAATCTGTGGTTTGTCCTTTGTGGATTTTGAGAGACATTGGTGGTCTTGGGGACCCAACTGAGTATCGTTATACTCACCCCTACATGGGCTATGACCACACCTCGTTCTGTTGGATGCATACGAGGAACAGTGTTGACCGAAGCTGAGTGTAACAGGACTGGACGGTACCCGGAGTTGGACCACACAGCGTGATGGTACATGGAGGTGACGGATGGACATGGAGTTCTGTGGAGGCTATCTGTAACTACCCTTTTGGTAGGATTTCCCGGTGGATGATCCAGGAGCCGTTTTTCCTTTTTTCCAGTAATTGCCCATTTAGTTTCCTTGTACTTTAAAGTTGGGCTTGTATTTCTGGCCCCTTTTACTTTCCACACACTTTTGTTATATAGTTTACTTAGTGTTTTGTATCTATCTGTGTGATCTATAGTGTTTTTTTATAGTTCATAAAGGAAACACCTTCCCCGTTTTCGGGAATTATGCCTTTGGTTCTAGTCGCCAGCCCATGGCCTTTGGAAGGCAGGCTTGGGGTAGTCATGGCATGGGCTCGGGGGACGGGTCATGATAAATTGTTATTAGAGGAGTCTGTTTTGCTGCAGAACTTAAGACTCTAATCTTTTCTGTGAAGCGATAGAGTTAAGAGTATTCAGTGTGGTTTTCAGTTCCTGTATTCTGGTGTTGGTGTGGTGGCTGGCGTGTCCATACACCAAGACCCTGACTACTGATTTCCAACACAGTGCACGTAAACACTGATTGCATGTGTGTTTTCAAATGTTTTCTTTAAGTCATCTCAACTAGGTCAGATCACCAGGTATAATCTTTGACCATGTCACATCTTTTTCTTTCATGATGCCTCCCCACTGAGGACCAATGAGAGTCCCGAGATTTGTACACACAGAAAGCCCACCGAGCGATGAGGCCTTGGTGCAGGGACCTTTACCAGTGGACGCACCAGCGGCACCACTTCCCATTGGGCCACTGAATCCACCATCCCCAGCAATAGACGATGTGCACCACTTGAGCATGATGAACGAGTTCCAGCACCAGAGGCCACCCAGGTTCAGGGGCGAGATGGACCCACAGGCAGTTGATGATTCGTTGGAGGCTATAGTGAGAGTCTACACACTAGTACGAACACTAGCAGGATTCATGGAGATGTTTACTGCCAGCCTTATACAGGAAGTAGCGGTAAGATGGTGGATCATGATGCTCCAGGTTCATGATGAGGTGAAACTACTCTAGGCGGACTTTGAGATCCTGTTTCAGGCGGATTTTGTCCCAGAAACCCTATATGAAGTGCGGAAACCAGAGTTACTTCATCTGTAGTAGGGTATCATGACAGTGGAACAATACTCAACGAGGTTCACTGACCTCTCACACTACTCCACAGATATGGTGAGGGACCCATTATTCAGGGGCCATACCTTCAAGGAGGGTCTCAGGTGAGATATCAAGGCTTCGATGATCTCCCCCAGCATCTCGACACAGGCAGGGGTGTTGGAGAGATTCCTCTTAGTAGAGAGATTCCTTGCTGAGCAGTCTCCAGGAGTGAGACCCACTACTAGTCGACATGTAGGGGAGTCTTCTACATCTGGCAGTAGACATATATCGCAGAGGACCAAGAGGACCAGACCCATGGGTGGATGACTGCATGACACAGGATCGGTTGTACGGGGCACTCGGGGTAGAGACACACATGCCCGGAGCGGGCATTGTTACTCATGCAGCGGGCATAGTCACATGGCTTGTGATTATCCAACCCACCGTTTGGATGATCAGAATATGGTCGAAGGAATTCCCATGCAGAGGCAGAGGATCTGGTCAGGAAGCTGTTGGTGGGTGACGTTTCAAGGTGTTACTGCCCCCACCACAAGGAGGTCCACCCCGACAACATGGAGGAGGTGGACATGGGTGAGAGCTCGGCTCCAGGAATCTGAGTCATATGATCATGGCGCTCCAGAAATGATTTGAGGTACGATCTGTGCCTACTTCACCTTAGCTACAGTACTTATAGAAAAATGTACCAGTCACTCTTTCATTACCAAAACCCTTGTTCAGAGCTCGTAGATTCCGACGGAGCCGTTGGCTCGATCCTTACGGCTAGAGACTCATACGAGAGTATAATAGATGATTACACACTAGTTCCAGCAGTGGGAGCTTACTCTAGGAGGTGAGGGCTTCGGCTGAGATCTCCCCATAGCGGCGTCGAGGCCTTACGACGTCATCTTGGGTATGGACTGGTAATCTACTGTCCATGCACAGATAGATTGTATTAGGTGTAATGTGCGGTGTGTATGCATGGATGGGACTAGGTTCACCTTCACCGGCGAGAAGGAACCTTTGCAGCATAGTATGGACTTACTCGGAGGAGGGTGAAATCGATCACTAATCAGTAGGCCTACCTTACCCTCGAAGTTGTAGATGTGGAGAGTCCGACTTATCCTGTAGTGGTGGAATAGTATGTGGATGTTTTCCCTGATGATGTACCAGGTCTACCTTGTCGTAAATAGGTGGACTTCTACATTGACTTGTACCCCTGGACGACATTGATATCTACACCAACATATTGGATGGATCTCTCTATGCTTCATGAGCTGCGGGTACAACTGGAGGACTTGTAGGGTAATGGATTCATTCCGCCCAGTGTTTCACCCTGGACAGACCCGATACTCTTCGCCATGAATGTAGATGGAAGCTTTAGGATTTGTTTCGACCACTGTCGCCTGAACCAGGTGACTGTGAAGAACAAGTACCCACTCCAGAGGATTGAAGATCTCTTTGATCAGATGAAGGGATCATGGTGGTTCTCAAAGATAGACCTCAGATTAGGCTATCACCAGCTCAAAGTTCGAGGCGAGGATGTGCATAAGATGACCTTCAGATTTTGGAATGACCACTCTAAATTCCTAGTTATTCTATTTGGAGTAACCAACATTGTAGCAGTGTTCATGGGACTCATGAACAAGATCTTCCAGCCATACCTCGATTACTTTGTTGTAGTCTTCATCGATGACATACTGATCTACTCAACTTCTAAGGAGGAGCGTTCCTACCATTTACGGGCAGCATAGGACACAATCTAAGAGAACCAACTTTTTGGTAACATCTCGAAGTTCCAGTTCTGGATCCGAGAGGTGCAATTTTTGGGATGCGTCATCTCAGAGGCTGGAGTTGCAGTAAATCCAGTGATGTTTGAGACAGTGCATGCTTGGGAGCAACCCAGGAGTGTGACGGAGGTACGAAGTTTCTAGGGAATGGCTGTTTACTACCGAAGTTTCGTACAAGACTTGTCCAGAGTTAAACCACCACTATATGCCTTGACAAATAAGGGGAAACCCTTTGTGTGGACAGAGAGATTCCATCAGATCTTTCAGAAGACGAGGAATATGTTGACTATTTCCCCCATCATGAGGCTTCTATTGGAAGTCATAGGGTATATAGTCTACTACGACACATCAGGGAACAGAATCTATTGTGTCCTGATGTAGGAGTGAGCATTGATCAAATATGGTTCTCAACATCTGAGACAACACGACTAGATTTACACTACCCATGACCTGGAGTTAGAAGCAGTGGTCTTCGACTTGAATATTTGGTGACACTATCTGATGGGCGAACATTTTACAATGTACTCTGACCACAATAGTCTCAGTTATATCCTCTCTCAGAAGGACCTGAACCTAAGACAACGACATTGGCATGAGTTCCTCCAAGACTATGACTTTGAAATAGTCTATACTCATGGAAAGGGGAACATTGTGGTAGATGCACTCAGCAAGAGATCTGGTATACAACTGCTAGGTGAATGGATGGAGCAGTTGTCCACTTTGTAGATATCCTTTATGGATAGAGATGGAGCAGATTTCCTACAGTCCCTTACAGTCACTCCCCCACTTCTTCATCGTGTTAGGGAGGCACATCGTGGAGACACTAACTTCAAGACACAACATGCTCAGATATCCACAGGTCATGCGCCTAATCGATTTTCTGAAGGTGGGGAGCATGTCGTCCTCTTCAGAGGACGTACTATGGTGCCAGTGTAACTTCAGAAGGAATTGTTGACAGATTTTCACACATCCCCTCTAGCGGTACATCTAGGAGTGGAAAAGATGTACCAGGGCCTTCGATGACAGCACTGGTGGCCAGGTATGAATAAGGTAGTAGTGGAGTTTGTCTCTTGATGCCTCACTTTCCAGCAAGTGATGGCGGAGCACCAGGTACCAGCAGGTTTGTTAATCCTTTTGTGGTCCAAGAGTGGAAGTCAGATGGGATATCCATGGATTTCATGACAGGTATTCCACATACATCCAGGGGTCATGACTCGATTTGGGTGTTCGTCGACCAAATCACCAAGTCGTCCCAGTTCCTACGGATCATAGAGCCGGGTACAATAGAGAGCTTGGGACACCTCTATGTGCAGAGGATTGTGCGTTTACATGGATTGCCTTCTTCTATTGTCTCCGATTATGATACACAATTTACATCCCTACTATAGAAGGGTTTTCAAGAGCCTTTTAGGATACAAATTCATCTGATCACTACCTTCCATCCTCAGATGGATGGTTAGACTGAGAGAACCATTAAGACCCTTGAGGACATGATGCATGCTTGTGTCCTCAACTTCGATCGCAGCTCGGAGGATCACTTACCTTTGTGGAGCTTTCATACAACAATATTTATCACTCCACCATAGGGATGGAACAATTTGAGGCATCGTAAGGGAGACCTTTAAGTTCACCACTGTGTTGGACTGACCAAGGAGAGTCAGCACTAGTGGGACCAGATTTGGTAAGGGCTACCACAGAGAAGGTGAAGATCATCCAGGAGTGGATGAAGACTGCTAAGAGTATGCAGAAATCATAACCTGATAGAATACAGAGGCCTCTCAAGTTCAAGAATGTCCACCATGTCTTCCTAAGGGTCTCACCTCGATGGGGTCTATGAATATTTGGCCGAGACGACAAGTTATCTCCGAGATTCATCCGACCTTTTCAGGTCCTCAGTAGAGTTGGTGAGGTGGCATACCGCTTAGCTCTACCACCACAGTTCCTCCAGGTGTATAATGTATTCAACGATTCCCAGATGAGGGGATACGTGCATGAACCTTCTCACATCATTGACCATGAGGAGCTGGACATCGACGATGGGGCGACTTTTACGGAGGTTCTAGTGGGGATTGAGGATCGACAAGAGTGGGTTCTTCATGGACGGTCGATACCTCTGGTTCACGTATGTTGGTAGTATGAGAACCTCCAAGAGAGCACATAGGAGAGAGAGGCTAAGATTCATGCTCAGTACCCCCATTTGATCCCTTAGTTTGAGTTGTAGATTATGGGGATGTAAAGCCCTGAGGTCGAGATAATGTTAAGAACCGAAATTCACATGGAATTTTTTTCTTAAATACATGGGAATTTTATGAGCCGGAGAAAATTGACGATTTGTGATTCTGAGTCCAGGTGTTCCTAGAATCAATTTCTGATATTTGTTTCAGGTACATTCATTAAACGTACAAGTGGGATTTTATAACTTTTGAACCGGTTCTCAAAAATGAAACCTGAGGGCACCGTTGAACTCGCAGCGCCGATATTCGCTCAAGGAGACTTTCACATCAAAAATAGTGGGTAGAGTTTAGAAGATAGTTTTTTGGTTTTCATGGATAATAATAAAATAAAGTGAGCTTCAGTTTATTTTGTTTGAGCCACCATTTGTGTGTTTAGTGGTTAAAACCTCATCACGGAAGTTGGAGGTGGGACCACCACACGTTACCCTCCCATGAGAGGTTATGGTGGTGGGGCCCACCTGAATCTAACATCCCATGAGAGGTTATGACGTGGGGACCACATGAGGATAAACCCCCAATTGATGGAGGAGAGTAAATACTATCAACTGTCCCTCATTAATTAGGGAGATCATCTTGACCTCCCCATTAATTAATTGGTGCCAACAACTCTAATTAATTTCTGCCAACACACATGCACTAATTAGGTGGTTCCAATTAAATTTAATTCTCCAATTTGAATTTTGTACCAACAACTAAAATAATAGACAATCCATTATTTTTAGTTGGAATTTCACAGTTGGTGGTGCTTGGGAAGAGAAGAGCTTGGGATAAAATCTCTAAATGAAGAAAGAAGAACGAAGAACGAAGAACGCTAGCAAGGAGAAACATAGATTTCCTTTCTCAAATCCTACCGACATGGAGTTTCTACCACAACCGACATACTATCCGCATTGGCATAACCGAGCTCACGTAGCTCGGGATTGGAAGTGTACGATGGACGTGACAAACGATGAACTCCTCCATCTACTTCCTACGACTTCATCGCCGACGACCAACAATCAATGTTAGGGGGTATATTACTTGATGATGTTATTCCTTTTCTTATCCTCTTCAAATGGATAGAAATGAATTTTTTTGCGGATATGTTATTGTTCATCTATTTTTCTTGATGAGCGATGTGATACCTCCGTAAATGCGGAGGGTGTGGGTCAACCTAACATGGTCTGACATCCTCCGTTGATTTTCCTTCTTGTGGCGTTCTTCAGCATTGCGAAGTAATGACGACGAGGTGATGAAGGCAGTTATTAGAAAAATTCCATGTGACCCAGGGCCTCCGCAAATTGCGCTACCCCTATGGTGCTCTAGTTCTCTTGGATGAATACCACAGGACCATGCCGGCCCAACCTTCCGCCCTCTGGGCCTCGCTGCCTCCCGGCTGCTCGACCTTTGTGCGCGCCCTGCTGGACTCCCCGAACCGGCCGCCTGGACGTGCACCACTCAGTTTCCGGCCTTTTTGGCTGCCTTCCTGGCTTCTCGCCTAGCCGTGCCCGAACTGGCCGCCTGCCTGACTGCCCACCTGGCCGCGCCCGAAATGGTTGCCCACCTGGCCACACTCTGCCCGAATCGCGCCTGCCCAACTGGTCGTGCCCTGCCCAGCCACCTCCCGGCTGCCGGACCTTCCGAACCAAATCGCGTTCCCCCTCATGGCGCCATGGGAAAATTAGTCAAGCCGCACCCTCTAGGACGAGTCGTGCCTTCCCGACGCTCTGGGCCGAACTGGCCTCACTCTGGGCCGAACTACCCTCGCGGCCTATTTGGCCAGGCCTAACGGGCCGGACCAATCCCAATAGGCCAGCCTTCCCAATGGGCCCGGCCGGACCCCTCTGGTCAGCACGGGTCGACACTAACCAGGTCAGCCCAGACTGGGTTGGGCTGAGTCAGTCTGACCAGGTCAGACCAGACCCGAGCCCAACACTAACCCTTTACTTTCGTTGGCTATATCTTTGGCACCAGATGTCCATTTCACAATCCATCAGCGGCGTTGGAAATCATAGAGCATAGTCGTCCCATTGAGTATACCACACTAGAGTTTGTGGTTTAGTTGAGATACGGTCAGGTTGGATCATACATGAATCCAACCAGGCCCCCCAGGACTAAAAGGCTTATAACTCACAGACTGTGCGTCTGATTGACGCGCCATCTATTGCATTGAGACCCCAATGACGTGGTAGAAATTTGAGATACTTAATCTTTGGACTTCATGGAAGTTGATTTATTGACACTCGGCTTGAGGAGAGGACCCTCCCGGAATCATGCACGCTTCGTGCAGAACCCTATGGATGGTTGTGCACTAATGACTGTTCCTAGATCCTATGTGGGTCTGATAGCTCTGACTACTATTTATGGACCTTGTGTGGGTCTGATAGTTGTGAATTATATTCTTGGATCCTGTGTGGTTTCGACAGAATAGATGTTCCTAGATCTTGTATGGGTTCGACATCTCTGACTACTGTTCCTAGATCATGTGTGGGTCCGACTTCTTAGACTTCTGTTCCTGGATCCTGTGTGGGTTTGACAAAATAGATGATTCAGTGGCTACATATTATCATCTAAATCTTTTTACAATAGTTGTATACTTGTGTGAGTTGAGTAAGTGACCTTTATGTTTTCCTCATGATTGAGATGGTTTATTTGATAACTTAGGTATATGTATGGGCATATACCTATCTAATAGCTATCAATTGATTTCATAATTTGTGTTTTTTCCATGGTGAATTTTGAGAGTCCTTGGTGGTATCGGGGTCCCTAATGAGTATCGTTATTCTAACCCTTGCACGGCCTATTCCCTCAACTCGTTGTGTTGGATGCAGACGACAAACAACGCCAACCGAGGCAGAGTGTACCAGGACTGGACGATACCCAGAGGTGGACCACACGACTTGACTTTACATGGAGGATATGTACGGACGTGGAGTGTTGTGGAGGCTATTTGTACAAACCATTCATGTAGGATTTATCAGTGGGCAATCCAAGAGCCATTTTTTCTTTTTCTAGTACTTGTACTTTTAGTTTCCTTGTACATTACCGTTGGGATTGTATTTTTATCCCCTTTTACTTTGAGCACTCTTTTGTTATACAGTTTACTAAGTGTTTTGTATCTAGCTGTGTGCTCTGTTGTGTATGTTTATAGTTCATAAAGGCAAAACCTTCCCATTTTTAGGGAATTACGCCTTTGGTGCTAGTCGCCAGCCCCTAGACTATGGAAGGCGGGCTTGGGGTAGTCACAGAATGGGCCCCTGGGTAAAGGTTGTGATAATCATTATATTTTTTTTTATAATTTTTAGACATCATGTAAATATAAATATTTATGACACAATAATGATTCAGTGTTTACCGTATTCATGAATGATTCAAATAAATTAGATTATAGCGATGAAACCAATATCAACAACCTGTCCAATTATTAATGGATGATTTTATTTCGAACATGAGTCATCTTATATTCAACTTAAATAAGTTTTGGACCATTAAAAACCTAAAATCATTGTATAATAAAATATTATTTTTAATCATTAATAAAGAGCCCCTCCCCCTTATAAAAATCACTCACTTATAACCCATTATTCATACTAATCATGCCCCATGTATTATCCAAACTCATCGAAATTAATCTATCTACATCCCTTGTAAGGCCCTGACCCTAGTTACCCAGATTTGGTGCATTATTTTAATACATTATATTGATTACAAGGAATCAAGTCCTGAATAACTAATCAGTTTAGCAGTCTTGGAAAATAGATTACATACTTGAATGTTACATTACACTTCTTAACATACAATACTACATAAACAATCCTTCATGAATTCCATTATCTATTGGCCTAACCCTGCATTTCAATCTCAATACACTTCTTGGAATCCTAGGAAAAATAAAACATAAAAAGGGGTGAGCTCAGATGCTCAGTAAGGATAACAATACAATGGAAACTTTCATAAAGAAGCATAAACATATAAGGCAATGTATAAATAAACAAAAGAATTTTAAACATGAACTTCGGAATAATATGGAAAAAATATAATGAAGTAATTCCATTTACATATTCACATGGATATTATATTAATCGAATAATCACATGCAATATCACTAACCACTTTCATAATGATGTAATGCATAATGTTAGACTATCATAACCACATAGTCAAGGCCTTATTCCAAGACTAAAAATAAGATTTTTTTCAAGGCCATGTGCCAAGACACTAGTTTGTCTCATGAGACCTACCGATGCATCAAGATTCTATAGCGGGATCCACCCATTACATACTAAGTCCAATGCATTCCTCATATGAAAATATTTAAACATAACATAAACATTCGTTTTAAAACTGGCTTATGAAATGTGAATACATTACCCATAAACCATGAATGGTATAAAAATAACACGTACACAGTAAAACATATCAAAAAAACATCAATACAATATGGAATATTTGTATAATAATAAATCAACTTCCAAAAAGTTTAAAATCCATTAATGGATTTTGACATAGATGAAAATAATTTGTAAAACTCTTTGAGAGAAATATAACTTTTTATAATATCATTTAAAATTCACACATTTATAAATGAAGTAATTTAAAAGAGATTTTTAAATCAAATTTTCCCATACAACTTTGATTCTTTTGAAATGAATTATCATTTGAAAACATTCATGTCCATATAAATAAACCCTTAAAATCATTTTGTAAACATTGACATTAATTAAAAATATTTAGAAAGATAAATCATTAAAACATTTAAAATTCTGATCTTGATAAAGGGTACCTTTAAAAAATCCATAAAATATTCATTTTTTAAATCATTTTCATGAAAAATGGACATGGATGATAAAAATGTTCAAGTATATACTTACAAATAAACAATATCAGATAAGATTGAGATTGAGGAATTAACCCTTACCAATTTGGTAACTTACGAAACATACACCCCATGAATGAAGTATCATACAATGAATATGTAAATACACATAAATTAAATTGTATTACACAACGAATACAATTATGGGTAGTACATACACCACACAAAAGTTAATAGTGGCAACATGGCATGAATCTCACAGGAATAAAGAGTGAGATGAAAACCCCTTACCTTGCACTTTCCTTTAGTCGTGGGTACGTTTAACCACCTGTATGAAGAAAATAGTATGTTATTAAATTATACCAGAACCATATTAAAATTTATGATATCATACATTATTCATTTATGACTTTTTACTACCCATTTAATAATAATTTCCATGTTAAATTCAAATTTCGGGAAATAATCGCTTTCTTTATTGTACGTGTTTTAACTTGTTACTCTTGATTGTATCACATAGATCATGAATAAAATAATTCCAGAATATGAAACATGATTTATATATCATATATATTTAGAATATATTTATGTAAAATAGATATATATGTGAAATAGAAAACACCGTTTACGGAGACGGTAGTCTGTACGTACGCATAAACGCTGTTTCTGTTTTCATAACGTATTGAACGGAAATAAGTGAATAAAATATATGTAAGTAAATATATATATATATATATATATATATCTACAGTAGAATTATTATTTCATATATTACAGACATATTAGTAATATGTATTTTTATAATCGTCGATGAATGGTGAATGTGGAAATGAATCTCATCATGTTGTGGAGACGGTAATCCGTAGGTACGCATGAGCGACAATATCATTTCCTTAAAGGTGTGGAATTGGATGGTATATTAATTTTATAGAGACATTATCATGTTATTTTTATTATTTATATACATATTACTCATCATTATATGCATCCAAATAACACAGTGTTGAATAAAAAATTACACCACGGCGTGGAGACGGTAAGTCGTACGTACGCACGCATGGTGACATTATCATTCAAAAAATGGCTATAATAATGAATATAGTTGTGATATATTTATAATAACATCAAAAAATATATAATATACTTGGTTTATTATTTTATAATGGAAATAAAAAATAAAGAATAAGTGGAAGAATAAAGGAACTTGAAAGAGGGTGTTGAAAGCATTATCTCTTCTTCAGGTTCTTCCTTTTGATTTGATAAAAAGGGATCCCTAGGTTGGCTTAATGATCAAAATAAGGCCTCTATGTTGAAGTGAGGGAAGTTGAGAGAATATTTGGGCAGGGTTTGGCCGAGCCAAAAGGCTTTTATGGTATGAATTTGAGAGAAGGGGAGTGCCCTTTTATAAGAGGGTTGAGGGGCACCATTGAAAAAACTAGAAATATTATTTTATAATAATTTAATATTCATTTTCTAATGGATAAAAAGTGGATTATTTAAAGTTTAATGTGGGGATTGGTCTACCACCACTCAACCAATATATTTAATATAGGTTTGGGTCACTATAATAACTTTATCTTTTTTATTTAACTCTTAGTTAAATAGTTTGACATTTACCATGTTTCTTTGTATTTTTATATTATATAGTCAATAAACTTACTATAAAATTCCAAGATACCCCAAAGTAGTCCATTAATAATACACCTATAATTATATAATTCAATTTGCCGAAAATTATATTTTTATTAATAGAAAATCAATTAATAATATAATATTTGTTTTAAAAACTCCTCTGTGTCAATTTTAATACTATATAATAATTGATTTTTTTAAAGTATTAAAAACTTCATTAATTCAAAAAAAATTCATTTGATAAATCCTAACGTGTCATAGAAACTAATAAATGTTTTTAATGTCATCAAAAATTTAAAATTATATTTATTTTAACATTTATAGTATAAATTATTTGGTTCTTTCATTAATAAGGAAAATACTGCATCATTATTGTGTCATAAATAAATTTAATTGTTCAATGTCTAAAAATTATAAATAAAATACCATTATTTAGGAAATATCTTTATCTTTATAATAAATATTTATAGTCTAAAATATTACATATATAACCATATTTAAATTTTTTTTCTAAAAGATATATACTTATGTCATTTTTGTATTTACTTTAACATAATTTATATAAAGTGTCACTATCACTTACAAGTGGATCCATGAGGTCACCAAATAGACCCAAAGATGGACATGGTCAGAAATGTATCAACCAATAGGTTTAGGACACATTTTAGGGTAAATTATTATTATTATAATATTAATTTTTACCCTTATTTAACGGATTTAACCTTTAACCATGGTAAATAAAATATTTACCGAAGTAATTATTAAAAATATATAAAGATAAAAAATACCTATTTACACAATTTTGACCTCATAATTATAAATATGGAATCCATTTTTCTAAATTCAAAACACAAAAGTGGCAGAAATTAATTTAAAATTAATCCCCGTTGTTAAAACAAAAATCGTGTTTTTAAGAGATAATAACTATCAAAAGATTGACACTTCCTTATGTCCATTTTAAATGTAAAATTATGTCCAATGACTAACATTTTATTAAATGGTAAAAATATAATATAATTATATAATAAAATCACACAGATTCATAATTTATCACTATTAATTATTTCGATTAAAAAAGTTGTTTTTAATTTAAACATAGTAATATTCACTATTTATCAAAATATGAAACTTATCCGAAAAGTACCAAAACATTACCGTAAGCTAATTTAAATTTTTCAAATCCAAAAATGAAGTCCATTTTCAATGGTAAAATGTATTAAATTTTAAAAAGTGGGTATTAATATTCGTAACGGCCAGTTTGATTGGTTGTGGTGTGTGTTAGAACTCGAAATTGTGTACTACACACGCTAATGCATTATTAAAAGAGAAGAATACTATGAAATCTTGTGGTTTTATGTCCCTCTTCTCAATCTAGAATCATTACCCCTGGAATAGGGAAATTCAATTAAACCTTTTGGTTCAAACCGAAGAGAGATACATGATTTAATGGTTAAAATCTTCTCTTATGTTATTTTGTTTTATTGTACATCTCAATCCCCCTAATCTCTTTTTTCCTTTATTTTATAAAACATTAGTATAATAAATTTACTAGGTTGTTTTTATGATAAGTATACGAGTTACACTTACACCCAACTGCAACTAATGGGTAAATAACATACTGTTTCTATGGACAACGAACTATTGCCTCACGAAACGATGATTGGTCAATCATCTCCTACCACATGTTTGGTAGAAATTAAGATAGAACAGTATTTTTATGATATATAAATTATATTTATATCATTTATATGAATATTTATATTTCATTTATATAATACCATTATGGTTTCCATAGTGGGTAAATACGATAATTTCATTTAAGGAAGTGTAGACTACCACCCCTCAAAGTGATATGACTCATTTATTCCATATGTGGAACATATAAAGGATTGAGTAAATGAAATTATGTATAATATTATACTGGCATAATAATATCTAATATTAATTAGTTTTTAGTTCCATTAAATATGTAATATAAATAAAAATAGCATTCATGAAAACGTACGACTTACTATCACCTTGAATGGTGCATTTCATTTTTTATCTCCAAATATTATGTACTATTATAAATACCTATGTATTTATTTTAAAATACGTGATATATTTTATATATATGACATATAAAGCATTAATATCATTATGGAGATAATGAACTTTTGACCACAGGGACATCTTGTAAATATAACAAGTTCATTTTTGATTGAAGTAAAAAATATCGACAAAATAACCCTTATTGACATAAATGATTGCATAATGTTTATAAAATATTAATAAGTAAAATAAAAGTAAAAAAATATGTCAAATTTTATGATGAATTTTGAAATAAACTTTAGTTTATTATTCAGGAGATTAAAGAATGAGCGGGTCATGTCGGACACAAGGTAAGGGGTTTCTTTTCTCACTTTTAATATCATGAGATTTCCAATTGTTCACCACTTATTTATTGCATGTGGTGTATTGCGTACTACCATTTGATATATATTATCATGATTATGATTATATACATGGTATTTGATTTATTTGGTGGTTATTAACTTTTATTCGTACGACTCGATTGATTACACCGTGGTAAGCGGTTTTAATCTCACTTCTTGTTCCAGTGAGATTCATGCCACTATTTATTTTTTGTGGTGTATGTTTTTCACATGATTGTATTTATTTTGTAATATAAATTAATTTATTAGTATTTAAAACTTCATTGTATTATCCTAATTTCATGGGGTGTATGTTTCATAAGTTACAAAATTGGTAAGGGAATTTCTAATTTCAATTTGCACTCATTAGGTATTATGCAAACATTATTGGATTATTTTACTACAAGATTTTGTATGAAATAAATATTTATTTATTTATTTATGTACTAGTTTCCACTTCAATTTGTGTGGATATACTTTTTATACACAATCACTCCATTAATAAATTCTAAATTGATTAATATGAAGTTGATAAGAGTAATGTCATCTAAATTTCAATTCATTCAGTTAAACATCCAAGTCATTGCTGTTTTTTTACATGAATATGTGTGAATGTCCTCTGATTGATTTAAATTTAATATCCAATAATAATGAGTGAATTTTCATTTTTCACATTTAATTATTTCATTTATTTATCCTTAACATAAGAATGTTGTCTTTATTAGGAATTTCGTGTCAATTTACATTCCATTGATACTTCTTTGTTTTTCTGAACCAATTCACTATTATATGGTATATATACTATACTTATACATAGTATATCATGAATTCCTTTATTCACATAATATTACAATGTTTTTATTACCTCAATTATGTTTATTCAAACATCTGTCATTTAGTTAGGAACTCAAACTAAAATATCATTTTAAATGTTTTAAATATTAATTCTTCTAAATCATTCTCAATAATGTCCATGTTTTAAAAGTGGATTTAAGGATTTATTTATATGGAAATAATGGTTTGAAAATATTAATGTATTTAAAAGATTCAATGTGGCATGTGACACTTTGATTCAAAAATATCTTTATTAATTGTTTTAAATGGTTTTGAAAATTGTTTGATGAATCATTGATTATGTTTATATCGTTAAATGATATGTTGTGATTGCAATGTGGGAATGCTATCTTTACTTTATGCTTGTTTTATGAGTTATGAATATGTTATGAATATTGGACATTGTTTATGTATAAGGGTGGTTCTGTGATAAACCTCACTCTAATTCATTAGGTCACATGATGGAGGTAAACGTTAATGTTTCTCCATAGATAATTAGGTAATATAATGTGATGGGTATTCCAACATAACTCCCTATGTAGCTATTATAGCTACAATGTTAGTATGATATTGATGCCATAAATTACATTAATGATTTATGGTTTTTATGTGTTATACATAAAACTTATTATTTCATGAGGTATGTTATGATAGAAAAGTATGGTTTCATTGATTTGTATTTATTGATGGGTTAATGTTTCCTTTCCTTATTTAATAACCCTTACTGAGCTTTTTATGCTCATAACATGTTTTTGAAATGTTTTCCACATGAATGAAACATGAATAGGGTAAAATATGGGATCATGGAAAATTCATGTTGTCTATAACATTTAACTAGACATGTTTCATATTATGAGTTTTTATTTTATGAAAAAATGGATACCGAGTAGTAGTGTCTACATATAATTTTCATGTTGATATGTAATAATTATGGAAAAATTTGCCAAAATTCTAAACCAGAAAATATCCTCAATTTCAATTATTCATTTAATTAAAGATTATGTATTGTTTTATGGTCGTTTCCTTTTAATGACAACGTCATTCATGTGTGTAATGGATTACCCCTCCTTGTGTGACGTGATTCATTTTTCACTAAATATTTTTCATGGAATGAAATTATGGAAAATGTTATGAATATATGTGAGAAATTTTATTAAATGATTATTTAGTGGCAATATATTATTTAAAATTATTTAAGTATATCCTTCGTGAAAATCGAAACAACTTTCATGTGTTTGTTTGATATACGATCTCCATGAATAGTGTAATCACTTTTCTGTCACTAAATTATATATATTATACTAAATAAATATATAATTAATATATATAATATTTTTATCATTTCTGTAATTCTGGATATGATTTATCCATGATCAAATTAAATTCTAAAATATTACAAAGGTAAAACATACATGAAATACAAAGTAGTTATCAGTGAAAACATTGATTTGATTAATTATTTGAAAATAATTTTATGATAAAATACTATTAATAAATCAAATATGAAATGAGATATACACTTAAAATTCAGTAATATCATTATAATAATAATAATATATTTTTTAAATTGGAGGTTCAATCACAGAAAAATGATTTTGTATCTGTGATAAGGGTTTATTATCTAACTTTTATGTAATTGATACATATGATATATTCACAAATAGTTCGTATGTATTGTTTATATACTGACCAATCTGATAATTTTTATTTTCAATCTAATTATCTTAATAGTAACAAATGTTTTATTTGATTTTTTTCTTTTATGGGAATTATGATTTATCTTTACGAAATTGGTAAGGGTGTCTTTCATAATCTATGAATTCATTGAGATTGTATTGTTTAAGTCTCCCTTGAAGAAATTTTTTTCTATTTTTATCATAAAAAATATATTCCTTTTCCAACAAGAAATTCATGAAACTTTTCGGTAATCTTACCAATTCTCAACTCTTTGATACATTAATTCATTGAGAATTTTTTTTAGGAATGTATGACATTATTTATCGGTTCGGTCAAAAATTGTTTTTCATCAAAATCTATATTTATTGAAAATGTTTTCCAAATGTTGCTAACAATTAATAAAATTAATTATTAAATATAATTTTTATATTCTTTTTTATATCTTGAATTAAATCTCTGATGATATGTTATAAATTCACAACATTATGTATTCCATCATTATGAATTTAGATATTTACATTCCATGAGATTATTCTATTAGTAATAATGTACATGGTTAGGTTTCAAGATCATGTGAATATTTATATGACATTATTTTATCATTTTTTTCCTAAAATGGTATACTTATGTTATTGACTATTGACATGTTTTTATTTTATTTACCTAGCCATATTGATTATTTATTCTTTATTCACGATAGCTTCCACTGTAAATGTACCCATACAAAGCATTATAGATCACCCATTTTTTATGATTCATTATATCTAGGATATAAATAAGTGAATTATGATCTATATAAAATAAAATGGTAAAATAAATATTAATACACTCAAAGAATATAAAATGCAGTATTTTCATTTTTCATTTTTATTTTGAGATTAAAAAATATATCCTCTTTAACAAGACTAATAAATAATTTTGTAATTTTTTATGTCATACCTAGTATATATTTACAATTTAATCAAATAACCATATAATCAAGGATTCTAGGATTATGGTCCTTATTGTTTTCATTGAGGTATTTATTGTAAAAACCATGGGATATTTATTTTGGAAAATATTGACTTGATAACATTAGCCTTTGATAAACAATTTGGATTAGTCTATAAGATCGTTCCAGGGTTTTGGTAAGTTAGATATTTTGTGGTTTTCTAAGAAGTAACTCCCTATATGGATACATAATGTGGATGTGGTTATGGAATATATATACATTGGGAGTAATAATGCTAAAAAGGAGATCCAGAAATGACATGATAGATATGTGTTAGAAACAATATGTACCTTAATACACATATGCTTTGGCACTCATTGGGTATATTATTGGGTTAATTAACTTTTTATTTACAAATAATTATAAGGTATTACAAAATATATTTGTGATTTGGAAAAAATCACAATGAACCCATTTTTCTATCAATGGTATTTTCTATGAATATTTTATTCAATTTAAGTTATGATTTTTTGTAGATAAGGAATTGTACATTATGGTTCATAATGTTATGATCTAATATATTATATGAAATTGTCTTGAGATAGAGCATAGTGGATAGAATGGGAATTATATCAATGTACATACCCCAATCAGCGATGTCCATCACAAGAAAGGTAAGATACTTATATATGTATGTGTAGCTATACTACTATATTTTAAACCATATTAGGAAAACATAATAATGTTATGTGAAATAATCTTTCTCATAGGGATCAGCTTACTAATCCACCACATGGTGTAAATATTGGATTGAGTTTCATGTGTTAAAACCCTTAAGAAATGAATTGGACTACAAATCGATATATTATTGAGAAATGCATAAGTTAAGTAGGGAAGATATCTCTCATTATAGGAAGTAAAAAAATATAGATAATTGTCATGGAATTTTATCATCTATCAGTGGATGCAGATAAATATTGAATATAAATAAAAAACAATAATGATTATGAGGAAATAAAAAACACAGATTATAATTACATTGAATTCATATTCATGTAGAATTATTTTCCTCCTGGGTATTTAGTGTATATGGTGTGACAATTCTTTATTCTAAGATATAAGGAAGATGAAAATGTATCAAATATGAAGCAAGAATTACAAGGTTATCAGTACCTATTATGGCCTATTTTTGAAATCCAAGTCGAAATATTTACCATTTATTTCATGGTATTAAGGCAATAATCTGAAATGAATTAGTATTCTAATAATTCTAATCATACATGTATTTTATATAATTATCTACTATGAAATAGAATGAATTATCCAAGTATTATGGACTCAAAGAGATGAAATATATTAAGAGTAAGGATGGTAAAAGTCAAAATAATGGGATGAAGTGAAAGATAAAATCTAAAACATGTGATAAATTTGGAAGGGAACAACAAGGTACCTATGGAAAAGAAAATTTTGAATCATTTAATTTTGGTGAAAAAAGGAACTATGCATGTGATTAAAAAGGAATGAAATAATCTTCCAATGTGCAATTATTCTACTATAAGGAGACGTAGAACTATGAAAATGAATTCCCCTAGCTTCTAAATACTATAAATCCAATGGATATAAGAGGTAATGGTCAATATAATTTTATTACTATTAAATAAGATGAATTATTAATGTATCTATGTTTAGATTCAATAAATATGTAATTGGATTATTTTAATCAATGATATTCTTGTTATAATAATTATGAAATTTCTAATGAATTTATTATAAAAAAGTGTCATTATGGATTTGATAGAAAATATTGAATAGTATTCTTGAATAGGAAATGTGATTTAGTGGAATATTTATCTTCTAGAAAACACATGATTGGTGGAGGATAACGCTTAATTTGTTCTTGGTGATTATAAAATACTGATAATTAGTTTTTCATGAATTTATTTGTACCCATTACTATTGATCTAATATTTGAAGTTGAGGTACTTATGGGTTTTTATATGTTAGGGATATTATACTAATTATTGTAATATAGTTTTAGTAAAAGGACAATTCAGATGTTAGGTGAAAAAATGTCACAATAGGGAATGTGGGGCTTGAACCTACCACTGAAGGACTATAAGGGTGAAGTGCCTACCGATTTCCTATTTGATGTTCCTATTAATAAGAATTTTTATACATAAATAAATTTATTGATGAATATGTATTGTATGGATTATGTTAAACATGGTTTTTACATTTATGTTCCGATATTAATGTTTATTGAAGGACACATCACTTTTTTATATATGGTATGCCCCATTGAACTTTAGTTTTAGTGCTTTAGAAATAATGAATTTGTATTAAATTTTAATTTATGATATAATGAAAACAAGTGGAAGTTGATCAAATACCATATATAATATGATATTGTTCTTTTTAGATATAAATATATCATGTTAGTATATTTCTTTATGTTCTTATTCTAGATTGTTGAATATTCACAAAAAATTTAACAATAGATCATTAAAAATAAAATTTATCATTTATGTTTTATTTCCATCACAGATAAAATTCATTTATATTTTAAATATTCTATAGATTATTCACATTCCAATGATCAATTATCTCTACCAATCTCAATTAATCCCACGACATTAGTATTTTCTTCCATGTTTATATCTTCACTTCCTGCATATGTTCTCATAATTTGGAAACAAGTTATGTGTATATTCAAGATAAAATTCTGAATTTCATTTTTATATAAATGAGATTATATTTTCTTAACCCTTATGATGATGTGGGATTTTGAGATAATTATTTTCAAAAGAAAACTCTTAATTACTGAGAACAAGAGTAAATTAATAGGATGTTTATTTATTTAAGGGAATAGAATGGTACAACATGATATTTTAAAATAGAAACATCATATTATATAGAGTATCTCACATGAAACTCAAAAATTAAAATATAATGTAACACCCTGAAATTTTAGGACATATTTACATAAAAATAAATTTAACCACTTTTATATCAGGTAATGCATGAAACATAGGGTTTCAACGAAAGATGACACACTATTAAAATATTATCATATAAACATGACCATTATAATCTAGCCATTATGTTGGTGGGTATAAATAGTAATAATGATATTTTAAATATATTATCTTTTAAACATGTATAAAATAAATTCAATTTTTATATATTGATTATAAATAAATTAATAATCATTTGAAAGAAAAATAAATATTCTCTAAAAATTTAATTTCTCTAAAAGTAGTTTTAATCATTATTTGAGTGCATAATTCAAAATTATTTTTAAAAACTTTAAAAAAATAAACATAAAAATTAAAATTTATTTTTAAAATCATAATATAACAAGTAGAATTAGTTAATGTTTTAGTATAATTCTTAATAGTTTCATTTTTTGACAAATACTGAAAAATAATGATTTTTATTTAAAACAAAAGTTTGTTTTAAATTATTTATTAATTCTATTTTTTAAATTTTTTAACGTAAATATAGTTAAATTATATTAATATTTACCTATTTTAGTTCATTTGAATCAATTATATGCTCAATTTTAATATAAATACATTTTATACTTATGATAATTTTCTCAGTGGAAACTTGGTTTTTCATCATGTGTGTGTGTGTAATTTTAAATACAATTATACCACTTCTATTAATTGAAATTTTAATGAATGATTTCATATTTGGATTAATTATAATTTATATTATCTATTAAGATCAACTTATTCTTTTTCCATTATTAATAATAAAAGGAATAGAAATTATTTTTCATGGTTATGGTAAAAATGGATTCACATTTGGTTAAACAAGAAATATATGAAATAAAATGACCTACAAACATATAAAACATACATTTTCTAGAATAGTAATTCCTTGAAACCTTTAAGGATCAATAATGAACCATTTTGGACAATTGTGCCATATTAAAAATGTGGAAGTAATGGATTCTTTTCAAAGTATCTATGTTTGTCCTCTATACCAATCATAAAGGGCCACTTCATATCTTCACCTATTATCTCTCTAGAATTATAATAATATATATAATTATTTACATTCCTACTCATTGGAAAACAAAAATTTCTAAAGTATGTATGGTGGACTACCAACTCATGAATGAATGCGATGTGTTTTTCATTTCTGTTTTACATGGATGGTAATAAAAATAGATTCATTGGATACATTAAATATATGTAACATAAATATATATATTGAATAATGATATCACATATAACTTATGAAATTACATTATATGGGGTTTATAATAATGTTATTTGTTTGTACGGTGGACTACCTCCTCATGAAGCGATGTGATTCTTTTTTTACTGACACTTTTTATAGAAGGTAAATAAGGTAAATTTAATGAATATATGTGATTTTTATATCTTGGATTAAATTTTTGTTATGTGTTAACAATAATAAAATGAAATGTATTGAAATTTCCAAACAAAAATAGAAATTAAGGATGATGAAATTATCACAATAAAAATAATTTTAAAAGATAATTTATAATAAACATGTGATAAAAGACTATAAGTATATAATATAATATATATTATTTAGGAGTATGGTTATTTAAAATATGTATAAAATATATATATATATATATATATATTAATGGGGGTTTAGATGCATATGAAGGTTTTTCAGCCTAAACTAAGGGTTTATCAGCTCACATTAATATATGTGAGACAAACTCCATATTAAAATAATAGATCATTATGTTCAGTATTTACTTCCATTTGTTAAATTTTATATATTGATTATATTTATATTCATGGTTTTTAAAATTTCAATTGATGTTATTTCTTTCTATGGTCTTGTGATTCAAATTTAATAAAAGTTGCAAGGGTTTATTTCTTACTCCTACCATTATTCAATACTTTTTTGATTATGTCTATATTAGGGGAATTATTTTATAACTATATCATAAATCCAATATATTTTATTATCCTATTTTACTTTACAAAAATTTCATTTAATAATACCCTTTTCCCACTCTTTGTAACATTAAATTAATGAGAAAATGTTTTTAATAAAATATTACTTTATATCTCTCTTAGTTCAAGAATCCTTTTAAACAAAAATGTATGTATTAAAAAATGTTTTCACCTTTTTGAACTTTTGAAAATGATTTTTAAATACATTTTTACACACACATATATATGTATTGGAAAAAATCATCAATGATAAGTTCCACATTACTCCATTTCGTCATTCTATCATTGTAAATTCAATTGTTGGTATTATATGAGATTACACAATTAGTTGGAATATCAATTGATAGGATTCAAGTTAATGTGATAATTTATATTTAAATATTTAATAATATTTTAAATATACCATATTATGATCATGTTATTTATTAAATGACACGGGTTTGAGTTATTTACAATTTCATTTTGAATATTCCATACTTAACTATGATAACATCCACGCTACGCTTACCCATACTGATAATTTGAGACCATCACTTTTTGGTGATTTTTCCCCAATATACTAGGATTCATATTATGATTGATATTAATAGATATTATAAAGTAACTATTTTTGTAATAAATGATAATATTATTTTGTATTGTATGAATTTAATTGTAATATGATATTTAAATATCTATGAGGTTTACCAAAACTACTAAAACATTTAGTCCATTGCAATATGATACCCTGTATAAAGTTCCAATGTAATTAATTAACCATCTACTATGGGATACTGAGGTTATGGTCTATATGAAGATAGATTTAAATGGAGACCATAGAGGTAATACTATGAAATGTCAAACATTTTGATCATGTGATAATAAGAACAAAATGGAATATATCATAGGAACAAGAAGATGTTTCCGGTGTGAAAATGAAGAACATGGTGAACATAATTTCTCAAGAAAAATTAAAAATTTAATTCACACAATGGTTGGAAAATTGGTATCCATAATGTATTTTCAATGGATGACTCTTTTAAATTTTTAAAGTTTGGGTATTATGAATATTGATATCTTATGGGGGAAGCTCATGAAGTTGAGAAACAATGTTTTATGAGTAATTTTTTTCTATTGATAAAGAAGTGACTACAAATTATATATGATATGATGTATTTGATTTGGAAAATAATGAAAAATATTAGTTACTGATTCACCAATGAAATTTAATTATTGGAATTTTCATATATTGGGATTTGGGATTTATTTTTTAATGTGGTTTATCAATGAAACGATTGATTAGAAGAGTCGAGAAACATATAAATATTTTTTTGACAAATTTATAATAGAGGAAATCCATAAAAATATGGAATTTTATAGATAATCCATAAATTTTATTTAACTGTACGGATATATTTTTTCATATAATAGATTATTTAGGATGGATAAGCCTTTATATTTGTCCCACACTGTGATAATATTGTGTTTTTTAGATAGATATGTGAATAATGTTGATAAAAAAGATTGTATAATATTACCTACCTTTGAATTTACTGGATATTTTGTGATAAAGTAAATTTTTTCATAATTGATGAAGGTTATCACATATATGTTTTTATGGAATGAATTTAATAGTATATTATGTTGTTTTGTGGAATAAGTATAATGCTAATTTTTTAAATCATGAATTTATTCATTTAGCCTTTATGGTAATTCATATCATTAACATGTTTCCTAGAAATATATGAAATATTTGCTCACATATTATGTATATACCATTAATAGCTACTTTGGGGAGTATTATTAAAATTATATTGGCATACGAGTGACTTTATTTCCAAATATTTGGGTCATGAATGTGGTTAGCCATAATTTAAATATATTTTATGATTAAATACCTATTTTTTGGACTATTTTAATCATAGATTATTATTTTTTATGAATTAAAAATTAATTTTTTTATCCATATATTTTTTTATGGAAGCTTTAATGGAAATGGTTAATATATAAAATATGAGGATTATATTTTTATGGGTTTTTTATTATTTAATGCATTATAATTTGATACTAGTGCTTAAGTTATAAAAAAATCATTTTTAATAATCATATTCTTATCAAAAGAAGTTATTATTGTGGAAATAAATTAATGGATAAAATTAATATTATACATTATAGAAGTTTCCATATGTTCTCAAACTACAGGGTTATGGGATTCCATAAATATATGAGATGGAATATTAGTTTAAAAACGTTTTCCTATTTTCAATATTTTGGATGAATTGATAGTATTTTTCTTTCCCATGCTTTATGGTTTTTTGATTTCTCACTTTCGATTAGTCACTCATTTTCATTTGATCAATTATAACTATACATCTCTATTCTTTCAAGTCTCTATCTTATATTTTGACTTTTTTCTACTATTTGGATGAATTGTATGTGTTATCCCTACTGATCATCATATTTCAATTTTACTCTTCTCAAGATGATGTTTTGTTATCCCATTTTACAATGTGGGTTTTCACAAAGAAATTTTCAATGTTCATTCTTTTGTTTTATAATAAAAAATTATGAGGATGAAATTTATTAAAGTTGTTTGTATAATCTAACGCCTAGATATTTTATGATATATTTTATTTCAAAATGTTTTACTTCATTGATTGATTGATTTACATGCAACCATGAGTTTAAATCAACCTCATTAAAATTTTAAAAACTATTTTTATTTCGTTTTATCACATAAGTGTTTTATTATAATGTGGGAATTGGATTAACTAACTTTTTAATTACATATTGATATCCTACTTAATATACATTCTTTGTGATTAATCAATCATTTTTTTAGTAAAGTCATATTTTTTCTTCAAAAACAATTTTATTCACCTTTACTGAAAATATTATAAATAATGTTTGGAAATAAAAAATTTATTTTTTAAAATGAAAATAATTTTTGAAATAATCTAACCGAATTTATCATATTTTGATGTTCTGGTCTATTTTTAAAAATGATGATTTTCAATGAATTGTAAAAAATTCACATTTTTATTGAAAAAATTAATTTATTTTCATGTATTTTAAAACTAAAATTATTTTATCTATTTTTTTATTTTAATTTCTAGTTTTTCTTTTTAAGTAATCGAATTATGTTTTCTAGTGGGATTTATAAATGAAATTATTTGATAATATTTTTTATTTTAAAATGGGAATTATCTGAAAAATTGTTTTTCAATGAATTTTACTATTTTATTTAATGTAAAACGCTACACATTCAGTTTTTTAAAATTCAAAAAATCAAGTCCATTTTTGGAATCATGATTTCCTATGTTAATAATTATGTCCCTTTTTTGTAATTATGAATAGTAACCATAACATTTTTGTTCCAATGGTAATGGGTAAATAATATAATTATGGTGTAGTAAAAAATGAATGCACTATATAAATGACAATAAAGTTTGCCTAATTTTTATTGGATAACTTAATTTCATCCAAAATAATCCCAATTTTTGTCATATTTCCTTTTTCCATTTTTTTGATATTTATTACTTTGAAACATTTTATTTAAATAATGTAAAAATTGTCATAGTATTTTTTTAAATAAAGAAAATACATTAAAAATAATGATAATAAAGGGTATGTTTATTTATGAATATTACATTGAAATATAATAATTTAAAATCATTTGGGTAATTTATTTAAAATTTTTGGTTAATAAATAGTTATATTAACTTCAAATAGAACTATGATGCAATAATTATTTAATTAATAAAAAATTAAAATATATTATATTAAAATAAGCAAATTAGTCTATTTTGAAATACATAATGTAAAAAATGAATATTTTATATAAAAATGACATTTTAATATTGATTGTATTCATTGAATCTGAATATGGTTGTTCTATTGATGTTATTAAATACAATCTAAATAAATTGTTATAAAATTTTCCGTATTAATTAATTAGTAAAATAATATTATATTAAATTATTTAAAAATATTAAAATACTATCATTATCCATGTGAATTTTATACATTTTAACAAATTATCAATGGTATATTTTTGTGTAACTTTTCAAATTATTAAAAAATATTAGCCCCTCTATGATTAAAATTGTGGTTATTGTGGTAAAGGCCAGAAACAATTGACTATGTGGTTATTTAAAATCATAAGGAATAAAATTATAGAAAAAGTATCTAAATTTTTTTGTATGATTTTATTTCAACCCTATTCACATTTTCATTGAATTGCTAATAATTTGGATATATTCAGATCATGATGAATCTTATTTTATTTTAATTTTTAATGATATTCAAAGGATCCCCTCCCCTCAATTTTAAAATGGAACCTCATACCTCAATTATTTAAACCCCATTAAGCCATATATCATGACCTTAATTTTAGAAAATAACTTATAAACATTTTTAGACATGTTACATTTGTTTTGGACTCAATACAATACCAATCATTGGATCCTTAAGAGGTGATCTGATGTACTTATTCCAAATGAGATGTATTCACCATAACAGATAACATTAATTTTATTATTTTTATAATTTGGATTCCCGTAAATCAATATTATTTATAATTTAATAATTAAACATATATAATAAATATATTTAAATTTTATCTTGATTATGAAACCACATTTCACTACTCTCTTTCCTAAAAAATTGGATGCGATAGTATCACTAATGTATACCTATGACTCACAATCTCGACATATAAATACAATTCGATTTTAATCACCATATCATACATATGCGTATTATGGTGGGAAAATGTTTAAATATGATAAAATTAAATTATTATACTTATTTTAGGACAATATTACATATATTTGTTTACCTTAAAACCCACAAGAAACGATACAGTAACTTGTGTGAATTTGTGGACAACCACCTACACCAAGCGATGGGATTCATTTCACTTCTATTTTACTTGGATGGTAATAAAGATATATTTATATAACATATATTATATATATTATATAATAATTATCATATATTGGTAAATTAAGTTTTATTTTACTTTTATTCCAATTTTTGAAAAATGAAAACAATATTCATGCATACATACAGCCTACCACCTTTATGAACGATGTAATGACCCACAAATTCTCATTGGCTTCAGAGAAAATTTATTTATTACATAGCTTTAAGTGGAATCTACATGATTCTATAGGATGGAAGGAAATGTTGAAAGGTTTAAAATGAAATCGGGGGAAAATTTCCCCTTTGATAATAAAACCATTAACTCAACACATCTTATCCAAACAACTCACTAAATTATTCAAGAACAATGATAGATGATACAACAAATTTATTCCTATAAAGACAAATTTAAAGTTCACAATAGGGGAATATAAAAAACTAACAAAGTAAATATTTCAATGAAAAATTAAGACTCCAATAAGACCATAAGACTATAGTCTTCCCTAGCTTCATGATTCATGATCAACGAACAAAATAGGTATCATGAAATAGTTCTAAAAACATGTGATACGTTACATTTTCCCCTTATCTAGGAGATATCATTTGAAAAATCACAAAATTTATAAAAAAGGGGTGATTATAAAACTTATAATGCATTCCAAGATGGCTTCCTTACTCACTCCACTAGGATATAAGAGATCGAAACATCTATATCAAACATTTAATATAAAACAACTTCCCAAAACTGTTTAATACTAAATATATACATGTTTCAATAAATATTGCGATCAAAGGAATACAAGTTATATTGAAATTTTTTAAAGAGAGTTTAAATTCCATAAATATAATAATAAATCATTATAACAATCTCACAATATCCTTTTGGCATACCCAAACCATTTCACACATTCATAATATCGCACATGCCTGACTTGTTATGATAGTTCCATACTCATAAGTTGGTTCTCATCAATCTACCAATTCATTATACGGTAATTATATCCCATGTTCCATTAAACCATTGGTACTATGAATATGTTAATATTTCAATCAATCCCTATATATTCAATATTAACTCAAACATCAATATTACTAAGGATCATTCCAAAACACCTATTCAATAAAACATTCTCTTTATTGAAAATCAATTTTCCATCACAACCATTTCTATGAATAACCATTTTAATAAAATTCCATTTTTATTGAAAACCCTATTTCCATCAAGACATTTAGATATTATGGAAAATCCATAATTTAAAATCACAATTTTAAATTCAATAAAATCAAACAATTTTGACAAAAATTCACATAGAATACAAAAATATCACAAAAACGACAAATCATCACTAAAGAATAATTATTTCATGTAATGAAACAATATTTAACAATATATTTCATTCTATTTAAACAATTATAAACTAATTCAAACAATTATATTAATAAGATATGATATTGAATCCACCAACCAATATGGTTTTGACAAAACTCAACAACAGACGAAGAACACACAAGAAGTCGGGTCGATTCTCTATGACACAACCTGTGATCTATTATCCTCACAATATCATGATAAAAATAAAACTTATTTGAAATAAAAAATCATATATATAACCTAGAAAAAAATTAATTTAAGAAACCATGATGACAAGATAATTATATCTAAGTAGATGTAATAATACGTGAGAGGAACGAGAAATAACTAAGACATACCTCAAGAATCAGGGTCAAGATTCCATAGAACTAGCATAAATATCATACCCTCTTTAGAAAAAAACTAGATCCATATTCATTTGATGTTAAAAAACTTATATATAACCCTAGTGTGTGTAGATATAAGAAAACTAGAAGAGAGAATGAAGAGATCTAAGATAACGACACAAAAAACGACAAGGATCAGGCACTTATCATGAGAATTGGGACTGAAATAACAAAAGGAGGGATCTAAATCAGTTCCAAAAAGCATGTCAGATGTTCCCCAACCTTTAAAGAAGATAAATGTTGAATTAGTTCCATTTATATTTAGAAACAAGATTGTAGGATCAAAGAGATTATGATCCTAAAAATAGGTTCTTAATTTTTCTCTGCACACATTTTGTCTACACGGTTAATAAAACCATGTGATAACCATGTGTTTACCATTATCCATAAACATGAAATGGTCATGTTCTCATCTATGAACTTGACACATTTTCTAAAAAATTCACAGACCGTTCACTGCTCCTTTTCCCGAAAAAATTTCATGAATGTTTAACAAACTCTCCTATCCTCCACCAATACACTTTATAAACATAAAAATATCATGTAAGTGATAAATAAGATATAATTGTGGTAATAAAATATTCAAATTCTTGGTCATTACATCATCGAAATGTAGAAAATTATAAAGTACCACAAATAGTTCTAGCCATTATTCTTTTATTTACTTCTCATGTTCCCAAGTCTCTTCTTTAATCTGAGAATTTTTTCAAAAAACCAACAATACACTATTTTTACATCCATGATAGAAATTATATTTCATATCTATACTTTTTAAAGGAATACATAGAATTAAGGAATTCATCTCTAGGTTAACATGATCCCATATGATAACATGGTAAGAAATAGACGTATACTTTTTTCAACTAACTTACATGGAACAGATTATTCACCGAACTGAACCATGGAAGAAATGTTAGCAGATATTCCTCGTCTCCAAATTGTTTTAGTATCTCGAATGGGCTTATAAATCGGGGAGATAAATTTACATTCATCTGAAAATGAAAATTTACTAGCCTGGATATAGCCTCAAGAACACATGACCACTTACTGTGAAGGGAAATAATCATTGCAATGCTCCAGATAACATTTTTGATTACTCTGAGCCATCTCCATTCTCATTCTGATCTACTTGAACCTCTCCATTGTTTCATGGAAAATTCAATGTCCAATGATTGAAGACTCACCCAACACATATGGGAATGACCAATATTCACAAACAATACCTCTAACAGATCCATATGTATTGAGGACTAAGAGTTATTATTATATGAGAACTCCACTAATGGTATGTTCCCCTCCCACGAGCCACCAAAATCCATTACACTAGCCCATTACATATATTCCAATGTTATTATAATTCACTTATACCGACCTTCTATGAGAGAATGATATGTCGAGCTCATAGTCAACTAAGTCCCAAGGTATTTCTATATGGATTTCTAGAAACAAGATGTGAACCTCAAATCACAGTCTGACACAATTGAATCTAGTATTCCATGCATCATTACAACTTATTTGATATATAATTTGGACATATCCTCCACCGTATGAGTTTCATGAATAGGGTTGAAATGGGCCGACTTAGAAAAATCATCTATTGTCACCCATAAGGAATTGTGTTTTGGGACCGTCCTTGGGATACCTATAACAAAATACATTGCTATGTACTCCCATTTCAACACATTAATCGGTAAATACTGCAACATTCTCTCTGGAATCTAATGATCTACTTTAACCGGCTAACAAGTTAAGCACCACATGACAAACTCGTCATCCTTCCATTATATGTCACTCTACCAAAATACAGCCTTCAACACCATATATATATTATGTCTTTTTTGTTGTAAAAAACATCTCTATGGTGGTAAGCATAAAAGAGTTGTTCTTGGAAATCCATAGGTACAACCATAACATCTATAAAACACTAAAGTGAACACCCATCAAGTTTCCAATCCCCGATAGTCTCCCCCCCCATTTTGTTATGAACTCATAACTTGGAATTCAGTATTAGTTGTTTCTGAATCTTTGACCAAATTTTCCAAACCAAGAACAAGTGTATCTAAAAAGAAAACTACAACATCGCCTTCGTCTTGACATTCCTCAGGAATGTCGGCTAGGACTAGCACCAACTGCTATACATCGGAATCTTGTTTTACCATCTTAACATAAGACTTCATGCTCAATGCATCTATCACCAAATTTTATTTTTCTGGTGTATACATCAAGTCATATTCAAACATTTGGAGAGCCTATATCCATCTTCTTTGGCTCAGATTTAAAATTCAATGTGAGAAAATGTTTTTTTTTGATTTTATGATCTATAAAAATAGTGAATTTCTCACCAAAGATATAATGTCTCCAAGTCATTAAATCATAGACGACCGTAGGTAACATCAAATCACGTGTTAGATATTTTTTCCCAAAATATCATGACTAAAACACAAATTACATAGCATCAGAAATCATATATATACCCATAACAGGTGTGTATATGAAAGAACAAGAGGTTAAGAGAATAAAATCTAAGTATATCTGTGAAAACATGAGAGGAACGAGGAAGAAAAAATATATACAACATGAATTAGGGTCAGGGATCCAAGAAACCATCTTATATATCCTCCCCTATCAATAAAAAACCATATCTATCCTTTTTTTAATTTAATAATCTCAGATCTTACCATAGAAGGTGTAGATGTATGAAAATATGATGAGAGATGAAAGAGATATAAGAAAACTAGAAAAAAAATAAGGAAGATCAGACACATACCATGAGAATCAGGCTTGACAAGACCAAATAAGGGCTCAGTATTTGTTCTTAATTGTTTGGGAGATGTTCCCCCACCTTCTATGGAGATAAATTTCAAATTATTTATATTTATAAGTAACAATAAGCATGTTGGAGAAAAAGAAAGTATAATTATGCAAAATTGGATCTTAATTTTTTCCTTTGCACAGTTAGTCCGCACGGTTAAAAAAACTGTGTTCTTACCGTACATTTCCAACTGTCCAAAAACTACATGTGTTCATGGATTATCTTAATACCATCACAGATTTTTGAAAACCATACACAGACTATTCACCACTCATTTGGCCCTAAAAACTTCTTGAATGCTTACCTAACACTCTAATCCTCTAACCATACACCTTATAAACATAAAATGCATCATGTAAATATTACATTCCATAAATTTGGGGAAATACAAATGGTATAATTCATTTTTTAATCTAAATATTGTATGTATCCTTATTACTATTTAGGAAATGAATATATATGATTTTAATACATTAATTAACAATATTTTAATAATTAATCCTTAATCAAATTATGATAATAAATACTGAAAAAAGAAACATTCTTGGAAAAGGAAGTAGTTACCACCTAGAACGATGATTTAAATATAATATTATTTTTAAAAATAGATAATATAATATAAATAAATTTTTAATGGTATAAAACTAATGATTATTTAAAAGTATTAAATTTATAATAAATCCATATTTATTATACATGAGGTCTTAATGTGAATTAGGAAAGTAAAAACATGTGGTGAGGGATTTTTATCTCACTTTCATTTACCTGGGACACATTCATATTCATCACATGTTTTCATTTTTTAGTGTATATAACTCCCATGAATTATAATTTATGATACATATTATTAATTATTTTGGGACATACATATTAAACTATTTTTATATCATTCATGGGGTTTACAATTCATATGTTACCAATACATTATGGAATCAATATTTCAATCTGATTTTAATTATGGCTGTTTAAGCCTAAATTTATTTTGAGTAAAATATTATTCATATAAAATGAATCCAATTAATTTTAATATCCCATATTTATTTCAATAATATACATTATTTACATTAATTTTAGTCACCATATGTACTTATTATATGGGGAATGTGATTTGAAGGAAAATTTGATTCATTTTTCTCTTCTATAGAAAAACAATTTTCTTATATATCAATGATTTAGAACAACAAATTAAAGAATATTTTTAATATTATCCTGTAATTTTTAAATTCATTTTTACTCATTTATGACATTTTTAATCATTATTTTAATATAATCTTATTTCATTTTCTAATCATGGTTCATTGTTACTTTTTCAATAATCATTTTTGAAGGAATGTTTTTTATACGGCATTATCATGAAATTATTCCCTCATTAAACATTAATTATTCAAAAGAACAGATTAATTTTTAAAAGTATAATTACAAATTAAAGTATTTTTCAATTTCATAGATATATTTTAGATAATTAAAACAACTTTTTAATTTTAATATATATTATCCTCAAAATTGTTTTACAGGAATTTTAATTATATAAATATTCATTACTGATAGAATAAATTGACTCTAGTAATGATTTAATGTGATTATGATCCTATAAGACAATCATAATTATTTCTATAGATGGTTTATGTATAGGGGAAAATTTTTTGAGGATAAAATGACCCTCTTCCATTGGATAAACATTGATGAAATGTTTATGAACATAATTTCTTTTAATGAGTTCACAGACAATGAAAGTTTTATGATCGTGTGGCTAACATATGTTGGATTTTATATATGTGATGGGAAGAACCTCTATATAACTATGGTTAAATGTTTAATTATGGATAAATAACAGGGATAATATGTTATTCTTTATCAGGATTTCATGACCACAATTGTTTGTGTGGACCTGGTTTTCATATCCATAAAATTGTGAGTGGACTTGGTTTTCATGTCATTATGTTTATGAATTTATGGATCCAGAAATATCAAAAAACTATATTAATGGAATTCCATTGGTTATGAAAATGGTAAAAAGTATTCCCAAAATAATATTAAGGAGAAATATTTAATGTGGATCTCACCAAGAAGAAAAAATACCTCCCCAGATAGCCACTCCACATTGTCATCCACTACTTTGTAAAGAACACACGAACTAAATAGTTTGTTAGATATAGATTCTTTCTCTAAATCCCACAATAAAAACTGATATCATTTTTAGGAAAGAGGTGGAGATTTCCTCCTATAAAAAATAATATTACCCACTAACTACCTAGTTCTTGGGATGAGGCAGTATCATCGGCTCCCCGAATAAAAAACAAAGATGTTTTCCGAACTAAGGTGGTGATATCTACCCACAAAATTGATGGTCCCCTTTTGAAAAGGACATCCTCCATTGAATATACCATTCATGGATCAATTCATTCTCTCAGGCGTCCACAAATGGAGGCCTCATGGTCCATGGTGACTGGACAAACAAGTATTTAGTCGCACCGCTACTCTATAAACGTCCATTATGTGGGACCATAAAAAGGTGAAAGAATAGGGGATAAATGATAAAGAAAAGGTGCAAGAGAAATCCCTACCACACCTGAAGGACATCTTGTACATGTCCTACAAACTATAAATGGGAATCATTTCATGAAAACCATATTTTGTAGCTTTTATGGGAGAACCTCCACAAAAGATTACATTCTGAGATAATTTCATTTGTGGCTTGAGGCATTAACTAATAACTCCATGAATGGAAAAAATTACTTTGCAGACAGACCAATTGTAGAAAACCCTTCCCAGATACTCCACCAAGAATAGTTCCTTCATGGCCATCCCTTTTCAACCGACCCTCTATGGGAAAAACTATTTGGGTGGTGAAGGACTTCGTTCATGGGAATTTCTATGCAGATTCCCTTTCGTGGAATCTTTTTTTTAGAAAACATCTACATGAATTGTCGAATATGGAAAAAATAATGTTCTTTCAATTTCATATATCAACGATGTCCTCCCAATCATATACTTATGATCAGTGAAAGTCTTAATTCCCACCATTCGTTGATAGTCCCTTCACTATTGTCACTAGCCCCCATGAAATACGGAGAGTTTCACAACAAACTTTTGAAGATGGGTCGATGAAATTTTTGGTTCCACCATTATGTCTCCCAAATCCATACAATAAATAAAAATAGTAGATGTAATGCTCATGATACTCTCAAAACCTAATTACCTGAATCCTATTCTAGGTTGATCTAGAAAAGTTCACTCATTCATAAGTCACAAAACATCCATTTCTAGGCATCCTTCACCTATTTGTCCTATCCACATGATGGTAAATTGTACATAACTCACCCTGACCAGAAGACATTAAATGATACCTAATTAGTCCTTGAAAAATGACCTGAAACTATATTATACAGTATATGAAAAATGTATGATGCCTCTTGTTAAACATATGATATTACTTATGTTCAAAGCTTATGATGACTCATGTATAAATTATGAGATGACCATCAATAACTTTTAGGGCACTCATCCCAAGATAAGCACCCAACTTTTGGGAATGAGGTTGGACATTTTATCTACTTCACATCCACCTAGGATGTATTCAGATAGATCATTTAATGTGATTTTCCTAGATAAGAAAACAAGAGAAGATACATGAATACTCAAATCCCTTTCTACCTCTATTTGGTCTCTAGCACAATCTATGCGTGGATAGGTTTATATCATGTCACCATGAGAAATGATGGTTCTTCTTGTTTCTCAAACTAAACATAACTCATGATGGCTTAGTGGTTTGTGGTGATTATGAAATTTGTGTGATCACAAACATTGAATGGGCATGTACATGCTATACGTCCTGAAACCATAATACATACTATAAAGTGACAAATTCCAAATGATGTAGAAAAAAGTGAATAGAATCCATGAAAAAACCCTATCCATGCCCCACAAAAGCTGGAATCTCCCATGATTAATCCTTAAAAAAATTTAATCCATCTGGGAAGCTCCCATGAGTAATCCCAAATCCTGCACCCATTTAAATGTTCCTCTTGTAATTTGTATTTACCAAACCATACCAAACAATGTGGGATTCAATTCCTAACTAATTAGTATACATAATAATCTTTATTCAGGTCCAATCCCTACATCTTCATTATCCCTAACATTCTCCAGGCTATATTCCAAGTAGGGATTTATATATCATGTATACTATGTCTCTTCTGGGCCCTTTTATCCACCTCAACATAAGTCTCACCCCTTCCTTGACTAGGTAACCTTCACATGGATGTATGTGCCGCATGATATTATACTATATGGTAGAGTCCTTGTGGTAGGACCATAAATTGTGATGTGTCCAGTTAAGTGGAACCGAAATACATGAGTCTGATTACACTCATGATGATACATAGGAAACCCATATAATGGGTTCGATCCCAACTTCAAAATAACTAATTCCCCCCTAGATGGTGACAAACTCAAGAGCACCCAATCAGGAAGCTTAAAACAAGTATTATCGTAATAAATGACAAAATGATCCTTGATCTATCAACAAAAGGGTAACATTGATATAGATCCTCGGAGAAATACATATCCCACCATTGATAGAGAACCTAGGACTCATATCGATGATTCTGAACCCATGTGTAGTCAGAATGGATAGTTGAATTAGGGTAACCTAGATTATAAACACTTGGGAATGAACCATGGATTCATGAACATATCATAAATCCATATGATAGTCTCAGAATATGATATAGTCCCCCTTAAAGGGTGAGAAGAGCATGACATACCATCAACTGGACCAATGTGTGTTCTTAAGTGTGATTGAAATAGTTACAAAGTGAATGTATGAATTTTGAGAGAATTTAAATGAGTCATGGATGTGATATCCATTGGGAATTTATGGCTCCAAAAAAAAACCTATTAGAAACAATTTAAAGATGTTATAACTAATTTTAGTTTTTACGTATCAGTTAACCCCCCTACAATCAACCCACTCTGTCATGACCTACTTCATGGAAAACAAAATGGTGAACCGGGGTGAACAAATTTTCTAAAACTCCTCATTTACAAGATTAAAATAATATACTACCATGTTCTCATTGGGACATTTTCTTCTATATATGACCATGTCTTCAAGTGAAACAAAATTGTGAACTTGACATGAATTAATTAAATTTGACACCTCATTTATAAGATAAATGGATACAATTCACAGTCCCATTTAGTCCGTTTCATTCCTGACATGACCACAACTTTGAGAGAAACAAAATGGTGAACCATACTTGAATCCTTGTATGTGGTGTCAGTATTACCCCACTTCAGAATCATTTTACATTTGGAATGAATTTCAGTGGGAAAAGACCATCAATTACTCAGGTGGTCATTAGATGATTATTTGTAGCAGTTTTTTGTCTATATTTTTCACATATATTGCAACAAATCATTAGAGATTTCTCCAATACAGTGACATCTCACTAGTTTTCTCAAAATCACAATTCATAAACTACCCTAGTGGTTGGTTCTTTTATGAATCATAGGACTCCATCACCCACTAAACATCGTCATTTTTGGGTTTCAAATGAACAAGTTAGTTATGGAAATTGAAAGGGTACTCTACATACCCTAAAGGCAACTCTAGAGGTCCCCTAATAAATTAATACCTATTATAATCCAACCCACCAATCATTAAAATCCAAAAAAAGATAAATCTACTAGAAATATCTTTTTATTTTAGGCGTATTTCCTAAAAACTCAACAATGAGTGCCTCCCTTACATTATGGAGGCTTATATAGTCTTCACTAATGATTTCAACTATGTAGAATAGGGGTTCCACCCAAGGAATCCTGCTAGAAACCACAAACAGCAACCCCATGGGGACCAATATCCTCAACATATCGAAGATGCCACCACATGGGTCCCAACGGAATTTTTACAGAACTAGATCACTAGGGAATCCCTCACATGAAAATAGTTAAGAAGCAAAGAACATTCCATTTCCCTTATTCCTTCTAAAGAATCCCTACATAAAAAAAATATGGAACCCTATAAGTGGAGGTATATTCCCACTCACTCTTATAAAAACTACCATGCAAATATGATGGCAGATTACAAATTTTCACAAATTCTTACTACTTATCTCCAAGACCTCCTAAGAAGTAAGGTGGTAAAATAGATTTTATTTCATATCCTTGCCAATGTGCATGAAGCCCACCATTCATATATGATGGAAATAAATGGGTAGACACAAATTTGTTCTCATTAATATCATTCCCTCAAGATAAATACAAAGACTATCATATATAATTATATGAAAATTCCTTCTAATACACACCATGAACATCATAAAAATATGATGAAATATTAACAGATGTAAATCCCTACCCAAATAAATGAAGCCCACCAGTATAATATTATGGAACCCAAATACGTGATGATTCAAATTCTAATAGATGCATTTCATGACCCTCAGAAAAAAATAGTGGAAAATGAGAAGAAAAAAATCCCTACTCCCAAATATGAATCCCACCTGTAAAATATAATGGAAACCGAAGAAAATATCTAGTCTGGCCTCCATATATGTGGGGGGAATACTCATATCTCTATTCCCACAAAGTAAAACTATTAGTAATTATAATAAAAAATAGAGGACTAGAGAAGGCACGTATTTCTACTAAAATATCATAATGAATATATATTCCTATTACATTCAATATATTCTCTCAACACATCCTGGAAATGATGGAGGATCATACATAATTCCTGATAATATCCTATATAATTTGCGTCCAGTTATAACATCCATGTAAATTCCAAGGATACAATCCCACATCCTCGAGTGGGGTGGATCATCTACAGAATAAGTTGGTAACTCCATAGAATACTTGTGTCTAGGCTCCCATCTAGGAGGTTCAATATGAAATGTACACTGAAACATGGACAATGGGATCAGGATGAAATAATTGTTCCAACATGCTGATAGTCTTCGACTTCATTGGCCACATTAGGGAAGTAATATATCCATTTTAGAACTCATAAAGCTCCACCACATATCTCATAATCCACATGGAAGCCACTCGAATATGAAATTTTAAATGAAGGCCATCACCTACAACAAGCATCCTCAATCGCCCACCATAGATTTCCCAATAATAAATCATTTGAAAGGAAACTGGAAATTGATGAGAATATCCATAACCCCATTATACTATATTTTTATGTTCATTCTTCCATCAAACACATATAAATAGTGGCTTAGGATCATATTAATCCATTACCAAATTGAGGATGTGGAAGTCATTAATGCAAGGATCCCACCAGGAATATTGTTACTTGAATCTCTAAAGGTACACCCTAGAGAACATACCATGAAGGCTTACTTCGTGGAAATTAAATGATTGATCATGATAGACTATCACCTAAAAAGATTCATGAAACCCCCCTTTTGTCCAGATGATTGTGAATTATGAAGGTCATCCCCTTTCTTTTTTCAACCATTATGGTCCTCCCCTTGGTATTCAGTGAAAACATTCTCCCTACAATTGGACATCAAACCATGATTATAGTCCACACCTTTGGGGAACCCACTACAAATGTACTCCCCTAAATGACATCATATTACATCATGACGTTACTCCCATTTAAATTTTCAATCCTAAAGGTCCTCCCTAGAGTATATATTCCAAAAATAATCCTTGAAGTTATACATCAATATTTGATTTCATTCTGTCCTATTATGGCTCCAAATGTGAATTTCTTACACATAGTCAATTTCTTTAGCAGTAAGAAGGACCTCCCATTTTGGAATAAAATACTAGGAATACCTCATATTCTCAGGCACATAGAATAATGGGGACATAAATGATAGATAACCTATCAATAACAAGTTACAACCATTCTCAACCAGAAGATAGCTCGGGGAAATGCTCATCTTTTGAACCACCGACACCTTTTCATGCTACATGTCACCAAACCATCAGGAAGAGTTCATATTGGACAAGAAATGTTTAATAATATCTAGTGAAAAATCAAGTGGATATTTTACTAATGAGGATAAAATTTACAAATTATGACATACCAGTTATGTTATGGACCACTGAAACTTCTATGTTTGACATAAAAAGGTGGTTGTTAGAATAACCCATACCTAAAAATTGTCTCTATCTCTGGAGAAATATCCTTTTTTTGAAAGAAAAAATTATTTTCCTAAAATGGGTATGCAGACCATGTCAAAATATTGGGAGATCTTATTTTTCAAATCATCTTAGATCCCCTCCCATATATGTAATGACCATAATTATAGAGGTGGTAGAAATATCTCTAACTGACTAGCCTCAATGCACTGTATAATTTTCTTCATCAAATCCAAAACACTCTACCTAGTTCTCATATTCATGGATTGGGAGAACAATTTTCATTTAATTTTACCTCATAATGTTTTCAGTATAACAAATTATAAATGGAATCTAGTATGGTTATTATCCCAATGTTACAGTTAAATGAAATCCAAGATCTGAAAAGGGGACATGCTCAATAAGAAAATTTCTTGAGTAAGTATAAAAAGTGGAATACCAGACAAGAGCAATCCATACAAAAAATCACAAAACAGGCAACCAAGATCATTCTAAAGACTTCTATATTTATGGAAGATAATAACCTGGCCCTCATAATGTAATTAGAAATTAATGGCTCGCACAAATACCCAGAACTGTATCCAGATAACATTCAAATGGGAATGTGTTAGATCAAGAAAGAAGTGATAGTAGTAAAAACCACCACAGTATAGGATAAGACCGACCCAGTAAGATAATGAGATTTATAACAGAAAATAACCTTGTACTACTGAAATATATAGTATAAGGAACAATAAGAAAATAATATAATCCCTTTCCAATATTACTGGGGGTATTTTTTACCTAAACTACCCTCCTATCAGATATCCGTATTTTCGTGTTTAGGGAGGATGATAAGTACAGAGGTACCTAATTATTTCCCGTATCAGGACTAATTTCCCCCAAAAGGGAGACATATAAAAAGTTTATATAGAGGTTACCTCAATGTCATCCTTCTCCAAGAAGCACACATTGGATCCCAGAAAGGAATAAGGATATCCTAGAAAAAACTCAAACGACCGTCCAACCATTCAGTAGTTGGAATCCACAACGTGTTATGCTTCGGTGAATTTTTTTGGATGCTAATCTTATCAAACTCATCGAAAATGATGCAAATGAAATAGAGAAAGGAGAGTATTAATTATCCCATAATCTGATCCACAATAAGAATAATGGTGTTCTTACCCGGGATAAGTAGATCACCCAAAATTTTGTTGTCCCCCCTGATCAATCCTCCACCACCCCCTCTAAAAATCCATATCATAAAGGAATAACAGTACAGTTGTATATGACCCATTAAATTTTCTTGATGTGAGAGAACCCCTAACACTCAATTATTGATTCTCTCAATACGAGGAAGATAAAAATGATTTGCAGTGAATCAATTCCTAATTACATTGAGGTATCATTGATATTCAATGCAGTCCTTGGGAAGAGCATAAACATACACTTCCATTAGGTATATCTTATCCACAAGAGATTATCCCGATAAATAAAGAAATTCCAAGAGATCTTCCCAACACGGTGCATTGACCATCAATCCACCTAGACCTGATCATGCATGGATATCAATATTTCCATTCGTTAAGAAGATAACCTAAACAAGTTCATGTGAATAGCTAAAATATTCCCCTGGCCAGATATCCACCCCTAGTACTAGAAAAACAGGCATGCCAAGTTCCACCAATTACCTCCCCTATCAATGATCAGGTTCAACAGATAATGCATAATGGGAATATTGATAAAATTCTATCATTAGTAATTTTATTTGAAGCCATAGAGGAGAAGCATTCACTTCTGTATCCGTAAAAGAATCCTTACCCAAAATATGTGAGTGACACCCCACCACCCCCAAATTTAGTAAGACCATGGTTTTCAATTTTTTATGGAACTCAAAACCTTAAAAAAATTGGATTCAGTATTTATCTTATTATGATCCCATGATGGTAACCCCACGGAAAATAAACTGGTGAAAATCAGATGCTTTATGAGAACTGGGAAAGGGTCAGTCTTCACATGGTATGCTTGTATGTCAGCTTAGTCAATAACAGGAAGGGAGGATCTCTATCAATTGTTCCTTTTCTAGTTAAGATAAACTCTGCCAAAGAAAATATTTACGGACATCTCAAATTGAAAAATAATAGTAGATTGATAGAGCGAAGGATATCATTTCCAGATGGAAAGGGATGGCATACACATTGGATTATCCCCTCCACTAGGAGGATATTCTCTCTATGTGCATCGAAAAACATGACAATGAGCTATGAACGCCCCTCATCCCAGTAAAGTATACATGTGAGTACAAGTATTTCAACACCATTTCAAAAAGAATATAGGACCCCATAAAATGATCCATTCTCAAGCCCTAAGTAGCCTCACTAATCCTGATAAAGTGGAAGGGAAAATCCAACGTGTCTTCTTCCATGTTTAATACAACACATGCACCTTCTCTTTACCCAAGGCCTACATCATATTGTATAGTGACCCTGGTCATAAAAAATTACCCCTACCTAGACAAGATGATTGAAGGGGACCCACACACAAAAAATTTGAAGAATATAGTAATAATGATTACTTGTTTCAGGATGATAATATTGGTCGCTACTTTATAGTCATAATAAACTATAATTTACTTTATATACTAGAGCAAAAAAAGGATGATGAGGTTAGTCTTAATGATCTGACATATTATTTTCTAATTCATATGATACTGGGACACACCATTCAAGAGTTCTTCATTTTAAAATATTTGTTGAAGAAAATGATAGATTCTGGGAAAGTAATACAGGGACCACCATCATTATATGTTTCATCTATTTTAACAACTGCAATTGATGAAGGAGGTGGGTGGAAAGAATATATTAGCAAGAGAGATCAAAATTTTGATAGTTAGATGAATCGAATGAAAATAATCGAAAATCAATTTATTCTCCGAGCATAGTTGAAACATCCCACTATCTCCCCAACTGCTCCTACTATAATACAGTGGGCGTCCTCGACCCCAAATCCCTTAAATAAAATATCAAATAGAAAACAGTGAAACCGGAATGTTATGGAGATATTGTTTGATGAAAAATATGAAACAATTCCAAATTCAGTGTTGACACTATAATATTTTATTACCTTAGATATAAATGTACATGAACCACCTAGAAATACTACACCTCTTAAACAATTAGATCAGGAAGAGTCATCCTCAAATGATGAGTTGATCTTAGGATCCATAAATTTGATTCAATTTATAGATTCATTCTCCAATGACGAGTCTGAAAATGAGCCTGAGTACCCCACACCTTATCTGGGATTGGGAAAAAGAGGATAGAAGAACCTAGTATAACAAAGAAGATGCATCAATGGAAGATGTAAAATTTCATTCCACACTCCTCAAATTGTACAGCATAAACCTATAGAATAGACCTTCAATAAATTCAGTAGGAAAGGGAAAATTCCTTGCACCAACCAGGTGCCACTCTATCCTAATTTTTATGGATTATCTATCATAAGATGGAGAGGATTCTAGTCACCATTCATGTACAAGATGACCCGCTCGACGCTTCCCAAAAAGAATCAAATCACCTCAATCTCATGTCTTCTCGTCCAATCTGTCTACAACAAATCCTCCAACTCCAAAATTACTTACAAAATAGAATACATAGAATGAGATGAACTAGCCTTTAAATCAAAAATATTACATATTGATGATGTTATCAATGGTAACACTGATGATTTCATTCTTGGATTCCTTGATTTTATCAAATGATAAAATGGAACCACTCATAGAGGCTGTTTTGAGATATCATGAGTTTGAAGCCGTAGTCGTTGTCATTAAAGTCTAACAGATAGAGACCGATCCTTCACACAATCATACGGTCATATCATTTATGGATCAATACAATAATGTCATCATAAAAGACATATCAAACCCTTTTATATGTGTAGTATGATAAATGGTGTTCATATATGATAAAATTTCATTTCTAATGGCTTTGGAGTTAATCTCATTCGAGTAAAAACACTTCATAGGATGAGAACCAACGAGGATAACCTAGTATCTTCCCCTACAACATTACGGGGATATGATAAAATTGAGTAGAATCTATTGTTTAAAATCAAGATCAAGGCTCTGTTTGGAGGCCTTTTGGACGAGTCATAATTTATTATCGCATAGAAAAAAATGAAATTCAATATACTATTAAGAAGTCCTTGGTTTCATCACCACACAAAAATCCCCTCATTGTATGATAAATGCATCAAAGACTATATAAATGATAAAATTATAACTTTATACACTGATAAGGCCCCATTACATTACTATGAATCATATTATACCATTGCAGTATTCAATCATGGGAATGAGAAGTGACCATTGTTCAATGGTATTGAATGGTTCTCTGCCCTGAATGGTTTGGAAATGAACTCAATTAACCCCTTTAAATAGCTTGGTGAATAATTTTTTCTACCTATCAACAAGATCAAGAATAAGATCCCAAGGTAAGGCGTATATTCCGAAATTTTTGTTATTCTTGTCATGATCACAGAATTCAGTACTAATGGAATATCTGTTGACTCTTTAAATAGGGGTAAAATCTCAGATGAATGATAAATTTATCTCATATATAGAGCTCAAAAAAACAATCCCTCACCAAATAAGGCTTAAGAGTTTGTCTTTTCACTCAAATTTCATGAATACACTCCCCCTTCCCTCACTCCATCCTTGCCATAGTTTTTGAGGGAATCCCCCACTATTAGATGGGTTAGACGGACGTGCTTCATCTCTAGAATACTGTGATCTTGACACTTGTCTCAACACTAGAGAACACATCCATAGAGTTGTTTCCCCACATAAAAAAAGATTAGGTAGATGAATATGATGAATCAAAGGAGGAGGAAATTTTGTATTCCCATCCAAAGTATTACGAGGGAATCTCTACCTCCTTTTATGAACTAGGGAAATCAATCTAGACACAGAAGAAGTCCAATTCCCACCTTGATTAGAAAAACCATGTCTCATGAAGATAAATGGAAATTAATATTATTACTAAGGAAAAGTAATGGAGCTTTTTCATCGAACAACAATAAAATTCCAGGACATGATTATAAGGAGGAAACTCATCCCCTGGGCCTATGAGAGGATCATCAGGTCTATAAACAAGAAATATAAAGGATGCACCTGATACATTCTGATAAGAAAGTGGATGAAGTTGAAAATATCCATAGAGTAAACGTCATTTGGGATGTCCAAAACCCAATATTTTTGGAAAAAATAGTCCGCATTAAAAATAAGAATAGAAAAATAAGAGTCTGCATTGATTTTTGGGACCTTAATCTGCACTTCCAAAAGGATGATTTCTATATCCTGATCACAAAATTGTTGATCAATACAATAGGTAGATATCAGGATTAATCCTTCATGGATATTAATTTTGGATACAACCAAATCATAATTTCCCAAAAAGGGGAGGGACCAACCACCCTCATGGACCTAAGGGAGTGTTTTACTATTGAGTAATTCCCTTTGTCTAGAAAACTTCTAGTGCCATAAATCAACGTTCCATGCACCGCATCCACCAACCCTTCTAGGTAAAATTGGCCGAACTCTATATTAATTACCAGGTGGTTAAATATCCAAAATTCCTGGACTACCTATCAGATCAAAAAATATTATTAGAAAACTATATCAACACAATCTAAAAATTAATCCCTTAAAATATGCATTTGTCATTACCTCATGGAATTTTTTTGGCTTCGTCATAATCCATCCTATCATCGAAGATAACCAAGAGAGGAAAAAGGCTATATTTGACATGAAACCCCATCAAAACCAAACAATGATGAAGAAATTAAAGGAATATTATCATAGAATAGAGGATTTATATGAAGCCTTATAAAAAATGTTTTCTATTCACCAGGTTGATGTAAAAAGTGGTGGCATATCAGTGGATTATTTATTGTTAGAAATATTTTACACTCTCAATAAGTATATCATATGACTATTATTAGCACTAATAACACCTATCAATTTAATTTTAGTTATATTTTATGTGATACCTCTAGATTGATTAGTAAGAGACTTCCTTGCACAAAAAATGACGTCAAAAGTAAAAAAAATACTTTATTATATCAGTGAAATAATGATCCTTATTGAGAATCATTACTAAAATATCAAGAAAATATAACTAGAGAAAATATTTTTGGTCAAAAAACTGAAAATATACCATCGAAATCATGTGGTCCATATTTTCTCTCATTAACACCCACTCAAATACATACTCATACATCTGATATTAAGTGATTATCTATCATGGTGGGTGGTCATCACGCAACAGTTTAACATCTATTTTCGGCCTCAAAAAGCAATCAAAGGACATGAATTAATATATTTTCTAGAAGATAACCCCTCAATATAGTTGAATTAATTGGATAATGAACTTATCAATGAATATTTTTTTAGTATTAAAGAGTACCCATCATTATATGAGATGTATTTTAAAAAGGCATCTAAATTCTCGATAAGGAAATGGATGGAATACCCCAAGATCAACAAAGCAGGGATAGGTATCATACTCTTATCTCCAGCAATGTTGGTTCTACATTAATCTATCCCACTATCAAAGGGGTACATAAAAAAGAAATTAGAATTTTAGGCCCTCATTGTTTTGCTAGAGTTGGAACTTCAAGTACATATATAAAACATAAAGATAAAAGTTGATTCAGAACTGGTCATCATGAAAGTAAATGGAAATTTTTGTAACCAAATGGAATGGATAATCCCTTATTTGACCAAATATGAAGAATAATGGATGAATTTATTTCAGATCCAATATTAACTCATTTCCATTATTAAAAAAAAATATTGGACGATGCATTTGAAAATATAGCAATTTATTTGACTAATCCAAACATAGATGAATCATTCATCAACATTGCACCCCACCAGATAATATCACCATTCATTCATTCCAACCTAGAATAAAATGATGAGATTAAACATTTCCTTAAGCATTATGGTCCTACCATGAGATGGATGACACCCATTTTTGACTATAATCAAAATGGATAGCTACTATCATATAGGTACATAATGAATAAAATATAATGAGATCAATTTACCTTGTTATATATGACGAAAGCAATCAAAAAAAGTTCCTCTATAAGAGGATCTTTGTTGAATTCATTCTCAAGATAATTTTTGGACAAGAGACCACTACTATCATGATAGATGATCACACTAAATCATACTTTTCCCAGTAATTTATATCCAAGACTTCTCATCACATTCAAAGGCTTTCATACTACTAGCCCATTTTGATGCATGACTGCACTAAATGAACCATGAAGTGACATTCATGCCAGGTTCATACCTATTTCAACCACCAGTCCCTGAAGTTACTTCACATAGCCATGTACTGCTGGCCATTTCCCATATGGGTAATTAACATTATGGGACTATATCATTCTTTTATGTCCACTTAATTAATGTATATATTCATATCAACGAATTTCCTTTCAAAATGGGCCGAAGGTGTACCACAAAAATAATTCGAGGAGATAATTTTTTTATCATTATTAAATCCAACATCATTTGTATATTTGGTGTTCCTCATACAATATTGAAAAAATGGCACAAATATCTATTCTCTTGAATTGGAGAAACTATATCATAAGTATCACATTAAAACCAACCATTTATATAGATACCATGGAGTAACTATCAGATAGATAGAGGCATTAAAAATAGACATTCCAAAATACCCCAAATAGATGGTAGATAAGGATAAGAAATCATTGTCAAACAAGCTTCACCATAATCTGTGGGACAACCAGACCATTACCTGCACTACCACCCAAGAATGCCCATACTCATTAGTAAATGGAATAGATGTGGTCCTACCCATAAATATTTAATTTCAATCTCTCACTATTTCCATCTATGATCAATTATCGATAGATGACCAATCCTATAAATGACTAGTTGAAATTTAATGATTCTATGAAAAGTGGTTGCATTCCATGAAATATTTAAGGGTTTACTAAAATAGGATTGAAAGATCATTTTCCAAAATGTTGTTCCTCCTACCTTTACGCAATGGATGTATGGGGTTGGATATCAGGGATCCAATGTCACATTGAAATAATCATCAAAAGCTAGAGCCTAAATGGGAGGGAATACATTCCATACACAAGGTCTACTAAAATGAAATTTATTCCTTGATTTCAATGGATGGAAAACTCATTATGGTTCCCACCAACGAATGGTTATTGAAAAATTATTTCATTTGACAACAAAGTTTATCATCTTAACCACATGCTATTGAAACATATGTATTTATTCCCTAAAAAATAACATTATAATTTGATTCCATCATTTTGATTCATTGATGCTAAAATGCATGATTTGTTGCCCAAATCCCATGATGTTGAACTGGAGAATGAATCATCCTAGCTGCATGACGTCAATCTACATTTTATCAATGGTATGAATTACATGACCATAATGTAAGTATAAACATCCACCCCATATGATAGTAAACTACATGGGGATCATCATATCAACCAATAATTCACCGCACATGATCTTGATCTATGAAAGAGAAAGATGCAATGCCCTCGTCTGTATATGGGTTAGACCTGTATAGAGAGTTCACATTCAAAACGATGTGCTTCCATATTTCTTTCATCATATGATATGTAGTTTCCCACAAACCCTATGTCATATGACCCTCCATGAATAATATGAAAAACTACCATCCTCATCATATAGTATATTAATGTGTGGAGAGTGCCCACCCAGAAATGATTATGGATTCATTACCATACTCACACGATACATATTAATGCCTAGATACTACATGTTGGTCCCAAATATATATTTCCCTATATTAAGGGATGATTTTATTAACAGAATTTATCCTTGAGGCCACCCTTCATGTCAACATTTAGAATATTATAGGTCTACAAACCATCCATTTTATATTTCCTCATTGTGTAACATTAATCTACATTGAACTGTGATGTCCTTCTCTGAGAGGGAATATAATTAATATCATTCGTCTACAATTCCATTTTGAAGAATAACGTACTACTTGATACCCATTAACATTGGTTATGTAGTGATTCCTAGATGTCATATCTTTGGTCTAGCCGTCAAAAAAATATAAAAATTCATCACTACCTGCATATGGGATTTACTGATACATAAATATATCCTTCATGAACTATGTGGGGATTCATTTCAATTCACAACATGATATTTAGCGATTCCAATACATTATATATTCAAGCCAATATATAAATACATTAAACCTTCCATCTTCTTTGGTTAAGTCTCATTTAGTAGTGTGTGGTGTGGAATAGGGCCTCTTAGGGCCTCATTCAGATTGTTTCATAGAGGTTTCACCATAAACCTCCCATTAAAATACTTTTTCCCTAGCCATCTTCACAACATAAAGTTAAATTTTCCCCCATTAATCATAGTCATATGCCAATAAACTGCATAGCATTTGTCATCATAGTTGTACAATGATAAAAAATGGAATAAATATCATCCCCATTACATTACGGTAAACTACATAGCACCATCATGATGTACTCTCCTGAGATAACATTACCACTATCATCAATCATCCATCAAGACATATTCAAAGAACTATGTATAGCTTGATTACTATTCACACATGATACATTGTGATCCCCAGATCTCCAATCTAGTGTTCAACTATGATAAAAAAGTTAAATTCCCTCCTATATATGTATGTGTTAGGTTTTCATAAGGACCTATTTCTCATGAACAAAATTTATCTTGATATTAGTTTTGAAAAGATACATAGCGAAATCAAGGAAGGGTGTCCTAGTCACAAACACGAGTGAAAAAAAATAATTAAAAAAACATTGATATCTCCTTGAAAAATTAATGTAGGTGATATTGAATTTAGTTCCCTCATTCAGAGATCCATCAATGAAACAAAAATAACCCCTATGTATGAAGATGATATATATATATATGGAGTTTCTAAATCTATATAAAATCATGATCTGAATGTTTCTTTCATTCCTAGACACATCCCTTCCATTCATCAAACTCTGTGCCCTGTAAAATTTCAGATATTCACAAACCTTCATGGCCATAATAATTGGAGGGATAGTGTTCCAGGGACAACTTTGTTTTACGATCCAAAATATTCCACGGTTATATATGAATGGGTTTCTTAAAAAAGACTTGCCATCCAAAGGTAAATTTATCCATAGGAGAGGTTATTTCTACCTCTATATGGTCAAGTGGATTACACACCCATTATCATTTCTCTTAAACTGAGAATCCATGAATCCAATGTTTACAATTTCCTCCACCACATGTATGGGACATTTCATAACATATCAGCCTCATTATCCTCCAGTTACTTGTGGTTTCTAGGATTAGTGGTCCTAGCCATACGAACATAATCAATAGGACACAAACTTGTCCAAACCACATGATGTTGAACTACATAACCCATTCTCTAATCTAATGATACTAAAACATCATGATATTAAGTATTATGTGTGGCTTGATTCTTATCAGCATAGGATACGGAGTAAAACATGAACCTCATATCATGGGTCCAACTGTGAGACAAAAATTTCCCCTCTCTCACCTTTTATGTGTCAGTCCTACATAATACATTTCTATAAAATAATAATGAATTTTCCTCCATGATCTAACTTATGAAATAGAGTGGTGTAGGATAGTCCAATATGATCCATGCCCCATTGGTGATCTCATATTCCAAATAGATCCCCATTGAAATGTGTGAGATTTATCTTCATGTGTGAATTTAATATGACCCTCTTGATACTCATTATATCATATAAAAAAGAAAATTCAATATTTTTCATACATGTGTTTGATTAGAATATGGGGGAACATTCCAGAAAATACTTATTGCATGATTCCTGCTATTTAACGAATACATGGTGACACCAGAACCTCTACTTTTAGGCCCAACAATAATTTCTCTTTCCCTTCACATTAGGTGAAACATGTCATTACAACAATATATTAAACTGCATGGCTAATGTCCCTTATTCTTGAATTTAAAATGAATGGGTTTTACAGAACTATATACAACTTGATTCGTATACTATTATGAAACATAGTGACACATAGATCTATAATGTTGGGTCTATCTATATCAAGAAAACTAGTTACCTTTTTTATGCATAGGGATGTCCTATGTAGGGATCCTCCTCATACCTGCATAGGGGGAACGTCTCTACTAATTATCATGAAATTGGGACTTCTAATGCCTCATCCATGTACAAGAACCTTAATTTCATGAACCATACTCCATGTCTTGAAATGTATGAATACCCATAAAACTCAATGGACTTTACAAATGGAGGGTAATTTCAAGATGACATTATTTTTTGACAATATATAATATAGCCCGATTTTTTCAACAGAAGTTTCCCCAAAATATATCATTTCAACCAAACTAAAATTTATACCCATGATATTTTTTTTCCTACCATCATACACCCCAATGACATTTACATCTCACATCACTTAATGGATTTTGGAATCCACCATCTTACTATTTATATCCTTCACCTCCCTCGTGACTAAAGATGATAGAACATTCTTGGTCAGACAAAATGAAAAGGGTTAATCTTTTAACCCTTAACCAGTGAAAAGTGATATAAAATGTTAAATCCTTCAATTAATATCTATAACAGGTTAAAAAACACTATTTTCATAGATTTATGATATTAAAATAAACCATGGTTCAACTATCCTTTACAAATGTCAAAATCATGTGGTAATGGTTTCCCATTCTGGATCAAAACTTATAATGGTGCCCTTACAGTTTACTAAAATCAATCAATAGACAAGAAAACCTTTTTTATCCTAAAAATATTATAATGTACCATAAATTTATATATACATCATAAATGGATGGTCATTGTTCATAAGGACACCTTTGCTAGACTATGCACAATATTCCCGGATGGGATTTTCATATGTTTCCAACAAAAAAAGACTATCAACCAGAGGATAATTCATCCTTAGGATTTGATTTTACTACCTCCTTATCCCCATAAACATCATTTTGGAAACTATTATTATGATTAATCCTTGCGTACTTTCCCCATACCAAGTTTCCAATGTAGAAATTATGAAACCACGGTAATAAAAATTCACTAATTTATTATTGAAAAAATATTTGGATAGCCTTGGGAATTAAATAATATCAGGAAATGACCCCATAATTCATGGTCAATGTTCTTAGACCTAAAACATTAGTTACATTAGTACAATTTTTATAACACTAAACATCCCATGAAAGGAGACACAAAACATGAAAGGGTAGAAATCCTCAAAGGTAACCCTATAAAAATTGTTATTAACTATTTTCCAAACCTACACATCACATGGTTTATGAATAATATTAAATAATAAAAAATAAAAAAGGAATAAATCTTATTTCGTCAAGAACATGAAATTTGTAGCCTAAAAATTCATGTTAAAATGGTAATATCACACCATTGTAGATATGGGGAAAAATATTGGTTATATAAGAAAAGACACAAAAATAATATGGGTTGTCATTTAACCCAAGAAACAGTCATAACATTCTCCCAACATCCCTTGTATCAGGTAAATATTTAGTAAATAATTAGATAATTCATTAAAATTAGGAAAATTAAAACATAACAAAAGCCTCATCTTCTTCCCAATAAATAGCTATTATGGTAGGGGAAATTTGTTTCTTGAACTCCACATAAGAAAGATAAAAATAATTCCATTAAAATGTAAAATTATTCAAAACTAAAAATGAGTAATATTGAATTAAAAACATTAATGGTGATGCGAATGAAACCCACAAATCCCATTTGTAGATTTCCGCTCCACATGGCTAACCTCTACTTCGTGAAGAACCTGTGAACTATATACATCTTGGGATAGAGATGGTGGCTCCAATTCACACAAACAAAACTGATGTAGTTTTTGTGCTGGAGGTTTTTATTTTTACACCTAAAAATGAATATTCCCAATTAACTAAGTAGATTATGGGGTAAGGATGTATCGTCACCTCCCTTCCAATGAAACAAATTCATTTGTGGGACCGAGGTGGTGATTTATGCCCCTAAAAATGATGGTCACATTTCATGAATGAAAATCACCCACTGACTTAGTAATTCATGTTCCATAGTATTATTTTAAGCTCCCATTAACTGAGGATATGAATCCCATGGTGACTGACCAACAAAGTAGTCTATTTCACCTCTACTCTATATAAGGATCCCAAGTGGGACCAAAAAATAGAGACAAAATGGATGACTAAGGATTGGCATAATTTTTGGAAGAAATACCTTCCTAAGATGAAGCACTTCTAAGTTAATTTTCATTTATCTATAGACGTGTATCCATTCATGACCACCATATATTGAACCGTATTTGAGAATGTCTCTATATAATATTATATGTAGAGGCATTGTTGTTTGCGGGATGAGGTGTTAGAGAATTACTCAATGGAAGGTATAAATTTCTTGGTGGAATGAACCATTATGGTTTAAACTATGTGGATGCCACTTAATAGCCAACAACATTATGGAAAACCCATTGTAGTCAACCCTTTTTAGGAAACCCTCCATAGACAATGCATTGTGGAATCCATTTGTGGACGATACTATATAGATACTCGTTAGCAGATGATCTTTTTCACCCATCTTTAATAAATCATTCCTAATGCCTAATTCACTGTGGGATTTCATATCATTACCAAAAGGCATGCACCCCCACTTTACCTCTCAGTATATTTTTTGTTTCATGGTGTTGCCCCACTATGTTAGTCCCTTCGCTAATGTCACTGACCCCACCCCATAAAAAATGGAGAGTCTCGCTGAAAAACTTTCTGGATGAGTTGATGACTATTTGGGTTTCTTCATTATACCTTCCGAACATCCAACCATTAAATACCAAGATATCAGTTACTCATCCTGAAATTCTTAAATACTCATTACCTGAATACTATTAGAGGATGATCTCGAAATGGATACTCTTATTTAAGTCCCACACCTGCCATTATGTGGCATCTTTTACCTAATTGTCTTATCCACATGATGTAAAACATCAAAAAACCCATCCTGAAAACATGATGTTAAACTATTTGGAACTAGTTCTAGATACATCACTTCAAACTATAGTATACACATATAAAATATAGGATGATTCAGGTGACACTAATGAGATTTTTTATGCTCTAATCATAATATTAAACATGTAATAATCATGAGAAGACCTCTAATTAATTTTAGGAAACTCATTCTCAGGTAATCTCTTAGAATTTATGGAATGCGGAATCACATTTTCATCTCTTAGCCTTAGATTTATACCTATATATATAGATACAATAATACTACTATACCATATATGTACACGATAGAGGAAAAAATAACACTCAAATCCATTTCTCTCTCCCATTGTTATCTATTAACTTCTACCACCATATAGGGTGAGTTCACTTGATAATAATATCTTCTAGTTCCTCTTATTTCTCAAATGGAGCATGAATCATATGGGCTTAGAGGTTAGTGGAGATTGTAAAATCTACAAAATCTCATACCTCATATTGGCCACATAAACAACATAAATACTGAAAATATGATTCAACCTACAAATGGATATATTGCCAAGGAATTAGCACCGAACATGCAGCTTCCATGTGCATTCTCCTACAATGTCCCTCGAAATGGGTATATTCAATTCATAAGCCCAAAAGAACATCAATACTTATAGAAAGATCACATTTATAAGCCCCAATCATACCCCCATTTAAATGGGACTCCACTATGGTATTTTTCCAAAGTTATACTGAACACAGTGGGTTTTGATTACGGACTAACTAGGATATCTTGGAAGCCTCCTATCGGTCCAAACCCAATATACACATTTTCCATTATATAATTAAGGCCATATTACATATAATACTATATCTATTAAGTAGAATACATCTTTTTTTGGACCCTGGGGATACCTCAACAAATTTCCTACACCATTCTTGACCAACCACCCTTTATTGGGACGTCCTTCTCACACGATGTTAAATTTTAAAACTAGCACCTCATCACATTACATTAAAGGGTGATGTGTCTACATTGGTGAAACTAAATTATGTGGGTTCCAATTACTCTTATGTGGATGCATAGATTACCCATATTATGGGTTTGATCCCAACATCATAACAACTTATGTCTCCCCCAAGATAATTATAAACTCTAAATCGCTCTATCACGTGGATTAAAACAAGAATTTTCCAAATAAATGACCAAATGACCCTTTACCTATACAAACAAGGGAATCATTGATAGATAACCTATGATACATATAGATCCCAACATTAATGGTGAAACTTAGATACATTCATATGATTCTGAACCCATGCATAGTCACAATGAATCACTTACAAAGGGTGAAATGCTATATATAGACTTGGGAATGAACTAAGGACTCATGAATAAAACATAAATCTATATGAGAGTCCTAGAATTGGAAACAGTTCCCCCAAAAAGGGTGTGATGATCCTAATATCCTATCCTATGGTAAAATATTGTGATCATAAATGTTGTTGGAAATGATACACAGTGAACGCCAGCCATTAAATATAAGGTCCATGAATCATGGATGTGAGAGTCATTGGGAATTTATAGGTCTATAAACAAACACATTGTATGCCATTAAAATATTTCATACTCGATATCACTGATTGAATATTATTTATCCCTCTACAATCAACCAACTCGAACATGAAACCATCATTGAGAAAAAAATTTTGTACCTTTCTTACATGTGAAGAAAATATTTTCTGTACCTGGTTTTATGTCCATAGGTTTATATGATGGATTTATTTAATTACCTTGACTTAATGAGTAATCATTTTTCTATATATACAGGTCAACAAAGTAATATGTTTATATGTTTTCCACAATTACATTTGTTATTCCAGTGATATTTTTGAGTAGTTTATGTTCATTGAAACATTAATGATCATGTCATATGATTGTCAATGATTTATTCCAAGACTCATGATTATGCACTATGACATATACGATGTATATTTGAAATGTTAATCTCATGTTATACAACCATTATATTTATTATAAGCTTATATGACCAGTGAATTATCCCTTGATTACACTTATTTTGTATCTAAACTCTTCCATTCTTATGTATCCTTTCCCCAAGAAATAAAGAATGGTTTTGGAAATGACATATCTATGAAGGGTTCGAGTTATAAAGAGAACATAGTGGGAGAAGATATAAACCATTTTTGAACTACATGTTTATATGTCCATGTTTTAAATGGAACTATAACTATAAAATTATATAATACATAAATATTTCATCTATAGAGTACTCATCTACCTAGATGTAATATCTATGTATGAAAGGTATATGTCACTCTGAATTCATGATGGTAAATCAAACTGACATTTCAGATGAAGCCGATCATAATAGCCCTTGATTATTCTCTATAATATGAATGGATTTAGACACATTGGAAACACTTAAACCCCACACAGTAATCTCTCACATTGATAGAATCTGCATGTGTTGTCTAATTATAACAATCAATAAATCTAATCCCTTATCTTTTTTCATAACACCAGTGATACCCATTAAATTGGATGCATTTAAAATTATCAACAACCCAACCATCATTACATGTGAGTAAATGTTCCAGGGGATATGAAACATCAATGAGAAAGTAATATCATAGTAAAAACATGTATTAATATAAATCAAGGTTTTAATATTTAAGAAGTACAACCAAAGCCTCCACACATGAATTATAGTTATCAATTCAAAAGAGAACACACCATTATATAAAGAAAAATATTATATACATGGTTACTATATGGTATGGAACATCCTTACTAATGGGAATTTATGTTACAATCATGTTTTCCCATGGGTTCATCACCAATATCATTCCAAGTAAATTAAATAAACAATCCCACATGATAAATATTTCCTATAACTAAGTCTAATCAATAATAATAAGGGTTCTTGAATGAGGAATAATAAGTAAATCGTGAAAAAATTTTATAATCATATATACATAAAAAATAAGTCCCAAAATCAAATGTATATCAATATTATCTCATTTTAGGAGGACAATATCTCATGATCTACACATGAAAACTTCAATAAGAACATGATTGAAAATAATGTAATCATTTTATGCCATCTTTCAAGAAGCAATAACATCAAAAAACGTTCCATATAATCATCAATATTATAAGAAATATACTAATTAATAAGTCTAATAAATTAATATTGTTGAAAATGGAATAATAATTCATTAATAATCCATTCTTTAGGATTGCACATTCCATCATTTGGAGGTGTTACATCCCCCGAAATGGCCATTTTTCAAATTGACTATTTGACACTTTGAAAAACTTGCACCATACTATGGTGTATCCCACTATATCCACTGTGTATTTTCTCACAAAAATCCCTTAAATATCAATATGATGTCCATCCAATCAATATATTGAAAAACAATAATATTTTAGTTTCATCATGTCATTAATCATGGTGTGGTGAGGCTTCATTGGAAATAGCTTTGTAAGGAGACTCACAACATTACATACTTCATAGAATGAACGACCATGGAAATTTTGATCATTTGATTTCACATAGTTAGGTTGTAATTGTACAAAATCGTAGAAAAAATTGTGGTCTAGTGTATGGAGAAACTAAAAACAACCAAACCCTACTTTATGCCAACAATAATCCATCAAAAAATCTCCAACCCACGTAAAATAGTTATTAGTTTCAAAATACCATAAAATTAAAAATAAAATTAAAAATTATATAAATACCCTCATATTAATCCTACTCATCCTAAAAATGACACATCAATGATTTAACTCAAATAAAATTGCCTATTGAGAAATAAATTCAGAATCTCACACAGATTCTTTGTTAATGATCAAACTATGTATCCATAGGTTTCAAAAAATTGTATGTTTTCCCCCAAAAAACCTTATAACTCGAGTCCACATTTTGAAACAATTTCTCTGCCAATAATGAATTTGGTTCCAAAACTATTACCCTTCTCTTGATCAATAGTAAATATCTGGGATCATTACTCTGAAGCCAGGACACATGGACCACATCATGCCTACCTCGACATCCAATATGAAGTTGTAGTCATTAATCAACTGATCCAATATATTTTTTGACCCAAAATTATCTAAAAAATATTATTTATATATTCTTTTGACTCGAAAAGGTATGATTATACTACCGAAGTTATACCAATAAAAAAAATTAGCCTCACACAATAAATTTGATAAGTCATCTTAATTGGTATAAAATTGATCATTTTATAATGTGATTATTATCCAACCTCTATATCGTTAGCCGAACCATCTCAAATGCCCCATGAAACATAATCAACAAAATAAAAGCTACCTCAACCACCTCATATCAATGAAATTATGAACATCATGAATGACCATAATGATCATCAAGTTGTCCCATCTGAATAGAATCGTGGAAAATTTAATTATACATGAACTCATTAAAATTTACACGATCCTTCCACACCACAGTGAATTTTATAATTAATTCACAATTAATACCATCTAAAATAAAGATCATCCTCCAGAATTTTATATCATTGTATATATTATAAACTATTCTATGATTTTTTTAACTCCATTATTCCTTTTGGTATCCCAACTATTATAGAAATGTGAAACAATAGTATTTATCGAAAAAAATGATCATAGGAACATCATGAAGTTGTTCAATCTGTCATACTTAATAAATCCCCAACTCATCTATAAAGTGAGTTTTACTATCGATAAGAAATGAAAAATAATTAATATAAAATAAACTACCACCCATATTTTCTCATGACATATTAGGGTCCTAGGAAACCCCTTTATAAAGTCCATAATGACATTATATAACTTCCACAATGGGAGATGAATTTATAATGCAATGTATTGGGGAACTGATGCTCTACCACAAATCTCTGATTACCAATGAATCAATAGATAAAACTTGTTATGTGTATCTTTATTACAAGAAACTATAAATGTTGAATGATTCTCTAGTATAACATCAATGATCCTAGATTAAATGAATAATGGAAGGAAGAGGTGTAAAACATTATATCTTCCTCCATGAAATTTCAAAAAACAACTCACTTGTAAACATAGTTCACATCATCAATATCCATCAACTATGATAGAATGAGTAATCATTCCATTAATAGTTTCCACATCATAAAGAACCCAGACACTAATTCATTTCATGCCTTTAAATTTTCTATAATCATTTACATGATAGCAATTATATAACATTACATCACCAATTAATTCTCATATTATTCTACCAACCCCATAGATAACAACCAGATAAACTATAAATCAACATTTGAAGGCCTCTCTTTAAAATTTAGATTTTTTCTAGAGAGGAAATTTTCAATAGAAATTAATTTTCATAGAGAATAATAAATCTAATAATAAAATTCCTCTAACTACTTTAACGAATACCTTTACAATATATTTATCTCTCAAAAAGATAAGATGTACCACAAGTTATTATGGAATTTGTATCCATTAAATCTCTCACGGAAGAGATAATAGTGTCATTTGCTTATAAAATGGAACATAAATTACATCACCAAGACTTTTTTATGTTAGTTATACTCAGGGTATCAAAATTGGAGAAACAAATCCACTACATAATCCATATGCCCCAGACTAGATTATAGACCAATACATAAATCATTTCAATAAATATTATATCTAATCACATGCTACGAAATTTTAGGACCACAGCCTTATTGAATCTCCCCTATGACTCTAAAAGGTTATCTTGATATTGAATAGTCCATTATGTGTTTCCCGCATTTATGGAATGCCCACTCATCAGTTATTCCATATGGGAGAATCCCAATAATAACCATCTAGAATACCATAATAAATCCCAAAAAATTTACATCAAAAAAATTTTATTACGTGTTTATAGAAATTATGTCCACTACCATTTCCAATTCCAAATTAAATATAACCTTATAGGTAACATACCCATGAAAAAGTATCTCATGCTTCTAGATATAACAGTTTAATAACATCGCATAATGTAAATGTGGTCAATGAATTTTCAACTCAATCTTCAATCAATCATCACTATGGACCTTGATTGTATAAAAATATCATCAAGAAAAACCATAATTATAGAGTTGATATATGGATGAATTGTACTTTTAATTAGATAAATGAACACCACTGGTTAATTTTTCATCTTTAAAGGAGGGATATGTTACTCATACTGTCTATTTCAACTATTAAAAATTATTTTAGGACAACCTTATGAAATTATCAAATGCGGGTGTTATATTGATTATAGGTCAATCATATAAAACCATTGAGTTACCCAAAAAATATAAAAATTTTCATCAATAACGAATAATGAGTATTTATTTCTTATAGTGAAATGGTTTTTTCTCTATAGTTTATTCAGAACCTATATTACCATTTACCATGATTTTGGAAATTTTTTGATAACCACATACAGATATTCTTGGTTTGATATACTAATTTTCCTAGAAATCATTATACTAAACTTTGAGTTCCTTTAGGTCACCATTAAAAACATCACATGGAATAGTTGATATAGTTTTCAATTTATGATATATTTTGACCTCATCTATAATCTCTATATTTGTAGGATGTCCTATGAAATAACCAGAAAATACATTATTTTTTATGTTGATAAGAGGATGATAATTTGATGAAACTGCTGCGTGGTCTATTGAAGGAATGATTACAACTACCTGGGAAATGATATACCCAACATGGATAGGGTATAGTTCAATTAATCTTACTCAAATATACCATACATTTGACAAAATAAACTCTTTCTCCTTGGGAGTAGTAATGGATACATAAATCATATAGAAATCAATATGCACTCGATAACTGGTCAGTAGTCCCTGATTATAGTCACATCTAAACTAGTTATCTAGAGTATAATGGAATCCTCCATGTGTCCATAACCATCAGTTACTACTTCATATTCTATAATTATCAACATGAGATCCGATTTCATCAAAAATGGTTTTTCTTGATATAAAAATGTTGAAGTAAACAAGGCGTAGATGTCCTGTCAGAAAATATCATGAAAAGAATTAAACAACAAGGTATATCATGTGTCAAACAAGGATCTAGATATAATAGACGTGATCATGAACCTATGTTGAATATTAAATGTTTCCTCTCCTCCACATACTAGAAACTGATATATTTATATAAAATATTCATTCCATTGAATCACTAAAAATCCCTTGACTTGCATAACAACATTGTCATACTAAATTTCTGGCTTTTAGTATCTTTTACTGAGGTCCTCCAACCAAATTAAAATCCTACCTACCATAACTATAACTTTTAGGCCTCAATTAATAATTCCAATGATTTCCTTCATACCCCATCAGTAAATCCAAATATATTTATTCCCATAAATTATGTTAAGGGGTCACATCTTCCCATAGTTGGAGAAACTAATGGATCCATATCACATAGAGGTACCTGTATAAATTATGATTTTCTCTAACATCAAAAGAAAATGGAAACCCACTATACTATAGGAATTTCCACAAGGTAATCCCATGTGATCAGAAAGAACACCTTTTATCTTTTCCCTCCAAACTATTCTCCATCATCGAGCCCTTATGAAAAACCTCCAAAAATGTCACAATGTTTATTCTAATGAATTTATGAAACAATTTTTCATGATTTTAAAATTTGTAATCAAGCCCTTATATGCCTCATTTAAATCCATGATTGGAGAAAATTAAATAAACATCAGGAAATAACATGGGTATGAAGACACTAACATCAGTACATACTAAGGAGTCATAAACACATATAAAGGGAAAAACACATAACATACTTTCTATGAAATCCATGATGAATAGATTCACAAGGGGAAAATTGTATGACCCTCACATTTAAATCCATTGATCATGAAATCCCACTATATCCTAGTGGGTGTATGAATTGTAGAGAAAATTACTTGCATACCATTTTGAGTCAAATATAGATAAAATATCTCCTCAATGACTTCAATAATTTTCTCAGTATCATGGGGTCCTTAAATTTCCATGAGGTTAGATTATTTTAGTGATGGATCCCCAATCAATATTTCACTATATACATATGTAGAAACTGATCAGTAACATTTGATAAAAAAATACTACATCTTATAGAATATCTACATAACGGACCATTGAAATAGACATCGTATCATGCACATTTGTATAATATTACACATCTCATGGTTTAATAAGGTAATTCCCCATAGCGAGATAATTATGACTTTCTTTACAAGGTGGAACCATCATATTCCACATTGGGGTAATGGTATATAATTCCAAAAGAATGCTTATAACCTCTAAAACATTTTATATAATATAAAATCATAATAATATTATGGGATTCCAATAGAAGTTCATATTCTTAGAGGCTACCAAAAGTGATTATACATAACCATCCAACCACTACCAAAAGATATGACCTAGTTCACTAAATTATCATGTTTGTAAAATCCATATATTTCTAAAGTAATAAAATCAATCTTGTACAAGTCCATTTGCTATAAAATGTATGCATTGTATATTAAATAAACAAAAGTAAATGTATTTTTTAAAAGAACAATAATTTATAGAATTAAATAATTATACATACACAAAATGATTCTAGCTATGTTTCTATGATGCAATAAGACCCCATAATCCCAAAAAACTAACAATATACTAATTATTATAGTTAATCTATAAATCCTCAACATTAATAGAGACACAAAATTGAAAACTCTGTGGAAAATATTTTATGACCTATTTTGGAACATAAAAGACTACCAATGATGGGATTTAAATATTATAAATACATTCTTCCTTTCAGAAAATATAGTTTAGAAGAAAATTATATAAAAAAATTGATGGATAAAAATATATAATGTATCAAACGGAATAACCTCACTTGATATATAGTGACGCATGAACTCATTCTCACCTACCCATACAAAAGAGGATGTCATCAAAAAACAAGGGTTTGAAAAGTGTAGTTAGGTGACTGTAACCTCAGTGAAAAATACAATAATTTTCATAAAATACGGAAATATAAATATTTTATATAAGATGATATTTATTAATTCAATGTTACATAATTAGTAACCATGTAAAATGAATTTGTAATGTCCATCCATATTATAAGAAGGTATTAATTAATAATAAATAAAAGAATGTGACATCACTCCCAAATTCATCCTAGGACCAAACATGAATACAATTCTCCACCTCCTTGATTTCATTTTTCTAGGACAATTACCTATATGTCATCAGGAATTACTTTCATGCACTAAGATACCCATTTGGGGTGTATGTATGAAACCAAGTTGGAAACCGCCGCTGAATCCCTAAAATTATGGATTTATAAATATGGTGTATGCCACAAAATGAATGTTACTTATATGTAATCAATAAATAAGACAAGGTTTTGTTCAGCATGCAGTAACCAATATGTCATGATCCCATACCCCACAAACTTAATCACTATGTCGAAAAGGATACCATTGTAATCCAACACATGTCTTGAAACATGTAACTTGGTCCATTCATCATTTTAGTGTCCTATGAAGACTATTCATATTTCTATATTCTACAATTATATAGAAATGTATTCCACAACATGTGGTATTCATCAATCTGATCATGATTGTATTTCCACAAAACATGCATGTAAATTGTTATTATAATACTATATTCATGGTCTTTAACTATGTTTTATTTTAAATATTTTTGTTACACATATTCCCTATATTATCTTATAAGATGTTAATTAAACATGTCACTTGTTTTTAAAAAGCACCATAGAGTGATCCATATACTTATCATTTTTCAAAACCCCCACTCTCCCTTTCAATATTCTCTTCATACCAATTATAAGAAAGCCAACCACCATGATACTAGATGAAATTTTCCACATTAAAGGCAACAAAAACTGGAATTTCATACTTATTCATAGAAATATAGTCATATTTTGAATGTATCCTTGATGCACGCATGTACTCCATTAGGAAACACATTCCTATTATGGGCCTCAATGAACAAGAACACAAAAAACCATAGGATACCATCAATACAAAATGAGGTCCCTCTTTGGTATGAATATTTCTACCTCTAGTGGGTTAATGACACAAACCAAGGTATTATAAGGGGGGAATCATCCATATAATACTCGCACACTATCCATAATAGGACAATACACTACTTATTCCAAATAATATATTCCAATACATTATAAAAAGGTTTGAAAAAAGATTTTTAGATGGTGAATCATGTGAAGATGGTACAACCACATCTACACATCTTATGACAATTTCTATTATTGGAATATCACGTTTTACCCACTAGAGTAGAAGAGGAGACCATGATCCCCACAATACCGGATTAATGAATATATTTTTAAAAATTGATAAATCACCCTCATTTATTGATCAATTTGAAAGAACATCAGAACCCCATAAAAACATTATTTGGGTTGAAGGAAATAGAAAGAGGGGGAAGTATAACTCATTAATTTGGAGATGAATGGATTAATGACATATTAAATACCCTTCTAAATTATTTCATGTGTGATCATTATAAAACCCTACATCCCATGAGTGATCAATGATTTAATTCGTTGTTTCAAATTTGGAAATATCCTATATTATGTCTAGGTGTTTGCAACCATGGTAATGATGGATTTGATCACACAAGTCATTGATGGAATTTCATGGTGTGATGTAAAAACATTTCATGTTTTAGAATCACAATTTCACCACCATGGTGTGGTGAGGCCAATCTACCCATGACTCATAAGAGTATCCTCAAAGAAATATGACTATTACCACACCATGAAATGAGTGTTTCAATAAACCCAGTTTATAAAGGCTTCATTAAGGCATAAAATACCCACTAATGTTGTGTTTTCATACCCTTTTTTGACCTTAATACGCATAAAAATCTTTTATAGCCCCCATAGAAAATGTAACACCACTTAGACCCATGTTAAAGGTTCATAAGGACCAATAAACACAATAATAATGAAATTGAGAATGTTACATGACACACAAGTTGACTATTTCAAAAATAAATATGTGAATATAGAAATGGGTCTACGATGACATTACTCTATTGAAATGGTGTTTACTATATTTTTTATACAATGATGAATTTTTTAATCTTTTTAAATTGAATATGTTAAGACCATTAGAGGAATAATTTTTAAATCCTTATTAAATTGTTGAGGTGGACCATTTGTGAGTGTTGTTTATTTATAAGACGGTGAAAAGTTCAATAAATTTATATATATATATAATTATTATTAAATTAATCCAAAGAATTACATTGAACTTATATAGGTATTATGTTTCAATTTTGACCTAAAATAAATTTAAATAAAATAAATAATTATTTAAATAAAATGTTGGTTTTTAAATAGTAACCCAGTGTTTTCACTATTCATCAAAAATTAAATGTTTCCAGAAAAATACCAAAATTTCACCCTAGGATAATTTCGATATTCCGAATCTAAAAATGAAGTCCATTTTGAAAAATAAAATGTACAAAATTTCAAAATGTGGTTATTACTATTCATAACGGCTAGTTTTAATAATATTTTAATAGCATATCGTTGTTTAGTGAAACTTGGTATTGCGTACGACGCAAGCTATCAAGGTAGGTCGTGATTGCATGTAAAGAAATCCAAGCTAGTGTTGTTGGTAGTGAATGATTCATTTGATGATTTATATAAAATAAAAACAAAATATTTCTTATAAAAGTCTCGGGTGTTGCACTACCTAACTGAACATATTGACATTTATCCCTACAATGTATTATAAATTATTCCCACACCATCGCTAGCTAGTGGGGGATACTATATAGCCTGTGTTTTTGTACATACAGGGCTAACTGATATTCTTTTTTTTTTGAATTTCATGGGTTTTTTTGGTATCCACGCCTTCATCCAATTCCAAAATCCCAATATAAGGATTATCATACAAGGAGAATTGAATTTTCACATCTAGTTCTATAAAAAACTATTTACTAGAGTTAACATTAAATTTTACTTAAAATTTAAAATCCATAATAGTATGATCCATTATAGTCACCCAAACTTAGCACTTCCCATCCTAAAGATGTTGAGATAACATATGAATCATGCCTCTATTTCAACATAAATCACCATCATCATGGATCCATATATTCCGTCCCACTTAACTAACTCATTTCCTCAATGTTGTTATTATTTTAGAATTTCTATCATTCCATTGTTATGCGAATACAAGGATACCATCAGAGTCTAATCTAGAAGATCTATATTATTGAAAAATCAATAATGTGATCATCAAGTCATCAAAACTAAGCATGTAATAGTTCATATAGTTGAATCTATTTAAATATTTATAGTTCTCTAAACAATAGGATTCATTTTACAAACAATTTATATGGTAGACAAATGATGTGGATAATGTGGTTCAATTTCATTATGCTTGATCAATATAAGAAATAAGTTATTAGTTGATACAAATAACATGTTCCTAGATGAAAACCAATCAACTTTACCTTTAATATCTAAATTAAACCCACTCCTATTGATAATTCATGAATGTTTCTAGCCTGTTTAATATCTTTAGTGCTATTCGATATGATGATATCCCTTTAGTCCAAAACTGCCACATTTTTTCACATATTTACACTAGTCGGTACACATCCATATAACTACATGAAATAGTATTTTATTTATTTAATTAAAATTATATGAAGAAAAATGATCATGAGAAATTAATCCTCATAGTAATTAATGAGTTGGATCCACTTACTATTCAATGTATGAATAGAATGTGAAGTATTTTATTCAAATTATTCACTACCTACATATACGAGCCACATGTCATCCAGAATTCTATATGTGCACTATCGATCCCACTCCATCATAGCTCAAAATGATTCTATACTATATATAATGACTTCATCAGATCTTGATATGGTGGTATATCAAAATGAATTATCAGTAATTTAATGTGGAAACCTATAATCTCATGTCAATAACTCATCTCCCTTTAAGAGTCCCCTCTATTGATGTAATTTTATGTTTACACAGGAAAACAAACATTCCCTAATTGAGTGGTCATTTCACATGTCAACAAGTCAATACATACCACATTTTAAGTATCCAAAAAAACACAATGGAGAAATTAAAATTGTTCAACCAATTGAGAACAACTTCATCCATGAAAATGGTGACTATGTGTTACCATCCATTCAAAAACAATACCACAAATAATTATAAAAACTTATCAAACATGGAATACTCAATATATACCCCACTCATTCAATGATCCAATATTGGTATGTGTACCCTTATCCAATTTCTTATGTTTGCGTTAAAACCGTTGCCCAGAAGAGTCTCATAATCACACACAAGCTACTATAGGTAACCCTGCCATCTACAACATCAAAAACACAATTTGATAGCACAATGGTTCCCCAACAATTATTTTTGATATACAATAAAATTTTCTTAGATAATATATTTTCTAGTAGTTCCTAATTTTTATATTTGGTAGATATAAAATAAAAGAATTTATTAAATCATGTGATGGAACTCATCCTAGTGCAATACAAAAAACAATTTTCATGTGAGGTTGGGATTACCAGGGAATCAGAAGGAGATATCCCATGCATTATATTCAACATGATGATTATTTTTTCATATATTCTAATTGTGTCTTATTTCACGGATGAATTTGATTCAACTTATTAGGTTAAAATGACGTATATTATATTCCACATAATATTTCATGATGGAATTATTTTTCATTGAATACAATACATGTATACTTATTGTAGAAGCTTCATTGAGAATATGATATGGTGCAAATGGGTGATGATGATGATGATGATGATGAAATAGACATTTTTTTAGTTAAAATGTGAAAAAAAGTTATGTATTACTTATTTAGTCATTATTTTGTGTTAATATATTAGTCATAACCATGTATGAGTAGACTTATGGAGGTCCAATATAATATGATACATACTATAGTCAATGTGTATTTTTTCATATTGAACCTTGTGGATTTATCTATTGTTTGTCTAGGAATATTTAGACTATCCATGTGATTATTCATATTTGGAATCCATCTAGTACAAATTTACTTTAATTATTTAGATAAGTGTCCATACTATTGGGTGGTTGATAATAGTATTTTGTGTTGTTTTCAATCAGTAGAATATAGTTTCTATAATCATTCCATCGGTTTTTTTATTGTTATCTCTAGAATCGGATTATATATATTTACAAGTTTCATTCATTTAAATTATTATAGTGAACTAAAATAGAGTTTATAGGCTACACATAACTATATTTATAACCTAACATCTATATAGAAGCATCTAGTATCATAGGATGTACGCTTGTGTTGATGTGGTGTTTTCCCTATGATATAATAATACATATTTTAATATTAAAAAATGGTAATAGGTTATGGTTTTGGTTGGGGACCCTGAGGCCCATAACATATAAGTCATAAAATCAAAACAATGATGCAATTTCATTTTAAAAAATCCCAACCAGATTCACTGAGTTTGATCCAATATTCCATATGTCAATAAGCGCACCATCCTCAATTCCAAATGCTGGTGAATGATAGAGATAGTCTAAGAATAGTGGTGGTGGAACTAGACCCTATATCATATTTCATAATATAAATATGTCCCCATAAAAATAATAAAATGAAATTAGATTAAATATATAAAAATAAAAAACAGATAGAATGAATTAATATAAAAGAAATTTTAAACAAACTCAATTGGAAAATATATATTATTATTGGTTTCCCACTATTCAGAAAATGTATTCAAATAAATAATGGTAAAAATTATTAGAAATATTAAAACTCTATGCCTCACATTATTAATGTCTGTAATATCATTGAGAGTTATCCATATTAATGATAAATTTATTATTTACCCAACATGTACATAAAACATATGAATGATGCACTACATCCAATGAATTATAACTACATGAGATGTGTGTGAGTAAAACATAGTAGGACACAAAAAATGTTGTCCAATACCCAACTGGTAAAACATATCTTAAATCAATATGATAATATCAAATAAAATAAAAATGAAATACCTAAAATTTACAAGCATGTCATAAAAATCACTATGCATATAAAAATAAATAACAATTTCCTTGTAGTCATGTGAAAATAATGAAAACATAAACATTGACCATTCCTTCTTTGGATCTATGACCGAATAATAGACCTATAAAATTTTGGAACAAATCAAGACCATATCATAATTCTATGATTTGTAGGTTATAAACCACTATTCCATCATTCCCTCTCTCTATCTCATCCTTAGAAGATTCCCTATGTCTCCAAGTCAGACTTTACGAAGAAATTGTACCACATATATCACTATTGTTTCACATGACCTTTGAATACAGGGAAAAAAATACTATAAGAAATCATTACTGATTTAAATCTCTCTTGTGATATCATATAGACCATTATTCCCCACTATTTTTTCTCGAGGTGGGACATATATGACTGTCTGGTCCCCATGTCAAGCTACACTTCACTATCATCCCCTACAATATATCATGGTCATTTCATGATGTCACATAAAATTCCCGAACACACTAATCCTCTAGGATTCCAATCCACGATTTGTTCAACATTTTCTTAGGTGTGATGCATATAAAAACAATGACATATAATATATCAATTATATTAGAATGAAATAGTGGCATTATATCTATCACACATATCATGTTTCACAATATAACTAATGATTGTATCACATATATAAATACCATATTACACATTGGGGTCAATATAATACATTCTCATAGAATCATAATATCACTACAATAAATGGATATCCATGTTATTCAAACTAGGATGTCACTTCATGTCAATAATAGCATTCATATTAGTATATAATGTAATATTATCATGTTTCATACTAGATATTCATTTGATTATAAGAAAAAACATGGTCATAAATACCCTACGTATCATTTTGGAAAAAAACCATCCACAAGGTCCATGTTGTCTATGGACTGTTTATTGATCAATCCTCAACCATATATGGACAACAAGAGGATAGAGCACAATGGTCCAATATGAACGTGGGTAGTTTTTTCAATTAGATTAAACATGGTTCCATTATTTAATTTTGATTCAATGATCATTGATTAATAAACACTAACACATTCATAACTCAATTTTCAATTTAAGGATCAATCACCTATGTTGGATAACCACTTATCACATGGAAATAAAACATGCATTACCCGTAGGTTAATATTAACTTAACCACATATAATAACTGATTCAACACTGTAGAGACCCGAAGCTTGACTTATATGGACATTACATTACATTTGCGGAATACTTAGTACATAACAAAAAAACACACACACAAGGATCGTAATAGTTTAGTGTCTTTGGAAACTCAGAATATAATCTTCTAATCATGGTGAATGATCTTCAAAATATCCCATAAAGATATTCCTTTTTTTTACCTAAAACCTTTCTTTATATCCTGGGGAAAAGAAAACAAAAAAGGGTGAGCTCAAATGCTCAGTAAGGGTAAACAAATGAAATATCAATCACATCATATACATAAGCACATAACTTTTGGAAATCTTAAACTGCAAAAGAGATCATAATTTCATAACATGGGATAAATCATGGTAGTGAAATGTAATCACAATAATCATAACTTAAAACATGAAACTTTGTGGCATTCACACATAATCATAGAGAATCATTTCTTGTTAGTCATGACTCATTGCCAAGACTATCTTTGTGGACAAAGTCCCTTTCTGAATCGAGTAACCCTCGTTTCAGTCCTGTTTCACTGAACCGGTATAACATACCATTCCAGCCCTGTCTATCTCATGAGATATAAAATCTTTACCCAATGAATTGGAGGGAGATATAGGTCCCACCCATCTTATAATGAATCCTTTCTTATGTATGCCACATAATCATAAACCATACATCATAGCGTAACCCATGTAATAAAAATGGGATTCATAAACAACATGACATCATAAAACAATTCATATAAAATAAAGGAATTCATAAAAAATAATTCCATCACAACATAATCAAATCAATGTAATAATAGGGATAAAAACAGAACCCTTTATTATCTTAGATGGAAAATAATTTTGATAAAACACTTGAACTCCATTCTTGAGGAAAATATCCTTTCTTCTTCAAAAACATTTTTCCTTTCATAACATGTCATACGACTTTAAAATAAAAGAAGTTGATTAAAAATAAACTTTAAAACTTATAAAGGAAGCTTCTTGGAAATAATGTTTTAAAAATCCATTCATGCCGTATAAGTTAAAAAAACATTCGTTGTACTTTTGTCGGAAAAGTCAAAAAAAGTACCTCGTACAAAAAACGACAAAAGATTCCTTTCATATCTTTTACAAAAAAAACTTACCGAAGGGTAAAATTGGATATAAAATATTGTAGAAGGATGGAAATAATATTACATATTGAGGGAACATGGATGTGGATGATAAAATACACCCCAGTAAATACTTACGAATAAACAATCTCGGATAAGAATGAGATTGTGATATTTCCCTTACCTTAGGTCTGATTTGCTTTGTACGTGTACAAAGCTCCTGTATAATGGTTTAAATAATGTTATTGACTTATTACAGAATCATATTCATTGTTATGATATCATATATGGTTCACTTATAACATTATATTACCCGTTCTTTTGTTAATTCCATGTTAAAGAAGCGTTTTGGTTAAAATCGTTTCATTTATCGTAGGTGTTTTGACTTGTTGTTCTTGACATTATTATTACTTATATCATGATTTAATTACTTCCAGAATATAAAATATGATTTGTATATCATATATATTCTGTATATATATATATAATAGATAGATAAATGAAATTAAAAACACCGTTCATGGAGACGGTAGTCCGTACGTACGCATGAACGCTGTTTTCGTTTCCTTATTGAATTGAATGGAATTAAGTAGATGACATAAATATAAATATAAATAATTCCAGTATTGTTATTAAGTCATATATTTCATTAGAACTTATTATATATACTTTATAATCATTCATGAATGGTTAATCATTGAAAATGAATCTCATCGCGTCGTGGAGACGGTAGTCCGTACGTACGCACGAGCGATGATATCGTTCCCATGGTCGTGGAATTGTGTTGAAGTGTATGTATACTATTTCAGTATCAATATCACTTTATAATAATCATATATAGTTACTCATTAAACCATTATACCCATCCAATTAAGGTGGTGGAGGAAAATAGATTACACCACGGCGTGGAGACGGTATTCCGTACGTACGCACACGCAGCGATTTCCTTTTTCCGTAGGATGGATAGAAGGTTAATTAGAGTTGTTTCATATTTATAATAACATTTCAGCATGTAAGTAATACTGATGTTATTACTTTATCATGAAACAACTAAAGAAGAAGAAGTTGAAGAATAAAGAAATTGAAAAAATCAGTAATGGATATTACCTCTTCTTTGAAACGCCTCTTTGAATCCTTCACTTAGGGAACTAAGATTGGTGTTTGAAGAATACCAGAACCTCTAGGATTATTCTAGGGAAGTGTAGAAGAGGTTTTGGCAGGGGTTGGCCGAGCTTGAAGGCTCAAATTTGTGTGAGGAGGAGGGGGAGGAGGTGCCCTTTTATAAGGGAGGAGAGGGGCACCTTAGGAATTCTTAAAAATATTAATTTATAATAAATCTAACCCCACTTAAAAACCACCAAAAATGACTCATATTCGAAGATTAGATGATATAGGGTTGTAATCTAATCAACCAATCAAATTTAGACATGTTTGGATCTTATTTTAAACCTTATCATTTTGATTTATCCTTATTTAATCTATTTAAGTTTATTTGTGGTAATAAAATTCTAAATTTTAAATTATAACAAATAATTACTTATTTGTTGTGAATTTTCCATAATTGTTTACTTTATAACATTATAGACCATATAAATATAAATTTATAATTTTTAAATATTTTTGTGATTTTTAAACAATTTTATAATATGTTATTTTTGTAAAATAACAATAGTGTCAATTTTGACACTATTCATTTATTTGAATTTAAATAAAATATATACAGAAGATATGTTCGAACTAAAAGCTTTAATATATTAATAAAAGGTCATATGTATCTATAAAATTAGTTTATCACATTAAATAGTTCATATAATATTTATTTTATTATTTTTAAAACCATTTATTTGGTTTATCTCTTAATAAAATAATTACTACATCATTTTTGTATATTTACTTAATATACTTATTTGTTGTCTAAAAATTTAAAATAAAATCCTATGATGGAGATAAATATATTAACTTTCACAATAAAACTTTTACTCGAATTTATCATCTTAAAATCACAATATTTAAATTGTTATATTTATTAAATTATGAAGGTGACAACTTTGGCATCATTTAAAATAAAATAATATAAGGGTCATAATCACTTTTATAAGGCTCCAAATGGTCACATATTCGACCATTGGATGCTTATGGTTTACATTTACATGGCCAATAAGTTTTGGTTAGGTATTTGTGCATTTTATTGTCACTATTAGTTTAAAAAAACAATATTCTTGATTTTTCACTAGATAAACAATTTCTGCATCACTATTGTGTCATAATTAATGATAATTATTTAAACCCTAAAAATTATAAATAAATTTATATGATGTATATAATTTCATTATATTTCTGGAGACTATTCCTGTTCGAAGTTTCATGAAGTTTATCACTAAATTAAAATTTATATACTTATAAAATTTAAGAGAGTGAAATATTGTCACTTTCTTTGGTTTTAATAATAATTAACTTGTTTTCATGGACAAATGTCCATTAAATGATTCTAATCTGACCCTTAGGTGATATGGGTCGACTTGTAGTCATCCAATAGGATTTTTACATTTGTTAGGGTAATTTTAAAATATTATATTTACCCTTAATTACCCGATTTACCTTTAACTATGGTAAATAAAATTTACCGTAGTTACTATTCATAATTCCCAAAAATAAAAAGTATCCTATTAACATAATTTGGACCCACTGATTCCAAATATGGAATCAATTTTTTAAAATTAAAAACACAGAAGTTGCAGAAATTAAATTAAAATTAATCCCGTTGTCGAATAAAAACGGGTTTTTGTTTAAAACATTGCAAAAGATTGAATTGATTTAACATACGAATTCAAGGTAAAATCAATGCTAATGACATACATTATATTAAATGGTAAAAATATATTTTATTTATACTTTAAAACCATTCAATATTATAATTTAACCACATAAGATATTACGATGAAAAAAGTTGTTTTTAATTAAAATATAGCGTGTTTTTACTATTCATTAAAATGTGAAAGTTACCAGAATAATATGAAAATTTTATCCAAAGTAAATTTTTATTTCTTGATTACAAAGAAGAATTTTATTTTGTCACATTGAACTTATAAACTTTTCAAAAACCATATTTAAAGTGGGTGCGCCATCCAAAGGCGGCAAAACTGCATTTTTTGAAAAATTCTTATTTTACCCGAAAAATTTATTTTGTTCTTATACCATGTTCTAGAAATGTGTAAGATGAATAATAATGTTATAAAATTCAAAATTTAGTTAATACTATTCATAACGGCTAGTTCATGACAATATTATAATAATATAACATTGTTTATTAAAACCCGGTATTGCGTACAACACACGCTATCAAGGAATGTCGCGATTGCGTGTAATGCAAGCCAAGTCAGGGTTGCGTGTTGTGAAAGAATCCTTCGTTGTTTCGTATAACAGAATCCAACCATATTTCATTTATACATTTAATATATATATATATATATACTCAATGTTGCATAGAATAACTATTATCAAAATTGTGTGTAACACGGTCCAAGAATAGTGTTGTGTATACTGCAAGCTAATACGGTGTTGCGTATAGCGCAAGGTAATCTTGGTGTAGAATACAACACAAGAAATTAATGAAATTAAAAGAATATTTTTCATAAAATCTCGGGGTGTTACATTCTACCCCCCTTAAAATGAATTTCGCCCTCGAAATTCGTCGGGGTTATAAATGGTTTACTATATGAAAGTTTCTTTAATAGAAACCCACATCGTAAAAAGGAATACCAAAACCAATCATTAAAAACAAAAGTATGAAACGTAATGGTTACCCAAATAAACTAATCACTGGGTTTCCACATAGGTGAAAATATGGATATGGAAGAGAAATCTAACCATCATGTTCTGATGGAGAGTGGTAGAGAACATGGCTATGGAAAAGCTAGCAATCACAAATCCATAAATTTGTGACTATCTAAGGTACCATCTGATTAATCAGATATAAGAGCACTAGGACAACATTTTTGGTTTTCAAGATCATTTCCCTAAAGTTGAAGAATTTTAATTAGAATAAATACTTACTTTATTTTGGTACAATCGCACTATTGTTTGTGCCTTGAACAATTTCCACTTCATCTCTTAAATAAATGAAGTTGAATTTGTTATTCGTGAAGTGTTAGCAGATCATGTGATAGAATGACGGGTCATTCCATCTGTCTCAAACAAAAGGTTAGCAAAAATTATATATATAAGTCGATCTATATTGAAATTAATCATATATGGTTCCTAAAATGGACTTATACTTCATATATCATACTACTTAATATAATAAAACTAGTTTCTACTAAACAAGGACTTCCTGTAGGCCAGTGGTAGGCGATAAAGGCCAGTCGCACTTTGTTTGTGGGTTCGATTCCCACAGCCTTGTCCGAAGCGATGGGTTGTCGCCCGTCCTGCAGGTTGTCCTTTTTCTAAAACTACATTACTATAACATCCCATCAATAATATCGAAAATCTTCTATCCTTAAACTAACTTATGTCCAACATAATCCATTCCAATCTTTAGGCTTATCCATAATACTGCAGTCCACTCTCAGAGATTAAATACCATCGTTGATCCCATATATCATAAGATATATCTTGTTGGTCACATTCCAAACATTTAAAGGCCTTAATCTTGTACTCTCTTGAATAGCCATTGAACCTTATTGAAAACATGAGTGCTGTTAAAAGTTAACTCTTTCCACATACCAAAATCCTCAAAAGTCTATATACTCAAACCATGATATCACTTAGTCCTTATATCAATCATGAGCTCATGAATACTGTCAAACATTTAATTTTCTCCTTATCCCTTCATTATGCACATATCATCTACTTTCCAAAATATTTGAATCACTTTTCATGGTTACCGGTACCTTAAAATTATTGAAAACCACAATAGACCAATACATAAATATTTCAATACACCATAAAAGTACCTCAACAACATTATTCTGGAATACCAATACATGAACACTTCAGTCCATCCACTTCAATGATTGTCCTGGAATAAGTCCTTCCTTGATTTAGAAGTAACTTTTTAGGTCAGGGCATTGAGTTGGGTAATACCCATGTTCTCCACAAATAAGACATTGAACCCCATAACAGTCTGTCACTATATGACCCTTTTCTCCACACAGATAACATCGGTCCCTCCATTTGAGGTATTCCTTAAGGTTCTTCTTCCCTTCTTTAGAAATCTCAATCATTCTTTCTTTATTCTCCTCAACATGCAATCATGCATAATAGTTTATCTTCCTCTTCTTTGATGAATTAGGCATACCACTAAATTTCACCTTGTTAATCATATATCGTGATGACTGATTCGGCATAATCACAATATCTTTCTCTCTAGGCATTACACAATTTTGTTGCTCATAGTCACCAATTTGTCCATTGGATTCAATGTTAACCGAATTCCTTCTGGTTCCCTCCATTAACTAAAACACAAAAAGAATTCTGTGAGAGGCGAAATCATGCTAGGGAAAACAACATTATAAAGGGGGAGTACCTTCAATATCTAAATCATAGGTTTAATTCTATGATCGTTAGCGTAGTTGTAGTACTATAACCTATAGGTATACTTAACCTTAGGGACATCCCTAGACATACCATAGAAATATCTCTAGGGATCTCACTAACATTTTCGCATCCTAGTTTCCAAAGGTTGACTAAACCTTTCCTCTGATACCAAATGTAGAGACCCGAAGCTTGACGTACATGGACATTACATTACATTTGCGGAATACTTAGTACATAACAAAAAAACACACACACAAGGATCGTAATAGTTTAGTGTCTTTGGAAACTCGGAATATAATCTTCTAATCATGGTGAAAGATCTTAAAAATCTCCCATAAAGATCTTCCTTTTTTTTACCTAAAACCTTTCTTTATATCCTGGGGAAAAGAAAACATAAAAGGGTGAGCTCAAATGCTCAGTAAGGGTAAACAAAAGAAATATCAATCACATCATATACATAAGCACATAACTTTTGGAAATCTTAACCTGCAAAAGAGATCATAATTTCATAACATGGGATAAATCATGGTAGTGAAATGTAATCACAATAATCATAACTTAAAACATGAAACTTTGTGGCATTCACACATAATCATAGAGAATCATTTCTTGTTAGTCAAGACTCATTGCCAAGACTATCTTAGTGGACAAAGTCCCTTTCTGAATCGAGTAACCCTCGTTTCAGTCCTGTTTCACTGAACCGGTATAACCTACCATTCCAGCCCTGTCTATCTCATGAGATATAAACTCTTTACCCAATGCATTGGAGGGAGATATAGGTCCCACCCATCTTATAATGAATCCTTTCTTATGTGTGCCACATAATCATAAACCATACATCATAGTGTAACCCATGTAATAAAAATGGGATTCTTAAACAACATGACATCAAAAAACAATTCATATAAAATAAAGGAATTCATAAAAAATAATTCCATCACAACATAATCAAATCAATGTAATAATAGGGATAAAAACAGAACCCTTTATTATCTTAGATGGAAAATAATTTTGATAAAACACTTGAACTCCATTCTTGAGGAAAATATTCTTTCTTCTTCAAAAACATTTTTCCTTTCATAACATGTCATACGACTTTAAAATAAAAGAAGTTGATTAAAAATAAACTTTAAAACTTGTAAAGGAAGCTTCTTGGAAATAATGTTTTAAAAATCCATTCATGCCGTATAAGTTAAAAAAAACATTCGTTGTACTTTTGTCGGAAAAGTCAAAAAAAGTACCTCGTACAAAAAACGAAAAAAGATTCCTTTCATATCTTTTACAAAAAAAATTACCGAAGGGTAAAATTGGATATAAAATATTGTAGAAGGATGGAAATAATATTACATATTGAGGGAACATGGATGTGGATGATAAAATACACCCCAGTAAATACTTACGAATAAACAATCTCGGATAAGAATGAGATTGTGATATTTCTCTTACCTTAGGTCTGATTTGCTTTGTACGTGTCCGAAGCTCCTGTATAATGTTTTAAATAATGTTATTGACTTATTACAGAATCATATTCATTGTTATGATATCATATATGGTTCACTTATGACATTATATTACCCGTTCTTTTGTTAATTCCATGTTAAAGAAGCTTTTTGGGTAAAATCGTTTCATTTATCGTAGGTGTTTTGACTTGTTGTTCTTGACATTATTATTACTTATATCATGATTTAATTACTTCCAGAATATAAAATATGATTTGTATATAATATATATTCAGTATATATATATATATATATATATAATAGATAGATAAATGAAATGAAAAACACCGTTCATGGAGACGGTAGTCCGTACGTACGCATGAACGCTGTTTTCGTTTCCTTATTGAATTGAATGGAATTAAGTAGATGACATACATATAAATATAAATAATTCCAGTATTATTATTATGTCATATATTTCATTAGAACTTATTATATATACTTTATAATCATTCATGAATGGTTAATCATTGAGAATTAATCTCATCGCGTCGTGGAGACGGTAGTCCGTACGTACGCACGAGCGATGATATCGTTCCCATGGTCGTGGAATTGTGTTGAAGTGTATGTATACTATTTCAGTATCAATATCACTTTATAATAATCATATATAGTTACTCATTAAACCATTATACCCATCCAATTAAGGTGGTGGCGGAAAATAGATTACACCACGGCGTGGAGACGGTATTCCGTACGTACGCACGCGCGGTGATTTCCTTTTTCCGTAGGATGGATAGAAGGTTAATTGGAGTTGTTTCATATTTATAATAACATGTCAGTATGTAAGTAATACTGATGTTATTACTTTATCATGAAACAACTAAAGAAGAAGAAGTTGAAGAAGAAAGAAATTGAAAAGATCGGTAATGGATATTACCACTTCTTTGAAACGCCTCTTTGAATCCTTCACTTAGGGAACTAAGATTGGTCTTTGAAGAAGACCAGAACCTCTAGGATTATTCTAGGGAAGTGGAGAAGAGGTTTTGGCAGGGTTTGGCCGAGCTTGAAGGCTCAAAGTTGTGTGAGGAGGAGGGGGAGGAGGTGCCCTTTTATAAGGGAGGAGAGGGGCACCTTAGGAATTCTTAAAACTATTAATTTATAATAAATCTAACCCCACTTAAAAACCTCCAAAAATGACTCATATTCGAATATTAGATGAGATAGGGTTGTAATCGCATCAACCAATCAAATTTAGACATGTTTGGATCTTATTTTAAACCTTATCATTTTGATTTATCCTTATTTAATCTATTTAAGTTTATTTGTGGTAATAAAATTCTAAATTTTAAATTATAACAAATAATTACTTATTTGTTGTGAATTTTCCATAATATTTTACTTTATAACATTATAGACCATATAAATATAAATTTATAATTTTTAAATATTTTTGTGATTTTTAAACAATTTTATAATATGTTATTTTTGTAAAATAACAATAGTGTCAGTTTTGACACTATTCATTTATTTGAATTTAAATAAAATATATTCAGAAGATATGTTCGAACTAAAAGCTTTAATATATTAATAAAAGGTCATATGTATCTATAAAATTAGTTTATCACATTAAATAGTTCATATAATATTTATTTTATTATTTTTAAAACCATTTATTTGGTTTATCTCTTAATAAAATAATTACTACATCATTTTTGAATAATTACTTAATATACTTATTTGTTGTATAAAAATTTAAAATAAAATCCTATGATGAAGGTAAATATATTAAATTTCACAATAATACTTTTACTCGAATTTATCATCTTAAAATCACAATATTTAAATTGTTATATTTATTAAATTATGAAGGTGACAACTTTGGCATCATTTAAAATAAAATAATATAAGGGTCATAATCGCTTTTATAAGGCTCCAAATGGTCAAATATTCTACCATTGGATACTTATGGTTTACATTTACATGTCCAATAAGTTTTGGTTAGGTATTTGTGCATTTTATGGTCACTATTAGTTTAAAAAAACAATATTCTTGATTTTTCACTAGATAAACAATTTCTGCATCACTCTTGTGTCATAATTAATGATAATTATTTAAACCCTAAAAATTATAAATAAATTTATATGATGTATATAATTTCATTATCTTTCTGGAGACTATTCATGTTCGAAGTTTCATGAAGTTTATCACTAAATTAAAATTAATATACTTATAAAATTTAAGAGAGTGACATATTGTCACTTTCTTTGGTTTTAATAATAATTAAGTTGTTTTCATGGACAAATGTCCATTAAATGATTCTAATCTGACCCTTAGGTGATATGGGTCTACTTTTATTCATCCAATAGGATTTTGACATTTGTTAGGGTAATTTTAAAATAATATATTTACCCTTAATTACCCGATTTACCTTTAACTATGGTAAATAAAATTTACCGTAGTTACTATTCATAATTTCCAAAAATAAAAAAGTATCCTATTAACATAATTTGGACCCACTGATTCCAAATATGGAATCTATTTTTTAAAATTCAAAACACAGAAGTTTCAGAAATTAAATTAAAATTAATCCCGTTGTCGAATAAAAACGGGTTTTTGTTTAAAACATTGCAAAAGATTGAATTGATTTAACATACGAATTCAAGGTAAAATCAATGCTAATGACATACATTATATTAAATGGTAAAAATATATTCTATTTATACTTTAAAACCATTCAATATTATAATTTAACCACATAAGATATTACGATGAAAAAAGTTGTTTTTAATTAAAATATAGCGTGTTTTTACTATTCATTAAAATGTGAAAGTTACCAGAATAATATGAAAATTTTATCCAAAGTAAATTTATATTTCTTGATTCCAAAGAAGAATTTTATTTTGTCAAATTGAACTTATAAACTTGTCAAAACCCAGATTTAAAGTGGGCGCGCCATCCAAAGGTGGCAAAACTGCATTTTTTGAAAAATACTTATTTTACCCGAAAAATTTATTTTGTTCTTATACCATGTTCTAGAAATTTGTAAGATGAATAATAATGTTATAAAATTCAAAATTTAGTTAATACTATTCATAACGGCTAGTTCATGACAATATTATAATAATATAACATTTTTTATTAAAACCAGGTATTGCGTACAACACACGCTATCGAGGAAGGTCGTGATTGCGTGTAATGCAAGCCAAGTCAGGGTTGCGTGTTGTGAAAGAATCCTTCGTTGTTTTGTATAACATAATCCAACCATATTTCATTTATACATTTAATATATATATATATACATATATTCAATGTTGCGTAGAATAACTATTATCAAAATTGTGTGTTACACGGTCCAAGAATAGTGTTGCGTATACTGCAAGCTAATACGGTGTTGCATATAGCGCAAGGTAATCTTGGTGTAGAATACAACACAAGAAATTAATGAAATTAAAAGAATATTTTTCATAAAATCTCGGGGTGTTACAAACACTAATCCCTTAAATACAAATAGCATTTAATATCATGTCCATGTACCTTTAGGATAAAATGATAACAACAAGCTTCTTATCAATCCAATGAATCCAAATTTATTGATTTAAAAAATATTATCTATTAAAATATTATTGGATCGTATATTTTAAAGGGTAATGATGAATATCATACAAGTTATCAAATCCTTGTTAGATCATCAACAAAAAATCCATTGATTTTTCCTCAACGAATTATCACTTCATTCCTTGAAAAAAACACATAACATGGAATCACAGAAATTAAAAATAAATATTTTTTAATTGTATCCTTATAACATATCTTACTATGTGAACTAGGTTAACTAAAACATCCAATGGTTTTGTAACCACTCATAGTGAACTATATATTCTTTGAGGATAAAAATTCCCAAATATATTCCATGTTTATATAGAATATTCTATGAAAATTGAACCATATTCCATAGAAACAACTATCAACATGCTTATCATCATTGAAACAGATACTAATAGCACTCATTCATTTATACAATACATACTATGTTCATGTTTATCCAACTCTCCATCAATCTAAGAGATTTATATCAGGACTTATTAGAATTTTAATTACATCTTTAAAAATTTTTCCCATAACAAATTAATAAATGACCATGTAGATAAAAGAAGATAGGATCCTAGGATATTTAAGGAATTGTTGGAATGAAAAGGATTAATGAAACTATTATTATTATCAATAATTTAATAAATCACCCACAATAGTTTCTAGAAGAAAGAGGCCATGAACGAAGAAGATAAAATGATCTATCCTAAATTATAAAAAATATTTCATCAAGATTCACCCACGTTCAACATATTCTCATGCAGGGACGATGGGTGAAGAGTCTTCCCAAATGTATCCCAAAGACCTATGAAACGTTTTTTAAAGAAAATGGAAAATCAATGGCTAAAATAACTTGAATGTATAGCTTGAATAAAACCACATCATTCTCTAGTGACTTGTAATTAATTATCCGCTGGTTGTCTAGTGTCCCATAAGTTGGATGGGGCAGACTCATAAGTTATCCAATCAGTGCTACTGTGAAAAAATATTACTATCTAGCCTATTATACTTTCTAGGAAACATAGATTCTACCCCACCCCACATTTGATCTAGTCATACAAAACAAGCCTTTCTAGAACATCCCCCTTTGTGTATATTCAAAGGATCATTTTGAATCTAGGGCTTTATTATATGATTAAAAACACACTTTAATTATTTTCAGAAAAATGGGAACCTATTATGACACCTGATTCACTAAATAAAAAATAGACCTAATGAAAATATCCAATTAAATCAAATATTACCAGTAATAATTAATACATATATTACAATTGGTATATGTAATAAAATATTATTTCAAAATTAACTCATATAATGTGTAATAACCATTTATTAGAAAAAATTTATTTATACGAATTAAATTTTCTCTATTATAGAAATATATCATTATTGTATTATAATATTATAAATTGGTTTCTTATTAAATAAATAATAGATATATTGCTTCAAATTAAAGGCAAAAATGAATGTAACCATAATAATATTTAACTAAAATAACTAAAAAATGGTTTCTTCTATTTGAAAATATTTGATAGGTTATTAATCATAGGTTTTATAATTAGTATAAGTATTTTGAATGTTATATTTTTTAGTTATTAATTCATCTTAGGTCATGAAAGTTTTTATATGAATTATACTTACACTTATTAAATAATATAGTAATAAATGCTAGAATTTTAGTAAAAAAATATTTTCCGCTGTTCATGTCACGACCCGTCCTCGGGGCCTGTGCCGTGACTACCCCAAGCCCGCCTTCCATAGGCCAGGGGCTGGCGACTAGCACCAAAGGCATAAATCCCAATAACTAGGAAGGAATTACATTTATAAAAGAAAACAAGCACCATAGAGTAAGCAAGCGGAAAAAGTAAACACTAAGTACAAAGAGAAGTGCTGAAAGGAAAATGGGCCAGAATACAAACCCAAAAGAAAATACAACTAAAAATGAAAAAGTAAAACAAGAAAAGGAAAAGGCTAAAAGAAGGAAGCATCTCCTGGGTCATCCTCCTTGGATCCTACCTGAATGGTAGATACAGATAGCGCAGCTCCTGGATCGTCCACCACGGATCCTACCTGAAGGGTATGTATAGATAGCATCCACAACGCTCTCGCCCATCAACCTCCTCCATGGGTCATCTAGCCGTTAAGTCCTCCCCCAGATACTGTCTCATAATGTAGTCCACCTCCGGGTACTGACTCGTCGTGTAGTCCACCTCAGGGTATCGTCCAGTCCTCGAACACTCGGCCTCTATCAGCACTGCCTGTCATCTGCAACCAACACAATGAGGTGCGGGCATAGCCCGTGCATGGGTGAGTATAACGATACTCAGTAGGGACCCTGAGACCCTCAAGGTATCTCTAAAACCAACAAGTATAACCATAAGAAGATCTCAACAGATAACCTCTACTTAAGTATATGCCCATACATATACCTAAGTTATCAAGTAACTCATCTCAATCATGAGGAAACACATGGATCATGAAAATAACAGATAACCACTTCCCAGGTATATGACCATACATATACCTAAGTTATCATGTAACCCATCTCAAACATGAGGTAAACACAAGGTCGAAAGTCTCAGCTCAAACCAGGATTTTCATTATCGAAACCCTAACTGTTGAAGAGCTCCGTCTTTGGAGTTTATAGTGGTCCTGTCACAACTCCGAGGTACTGCTCATTAACCTAAGACTGCTGAGGTACTCCTCCTGTCGAGTACCGCGGGTCAGCCACCTAGGCACATTAGTGCTTCCCGCTGGGGTATGTCACCCAAACACAGTAGTGCACACCCCCAAGTAGCCTGCTGAGGTACTCTTCGGACGAGTACGGTGGGTCTGCACTGTCACACAGGTAGTTCTCCATCCGCCATGGGTCTGCACCTCAGAAAGTAGTGCTCTGTCCACTGGTTTAGTCGACTCACTCCAAGTTGAGTCGGTCAAGCAGTTGTCAGGTCTCAGTCGGCTACATGGTATTCGTACTCCGCACGCTCGTCTCTGGGAGGGTCCGCTCCACGAGCTACAGTTTGATACTCCAAGTATCTAAATGTCCCACGAAGAAGTATCTCAGAGGACCACCTCGTCATAGGGGTCTCAACGCAACAGACGGCGCGTCAATCGGACGCCCGGTCTGTGAGCTTCTAGCGTTTTCATCCCAGGGGTCCGGTTGGTTTTGTGAGCGAACCAATCGCAGCCGTATCTAAACTGTACCCCGAACTCTCATAGGGTATACTCATTGGCACCGTTTCTCAACGTGATCAACAACACCGCTGACGGTTCGTCAAACGGACGTCCTGTCTGAAAGATATCAGCTTTTCCGTTCCAGGGGCCCGGTTGGATTTCAGGTGTGATCCAACCCGACCACTATCCAACTATATCCAAAACTCTGGAGAAGTATTCCAAAAGTTCCGTCTCATCAAGAGGCATTCAACGAAACAGACGGCGCATCAATCGGATGCCCGGTCTGTGAGTTATTGGCATTCTCGTTCTAGGGGCCCGGTTGGTTTCGTGAGCGAAACAACCCGACTGCACTACGAAGGCATCCAAACCTCAAGCAGAGTAAGCCAAAAGATCCGTCTCACTAAGAGAAATCTAACATAGTCGACGGAACGTCAATCGGACGTCCGGAGCTCAAGTTATGAGCGTTTCCGCTCCGAGGGCACGGTTGGTTTCGTGTACGAACCAAACCTGCCGAACCCAAAGTTCTCTTAAACCTTGAGTGAGATATACCGAAACGACCGGCTCGATCCATGGATCGTGTTTCCACTAACGGTGAGTCATTTAGAGGCCCGTAGCTCAAGTTACAGGGGTTTGACCGAATGTGGTCCGAAATCGGGGGTCTGGGCCCGGGGCGACCCGGCCCGACCCCCCTGGGTCGGCCGAACAGGGTCGACCCGAACCGAGATGACCCGACCCGGGTCCGACCTGGTTAGGCCTGGCCCAGCCCGGCCTGGCTCGGTCCAGCTCGGTCCAGCCTGACCTGCCGGCCGCGGCTCGGCCAGCGTGGCCGAGCCGAATCGCGGAGCGGTGTGTCCCCCGCCCGCCGCTAATAAAGGTCAGCGGTTCGTCGGCCGCCTCCCTTCCGGCAGTGCGCCGCCGCCGCCTTCCGCGGACCACCGGACGCGCTCCGGTGGTCCGTTCCTTCTGCCGTATTCGCCTATGGTCCCCCCGGGACCCCACCTTCACTGCGAAGGGATTCAAACGCCCAAACGGCCTGCTTCATCATCACCCGTCAATCCGCGTGTCAAAACGAAACGCGTCGTCTTCGTGGTTCTCCGGCGCGGCGTGCTGGCACCGCGCCCCTTCGCTATGGCTCCGCTCCGGCCGCGGCGCCTTCGACTTCTCGGTGTGGCGCGACGGCGTCGTGTAATACTTGTCGAGTGATTCTCGCGTTGTTCGACGACACCACGCCATCCCGTTCCATTCACAATGAAACAATCATGAACATAGGAGGGGGTAAGGCCGTGTTTGTGTGGTCCGGCCCCCTCTCGTTAAACGATAAAAAATAGTCGATTAACCCTGAAATTCGACAGGCTAGAATCAATAACAGAAATAATTTAATAAAATAACAATAATCCCCTACCTCGATTCAGGAACGGTTTTCGTCAACGACCCGCGGAAGACGAGCGTTGCGGAGGTCGGGCGTCGCGGGGAATGAACGTCGACGTCGCGAAGCGGGGATTCGAAGTCGTTGACGGTGATTTCATCGTGGAAAACCGTTGTGGAAGAGAAGACGTGGAAGAGGAACGTCGCGTCGCGGATATGATGTCGCGGAAGAACCGTGTTCTTCGGCGGAGAAGTTCTTCGTAGAAGAATGGTGTTCTTCGCGTTCTTCATCGAGGAAGAAGGTGTTCCTTAGCTTTTTCTCCAAAAATCTCTCAAACAACCCAACACCAAACCTCAATAAAATAAGTTCTAAACTTAGTTTATTAACACAACAAAGAATTTGAAATTCAATTTTTTGAATTTCAAAATCATACATGTAACTCACCAAATTAATTACAACAAGTTGTCAAATTTTATTGAAGGTGAGTTAATGGGGTGTTAGGAATGTGAGGGGTTAAGAGGGGTTAGGGAGTTAGGGAAAAATTAAAAAGGTGGGGGGTTCGTGTGGGCCCCACCCTTTTAATTATCCACACATGGGAAGTTGGGTGGATGTGGGCCCCACCACCAACTTCCCATGGGAGAAACTAACCACCTTGAAAACGAAATAAAATTGATTTAACAATTTTATTTACTTTTTAATTATAACCCCATTAATTAACTTCTTCTCCCGCACAAACGCAACTACGGTAAACGATCCCTTAAGTGATCACCGGTGTTGCGAGTTCATCAGTGCCATCGGATTTCAATTCCGAGCACCGGTTCAAAAGATTGAAATTCCTGCTCGCTCGTTCACTGAACATACCTGAGCCAATCTTCGGAAATTAATTCCGGGCACACCGGGCCTCGGAATCAGGCGCCGTCAGAAACTGAATTCTTGTAAAATTCTAAAGAAAATTATGAAAAAAAAATTTCCTTGAAATTTCCGGGTCTTTACATTACTCCCACCTCAGGGCTTTACGTCCCCGTAAAGCTTCAACACATAATAGGGTCACAAAAGCGATACAGAGCGTGCATCTAAGCCTTCCGCTCCAAAGTGCTTACTTGGAGGTTCCCGTACTGCCAGAGAAAGTGCACCCGAGGAATCGATCGTCCTCATAGAATCTACTCATGTTGATCCTCGATCCCCACTGGAACCTCCGTGAAAGACACCCCATCGCCATCGTCCAACTCCTCATGGTCGATGATATGTGAAGGGTCGAGCACGTATCTCCACAGATGAGATACGTGGAAGTCGTCATGCACATAGTGCAACTGCGGTGAATGGTTCAAGCGGTAAACCACCCTGCCAACCCAGGTGAGGACCTAAGAAGGTCTGCTGAACCTCGGAGATAACTTGCCACCTTGGCCACATCTCTGTAAACCTCGTCGAGGTGAGTCCCGTATAAGGACGTGATCGTCATCCTCAAACTCCAGAGGTCTCCATTTTCTATTAGAACAGGAACTCAAAATGACTTCCGCTACGAGGGTAAGGTTGGACAACTCAAGAGTGATCGGTCACACCCTTCTGTGAAAGAGTTTAACTTGTTCTTCCCAGGGTTTCCTTTTCTCCGACCAAGGAAAACCCATCCCGACGTTTGCCTAAAACTGTCAATTTAAGTATGAATAGTTATAGCCCATTCCATTCTCAAACTAACGTCATAAGGCCTCAACGCTGCCACCAAGAGATTACAACCAAAACTCTCACCTCAAGGGTCTGACCACACCGTCATCGTAAGTGTGATTATCGAGTCTCCTCCCAAGGTATCTCCAGACGTGAGGGTCAAGTCCACGTCTTAACAGAAACTCTCGGTCTGGAACAAGATTTGTGAAAGCAAGGAATGATTTATATCGACGTCTGTTACTAAAGCAGCTATTAGTGGACACACACTTCCCCTTGAATCATTTATAGAGCCATTGGGTCACACTCCTTGACCACATGCAGCCGCACTCTCCCTCCACCCTCCAGATCCCTAAGCCTGGCGGGAATAACTAAGGCAGGTGGTTGTAGAATGATAAGATGTGCACCACCTCATACTGCTATGCCTCCATGTTTGCTGCTTCGCAGACTCATCTATCCTTAAATATTCCACTTCTTTAACATTTATCATGCTCGAGTCTCTAAGACTGGAGCAGGTTTCCTGTTTCTTACTGCATTGTGCTGTCTTCATCCGCTCCTAGATGATCTGCACCTGCTTTGCCTATGATCTGAAAGAGCTGCTAAAATTTCTCTTTTACCGAAAAGAGAATCTCGGTCTCATCCCCTGGATGAACCATGCCCATTGCCTAATACAGTCAATCCTGACATGAATGATGCATTCATGCCATGGATGACGTCATAATGCCTCGACATAACTACTAAGAGATCCAACTGTCACTCTCGCCTCCAAGGTTCGAGTCACACTGTCGTCATCAGTGTGAGGTCACTGGGTCTCCTCCAGTAGAAATCTCGAAAGTGAGGGTCAAGTCAACAGTTTTAACCGGGACCACTCAGTATCAACCAAACAAAAGGACAGGAAAGCAAACAAAGATAAGTGTCTTTTTATTATTGTAGATCATAATACAAAGACACGAAAACAATTGCAACATGGAACTAGAAGTACAAGGGATGTATCCACTAGTTCCGCTCTTGTCCACCTGCTCCCGGAACTCTACTGCCCTGTCCACTGCTCGGTTGTTGCTCAAGATCTCGTCACTGATTCTGCCTCGGTGGCTCCTCCAACGCCTACAGATCGACTGTGCGAGGAGTCGGACAATCACGTGTCTGGTGACCCTTTCCACCACATGAGTAACACTGTCTGTTTCTGGCACGTCTGGCTGTGACCCCACCTCGGGTGCCCCGCACCACCGGTCCTAAAACCCGAGATCGTCCAACTGCTGGTCTGGTCCTCCTGGACCTCTTCATCATCTGTCTACTACCCACAGATGACTTGGATACTGATCGAAAAACACGTGGAAAAGACAAAAGCTCCTGTACACGCTCGGGGTGTAGAGCTACTGGCACAAACTCCACCCTGAAGAAGGTCTCTAAGTCTTCCCATGCGAAGGTCATCCCGTCGAAAAACTGAAACAAGTGGATCCACCATCTGCCTGCTGCTGCCTGAAGGAGGCTTGGTAGCAACGATCACCATGAAGTCTGCCGCGTCCCCACTAGCCCGAAGGCTCTCACCACAGCCTCCATCCAATCCTCAGCTGACTGCGGGTCTGTCCCTCCCTGGAACCTGGGTGGCCTCTGGCGCTATAACTCGTGCAGTGCGCTCAAGAGTTGTGCATCGCCTACTGCTGGGGCTAGTGGCATCGGTGGCCCAACGTATGGTACTACCGCTGGTGCCTCCGCTGGTGCCTCAACTGCAAGAGGGCCATGTACCTAAGCCTCGTCGCTTGACAGGCTATCAGCACACACATCCCTCTGGGCTCTAGCTGGTCGTCCGAGAAAAGGCATCCTGAAAGAAACAATGTGACACGGTCAAACGATTATACCTGGTGAGCTGACCTGGTTTGAGCTGAAATTTAAATAAAACTTCTGGAAAACACGCATGCAATCAGTGTTTTCATGCACAAAGTCGGAATTCAGTTGTCAGGGTCCTGGTGTATGGATACGTCTGCCGCCTGCACCAACACTGGACTCCCTGAACCTGAAAACCACGCTCGGTACCCTTAACACTATTGCTTCACATAATGAAAATATCAGAGTTATAAGTTCTGTGGTAGAACTGAACTCCTCTGATACCAATTTGTCATGACCCATCCTTGGGGCCCATGCCATGACTACCCCAAGCCCGCCTTCCATAGGCCAGGGGCTGGCGACCTAGCACCAAAGGCATAAATCCCGATAACTGGGAAGGAATTACCTTTATAAAAGAAAACAAGCACCATCGAGTAAGAAAGTGGAAAAAGTAAACACTAAGTACAAATAGAAGTGCTAAAAGGAAAATGGGCCAGAATACAAACCCAAAAGAAAATAAAACTACAACTGAACAAGTACAACAGGAAAAGGCAACAGCTGGAAGAAGGAAGCAGCTCCTGGGTCGTCCTCGTTGGATCCTACCTGAAGGGTAGGTATAGATACCGCAGCTCCTGGATCATCCCACCACGGGTCCTACCTGAAGGGTAGGTACAGATAGCCTCCACAACGCTCCCGCCCGTCAACCTCCCCCGTGGGTCATCTAGCGTGAAGTCCTCCTCCAGATATTGTCTCATCATGTAGTCCACCTCCGAGTACTGACTCGTCATGTAGTCCACCTCTGGGTACCATCCAGTCCTAGAACACTCGGCCTCTGTCAGCACTGCTCGTCGTCTGCAACCAACACAACGAGGTGCGGGCATAGCCCATGCAGGGGTGAGTATAACAATACTCAGTAGTGACCCTTAGACCCTCATGGTCTCTCTAAAACCAATAAGTATAACCACAAGAAGATCTCAATAGATAACCTCTACATAGGTATGTGCCCATACATATACCCTAAGTTATCAAGTAACCCATCTCAATCATGAGGAAACACTAAGATCATGAAATCAATGGATAACCACTACCCAGGTATATTCCCATACATATACCTATGTTATCAAGTAACCCATCTCAAACATGAGGTAAACACAAGGTCAAAAGTCTCAGCTCAAACCAGGATTTTCATTATCGAAACCGTAACTCCTGAAGAGCTCTGTCTCTGGAGTGTACAGTGGTCCTGTCACGACTCTGAGGTACTGCTCACTAACCTATGACTGCTAAGGTACTCCTCCTGTCGAGTACCGCGGGTCAGCCACCCAGACACAGTAGTGCTTCCCACTAGGGTATGTCACTCTAACATAGTAGTGCACACCCCAAAGTAGCCTGCTGAGGTACTCTCCGACGAGTACGGTGGGTCTGCACTGTCACACAGGTAGTGCTCCCTCTGCCATGGGTCTGCACCTTAGAATGTAGTGCTCCGTCCACTGGGCTAGTCGACTCACTCCTATTCGAGTCGGTCAAGCAGTCGTCCGGTCTTAGTCGGCTACACGGTCTTCGTACTCTGCACGCTCGTCTCTGGGAGGGACCGCTCCATGAGCTACAGGTCGATACTCCAAGTATCTCAAATCCCCATGAAGAATTATCTCAAAGGACCATCTCGTCATAGGGGTCTCAACACAACAGACGGCGCGTCAATTGGACGCCCGGTTTGTGAGATTCTAGCCTTTTCATCCCAGGGGCCCGGATGGTTTCATGAGAGAACCAATCCCGGCCGTATCTCAACTGTACCCTGAACTCTCATAGGGTATACTCGTTGGGACCGTTTCTCAACGTGATCAACAACGCCGCTGACGGTTCGTCAAACGGACGTCCTGTCTGAATGATATCATCTTTTCCGTTCCAGGGGCCCGGTTGGATTTCAGGTGAGATCCAACCCAGATAATATCCAACTGTATCCAAAACATGGGCGATGTATGCCAAAATTTCCATCTCATCACGAGGGAATTCAACGAAACAGAGGGCGCATCAATCGGACGCCCAGTCTGTGAGTTATTGGCTTTCTCGTTCCAGGGGGCCCGGTTGGTTTCGTGAGCGAACCAACTCAACCAAACTCCGAAGGCATTCAAACCTCAAGCAGAGTTAGCCAAAAGATCCTTCTCACTAAGAGGAATCCAACATAGTCGACAGCACGTCAATCGGACGTTCGAAGCTCATGATACGAGCGTTTCTGCTTTGAGGGCCCGATTGGTTTTGTGTACGAACCAAACCGGCCGAACCAAAGTTCTCCTAAACCTTGAGTGCGATATACAGAAACGACCATCTCGATCCATGGATCGTGTTTCCGCTGACGACGAGTTATTTGAAGGCCCGTAGCTCACGTTACGGGATTTTGACCGAAAGTGGTCCGAAATCGGGGGTCTGGGCCCGGGGCGACCCAGCCCAACCCCCCCCCCCCCCTGGGTCGGCCGAACCGGGTCTTTACATTACTCCCACCTCAGGGATTTGCGTCCCCGTAAAGCTTCAACACATAATAGGGTCACAAAAAGTAGTACAGAGTGCGCATCTGAGCCTTCCGCTCCCAAGTGCTTACCTGGAGGTTCCCGTACTGTCAGAGAAAGTGCACCCGAGGAATCGATCGCCCTGGTAGGATCTGCTCCTATCGTTCCTCGATCCCCACTGGAACCTCCGTGAAAAACACCCCATCGCCATCGTCCAACTCCTCATGGTCGATGATATGTGAAGGGTCGAGCACGTATCTCCTCAGTTGAGATACGTGGAAGTTGTCGTGCACCTGGTGCAACTGCGATGAATGGGTCAAGCGGTAAACCACCCCGCCTACAAGGTGAGGACCTAAGAAGGCCTGCTGAACCTCGGAGATAACTTTCTGCCTTGGCCACATCTCTGTAAACATCATCGAGGTGAGTCTCGTATAAGGAAGTGATCTTCATCATCGAACTCCAGAGGTCTCCATTTTCTATTAGAACTGGAACTCGAAACGATTTCCGCTCCGAGGGCCCGGTTGGTTTCGTGTACGAACCAAACAGGCCGAACCCAAAGTTCTCCTAAACCTTGAGTGAGATATACTGAAACGACTGTCTCGATCCATGGATCGTGTTTCCGCTGACGGAGAGTCGTTTGGAGGCCCGTAGCTCATGTTACGGGCTTTTGACCGAATGTGGTCCGAAATCGGGGGTCTGGGCCCGGGGCGACCCGTCCCGACCCCCCCCCCCCTGGGTCAGCCGAACAGGGGTCGACCCGAACCGGGTCGACCGGACCTGGGTCTGACCCGGCTAGGCTCGGCCCGGCCCGACCCGGCTCGGTCCGGCCCGGCCGACCGGCCGCTGCTCGGCCAGCGTGGCCGAGCCAAATCGCGGAGCGGGGTGTCCCCCGCCCGCTACTAATTGAGGCCGGCGGTTCGCCGGCCGCCTCCCTTCCGGCGGCGCGCCGCCGCCGCATTCCGCGGACCACCAGACGCGCTCCGGTGGTCCATTCCTTCTGTCGTCTTCGCCTATGGTCCCCCCGGGACCCCACCTTCACTGTGAAGGGATTCAAACGCCCAAATGGCATGCTTCGTCTTCGCCCGCCAATCCGCATGTCAAAACGAAATGTGTCGCCTTCGTGGTTCTCCGGCGACGTGTGCTGGCGCCGTGCCCCTTCGCCGTGGCTCCGCTCCGGCCGCGGCGCCTTCGACTTTTCGGTGTGGCGCGACGGCGTCGCGTAATACTTGCCGAGCGATTCTCACGTGGTGCGACGGCACCACGCCATCCCGTTCCATTCACAAAGAAACAATCATGAACATAGGAGGGGGTTAGGCCATGTCTGTGCGGTCCGGCCCCCTCTCGTTAAACGATAAAAAATAGTCGATTAACACGAAATTCTACAGGCTAGAATCAAGAACGGAAATAATTTAATAAAATAACAATAATACCCTATCTCGATTCAGGAACGGTGTTCGTCAACGACCCACGGAAGACGAGCGTTGCGGAGGTCGGGCGTCGCGGAGAAAGAACGTCAACGTCGCGAAGCGAGGATTCGAAGTCGTTGACGACGATTTCATTGCGGAAAACCGTCGCGAAAGAGACGACGCGGAAGAAGAACATCGCGTCACGGATACGACGTCGTGAAGAACCGTGTTCTTCGGCAGAGAAGTTCTTCGTTGAAGAATGGTGTTCTTCGCGTTTCTTCGTCGAGGTAGAAGGTGTTCCTTAGATTTTTCTCCAAAAATCTCTCAAACAACCCAACACCAAACCTCAATAAAATAATTTCTAAACATATTTTATTAACACAAAAATGCATTTGAAATTCAATTTTTTGAATTTCAAAAACTTACATGTAACTCACCAAATTAATTACAACAAGTTGTCAAATTTTAATGAAGGTGAGTTAATGGGGTGTTAGGAATGTGAGGGGTTAAGAGGGGTTATAGAGTTAGGGAAAAATTGAAAAGGTGGGGGGTTCCTGTGGGCCCCACCCTTTTAATTATTCACACAGGGGATGTTCGGTGGATGTGGGCCCCACCACCAACTTCCCATGGGGGAAACTAACCGCCTTGAAAAAGAAATAAAATTGATTTAACAATTGTATTTACTTTTTAATTAAACCCCATTAATTAACATCTTCTCCCGCACAAACGCAACTACGGTAAAGGTTCCCTTAAGCGATTATCGGCGTTGCGAGTTCATCAGTGCCATCAGATTTCAATTCCGAGCACCGTTTCAAAAGATAGAAATTCCCGCTCACTCGTTCACTGAACGTAACCGAGCCAAAATTCGGAAATTAATTTCGGGCACACCGGGCCTCGGAATCAGGTGCCGTCAGAAACTGTGTTCTTGTAAAATTCTAAAGAAAATTACGAAAAAAAATTCCTTGAAATTTCGAGGTCTTTACTGTTCATTTATAAATAAATTATTTTAAAAAATAAGGAAAAGGTGAAAATTTTAATATTAATATGTGGTATTTAAGTAATATTTAAATAATTTAGAAAAATAATTTATAGATTAACAGAACAAGCCTTTACATTAAATATCATTATATATGAATTTTTTTGTTGAAATGTACTATTACCGAAATTTATTTGTTCTTAAAATTTGTTCATTTAAATATTTTATTGAATTAATTTTAATAGAATAGATATACATTTTTGAAGTCACAGAGTAAAAATGTATTCATTTAAATGGGGGTAAATTATGTTTTTAACATTATCGTAAAATAATATAAGGAAGAAATGGTTTTTTTTTATGGAATCATGTTATTTATTTATCATCCAAAAATATAAATTTTAATTAATTTAAAAAATATTATTTTATAGATATTGTATTAATTTTATAGTTTTTCAATGATTTTCATCTAAGATCACACTTCTCATTTTGGTTTTTTATTCAACATAAATCACATTAAGAATATTGTATTTTTTTAATAAAATAGTTTCAAAATTATCTGGGTGGTCCATCATTATTTCAGTCTAATAAATATATTTTTGTGATGGTCTAATGGGAGAAAAATTCATGGATATATATATAAATTTTCTTTTTTTGACCAAAATATGGAGTTTTTTCAGTTTTGTTCATACATGTGGATATTTTTTTTGATTTTCTTCTAATAGAATATATGTATTTTTTATTATGAGGGTATTTTGTTTCTTTGTGAAAAGGGGTACTTGCTGATGAAAATTTAAGATAAGGAATTTGATTTGATGGTTATTTTATGAAGATGAATATATTATTATTCTATTTCATTCATTTTGTATGAGTATTCTTTAACAATATTTATTATACTATAAACATAATAGTTCAAGAGAAGAACCAATGAAATATATTTATTTTATTACACCAATATTAAATACATGGTTTAAGATTATATATATTGAGTAGTTTATGAGATAGATTATAATATCTATATCAATAGTATATTTTTTTTGTTAGAATATTACTTTTCACTTCACTAATGGTTGGGAGGAGATGATAGAAATTATTCTTACAACCCATTTTATATTTTGAATTTATATATTATAAAAATAATTTTATATATAATAGTTATTTATCTTTTGTGGAATGATTTCATAATATATATGTTAATTCATAGTATTCATTTATAGTGGTTATGTATATTATATATGTCTATTCACATACCCATCAGTATTTTCACAGACTTTATGGCATTGAACTTGAGATTTTTGGTTGTACAAAAAATAATTGTAAGATATTATGGATTCATATTGAGGATATGATGAGAAATTTCGGTTTTATATGGTTTATTTTATGTATTAAGATACTATACCACTAAGAAAAATGTTTATTTGATAAATATATATAGCAAGAAAATATTTCCTTGGATATTTAATGCTTTATGAATTGATTATGTAGGATAAAAAGATGATAGGAAAGGATGCTAATCAGAATTTTCCAGGGGTAGATAACTAGATCACCATCTTTCAAAAGATAAATTGAGAAACGCATAGCGGTGATGGTATACTACAATATAGAAATTATTTTATGGAATTTTACCCCAATTTCATCTAGTATTTCTTGATGATTTAGACAATAGTGGTCATATTATTATCAAATACATTACATGGACCATATAGAATATTTTTGTAATTGATTAAGGAACAATGGTTCAATAAGTGTCAATTCTAATGTGGAATTTGAAGAATCAACATTTAATGTTATTTTTGATATTTGGATGATCAATAATAAATGGGTAATATAAATTATTAAAAATTTAATAAGTCTATATTTAAATGATAATATTTATTTAGAATTATTTTTTAATAGAGTCGGTAATAAAAATATTCTAGAATAGTAGATTGATATATAACTATGTAAAATGATTCAATTTAAAATTATCAACATCAAAATTCATATTTATATTGATGTGAATAACTGGGTAGTTTAAATTAATTTATTTGTATATTGTAAACAAATTGGAGAATCATTTTTATTTTGTGAAATTTTCCAGGAGAATTAATTATCTTCTAGCGTAAAAATAACAGGAAAGGTTTTGAATTTATTACATACAATATTATGATTTAAATCATGTAAATTTTTTGGCCATAAAATGGTCATTATATCGATAGTTTTTAATTGGTTATTATTATTGTTTGGTTGGGTAAATTCTAGAACCAAATATATGGTTATAGTATAGGATTTCTCATTGTAGGGACATATAGAACTATAGAAGCCTTCAACATAGTGTTTTATATTCATCAATGTATGGTATGTCCATTAGTTAGTCACGGTGGATCTATATCATTCCATATAGTTGAGTTATAAATTAGAAGAACAATTATCAAATGAAAAAAAACAAATTCCAGTAGTGGCGGACTGTTATCTAGATATTTTATCAGGGTATTTATATTTATTATCACTGAGGATGATTGTTGAATTTTCAATTAATATAGTAAATTGGATGATATTGGTTTATCTATAATCATATCATGGTTAACTAGAGAGGATATTGAAATTATAGGAGAGGTTATATGATTATTTGTAGATAGAGTTCATTTAATTTTGTGTTTTGATAAGGAGAAACCATTTTTATTTTCCTATAAATATGATAGTAGAATATTCAAATTTATATATTCCATTAGAGGTCAATCTAGTTGATGATTAAAAAGTAATTTCTCATAAAAATATTTATGGGTTTCTTTACTTTTTTTAAAGGTTGGGCCCAAAGCCTCATTTTTTATAGTTAAATCCCTGAAACTTCCTCTTTAAACTAGGTAGAGGGAGACCCATTACATAACACGAAGGCCTAGTGGGAATATAGACTATTACATGGCCCGTAGGCCAAATGTTTTTGTCCCAAGGAACATCTTCTAAATAGTACTAGTACAGTACCCGCTGTTGTAGTATCGTATTGTACTCGCCTCTGCTACATTGTCCTGGAACCGCAACAGTTCATGACATTGCTAGAATACCACTGCTACTTCAAAACAACAACAGAAATTCTACCTTAATTGAGCATAATGGGTTTTGAACCCCCATTTTGCTTGTAGTATTACGGTGAGCATACCAGTGATCCAAACACTAACTACTTGGTTTTCTAACAAAGTGAATGTGTATCTATTGCTTTTAATGATTAAAATTCAATCATTTTATAGCAATTAAGTGTAAAGGATTCTGATATTTTAAAAATTACAAATTGTAATTTTATTTGGCCTTTTTGTTTTTCTCCACATTCAGTTTATCAATAACCATGAACTATTTATGATATTAATGAATTACATTTTATATATGTTATTCGATATTATTATAAGGGTTATTTTGAATCAATTACTCTTATACATAAGATAATATGAAGAGTGTTCTATGTAACTATATAATACTTCCAATATTTTTATTAAGAATGGTTTTTATAAAATATTTACTAAATTACATTTCAATACCCAAATGTGACAATTCATATATATTTTTTTGAATGAAGGAATCTCAGTTGATTATTAAAATTTTTAAACATTTATTTTATTTTAAATATCATAGAATTTAATTAAAATATCACATTTCCAAGACATATATTGTTATTAATGGTGAATATAAATATCGGTTTTAAAAATATAATCTCTTATGATGGAATATTATCTTAATGCACGTATTTTTAATTATAATGTTGTGTATCCAGTGGTAATTAAGTAATTAAATATGTGGTATATATTACATTCAATTTTATTTCACCAAAATTTTACAGTTTTTTATAATGTATATAATTTTTAATATAGAATGATACTAGGATGTTTTTTAATGCCAATGCGTCTTTTTTATGTATGTGGGTCTACTCTATAGGGGCCTCATTAGATTAATTAACATTGATTTTTAAATTTCTATTATGAAATTTATATTTTATACATACTATATTTGTTTTAGTTATATATAATCATACGTTGATCACATCCAAACATAAATTTAATGAATAAAATTTCCTCAACATATTAATATTATGCATATATATATCTTTGAATATCAATTCATCAAAATATGAACTTAGTTTGAAAACCCAAAATCAATAAGATTATAATGGAATTTTATTGTTATTTTGATAGATGTAATTCTCAGTATTTATATCAAATTAGAGGATATAATATATGTAATTAATCTCACTATCCTTAATAAATTTTCCATATTAAAAACTAATAGAATAGATAAGTCATTTATAGGTGAGAAATTATTTTGAATGTTGGAATGAGCCTCACAATCAACAATTACATTTTATAGGTCTTGAAATAAATCGTGGGATTTTAATAATGGGTAATTATCCTAAGGAATGGAATACTCAAGCTTGACATTCACACATATGTTAACATATAAAATTTACATTTAAATGAAGGAATGAAATATTGATAATTAGTGTGTACCTATTAGAAATATTGAGTAATTGAGACATGTGGAATAAAATAATTGATGAACATACACTATTATCTAATTTATTATATAATGAAAACTGATAAAAAATATTTATCCCCTTCGTAATCCCAGTTACAAAATTAATACATGATGAAAATACATATATATTAGATATATTGGTCTAATAATTGAATGTAATTTTCATTGGAACACTAATTAAAATATCCAAGTTAATTAATAAGAATAAATAACTCAATGATATTATATTTATAACATCCATCATATGTAAAATAATGAACTATAGAGGTGAGATTATGAGAAAACTGATTAAGAAAATACACATAGAATGATGAGACAATAAAATTGGAAAAAATCTATTACCCTTATTAAACTAACATATATTATAAAAATTAATAATTTAAAATGAAAATATTATGAATTTGTAGTCTAATAGGTGGTGGTTATATTTCTACCCATCCCGGCTATAGTAGCCATTATAATGTTAGAGGAGATTATAGATGAAATAATGGAAACAAATTATGATCTATAACCTTTTTTGGTTAAGGAATATCTATATATCCTATTATCAATATCTTTAGTTAATATATTCCAAAAAGATTCATGAATTATATGATTTTCCAGGTTTACGTTCAAATTTACTCAACATCACAAAACTTTACAAGGTTATATATCAATATTCATATTTGGATAATTATTTAGAAACATGCATTAATATTATATTCCTTCTTGAATATATTCATGAAACATGTAAATATATAATGAATCTTACATGATTTTTTTAAATAATTAATTCGGTTATTATGTTCCAAAAGATACATCATGCATTAGGTTCATATTGTAGTAGATAGGAATGATGGTCCGGATTTTTTCCATCGTGAAGAGGTATTGAGTACTCTTTCTATAACAACCTAGTCTTAACCTATGTATACATTAAATCATTTTTTCAGAATAGATAAAAAATTCACAAAAAGGCTCTTGAATAATATATTAATTTAGTTCCTTTGGAATCATTGAAATGTAAATGGTGATACGTGAGTGAGCTTAAATTTCTCCCACTAGGTTCTTCATGACCATAACCCTTCTTATAAAGTCTATAATAAATACATAACTTTATATCCTAGGGAATGAGTCCTAAAATTTGTGAGTTTAGATGCTTATTATTGGTAAACAATGAGGATATTTAAGCATAAACATGATCAAAAGGGTATTATAATGTCTCCAAGACATTAGAAGATAATACCATTCAAATAAAATATCATTAGAATCAATGATGGAATCTATTTTTCTAGTTCATATTACATGACTCATAAGGGAAAAGAACAAATAAGAATATCAGAGTAATAAGACACGGAATTTTTGGCATACACAAAATCATAGAAAACCATATGTCAAGGCTACCTACCAAGAAATTAAAAACATTGTAGGCTTGGGATAATAACATGCGTACTTAATATAGACATTGTATTCCCTCTTGTGTACCCTCTTGTACATGGATTTTTATATAACCCCATGTACCAAATTATATTGTGATTAATATTCTTTCTTGTTTAGGAATTATGATTCCCTCTCCTGTATTCTATTTGTTTGGCCTAAGGATGCCCTCTTGTGTACCCTATTTATCTCAAAAAACATTTATCATTACCCAAGAAATAGAGGGAGGTATAGGTCCCAAAATTAACATGATATAATCATACATACATGTTCCATAAGATAATAAAACATATATAATACCATAACCCATAAGAAGATATGTGTTTCATAAACATCATATCATAACCCATGAAATTAAATGGGTGTCATAAACATTTAATCATATCATAAACTATAGAAAATATATATGTCTCATAAACTTTTCATCTTGGAATAACCCATGGAAATAAAAGGGTTTGATAATACTTCATCATGTAATTTCCCATTGAATAGAAATTGGTTCGGTAACTATATAAATTGTGGAAGTGTAAACAGTTACATAAACACATAACCCATGAATGAGAAATGAGGTTTCATAAGAATAATACCTTAAAAACATAAAACATTCCATGAATGAAATTGAATGGATCCATTGGATAGTTTTCTATAAATAAATGAGTTGAATTAACAGATTTCATCTTATATAGAAGTTGATTTTGAATTATATTTTAAAAAAAATTCTTTAGGAAACTATATTTTATTCTTTTGAAAAGAATTATTAAAACATAAAACATTTTGAAAACACATTTAATTAAAATAAACATCAATAAATATAAATTATTCATTGAAAACATTTTGAAAACATATTATTATAAAAAATTCTTGAAAATTTATAAAGAAATCATGAAAAATATTTGAATCAATTTTCATTCAAAATATTTCTAAATATTAAATAAAATATTTGAAAATCATTTAAAACAATAAAACATATTTGAAAACCTTTTTCAATGGAAATAATTTTACAATAATGAATTTACAAAATATTATAAAAATAATTCATTAAAAAATAAAATAACTTCTAAATATTATTGTAGGGTACTAAACAATCTGCAAAAGAAAATGGGAATCCCCCTTTACTAGATAAAAGATTCAACCGAATTTCTCTTAAGGAATTGGACCAAAATGTGGCCAATACTCATGATTTGAAAAGGAACCATCGGTCCACATACTGTTCCAGCATTAATGGTACGTGGCCGGTTCAGCAAGTCATCCCCTCTGTGAACAGCTTTTTTTTGCGGAACAGAGGCGGGGACCCTCCGCGGGCGTGAGGCAGGACAGGAGCCAGGCCTGTCCACCATCACGAACCGCCCCAGCCACAAACCGCGTCAACCGGCTCGGACCGCATGCACCGTCATTCATGGAATAGAGGAAGAGCCCTGAGTGGCTGTGAAGCACTCCCCATACTAGTTTGGTTCGGGGGGAATGTTTATTCAATGCCCCCTGTGAGTTGTGGATTGACCAAGTCATTCGTATACCGGGTTTCTGGTAATGGGCTTCTACAAAAGGTGTCACATGACCACCGATACATATCATTCTCCGCTCTATAAAAGGATATCGGGGGGAGAAGAGATGGATCGATTAGATTCGGGTGGAAGGATTTCGACGGAAGGAGCTTATGATTTCGCAAATTGGAATGTTCAAATTCATGAACTCGAACAAGTATGAAACTGGAAACGAATTAATAATGAACCAAAAAACGCATAGCAAATTGGTGAACCGCAAACATAAAATAAAAATTAAAAGAAGACCATGAGCCATGGCCCCTCCATGGATGTACTCCCTACATACCAGGGTGTCTATGCCCGTTTTTTGATGCAACACACCACGTAGCACCCTCTTACGTGGGTGAAGCCCTGACAGACGAACCCACGACCAGTGTTACCCCAGGACACTATTGCTCGTGCAAACTCCACCGCGTACCAACCTAGTACGCGGGCTGAACCCGAAGCCACGTACCACCCTGGTACATGGGATTTCTATCAGTCTGCGTACCACAATGGTACACAGACGGCCTCTCCAGCCGGGTACCACCCCCCTACACGAAGGGTGCCACTCCTCATACACCCATGTGGCCCACCAACTCCTTCAGTGTTCCCATTCCCTGAGTTAGATAAAATCCATCCAATTCAGCCTAATCCTTCACAATCCCTTCAGTGGTCTATCTATCGTCCCCAAGCCAAGTCCTCTACCGAAGCTACCAGATCTGTATGATGTAATCTAAAGGTGCATCAGCGCACCTCTTGGACTTCACATACCCATAGTAGGCAAGGGAAAAGGGGTTTCGTCAGCCCCTCAAAAGGCTCCCAAAGAATTCTGGGGTTCACATACCCATGGTAGTGTAGAGTACGACCCCGGGAGTCCCCTTTCGGCCTCTCCTCTTTCCATGATTGCGGGACCCCGCTTGCGTTTCCTTTCGGTGCTAGCGGTGAGTAATTCTCCCCTCTACTGAGTGTGACAGGGAAGCCTCCTTGGTGTTATCTCCTAGACTTTGTTGCAGGAGGTAGCACCCATGAACCTTCGTACTTCCCTGGTTCCAAGGAGCAAGAGGCGAGATGGACACAGGGGTACCCTTTCCCTCTCTGGATACGCTTTGTCGCAATTGGGCCTCCATCCTGGAGTATGTCCCAATCTCCATTTCTCTGGGCCGCACCATGCATAAGCCCCACTCCACTTCCCATAGACACACCTTTCACGATGTGATAGTCAGGTCTCTACTGCCTCATGTTTCTCACAACGAACATGAATCACGTGGGCTTAGAATAAGCACTGACCCTGACCCAAACCTCATGTGAACTATGAGGAATTTGATCCAGGTCAAGGCATGGTACATAGGAAGCCTCTACAACGTTCAATCCCACCAAATGGTTGTTCCTTCCCGTTAATTTTGGTTCACTAACTCTATGGGCTACCTAAGAGTGTTATCCCCATCCACCATCTCATTGGGCCACCTCATAGTGTAATCCCCGATCCATCATCCAACATGACATTAAAACTGCACTACCAAACTACGTGGATTCTAATTCCTCTCATGAGGAAATGTAGGAAGCCCGTATCACAGGTTTGATCGAAATGCTAAAGTCACAATCTTTTCCCCTAGATGACAATAAATTCCAGGGCGCCCTATTATGAGGCTTCAAATCAGCACCGTCTCAGTGATTCCAAACTCCTCGGAGTCATTAATCCAATGAGGGAAGGTAAACCTCAAGCCTAAATGATTCTGAATCCCTGCGTTTAGCTGGCCATTGCCAAACTAGAGTAATCCATGGATACTATGCTTGGGTATAAACCAAAGATTCACAAACATATGAATACTTCTTAAATATAAAAGAGAGTATCAAAACATGCGATAATTCCCCCCTTAAAAGGTTTTGATGAGTCTGACTTCCCATCCTCTTGACCAATGTGAGTTCTTAAGCATCGCTGGACAAATCACCCAGTGAATGCCTACCCTTGGAAAGTAGGTCCATGTAGCGTTGGATATGGAACCACTGGGCGTTTCGAAATGAAGACCAATATACCCGACCTTAGTGATTGAGTAGAGCTCAGCCCTCCGTGAGATCGACCGTTGGGCGCATCGGTCCACTCCATCTGATTGGTTGTGAAAGAAAAAATGGTGAACCCAACATAAATCTTTAACCAAGCATGACAGATTTAAACTAATGCCCCTTTGTGCCCCCTTATACTTACAAGGAGGGCCAACCATGGTCATTAATTATGCATGGGATCATGAGATGGTTCTTTGACAGGTTTTCTGTTTGTATTTGTTAAAATATTTTATAGGTACCAATCAGAACTCCCTTAAATCCAATGGCATCATGGAGGAAATCACAAGTGAATGCTTCAAGCTACACAATGACAAGACTTCCTCATCAATGAAGGACCCCGTCACCTACTCCGCATCTTCAACGCTGGGTCTTGGAAGCGTTGATCTGAGAGTATCACTTAAACTGTACTCTCCTGATGGTGGAGGCAGCCATTCAAGTGCTCTAATCATCCAAGACCCGTCGATTGCCTGCCCAGCACCGGCCGGGAAAGTAGATCCAGGTGGCTCCTATTGCCATCTCAATCCATTTCAGGAGTCTATCCCTAGAAAGAGACAAAGTGTACCTCCCTTATCTTAGTGTGGAGGATGAGGTTGGCACTGAGGACTTCATCCCCACTGAATGAGGTTTCTTCTATAAGGCCCTTGCCAGAAGACGTCACCGCGCTTACGCCGCGACTCAATATCCTCATTCTAAGGAGGATTTCACCCCAAGGATCCCATCCCATGCTCCCTGAGCTGCAGCCCCTCGGACTGCCCGATGAGGGTAGAAAACGTACAACCAGGGACCTGTCATCACCCTTATCCCTAAAGAGGAGCTCTGCTTCCTAGTCATAGAGACGTATCACAAGGAGACACATCCACCTGCCCACTACGCCAAAGTCCTCCATCCAGAAATTGTGGCATCATACGAGCAGACACGCATCCCCAACTAGCTCCATCAAGCTAGTCACTCACACAGGATGACAGCTACCCAGTAGGAACCTCTCCTTGCCCAGGTTCATGAAGCCCACCAACCAAACATGGTGTTGACCCAGGGCCTGCCAGACCACTTTCTAGCAGATGATCCTAACGCCTACCATCCTGATATGTTGGCGATCAACAAAGTCCGCTATCTAGATGTGGCAGCAATTAATAGGAAGGAAATTCTCCCTTCCAACAAAGGCCACTGACTTGATCCCATGGGAAATCAACATATGCAGGGCCATCTCCCTGCAGATGCAAGTAAAGTCTGCCATCCTAATATGGCAGCAAATAGAGAGATAAACTGGAAAATCCCAGCATTGGGGAAGATTCGTTCACCTACCCCGATATAGGAGGATTGTCATTTCCCACTCACCACCGGAGGACCGGAGCAGGATATTCCTACTCTGATACCGGAATGGGCCTCCATACCCGTTCCAGCCAAAGATGTCTCTCTATATATTTTGGCAATGATGGAGGAGAAGGTATCGATCTCACATCATATCTTGCAGACTTTCCAGAATGAAATTGCATCAGCAGCCACAAAAAGGACTCAGGCCTATGAGCCCATCTCCCCAATTGAGGCGACTTATCTAAGAGACGAGACAGCTGCCTCAGAGCAGGTCTGCATCCCTGATTCCACCAAGGAGGGTCGTCAGCCATATTCCACAATTCAAGGGCAACCGGATCGAGCAACTTCCCTCATTCCAACTGGGGGACACCCATCCATCACATTGGATGCTCCAAAGGAATCATATATCCCTGATAAAATTGAATATGTTCATCGTCATATCCCGAAAGCATTGCGGGACCCAATTAGAAAGGGACACCAAGGTGAATGCTATTACCAACAGCAGATGGTCCCCACTACCCGCAAGAAAGCGCCCTGAACACACTGAAAGCAGTCAGAATATAAAGAGTGTGTTCATAACTCCGCTCTACTGGATGCTGGGGTTCCCAATGCCACTATGAACATGTCAAAGGCTAGGATACCTGCCCACTTATTACCGTATTTTGGGAGTGCTAGTAGCAGTTGTGAAGGTCCTCCCCGAAATGTCGCTACCAGCAGCTCTGAAGGTCCTCCCCAGAGCACCCGTGGGGGCCTCCCCCACAGACATATAATGATCGATCACTAGAGCTTCTCTTTTGATGCGAGTAACGTTTGAAATTCGCTTGACCAGATGATCGAGTAGCAAGAAGGACCTCCACTTGCTTCAGTCCACCCTGAAGGTCCTCCCCGGGGTATACACTACAAACACTCTCCATGCGATGGGACCACATATTATGATAGTAGTCATTTCTATAGTAGTCACAACTGCAGAGGCCCTCCCTGCTGTGATGTCTCATCACGATAAGAAGGCCCTCCCCTTGTTGTGACCTACCCAGAAGGTTCTCCCCAGGGGTTAGGTTGCAACGACACTTCACGTATCCAGGCATCAGATCACCGTGGTAGTCCTCACCACACCGATAACAGAGGTCCTCCCCGTAAAGACATCAAGCAACGAGAAGGCCCTCCCCTAATTGAGGTATATTCTAAAGGCCCTCCCCAGGGTGTACCCCACAAACGTTCTCCCTAAGGCAGCTAGGATGGTAGACCTCTCCATTACAGCAGCTGTGATGGTAGTCCTCGCCACCATGACCGCAATTGTGAATGCCCTCACCACAATAGCCACAAGCAACAAGAAGGTCCTCCCCTTGTCGTAGTGTGTCTTGATGGTCCTCCCCAAGTAACACATCGAATCTCAATCCATGATGGTCATCCTCACCATGATGGTCGTTGTAGCGAAGTCCATCCCCATAACAATGCTACGCAGCCAGAAGGTCCTCCCCTCGCTGTGATATGGCTTGGAGTTCCTCCCAAGGGTATGCAATGCAAAAGTCCTCTATGCTGCGAGGCGTAAAGTAGTAATGGTAGCCCTCACCATTAAAACATGGATAGTGGAGGCCCTCCCCACCTAGAAACTGATGAACGAGAAGGCCCTCCCCTTATTGCGGTACATTCTGAAGGCCCTCCTTAGGGTGTACCCTGCAGGTTCTCTCCCTACAGCAGCTGTAATGGTAGTCTTTTCCATTGCAGCCACCATTGCGAAGGTCCTACCCACAATGACATATCATATCAACAAGAAGGTCATACCACTACCGAATCAAGCACGGAAAATCCCTCATATGCCAACACACTCAGAAGGACAGGATCAAGCATGCCAGATTCCCAGCTAGTCTCCAAAAAGACCCATCTTCAATTAGGAGATGGTCTGGGGCCACATTCATCTTCTAGAGCACCTTGGAATCGCCCAAATGATAATTCTATACCTACCGGCCCTACTTCCTCCGACCACACTATCAGTGAGAATCTTAGTTGGGCTGACCAGGTAGAGGAATAACTAGCGGAGTAGTATGCCGACATGTTGCACCTGAGGAAACGACTGGCCAGAGATGATATACCAATTATGTTTTGGCCCACAACCACCTATCAATTCGACACACCCAGAATGTTTTTAGAAGAATGTGGACATGAAATATTCTCTAATATATGGATAACCCTCCACTTTCTGAAATAAATATTCCATCCCTATGATGGGTATGTAGACAATTTCCAAACAATAGGAGACCTCCTGCGTCACATCGAACTAGAAACTCTTCCTTCGGTGCGAAAACCGCGACCTGTGAGGCGTAATGGAAACATGGAATTAGCCTGCCTCCATGCACTACACCAGTTGTGCCTCCTCACTGGTGACACTCCGATGGGAGTCCATATTCAAGGATAGGAAGAACATGAATCTCTACATTTCATTCTACTCCCCACCCAGAAGAACTCGTTCAACGTAATGTCTTACAACATCATCACATCAAGACGACAATCGAGTGGTCTCCCTGTTGGCGAAAGGTGACACACCCAAAAAAGACAGGCCTAGAGTAAGTCCCAGAAGCATCACGACTGATGGTAACAATCCATTCACAAACTTATAAATTTGGCCACCGAAAGCATTCAACAAGCCTCTCACCTAAGAGAGGCCAATCAGCGGTCATTGCCTGCCTCCCCGGAGGGGATTGATTACCAGGTGAAGTTGGCATCAAATCCAATTCACCCCCGAAAGGGGGAACACTAGATCATAAATGTAGTGATAACAGGAGCCACTGCCGCCATCTAGGGTCAACCCCAGACTCAAGGGATGGGGGAATTTCTAACAACATATGCCCCCGTAAGACCAATTAAAATGGGAAAGACTCAATGTCCAAGGAACTGAGCCACCCCCACCCTCATGGATGGGGGTATTTTTACCACCTCAAGAACAAACTCCCCCACGAGAATCAGTATTCTCTCATCTGGGGAGGATAGTCAGAAGGGGAGGTTCTTACCCTATCTCCTATTTTGAATCACCATCCACTTCAAGAGGGAGGCATACCGTGAGGCTGTATCAAGGAACTCTCCACGTCACCCTTCACAAGGAGTCCAAAAGATATCCTGGGACATGAAAGGGAGCACTAGTAAAAGGCACGATAGATCCTCTCCCTATTTGGAAGATTCCATATCCTCTACCCTGTGATATGAATCCATCAATTCCATAGAGGTTAACCCCATGGGTGACACTAGAGATGATGAAAATCTTTATGGATCGGGAGACGATGGTTCCAGTCAGGCTGTGACTCACAACGATCCACCAGGCATGCACACCCAGAACCCAAGGGTCGCCCTAAATATGATCTCCCCACCAACTAACCCTCCTCTTCTTACCCTGCGAGCTTCCAACAAGGATAAGATCAAGGGACCAGTTACCCTTAACCTGTAACGACCCAATGTTTTTCAATGGAAATTACATTCTTATATTTATGTCATAAAATAACATGAAAACACAAAATAATGAACTACAAAGAGATAAGTGACCTTTAAACATAAGTTTTTCACTTATGTGTTTGAAATTTTAAAATTCTGACATACACGGTTGTGCTCAAGATGATTTTTGGAGTCTAATGAAATAAAAATAATTTTCCATGAATTGTATCATAACCTTAGGAATAGTAACATAAACTTATGAGTAGTAATATGACCCTTATTAATATTAAATCATCCAACATAAGAGTAACCTTTCCCATGAATAATTAAATAAAATTTAGACATCTTAGAAAGTGACAATTTGACCTTACTAAAAATGTTGGAATTTTGTAAATAAATTATAAATAATTAATTAATTTAAAGGAAAATGTATTTTTTTAAAATTTATTCATTATTTATCAAATAAATGTCTTCTAGTTTTTAAATAATTTTATAAGACCCTACGTAATTTTTGAATGCACTATAAAATCAGTTTTAATCTTAAAAACTGTTTTTTAAGTTAATTATGATTTTAATTAAATATTAAATTAATAATATTTCGAAAATTATTTTTTAAAATTTTAATTCATTTATGGATTCTACATGTCAAAAAATGGTAGGGGTAAATTTTTCGGATTTTTCAGAAAAACTTGAATTTTTGATGAATAGTAGAATTCGATAATTCACAATAAATGCTAAATAATGTATTAATTGAATCATCGATGATGTTCTATGGATGTAAGCCCACTTGGTTCGGGATCACATGATAAAATTAATAATATTGGTCATTTGAGACTCACTATTCCTTGTATTATGGTAAATTAATAAACTAATGAATTTTATATTAAAGAAACCCCTCCCACCTCCACTATAAAATCCACCCTTCAGACCCTCATTTCCTCACACCTCTCAAGCTCCAAGCCTTCTCTAAAATCTACCAAAACACCTTACCTAGACCCTCCCCCACGTCCAAGAGCTTCTGGTCTCATCAAAAGGCCAATCTTAGGACATTAAGGAGGTTCTCAAGAGAATGAATCAAGAGGTAATTTCTGTCACTCTTCTCCTTTAATTTCCTTTCAAGTTCAAGTTAATTTCTTGATCTCTCACCACATATATTCATCCAAATGGGTTTGTAACTCCATTATTATACATATAATGTTATATTATGATTATAATGGGATTTTATTTCATCCAAACCCCTTTCCCTCTTCCTTTTATTTTATTAAAGAGAACTTTGTTCGCGAGGTGTTAATTTATCACCTTCAAGAACGACATACTTTCTTCTTCCATTTCTACCTTCAGATCTGGTCATGAAACTTTTTTTATGGTTGAAACAGAATATTTTATATGTATTATTTTCTATTTAATGTTCTGGAAGTAACCTATGGCCATATTACTAAGTGATAAGTTAAAACAAGTTCGGTGTGATCGAAAAAACTGCCCAAATTGACTGAAATAACCATCATGTAATTATAATCTAATTATTCATCCACATGGATATAATATAATTCATTATAAGGTCATTAAAGATCCTTTAATATCATTAATTAAATGTAATATCATTTCTGGATTTTTACTCATGTTCTACCCCAAACATTAATTTATGAATACAAGTGAACCACCCAAGAAAAACAATAAAAACGAACATCCTTGAACAATGTTTTCAAACACTATAAGTCATCCAAAGGGACATAAAATGACATAATGAAACCAGAATTAACCCTATTAATGTGTAAAATGTTCTTTAATATCAAGTTAATGAATATAATGTCATTATTCAAGACATTAAAGAGAAGGAAGCATTCAGATACAAGGTAAGGGGAAATCTCGAACCCAATTTTCTTCATTCAGGTTCTCCCTCTTTCACACCATTTTTGATATGGTTACTACATAAAGATAATTTTTTCATCATATTCTTTACTTTTCTGGGATATACATTTTTTTCACTAGTTTTTATGTCAAACCAAATTTTTTCCAAAAGAAATCCTCTTTTAAGAACACCCCTTTTACTTCTCGCTCAATGTGGACAGTTCTTGTAACATGTATGTTATTCCCTCTTTCATTTGGGAACCCAAATCTTATGAATGTGTTATTATGAGATGAAAACCATTCTATTATATGGGTTAGTTTAGTATGTTTTTTATATATGTTCTATGTTACAAACATGATGATGATATTGTTATGATGTGACAGGTTTGCCCAGAATTGTATAGCGCAATATGAATGTTTCAATGTCATAGGTGAGCCTGAAATCATACCGCAATCAAATGCATTGGGTAATGTGATGAATCTCATGAGTAAATGTGAAATGGAACATGGAAAATATTCTAGCTTGGTTCACCAGTATGTGTGGTAGTTAACAACTAAGACATGATGTTTCATTTTTATGCATTGCCACATTTCAAGTCTTTTATTTATGATCCTGTAATGTTCAAGATCTTTTGCCTATGTTATGATTATGCTCACACCAGGCTATAAGGTACTTATCTATCCTATTAATGGGATTATAGATCACCCATTTTGATGTATATACTCAGTTTTCTACATGTAATAAGGAGAGGACAAGTGCCAATAAGAAGCAATAGAAGAAGAAATTAAATAAATGTTTATGCTTGATGTTGTATTTGTTATGTATGGTCCTAGTTTTCCCAAGACAATAAACCATTGGATCCTCTATGTGTAATACTATTATGTTTTTTATCTTTAAAATGATGTAATAGTAATGTAAGTAAAGTCTCAGGTCGCTATAGTTGGTATCAGAGGAAAGGTTTAGTTAATTTGGTAATTAGGATTAGTGAACCCTAGAGAAAACCTCTAGTATGAGATTAATTACAAATATTCACACAATAGTATTTAGATAGGGATATCATATGTTATTATTTTAGTATAAAATTTTCAAACTAATATTATATGCATTCATGACTTTTTTACTTATGTTTTGTTCTAACATTTTCTTTTTTAGAAAATGTTGGGAACCAGGTGAAATCAGGTCAACAACTTTTGCAAGGGCCAATGCAACAATTTCCTGAACAACATCCCCAATGATTGGGGTGGTGGAGTTCAAAACTTCATGGCGATGCTTACCCAATTATATCTGGTTATGAATAATAACCATAATAATGGGGAACGTACACCTTCTCCAAAGAGGGAGGTACTGGTAATCAAATGTTTTATGTGGCAACGACCACCGATGTTTTGTGGATCTTCTGATCCACTAGTTATAGAACAGTGGGTCAACTCCTTGGAGAAGATAATTTTTATTCTTCCCTGTTCTGAGATGGAGAAGGTGACCCTAGTCATTTATCATCTATATGGAGAAGCCAATCAATGGTGGGATTTGATTCAGAACAACAAGACAAGGGAAGAAATTGAAGAGATTAAATGGGAAGACTTTAAGATAATGTTTCTTAACAAGTACTTCCCACAAACTCTTCACACGAATATGGAGAGAGAATTTATAGATCTCAAGAAAAAAGAAGAAGAATCGGTCACAACCTATGGAGAGAATTTCACAAGGCTTTCAAGGTATGCTTTGTTTTTTATTATCAATAATGATAGAAAAATTGACAGATTCTTTAGTAGATTAAAACCACAACTTCTAAAGGTTCATTAAATTTGAGACTTTGGGAGTAACGAAGAAGCTATTCGGTGTGATCTCAAAGTGTAGATGCAGTTTAGAGAATGGTCCCATGTCTATAGTGATAAGAAAAGAAAGATGGAGTTTCAAGCTGGTGGATCTAATGACAAAAACGGGATGAAAAATCAACGACCCACATGCCAAAAATGTGGGAATATGCACAATGGGAACTTCCTCAAAGGGATGGGGAAATGATTCAAGTGTGGGAAGAAGGACACCATGCTCAAGAGTTTTGAAAAGACACGAAAAGGAAGGAGAATGTAGATGATAAAAGGATAGAAGCACTCATGGTTCAATGCTACAGATGTAGGGAGCTAGGGCACTAAGAAAACCAGTGCACTAATCCTCGAGATCTCAAGAGTAATCTGCATCAGCAGCCACCAAATCCAAAGGAACAAGGGAAGGATTATGCCATCACTACTGCGGAGGTGGATCATGATAATGAAGTCGTACAAGGTACACTTTCTATTCACTCAATAATGGAAAAAGTATTATTTGATTCCAGTTCTGTGCATTCCTTTATATCATGAATGTTTTCTCTAACTATAGAATCTAATCCATGAAGCATTGAAGTAGAGATATCTGTAAAAAAAATGGGTGGTGAAATCATTGAAACCCAAGTGTTTGAATCTTCTACCATTGGTGTATGTGGGAAGATTCTTTCGGAAAATCTCATAACACTTCCATTGGTAGAATTTGATGCTATAATGGGAATGTATTGTCCCTCATTATATAGATCACATATCATCTTTCTGTAAAAGGAAATATCCTTTCATATTCTGAACCATCCCATGCTCCTCTACAAATGCAAGGAAGATCATGAATCTCATTTGAAAAATCCTTCAATGGTGTGGGTGTTGATTCCCTATCAAGAAGCATACCACGCCCAAATGGTTTATTCAAAGGACAGTTCCAACCTTGAGGAAATCCCCATTGTGAGAGAATACATCGATGTATTTCCCAAAGAGTTTCCCTAAATTTCCCCCGATTGTGAGGTAGAGTTCTCAATTGAACTCATGCCCGGAGCTACTCCAATATTGAAGTGTCCCTATAGGATGGCTCCTATCGAACTTGAGGAGTTAAAGAAGCAGCTGCAAGAGCATCTAGACAATGGGTTCATATTCCCTAGTACATCACAATGGGGTGCACTGGTGCTCTTTGTGAAGAAGAAGGATGGAACAATGTGGTTGTGTATCGATTATCGGGAACTCAACAAGATTACCATAAAGAACAGGTATCCTCTCCCAAGGATTGATGACTTCTTCAATCAGTTAAGTGGAGCTCAATAGTTCTCAAAGGTGGATTTTTGTTCTGGATATCATCAGGTAAAGGTGAAGAAGGTTGATATTCAGAAGACTGCCTTTCGTACAATGTATAGGCACTATCAGTTTTTGGTGATGCCCTTCAGACTTACTAATGCCCCTACAATCTTCATGGATTTGATGAATAGAGTCTTTAGACATTACCTCGACAAATTTTTTGTAGTGTTTATCGATAATATTCTCATCTACTCTAATAATAAGTAGGAACCTGAAGAACATCTAAGACTTGTGTTGGTGACATTATCAAAGGAGACGTTGTACACCAAGTTCAGCAAATGTGACTTTTGGATGAAGCATGTCACGTTCTTGAGACATGTGATCACAAGTGAGGGAATTTCTGTGGATCCTTCAAAGACAAAGGCGATTGAGGAATGGCCCAGGCCCTCTAGTGTCATATAAATCTGTAGTTTTCTTGGATTATCTGGGTACTAATGACGTTTTGTGAGAAACTTCTCATGATTTTCAAGCCCTCTAACTAAGTTAACAAGGAAATGGGTAAAGTATATCTGGATGGTATAATGTGAGGGAATCATCAAAAATTTAAAGAGAAGGGAAATCACTACACCTGTACTCACACTACCAAAAAGTGTAGAAAGTTTTGTGATATATAGTGATGCTTCAAAGAAAGTATTGGGTTGTGTACTCATGAAAAATGACAATGTGATAGCTTATTCCTCATGAAAGTTGATGATCCACAAGAAAAACTACTTGGCGCATGATTTAGAGCTGGCAGCCGTGATTTTTCCATTAAAAATCTAGTGGCTCTACCTTTATGGAGAGAAGTGTGACATATACACCGACCATAAGATCCTAAAGTATATATTCACTCAAAAGGAGCTCAACATGCATCACATGAGATGGTTAGAGCTAATCAAGGATTACGATTTCTCTATTCACTATCATCCTGGAATGGAGAACAAGGTTTCTGAAGCTCTAAGTACAAAAGAATCGGATACTCTATCCATGTTGCAGATTGAGAAAGACCCTATCTTAATGGATATGAAAAGAACAGATTTGGAAATCATTAGGGAAAGGGATACATCCTACCTTGCCCAAATGATTGCATAACCATCCATCCAATAGAAGATTAAGGAAGCACAAATGGATGACGTGGAGATACACAAGAGGTTTAATGTAGTAATGGAAGGGAAGATTCAAGAGTTCCATATCGATGATGATGGTGTTATTAGGTTTGGAAGACGGGTTTGTCTGCCTTCATCACCCGGGATAAAGAAGGAGCTATTGGATAATGCACATAGATCAACTTTCCCTATCCATCCTGGGAGAAGCAAGATTTATCGTGATCTTTGAGAATACTTAGGGTTGGATGACATGAAGAATGAGATTGAGGAATATATATCACGGTGCTTGGTATGTCAGAAAGTTAAAGCTGAGCAACAGAAGTCCAAAGGAATGATACAGCCATTTCCTATACCCATCAGGAAATGGGAAAATGTTATTATACACTTTTTCATAGGTCTCCTGAATACGTCAATTGGAAATAATGTGATATGGGTTGTTGTTGACCGACTCACAATGGCTGCCCTTTTTATTTCTATTTGGGAAGATATCTCGCTTAAAAAACATGAAATGATATATGTGAAGGATGTTGTGAGACTTCATGGTGTTCCACTCTCAATTCTGTCTGACCGTGATCCACGGTTCACATACATATTCTGGAGGATCCTTCAACGTGCTTTAAGTATGGAATTAAATTTCAACATGACCTATCACCCCCAAACTGATGGCCAATCTGAAAGGACTATTCAGACGAATGAAGATATGCTAAGAGCCTGCTCTCTTGAATTCAAAGGTGATTGGGATCAGCATCTCCCATTGGTTGAGTTCTCATATAATAATAGCTTCCACTCAAGTATCCAGATGGCTCCATATGAAGTTCTGTATAGAAAGCGATGTAGAAATCCAACTTTTTGTGATGAAGTTGGAGAAAGAAAGATACTTGGAACTGATCTTTTTCAAGAGATGACAGGGAAGGTTCATGTCATCCAGAAACACATCAAAGCTGCTCAAAGACGACAAATGAGCTATGATGACAACCGTCGAATGGAATTGGAGTTCGACGTTGGAGATAATGTCTTCCTTCGAATATCTCCATGGAAGAGAGTCATGCAATTCAGGAATAAAGGGAAGATAAGCCCATGGTATATTGGTGCCTTTGAGATCGTAGACCGTATAGGAGCTGTGGCCAATCATCTTGCACTTCCAGAAAATATGGCTCAAGTTCATGATGTGTTTCATGTATCACTATGGAGGAAGCACATAGCAGACCCCTTACATGTACTAAACTCAGAGGTGGTGTAGTTGGAAGACGATTTCTCCTATGAGGAGCAGTCAGTAAATATTCTAGATCAGAGATATAAGGTTCTACACAACAAGACAACCAATCTTGTCAAAGTGTTGTGGAGGATCCATAAGTTTGAGGAAGCAACTTGGGAACTAGAAGAGGCAATGAAGAACAAACACCCTCACCTGTTTGTGTAAATTGAAATTTTGGGGGCGAAATTTCTTAAGGGGGAAGAATGTAATGACCCAATGTTTTTCAATGGAAATCCCCTTCTTATATTTATGTCATGAAAGCACATGAAAACAAAACATAATGAACTACTAAGTGATAAGTGACCTTTAAACATAAGTTTTTCACTTCTGTTTTTTGGAATTTTAAAAATTCGATATACACGGTTGTGCTCAAGATGATTTTTGGAGTCTAATGAAACAAAAATAATTTTCAGTGACTAGTAACTTACCCTTATAAATAGTAATATCACCCTGATGAATAGTAAATCATCCACCATAAGAGTAACCTTACCCATGAATAATTAAATAAAATTTAGACATCTTAGAAAGTGACAATTTGACCATAGTAAACAATTTGGAATTTTGTAAATTAATTATAACTAATTAATAAATTTAAAGGAAAATTTATTTTCTTACAATGTATTCATTATTTATCAAATCAATGTCTTATAGTTTTTAGATAATTTTATAAGACCCTAAGTAATTTTTGAAATCACTATAAAATCATTTTTAATCATAAAAACTATTTTTTAAGAAAATTTTAATTGTAAATAAAAATTAAATTAAAATTATTTTGAAAATTATTTTTTAAAAATGGACATCATTTTTGGATTCTACACGTTGAAAAATGGTAGGGGTTAATTTTTGGTATTTTTCTGAAATACTTGAATTTTTTATGAATAGAAGAATCCGATAATTCACAATAAATGCTAGATAATGGATTAATTGAGTCATCGATGAAGTTATAATGATGTAAGCCCACTTTGATCGGTATCACATGATAAAATTACCATTCTTGGTCATTCAAGACTCACTATTCCTTCTCTGAGGGGAAATTAATAAACTAATGAATTTTATATTAAGGAAACACCTCTCACCTCCACTATAAAAGCCACCCTTCACACCCTCACTTCCTCACACCTCTCAAGATTCAAGCCTTATGTAAACTCTGCCAAAAAAACCTTCCCAAGACCCTCTCTCACGTCCAGAAGCTTCTGGTCTCATCAAAAGACCAATCATAGGCCCTTAAGGAGGTTCTCAAGAGAAGGATTAAAGAGGTAATTTCTCTCCCTCATCTCCTTTAATTTCCTTTCCAGTTCAAGTTCATTTCTTGATCTATCCCTACCTATATTCATATAAATAATTTTTAACTCCATTATTATACATATAATAAAATTTTATGATTCTAATGGGATATTATATAATACAACCCCCTTTCCATCTTCCTTTTATTTTATTAAAGAGAATGTTGTTCAGGAGGTGTTAATGTATCTCCTTCAAGAATGACATGATTTCTTCTTCCATTTCTACCTTCATATCGGGTCATGAAACCATTTTTATGGTTGAAAAAGAATATTGTATATGTATTATTTCCTATTTAATGTTATGGACTTACCCTATGGCCATATTACTATGTGATATGTTAAAACAAGTTCGTTGTGATCGAAAAACCGCCCAAATTGACCCAAATAACCATCATTTAATTCTTATCTAATGATTCATCCACATGGATCTAATATAATTCATTATATGGTAATTAAATATCCTTTAATATCATTAATAAAATTTAATATCATTTTTGGATGTTTACTCATGTTCTACCCAATCTTCAATTTACGAATACAAGTGAACCACCAACGAAAAACCATAAAAACGAACATCCCAAAACAATGTTTTTAAACTCTATTAGTCATGAAAAGGAACATTACATGACATAATGAAACCAGAATGAACCCTATTAATGTATAAAAGGTTATTTAATTTCTAATTAATGAATATAATTTCATTATACATGACATTAAATAGAAGGAAGCATTCAGATACAAGGTATGGGGAAATCTCGAACCCAATTTTCATCCTTCGGGTTCTCCCTCTTTCACTTCATTTTTGATATGGTTACACATTATAGATCATTTGTTAATAATTTTCCTTAATATTCTGGGATATACATGTTTGTCACTGGTTTTTATGTCAAACCAAATTTTTTCCAAAAGAACTCCTATTTTAAGAACACCCCTTTTACTTCTCACTCAAAGTGGACGATTCTTGTAACATGTATGTTATTCCCTCTTTTTTTTGGGAACCCAAAGCATATGAATGTGTCATTATGAGATGAAAACCATTATATTCCATGGGTTAGTTATTTACATTTTTGATATGTGTTCTATGTGGCAAGCATGATGATGATAATGTTATGATGTGTCAGGTGTGCCTAGAATTATATAGCACAATATGAATGTTTCAATGTGACGGGTGCGTTCGGAATTATATAGCGCTCCAATGAATTGAGTAAAGTGATGAATCTCATGAGTAAATGTAAAATGATGCGTGAATAATATTCTATCTTTGTTCACAACTATGTGTGGTAGTTAACCAATAAGACATGATGTTTCATTTTTATGCAATGCCACATTTCAAGTATTTTATTTATGATCCTATCATGTTCATGATCTTTTGTATATGTTATGATTATGCTCAACCCATGCTATATTGTTATTATCTATCCACTTACTGGGATTCTAGCTCACCCATTTTGATGAATATCCTCAGGTGGCTACATGAACTAAGGATAGAACAAGTGCCAATAAGAAGCTAGAGAAGAAGAAATTAAATAAATGTTTGTGCTTGATGTTGTATATGATATGTATGGTCCTAGTTTTCCCAAGAAACTAAACCATTGGATACTCTATGTGTAACACTATTATGTTTTTTATCTTTAAAATGATTTAATAGAAATTTATGAAAAGTCTTGGGTCTCTATATAACCCATCCGCTTCTCTCGATAAAAATGACCCACTTACGCTCGAAGAGAGATTCGATCGGCAGGAAGAGGAAATGAAATAATTGAGGTGGCTAAACGTCAAGCTACTCAAGAGGAACCGTCTTATTAAAAGAGCTTCCCAAGAAGAGCCACACCTTTCACTCCCAGTATGTGCACCTCAAATACCATGGTTTTCCCCAAAAAATGAATCACGGTCCAGGATCTCGCCCAATGAGGCAATCGGCCTGTCCGACTACCAGAATTTGGATCCGGATGAATACCAAAACTTCCCACCACTCAGGAAACAACCGGAGAGAGTGCGTCAGAACCCTCTGAAGGCGCCACAAAGGGAATATGAACCCTTGGTGCCGGTCGATCCAGATCCTCATGAAATTCCTCGGGCTACACCTACCCAAGACTGGGCCCAACATGATGTAAAACAGGGTCTCGCCAACACCATAGAGGAACTGATGGCTGGATTGGAAGAAATGGAAGGTCAACACACTCTCATACAGCAAGACCAGAAGCCCTACTCATATTGGGTGAGCAACACTCCCCCTAAACCCAATTTTGGGAGACCTGTATTCCCCATTTTCAATGTATCAGGTGATCCAGAACTGCATTTGATGCACTACACGTCCTATTGCGACCCTATGATGGGAACTCTGGAATAAAAAGATGCTGTGAAACTCATATGCTTCGTGCGGACCATGCATGTATCTTCCTTCATCTGGTACATGAATATTATAGCTTAGTCAATAAAAGGCTGGGAACACCTTCGAAAGTAGTTCCGGGTCCACTTCATCTCAACACTACTGAAAATAACGGTCCGCGACCTCATGAATTGAAAACAGAGAGAGAATGAGTGGGTCTTGGATTTCATCTTCAGATGGAAGGGTCTGGCCTAATCTCTGAATAGGCCAATTCCCCAAGACAAGATGCTTTCCATATTCATTGATAACCTTTAGGATGAGCTGCGAACATCAATCATACCAGTGGAGTGCTGCACTGGCTTCCACAATCTCTCAGCCATAGCTCAGAGAATTGAAGACTCCCAACAGCAAACTAATCTAAAGTCACAAATAGCCTCACATGCTCCTGCAAAGAACAGTTAGAGCTGAAGCATCCTCTTTCATGCTCAAGCCAGCCCCTGTGCCTACTCCACCACTTAGTCCTCCACCAAATCATCAAGGGCCCCATATGTATCAGCGGCCGCCTCAGACCAAGCGGGAGGATCAGAGAGGATATATGTGGTACCAGTTTGAGGAATGAAGACACAATGTATACTCATTTCAAGAGGACCAAGCCCATGACTACATCGTAGCCACCATGAATTGAAACATGCTCCACCTCCTGGAGCCAAATATGCCCGAAGAAGTCAGCCATAATGATAGGCCAGATTACTGTCCCTACCATCGAATGTTTGGGCACAATATCCAAGAATGGTTAATCTTCAAAGACCTCATGCAAAGGATGGTATACTATGGGAAGGTCGATCTGGGACCACCCACATCACATGTGACGTATATTTCTACCACCGACTCTTACAAAGTGGAGGGGTTGTAGGAAGTCACCACCAAGAAGGGGCAGAAATATGATGACTTGATGACTCAGAAGACTATCAATGGAGCTCAGGTCATACTCTGAGCTCAACTACGGCATCCAGTGTTGCTGCCGACAACCCCTAATTCCGCACAAGTGACAATATATTCCTCACAACCTTCCACGTGCCAGTCATCCTAGGAGGTGAAAAGCGCAAGAGGTGCAGTCCGCAGCCAGGCCGAAGTTAGCCCAGACACTGTCGGATTTTATGCCCCCAAACTTGGCGCCACGGGGACTGACCCACCAAATGGAACCATCAGCGGCAACCGACCAGGTTGACCTGTTACTTGATGAGGAGTTAATGTTTGGTTCCATCAATGTCATCTGTCTAATGGAATCGTTCCATGAAAATGATTATGGTTATGAACCTGAGTTCCCAACACAGGGGGATAGAACGATGAATCACAGGGGCAGGGTATACTGAGGAAGGTGCAGTCGCGGCCGGAACCAAACCTAGGGTTTTACCCCAACCCAGACTATTAATATCACAGAAACCTATTGGAGATCCATTCAATAGACTCAATGGGAGAAATAATATCTCTCATCCTCCACAAGAAGCCACTATAGCCCCGTCATTCTGTGGTACACATCAAAGGAGGAACAAGTTACTAGCCTCCTAGTGCACATAAAGATACCAGGAAGGCCAAACCCCCAGAATGTGGGAACACTGTCGACATCTGACCTCGCGGTCGGTCCCTCCTCGTCACATACTCTAGCTTATAAAGTGCCTTCTAAACCTCTCCCACCAACGAAGATGTGTCAGCCACTAGAGAATAAATATGATATCCTCAAGCATCTGGCATCAGAACCAGAAAAACTATCATTCCTGGATGCCCTGAGTTTTTCCGCAGATCTCAGGGAGGTGCTTATAGAAGCCTTTCTTAGCCCCTAGGAGTTTCAGGTGGAGGTAGCCACTGCTGAGATTTACCAGATGCAGACTGGCCTGGATGAGTACAATGTAGTGATTTCCTTCATCGATCAGGATGAAGATGCCATCATGATAGTACACATAAAACAACTATATGTGTCTGGTACATTAAATGATGTCGAGATCCGGAAAGTCTTTATTGACAATGACTTTGGAGTTAAACTCCTTCTCCTATGTACACTTTTAATCTGGGCTACAGTGAGGATGATCTTATACCATCAGCCACAACTCTGTTGGGTTATGATAAGAGTGAATTGAAGCCAATGTGACAAATCCAGCTAAAACCCCATTTTGGAGACCTTGTGTCCTACTCAATCTTCTTGGTGGTCCAGTAGAACACAACATTCAATGCCCTGGTGGGTAAGCCGTGGTTCCATAAGCACATGGCCATTCCTTCATCACATGACTAGTGTATTATGTATTGCATCAATGGACAATGTAGTACATTGCACGCTGACAAGGCCCCTTTCGAGCTCTCTGATTCACACTACATTGATGCCAGGTTTTATGAAAAAAATAAAAATAATACTTCGCCCAATGGTATTGAATGGATACCCACGCCAAATGGTCTGGAAATGGTTCTCGCTGACCCCCTCAAGTAGATCGGTAGAGACTAAGTACTTCCCATCAACCATTTTGATAGATGGAAAGCCCGGACACACACATAATTGCCTTCATGACTTCAGCTATAATGGTTGAGTGTGACAACGCGAAAATGACTACTAACCCTCATTTTGGGGGAGAATACTTGAACAGGGACGCCCATGATGCCTCGTCAGTCAGATCAAGAAGATGAGGATATTTGGAAAGAAGAATAGGAAGATCTGAGGGATGTACCTCCCACATTTGAGGAACATATCTCCACTACTGTGGATGAGCTCAGGGAAATAAACATGGGTACCGAGGAAGACCCGAGGCCCACTATAATTAGTACAACCATGTCTCTTGAGGAGTACGAGGTATGATCCTCTTTCCTAAGGCAACATTGGGATGTTTTTTCTTGGAATTATATCGAAATGCTGAGCCTCGATCACAAAGTGGCAAGGCACCACATAGGTCTGCCAGAAGACCATCGAGGCTATAAACAAGCCTCCAGGAGGATGCACCCCACACATGCTGCCAAAATAGAGGCTGAAGTCGAAAATCTAATTAAATAAGTCTTCATTCGAGAGGTCCAATACCCCATATGGCTAGCCAACATTGTCCCCATTAAGAAAATGAACGGAAAAATCCACGTCTGCGTCGATTTCAAAGATCTCAATTGGCATTGTCCGAAAGATGATTTCCCGATCCCGATTACTGAGAAATTAATTGATGCAATGGACGGATATGAAGCTCTCTCCGTCATGGAGGACAATTCTGTTTATAATCAAATCACGATGGACCGAGAAGACGACAAAGACACTGCTTTCAGGGCCCCTCAAGAAGTTTTCTGTTACAGGGTCATGGCCTTTGGTCTCAAGAACATCGATGCCACATATCAACGCACCTTTCATCATATCTTTAACCCATTCCTGGGGAGATTCGTCGAATTCTATGTGGATGACTTGGTGGTAAAATCAATAAAGCGCTCAGATCACCTATCAAAACATGAAACCATCTTCAACAAACATTGAAAACATAGCCTAAAGATGAATCCCTTGAAATGAACCTTCAGGTTTACCTCAGGGAAATTCATAGTATTCGTTGTACGCCATCATGGAATCAAAGTCGACCCTGAAAAGACAAAATCTATCATTTTCCTGTCGCCTCCACACAATATCAATGAGTTGAGAAGATTCCAAGGAAACCTCTCCTACATTAGGTGGTTCATATCCAACCTGGCGGGCATGTGTTTTCCCTTCATTGGGTTAATGAAAAAGGGGGTTATGTACCAATAGACAGATGATATCCAAGAGGCATTCAATAGCCTAATGTAGTAACTCTTATGATTACCGGTGCTCATGCCCCCAGTTGAAGGGAGACCTCTTATCCAATATTTGACTGCCCTAGAGAGGTCAATAGGATCCTTTTTCGAACTGAAAAATTATTCCGACAGTGAAAACAGTCTCTATTTCCTCAGCCGAACCATGAACGATGCTAAAACTCGATACTCAAACATCGAGAAAAGTTGTTTGGACTTGGTCTTCACAGTTCAAAAAATGTGACATTATCTACATCATCATGAAGTTCATTTGGTCTCGCGTAGTAAGCCCATCAAGCATATCCTCAGCCTCCCAATGCTGATCGAGCGCCTATCCTGATGGGCAGTCATCCTACAACAGTTTGACATCCGGTTTGTGCCTCAGAAAGCCATCAAAGGCAAGATGTTAGCATATTTTCTGGCAGAGAACCCCTTGATAGGGACCACCGCACTGGATGTCGAGTTACATGATGAATATATTTTATCGGTTCAAGAGGAGTTCCCATCATAGGAAATGTACTTCGACAGCACATCCCAAAGCCCAACCGAGAAGAGGATGGAGGATCCCAAATTTAACAAGGCGGGTTTGGGGATAATAATATTGTCTCCAAAAAAATTATTCCTTACATATTCCTTCCTCCGATCAGAAGGATGTACGATCAATGAGGTGGAGTATCAAGCCCTCATTGGAGGCATAGAGCTCGCAATCCAGGAACAAGTACAACTCCTTAAGGTAAAAGGTGACTCAGAACTGGTCATCAAGAAATTCAATGGTGACTATGCTATTAAAAAGTAGGAGACGATTCCCCTATTCGACCAAGTCTGAGTGTGAATGGCATAATTTTCCACAAAACTATCATTGACCTATATTCCCAGGTCAGAGAATGCCAAGTCCGATGCATTATCTAATGCAGCCAAAACCCTAGATGACCTAGACTGTGATGAAACAATTATCAGCATTGCTCATCGTCGGATGGTTTTTCCGTTTGTTCAGACTAAGACGGAAGAAATCAACGAATTCAGTCCTTTCCCTAAGCCATACACTCCTGCCACCGGCTGGATGAACCCCATTGCGAACTACCTTCAAAGGGGAGAACTTCCATCAGACAGGGCTGAATGAGAACAAATACATAGAAGGGCAATCAACTTTGTCATGTATGGTGGCACAGGTCAGCAAGAGGTCCTCTATAAACAAGTCCCCGATGGAGACCTCCTCAGATGCACCGATGGAGAGGAAACCACTGTCGTCATGACTGAAGTGCATGCCAGAGTATGTTAAGCACACTGGTAAGGGTATACGCTTTCCCATCAGGTTCGAAGTCTTGGGTATTATTGGCCTAATGTGGCACGAGACTGCGATCACTTTACCGAAAAATTCTACTCATGAAATATTCATTCCAACTTCATAAACCATCCCCCAGAGTTACTCCATCAGGCTAAGTACTCCTGGCCATTTTTCATATAGGGATTGGACGTCGTGGGACCATATCCTCCCGCCAAAGCCAAACAAATAAAGTATATCATCACAACAACCGACATCTTTTCCAAATGGGTAAAAGCTGTACCCCTCAAGGAAGTCAGGGTAAGAAACATTTTCATCTTTGTGAAATCCAATATCATCACCATATTTGGCGTCCCTCATACAATATTGAAGAATAAAAGCACCAAATTCTGCTTGGATGAATTGGATAAATTGTACCAAGTATATGGTATCAATGCTAACCACTCATCCTTCTACCATGTAGCGGCCAACAGACAGATAGAGGCTTTCAAGAAGACCATGTCCAACATTCTCCAGAAAATGGTAGACAAAGACAAGAAATCATGTTCGGATAAACTTCTTCATGCATTGTGGGATTATCGAACCACAATCTGCACTGCTACTCGGGCTACTCCGTACTCGTTAGTGTATAGAACAGAAGTGGTCCTGCCCATTGAGATCCAATTTCCCTCGGTCGATGTTGCCATTTGTGACCAGTTATCCAATGATGAGAAATCAGAAAAACATATAGGTTAATTGGAATAACTAGATGAGAAGCGGTTGCACACTTTACACCATATAAAGGTTTATCAGAACCGGATGTCATGACCCTTCAATAAAAAGGTTTGTCTTCGTTCTTTCATGGAAGGAGAATTGGTGCTGGTACTCCGGACCCTAATGATACCCAGAAAGAAACCTCCAATTTTGGAGCCCAAGTGGGAGGGACCATATGTTATACAGAAGGTCTACTCCAACGGAGCATATTCCCAGATCTCTATGGATGGAAAATTCACTACCGCTCTTACAAATGCGGGATTTCTGAGGAAGTATTTCTCATAATCAAAAGCATTTATCGTCTGAGATGCAGGAAGATAAACTACCAAGCGCCAACGGTCCTAACTCTATGACCCTAAACAAAGAGTATTTCATCGTCACCACATAACGTTAAACTACATTGATTTTAGAGAACTATATACAGCTTAATTCCTACATTTTCCGGATACATAGCGACACCAGGGTCCCCTATCCTAGCCCAGCGACCCCCTAAATGAAATATATATATATGTCATCTTCCCCCATGTACCAGCACTGTACAGGGTGTATCCCTTTTACAGAACTATGTATGGCTTGATTCCTTCCCTCACAAGATATTTAGCAACACCAAGATTCTATATCCTGGCCCATCCATCCCCATATAAAGTCAAAATTCCATTTTCCCCTGTGTACGGACCAACCATGAACGGGGTGAATTCCTCGTCCTTACCGCACGACATTAAACTGCGCGGATAAAAAGGATTGAAAATTCCCTCCTCCCCCATGTATGGACTAGAACTGCATGGGGTGTAACCCATTCAGAGAACTACATATGGCTTGATTATTGCCCTCGCATGATACATAGAAACGCCAGGATCCCCCTTCCTAGCCCATCCTCTTCCAAATGAAATAAAAGAAATGCCCTTTTCCCCTGTGTATGGACCAGACATGCAATCGGTGTATTACTCAACCTTACCACACGACATTAAACTGAATAGATAAGAAAGTTAAATATAATTCCCTTTTACCCCATGTATGGACCAACCCTGCACTGGGTTTATTTTCTATCCTTACAGCACGACATTAAAATGTGCATATAACAAGGATTGAAAATGCCCTCTTCCCCCGTGTACAGACCAGCCCTGCACAAGGTGTATCCCATTTAAAGAACTATGTACGGCTTGATTCCTTCCCTCTCAGGATATTTAGGGATGCTAGAATGCCACATCCTCACCCAACCACCCCAAATAAAGCTAAAAAAATACCCGCTTTCCCTCGTACAGACCAGACCCGCATGGGCTGTATTACCCAAAAAAGAACTATGTGAGGCTTGATTCCTTCCCTAGTAGGTTACCTAGAGACGCCGGGATCTTACCTCCTAGCTCAGCTGCTGATAAAAGGAAACACATACATATATACCTTTCTTCCTTATCGAATGATTTTAAACTGTACGGAATCCACTTTTCACGTCAGTCCATCTTCGTCCTCACCAGAAGACGTTAAAACTTCACGGACTTCGTCCTCACCGCATGACATTAAACTGCACGGACTTTGTCGCGACCCACCCAATATATATGGTGAAATGAGATTGGAATACTCCTTGAGCATTTGGATGCATCCTCTCCATACATCAGACTCCATGACCTAGATAATTGCGGATATTCAAAATCATTCGTTGCCATCAGAAGTGGAAAGTCATCAAATCTTGGACACCTTTGAATGACTATCCATACCATGCCCTCAGCGGCTCTGCATATTGATAGCCCCTGGCTCGTCTACCAATAGAAGTATTTCCTCAGGCGGTAATCTTCCTATCTCTATACGGTTACTGGCCTCAGGGCCCCCATATCATATCTCACGATCCAAACATTTATGGAGTAGTGGTTTACATGTTCGTTACCCTCTCACATCCAAACGTTTCCAGTGTATCCCTGCCTGGTCAGCCTATGTATTTGTCCGTGGTTAACATAATGATTTGCATCTACAAACATCATGTGAGGGCAACGATGCTTTGACTTGACAAGAAATTGTGGTGAAGATGTTTCTTGAATGCTTGGATGCCATTATCCCCATATTCTGAAATCTGTACTGTGAGAAATACCGGATTTTCATAGTCATCCATGGCCATCAGATGTGAAAATTTATCGACCCGTGGACAGCTTTTCATGACTATGCATACCATGCCCTATGAGGCTCTACATATTGATATCCCCTGGCCCGTCTACCAAATGAAAGATTTCCTCAGGCGGTACTCTTCCTCGCCCCATATGCTTACTGGCCACAAATCCCCCATACAATACCTCATGATCCGGGAAACCACAGAGTTACAGTTTACACCCTTATTCCCTCACACTTGTTCAATGTATACTAGAGCCTCCTAACTCAGTTTCCTTCTGGTTAATTATAGCAATAGTCAGCCAATGGTCCGAACTCTACGACTGTTAAACTAAGAGTACTTCATCCTTACCAGACGAATTTAAACTTCATGGAGTAAAGTTATAGCCCATGCACAAGATCAATCGGTGCGGTGAACTCTTCGAGTTTTAACAGCAACCAGGGACGAACATCCCAGACATGTCCTGATATTTCCTTAAAAATGACAGAGTTTGTGGCCCGGTCAATCACGGACCCTCATAATAATTCATGGCCATTAGAAGTGGAAAGTTATCGACCTATGGACAACTTTTCATGAATATGCATACCATGCCCTCACCAGCTTGGCATATTGATAGCCTATGGCCCATATTCTAATGGAAAGATTCCCTCGGGTGACACTCTTCATAGCCCAGTATGCTTACCAGCCTCAGAGCCCCCATATCATCTCTCCTAGTGCAAGAAGCCCTGGAACCACGATTTACACCATCAATCCCTCTCCACATCTTGGAAATGCTGAGATATTCGAGCCTAGTTACATTCTAACTAAGAGTGGCCTTTGCAACTACACCCTCACCGCATGATGATTGAAATTCCACATCATCTCTATATTCACTTCACGATGTTAAACATCACAACATCTCTATCCTCACTGCAAGGCATTAAAGAGTACAACATCTCTGTCCACGATGCACGACGTTAAACTGCACAACATCTCTGTCCTCGCTATACAATGTTAAACTGCACAACATCCTAAAAAATGCTCCCCGTTATCACCACATGATGTTAAAATGCAGGGAATTTAAAATTCCCTCCGTCCTTTCTTCATGATGTTAATCTGCACGGTCGAACCTTTCATGGGTTCAGTAAGGAATGGAGGCTTTCCTCAATCCCTCAGTGCACGGGATAGACCTGCACAAACCATCTTCTCACACCGATGTAAGAAGGGATGGCTTCAACCATTCCTGAGAAGTTTATCCTAGATTTGTCTCCCCTATTCAGGCACCCTCTTTTCATAAACCACACTCTGTGCCCAAAAGGAGCCGAACCCTTCTGAGCCACCCCTAGTGGTCCTGAATCTAAACTTCCCTGAAGTTGCTCAGCTATCGGGAGAGTACAATCAATGAACAAATGACACCTTTGCATGACTATGCATATCATGCCCTTAGTGGCTCTGCATATTTATTTCCCCTATCCCGTATACCAAAGGAAATATTCCTTTGGTAATTCTTCTCTCCGTTTGTCTCTTAGCCTCTGATCCCCCATATCTATCCTAGGATTCGGAAACCCTCTAAGCTATAGTGTACCATCCTCTTTCACATCCCTTCCTGAATTCGATGGAATGTCTCTGACGAGATTACTGACAACCCAGAGAAGTCGTTCAATTTTAAAGAATGTCCCAGCTGCACGACTTTAACCTGCGCCAAGCTCCAACCATCCCCTATGATAACTAAATTGGTAGGACATGGACCTTGCATCCACACTCATGATCAATACAGATGTTCCCAGACCCTTTCATATGTCACACACCCATTCCGAGCCACCCCTAGTGGTTTTCATAACTTTCCCAGCCACCCATGGTGGTTTCCATAAGTCAGACTTCCATGAAGTCCTTAGGCCATCAGAAATAGAAAGTCATTGACATGAGGACACCATTGCATGACTACGCCTACCATTCCCTTAGTGGCTCTGCATATTGATCACCCCTGGCCCATCTAACAAAGGAAAGTTTTCCTTAGGTGATGCTTTTCCTACCTCTGCATGCCGATACGGCTCCCATGCCTCATACATGCCCTGCACGCCGTTCAAATATAAACATGATCCCCCCCACATGCATCTGAAGGGTCTTGAGACATATTTTAATCAACCAAACCTCATTGGGTTCCTCACCCTACTATATCTGGTCAATGTTGTTCGACCTAAAGTATCAGTAATTATAGTTTTGTCTGAATGACTTTAAAAAGCTCACAAAAAGAGGCGCAAAGCTCGTTAGGCTGAAAAACCAAAAAGGGTGACCTAAGCAAAAGCTGAGCCATACCCACTGGGTCCACACCAAATGGACCCAGGAAAAATTAGGGTATTAACAGAAAAGAAAAAACATTTGTGGGTTTTTTCTAAAAAAACCGTAGCAATAATCAAACTATGCTCGCTTGATCCCATGGTCTGGGAAAAAATTTGAGATCACTTCTATTTTATCATCTTCCTGAATTATGATTAATTCTAATTCAGTGAGTTGTTATTTATGCAACAGTTGTTCCGGTAAAAATCAAATTTTAAATCAAGGGGAGATCGAAAACAGTTTGTATTCCATTTGGACAAAAAATGGGGAGGACTTCAACAAGCCAGAGTCTCTCCTTTTCCGCAACAAAATAAGTAAAATAGAATGTACAAAAATAGCTCCGACGATCACAAAGGAGCCTCCTATAATTCTCTCTCCATAAGATCGGAAACCGTGCGGTGAAGGTTACAACATGTTTTCTCTAGCACGACCTTCTCCCTGGCCTTAACATCAGTCACTGAACGAGTACGCCTCACCGTTGTTTGGAGATCGTTGATCCCTTTCCTGGTAGCTTCAAGGTTACCAGTCAGAGATGAAAGGTGACCCCTCAACATCACTGCTTGATCTTCGTATTCGTGTCGCTCGGTAGATAGGGTGGTCACCTGATCTTGAGAGCTCACCTCTACTGCTATCAGCTGATGGAGCTTCATTATCACTTTCTCAAGGGCTCGGGTCCTGCTATGAGAGGCATCAGGGTGAGAAAGTTTGTGTTGACTAGCGGTAGCCTCCCCACGGGCAATGATGACCTGGAAGGCGATAAAATTAAGTTGTCGGTAGTCGAACCCACCTGGACCCAAGCCTAGGAAGAGTTTCTGAAGGGCTTCAGTTTTATTCACCATTTCAGTCAGAGGCGTTTCGGCAACTATCTAACAGATCTGGGGCAAGGCCCACCTTCACACTGCTCTGTGGTCTGCCATGACATGAGGATATTTGGTATCATTTCTAGATAGCTCAAGAATTAAGTCTAGAATTATGGCCAGCGTAAACATGTGCGGACTAGAAGATGGTTCCGAGACTGGAGGGTCAGAAGCCTCTAGCCCTGGTTCATGATTTGGATTTGATCTGGTAAGTCCAGTATTGGTCGGCCGAGATTTGGGAATTACATCATGGGGTCATGAAGTCACTCGGTCATCCTCATTTATATCCAAAAGGATTGGATCTATCTGTACATCGTCCGCAGAGGGGTTGAAAGAGGAAGATTCCTTGAGCCACTTCAACCTCCGAGCCATCAGTCGGTCCTCCCTCAAAACCGACGAGGAAGGTGCGGTAAGTACAGTAGCTGCAGTGCCCCCCGATTTGGGAAATTGTGGGATAGCCTTCCCCATGTTCCCATCGAGATAATGCTTTATCCATATTCTCTCATTTTTTGATGATAGGCTGGAAACAACTCATGTGTCAGGAAAGGGGATGCTTGTGCTAGATCCCTCCCACATCAACATCAACCAACATTAACGGAGAGTGGCCGGATTCAGCCCTCGGGCCCGATGATGGGGAAGGGAAAAATGGATTTTCATGCATCCAAACTACCGAGAAAAATTATGTGGGGTGTACAACTCACATAGAGAAACCCCATCAATCCACGCGGATAAAAACCCATCCCATAGATAAATCATGAAAAAATTGTCTTCTATGCTCCCCCTGCGGTCATCGACCATGATGCTGAAAGGAGTGGGGTAGGCAGTGAAAGCGAACTGTGAAAAGTCACTTAGAAGCTTGACGACTTCATCAGAGCTAAGGGACTACAGATGAACTCTAGCTATATCATGTAGGTATGACGAAGGGTATGAAGCGAGATGACTGTATTATGATGATACACATAACAACAGAAATGATCTGCTACCTAGACATATAAATATTTAAATGGCCCACTCAGAAGATAGGGTGACCCCCCTCCTGCATGTGGCTAAGTAATTCATAAATGTGAGCCAAAGTGGGCATGACCAGATTCAACGGGTGGCTCCTGCCATCTCATATTCCATCATCAGGGTGAAAACTATAACACCCATGTTGATATCCCAAGATGGGAATAGCCACCCGCTAAAAAAATTGATAAAAGACCTTCCATCCTAAGAATAGGCGGCACACTGGGGCGCACCTCATAACCCCATGAAAGGTAGTCGCCCTCCTCCAGAACCACCCAGTAGGAACCTGAGATCGTTCGTGATTGTTGAGAATGATGAGTCTTGGGGAGCTTGATCTTCGGCACAGGACCAGTGGTCTTCAGAAATAAACCTATTCAGGTGCTATAGGGAAAATGAGAACGGGCATGCAAGGGGTGACCCAGTGATTGCTCCGTCAAATCCAGAAGATCCCTCAATAATGGAGGCACCTTTTTGGCATCGTCCCATGAATCAGGGGTGGGAAAAAATTATTCATACATATAACCAATAATCTGAAGCCCTCCCAATTGGTAGATGTCCCATAAAATAATATCAACTTTACCATGGGAAAGGTGGAAAGTATTAGTGCTTGAACACTAGTGACTGAGAAAGTCAGGCTGGATCAAAGATGGTGGGTAAACAGCATACTAGGAATCCCACACTGTGGAGTATAGATTCCCCCCTTCTAGTGACTCGTTAAATTCCCAGAAATGATAACTGACCCAGAAGGCCCAGGCCCAGTCATTTGAGAAAATTTCACCAGACCGAAGATCCCACCTGGGAATTCATCCTGCATCAGGATCCACTAAGGAAAGGTTGATCAAAGATGGGTAACTCTTGAAGATGGCCTCTTGGGAGAATCCCTGAGTGTACCAATCACATTGGGTCCAAATAGAGCCTCTCAAAATGAATGTGTCTTTTCGATAAGAATCAGAGATCATCTCTCCTGATTGGGTGAGGTTCTCTTGAGCACACTTCAGCGACGCATCCAAACAAGGGGAAAAAGTCCTGAGAAGACATGGGGGATAGGGACGTCATCTTGAAGGCCAAAACCAGAATGTGGAAGATGATTCGATTGCAAGTAGCCCAATAGTCTGGGGGAGAGTAAGTAATTCAATACACCATCTTCTGGATTGATTGGTTGGCTAGGGTCCTCTTAGATTCTCTCAGCTCTATGGAACATAACTAGACGTCTCCCTGGAACAATTGGAAGAGGCTTGGTAGTAGTCCTGGGTGCAGGTCGAGGAGGAACCATATTTTCTCCCTACATTATTAAAACCAGGAATATGGTTAGTCTGAAATAAAAAAATCTGTACAAAAATACCAAATATATGGTGAAGGACTCCATCAAGGAGCCTTCATGAAGAGGTCCACGAGCATGCCTAAAAAGTTGGTTCGGGATGGCTGCATCCCGCAACCCAACCCTATGTGGGAGAAGTCCGCAGTACGCTAGCCCGCAGAGCGTTGGCCAGAAAACCATGAACCATGCTGTTCTGAGGAATATCAATCCCTGATTTAAATGTTTATGTCCAGAAGACATAAGAAATTTTCAATTTCTAAAAGAATTCTGGTCCGCGGACCATCAAAACTGTGTAGCGAGTTCCTACACAGCCCATTGTAACTTACTTTTTAAGTGATTTAATGAGTTAGTTCGTGGGTGGGAGATTGTTCCAGGGGTGAAGGTAATCGTGAATGAGGAGTGGTTTGCGGAAAAGGAAGATGGTTTGTGGATGAGGAGTTTCACAAAGGAGAAAACATGTGGAGATGAAAAGAACGATCTCCATGTTCGCAAGGAATTCCGGAATAGACAAAGGGTAGGGGCATCCTTATTTATAGGTTTGGTCCCCTACTGGATCCACACCCCTACCACAAACTACCCAAGTTTCAGGACCACTCTACATTAGAATAGTCTCCTCTTCGTTCCAATCATGCCCCATTCTGATGGGGGAATTTGTAGGGTCCTGAAAAATCCTCAAAGGAGAATGGGAATCCTCCTTTACTTGAGAAATGATTCTACCAAATTTCCCTTAAGGAATTGGTCGAAAATGTGGACAATAATCAATATTGTAAATGGACCCATCGGTTTGCGTACTGGTCCAGCATTAATGGTATGCATCCGGTTCAGCATGTTGTACCCTCCACGGACCACTATTCTTCACAGAACAGATGCAGGGACCCTCTGCGGGCACGAAGAAGGATGGGCGCATTGCCGATCCACCATCACGAACCGCCCCAGCCGCGAACCATGTCAACTGGCCCGGACCGCATATGCCGTCATTAATAGAACATAGGCGGAGCCCTGTGCGGCCACGAAGCACTCCCTAAAATAGTTTGGTTCGCGGGGATGGTGCATTCAATGCCCCCACAAGTTGTAGATTGAACAAGTCATCTGTAAACCGGGTTTCCGGTCATGGGCCTCCGCAAAAGGTTCTGCATTACTACATATACATCTCTTTCCCCACTCTATAAAATGAGATTCGGGGGGAGAAGAGAGGGATCAATCATAATCGGGTGGAAGGATTTCGAAGTAAGGAGATTAGGATTTCTCAAACTGTGAAGTTCCAATTCTCAAACTAGAACAGGTATGAAACTAGAAAAGAATTAATAAGGAACTGGAAAATACAGAGAAAATTTGTGAACCGAGAACGTAAAAGAAAAAGAAAAAGAAGACAGCGAGCCATGGCCCCTCCGCGGATGTATTCCACACGGACCAGGGGGTCTATGTCCCTTTTTCGATTTGACGCACTGCGTAGCACCCTCCTACGCGGGCGAAGCCCTGACCAACGAACTCCTGAACGACATCGCCATGGGCCGCCGTTGCTCGCATGGGCTCCGCCACGTACTAACCTATTACACGGTCCAAGCCCGAAGCCATGTACCACCCTGGAACACAAGATGCCTATTAGTCAGCGTACCACACTTGTATGTGGACGGCCTCTCCGGCCGCGTAGCACCCCCCAATGCGAAGGGTGCCACTCCTCATACACCCATGTTTCCCGCCAACTCCTTCAGTGTTCCCATTCACCGAGTCAGATAAAATCCTTCCAATCTGGCCAGATCCTTCACAATCCCTTTAGTGTTCTATAAATCGGCCCCGAGCAAAGGCCTCCATCGAAGCCACCAGATTGATATGATGCAATCTACAGGCGCATCAGCGCACCGCTTTGAGTTCACATACCCACGGTAGGTGAGGGAAAAGGGGTTTCTTCGGCCCTTGAGCGGGCTCCCAAAGCATTTCAGGGTTCACATACACACGGTAGTGAAGGGTCTGACCCCGGGAGTCCCCTTTATACCTCTCCACTTTCCAGGAGTGGGGGACCCTACTTACGTTTTCTTTTGATGCCAGTGGTGAGTAATTCTCTACTACTCTGAGAGTGACATGGTAGCCTCCTTGGTGTAATCCCCTAGCCTTTCTCGCATGAGGTAGCCCCCATGTACCTCTATACTACCCCGATTCCAAGGACCAAGAGGGTAGATGGACAAAGGGGTACCATTTCCCTCTCCCGCTGCACTTTTTCGCCATTGGGCCTCTATCCTAGAGTATGTCCCAATATCTATTTCTCTAGGTTGCTCCATGCGTAAGCCCCCAATAAACTTCCCATGGCCGCACCTTTCATGATGTGATGGTCAGGTCACTGCAGCCTCTTGTTTCTCACACCGAGCATGACTCATGTGGGCTTAGAGTAAGAACCGACCCTAACCTCAACCTCTTATAAACTATGATGACATTGATCCATGTCAAGGCATGGTACGTAAGAAGCATCCATGAGGTTCAATCCCACCACCTGGTCATTCTAACATCGTCGTGTCGGTTCACCAACTCTATTGGCTGCCTCACTGTGTTAGCCCCATCCACTATCACATTGGTCTACCTCAGAGTGTAAGCCCTGATCCTCCATCCCACGTGACGTTAAAACAGCACTACCAAACTACGTGGATTCTGATTCCTCTCATTAGGATACGTAGGAAGCCCATATCATGGGTTCAATTCAAACGCTCAAGTCGTTATCTATCCCCCTGGATGACAATAAATTCCATGGTTTCAAATTATGAGGCTTCAAACCGGCACCGTCTCAATGAGTCCAAACTCCTCTGAGTCATTAATCCAATGAGGGATGGTAATCCTTGGGCCTAAATGATCTTGAATCCCTACATTTAGGTGACCATTTCCAACCAGGATTAATCCGTGAGTACTATGCTTGGGTATAAACCAAAGATTCACGAACATATGAATACTTCTTAAATTTATAAGAGAGTCCTGGAACAAGCAATAATTCCACCGTAAAAGGGTGTGATGTGCCTGAGTTCCCATACTCTCGACCAATGTGAGTTCTTAAGCATCGTAGGCCAAATCACCCAGAAAACACCTTCCTTTGGAAAGTAGGTCCACATATCGTTGGATGTGGAAACGTTGGGCATTTCCAAATGAAGACCGATATACCCGACCTTAGCGATTTAGCAGAGCTTATCCCTCCTTGAGATCGACCATCAGGCGCATCGGTCCACTCCATCTGATTCATTGAGAAACACTTATAATTTATTATTTTAGGGAATAACGATCATGATATAGTGTAAATCCCTACACGTCCGACATTCTTTTTGAAATGTAATGTGTTTAGAGTAGTACCTCGTCTAGAAAATGATAAGAAGATTTATTTTTATGAAAACTTTTGTATAGAAAGGTATAATATGGTCAAAATTTTCATTTAAATATAATATAATAATTGTAGAATATTTCTATAATCATTTCTTATTTTAATATATGGTTTTAAGGAACACAAATATCTGATCTATGAGAGGTTGAATTTATCCTATCATAAAAACTCCTTTCTAATTATATTAGGAATTGAAGAGTGAACAAATTTTACCTATACATAAATATATCATGAATAACCATATAATAATAAATTTCACGAGTGATCTTTAGATCATAATATTTCATTAAAGGAAGCATAAAAATAAATAATCGTGAAAAGTGATGTAATTGATTCAGTAAACTCTTACCACTAAAAATATTCTAACCACACTCCTAATTAAATAAAAATAAATTAATTGAATCATAAAAAATAATAAAATAAGGATATTCAGGATATAACATTTTAATGGAAATATATACACCTCATAGAAACATATGTGTTTGTAACATGGTATGTCTCTCAATGATTGAAAATTGAGACCAAATTACATTACTGATTTGATAACTTTTGATACATAAATCTCATTAAATATGAATAAAAATTGGGTATTTAAATAAAAATTAATTTATGTATAATAATAATATAATCCATCTAAGGAAAATATAGACACCACAAAAACAGCAATGGGTGATAAAAAAAGGATTTTTATAAGGGAAATAAAAAGTGAGATACAATTACCCTACCTTGTGTCTTGACTCTCATTGTACTCATAAAAACATCCTATATAATAAGTATTAGTTTATTATACATCAATAATATAAAAATATTCAAATATGGAATAACATTTATTGATTTATTGTGACTTTATTTTACCCCCTTTTTACAATTATATGTTAAGGTTTCATATTGGGTAATATTCTCTTTATCTTTCGCATGTGTCTTAGTTCATTATATATTTGTTCCTTATACATATATCATTATATTAATAATTTAAAACATGAAACAAATATAATTTTTATTAATTATATGTTTATTATAAGAATATTTTTAATATATATGTATGAAATGGGGTACATTGTTGATGGAGACGGTATGTCGTTCATACACAAGAATGATCTTTCTATTTTTATTTATAATATTGAAAGTAACAATCAAAATGAAATTTTTGTATATATAACATAATTAAATTAGTCTTGTTATGACATATATATCTTATAATATTACTCAACCAATCATTAATACATTCCATATAATTTGTGAATGAATCACATCACTTTGAGGGGTGGTAGTCCACACTTCCCTAAAAAAGTATCTTATTTTTAAAAATAAAAAGTATAAATATATGTGTAGAAAAATAATTACATAATCATAAATACATAATACGTATCATATATTTATATTAAATATTTTTTCTTACATTCTAATTGTTATCATGTTAGGATGTAAAGAACGAACAAACAATCATCGTTTTGTGGGATGACAGTTCACCGTACACATAAACAGTATGTCCATTACCCATTTGATGGAATTGTTTTTAAGTGTAGTTATAACCATTAGAATTTTAATATCTCAGTTTATTGAATATAATGTTTTTTTATTATCATTTAATAAATATTTTTGAGGTGGTGGAGAATGAAGATATGTTAAAGGAGCTTGAGAGAGGATGTTACCTCTTTATTGAGTAACTCCTTTTGGTTTCCACCAAAAGGCTTCCACGGATTTCATTAATCCCAAATAAACTCTTTAAGGAGGAATATAGGTGTAATTTTATGTTTATTGGTATGATATTTTAATAAAATTATTTTTTTGATATTCTTGAGGAAGGGGGAGAGGTGGTGACCTTTAATTGGGGAGGGAAAGGACTCACTTTGTATTTTTTAAAACTTGTTAGGTGTATTCGTTACTTACACAATAAAATTCATAAAAAAACAGTATATAATTTAAGTTTAGTAGTCAATTAATGTCCATAAATTTTTTTGTACAAGGTTTAGGTCATTTGGGCCCTTATTTTTAAGGTTTAGTCTTTTTTATGATTAATTATTCCGTTATCATTCTAATTATTTTTAATTACTTTCACGAATATTTTTGGTATAATACTATGTTTAAATTATTGAAAATTATAAATTATAAACATTATAAGTATGGAATGAATATTTCTATATTCCAATTCTATAAGTTACAGAAATTAATATAAATTTAACTCTATAGATGGGATGACAATGCAGATTTTTAAAGAAAAAATGATAAATTATTTTCTAGGTTTTTATATCCATAATTAAAGTGAAATTTTATAAAATGACCTGAATTGTGCTAATTGATGTATATTTTATCTAATTATACTTTAAAACCAAATTAAAATATAATTTAACTATTCAAATAAATTATACCAAATATTTCTTTTCAATTAAAATTCTGTATTTTTCATTATTCATCAAAATATGTAGTTTCTTAGAAAAATCCAAAAAAAATCACCCTAGGATAATTTCAAAATAAAAAAATAAAAAAATATGTTTTTTATTAAATTAAATTTTTATATTTCTCTAAAATTAATTTCTTTACATAAAGACATGAAAAGTAGTTCATTTGAGAAAATAGAATTTTTAAACATATAAGGACTTTACTAAATATTATATTTTTCATTATCATTATGTTTTATTTATATAAAAATATTATAAATAGTACATTAAAATATTTTTTTAATATTCATATAATTAAGTTTAACATCTTGTATATAATTATCTCATTTAAATAATTATAGAAATAATATGAGGTTTTTTAGAAACTCGGTGTCATGTGAAACAAACTCCATGTCGGTGTTGCGTGTATTGGAAAAAAAGTTGGTTATGGGTGAATAGAATGTTTGAATTATTGAATTCATATAATACAAGATATATAAAAATTTTCTTGAAATGAAATATTTAAAAAAGATTACATTAATTAAAAAAATTCAAACAATATCGAAGTGTTACATTATACAACCCTTAAGATATTTTCTCCCTTGAAATTAATCTATGATATCAATGGAATAATTTTTGAATGATCCTTTCATATAAAAATATTTTAAAAATAAATAAATCAATGTCCTCTAAAAAATAAATATGTAGACATAATAGTTTTCTAATGTAACAAATAACTAAGTTTCAAATATAGGAATATAGGTGGGATGTGAAAACATGGAAATGGAAGACTAATATAACCATTTTTTGTAATATATAGTTATTTAATACATTTTTATGAATATGTTAACAATATAATTCCTAACCAAAATTATATGGGAAAAGGTTTTTTATATCTTCATAAATATTGATAATAATAAAAACATTTATTTCATGATACTTTCCTAAAGTTTAAGAATTTTCTCATGGAGATATACTTACTAGATTTTTGTATAATATATTAATTTTTTATTCCTTTATAACAACCAATTAATCGCTTATTCCAATAAATTAAGGTGAATGTTTCTTTCGTAAATAATTAATAGATCAGTATATCTATAAATTGAAAGACAGGTCATTCAATCTATCATTTAAAATAACAATTTCTTTGGTAAAGTAATCCAAATTTCATAAATCTACATATGGAGAGATAATAGTTTAACATAACAAAATTCATAAAAAATTTAATCTTAAAAATTCCGAAATTATTGTCCCTGTAACCCTTAAAAAATATAATTCACCCATTATTATTTAAATAACTCTTATCTTATACCAAAATATATTTTCATTGGAAACATGGGTCCCTCCTTATACCGATAAATTATAAAATGTGATTTTATTATTTTTTAATACAATTTTGGGAAGACAATCACATGAAACCCACCAAAGGATGAGAATTAATATTATAATATGGATTTCTCATACAAAATTAAAACATAAAAATATATTAACTAAGGAGTAGAGCGTATCTATTTATTAATTAACATGGACTGAAATCATCCATTAAGATACTATAATAATTTCCATTAGATATTTTTTTGTAACTTATCATTCAATTTGGTCATTGGATTTGGGAACTACATAGAATAATATTTAAAATCTATGAAATTGAAACCCTTAAGTATGGAAGGTTAATTCAATGTGGATTTCTCAATGTTTACATCTTTGGATACCTTCATGTCATCACTTTGGAATTCAACCACACTATATAATTCTCATCCACACATAAATCATTTATTAATCCCTTAAAGATAGTTCCCTCTAAATTTCTTTCCACAATTTGTTGATAAAGGATGTCTCATTTTCTATTCACCATTGTTTCAAGATTTTTTTTGAACTCCATCTTACTTTTCAGGCCAAACCAATAGATTGAAACAAATGTACAAAATGCATTTATATATTTATGAAACCTATATGAACATTATCATAGATACTTTAGTCTCTTATTTTTAGGTCCTTTTGAATAATAGGTTTAAAAAAACCCATTAATTAGTTAATTTTTCTTTAGAGTTGAGTGATATTACCTAATGAGTACATCAAAATCCCAATAAAATTTACATCATAAACCAGAATAGATTAAAAATTATTATGATTAATCTTTAGTGATTCATTTTCAATCATTTAAAATATAATACGAGGAGATTACTTATTGAAAAATTTTTACTTAAAATCTTCCTAATCCCTGGAGTCAATTTCTTATTTCTACATTGTATTTTTGGTCAGAATCGAACATTGTTCTTCCTCACTAGGAAACAAATATAGATCTAGAATAAATTTCACATATAATGAAAATTGGAGAAAAATATTATTTTCTCAATGGAACTGATCCATTTTTCAATGACAAGTTGATTAGAAGACCCACTAAAAGAATGAAGACATTTCATTATGAAATAATCAACAAAATATTATTCTTTATTCTTCTCACTTGGGAGTTTAGAATGGTTCATAGACAAATAAAACATATTGACTATACCAACTATATGTTTCATTCCTACTCACAGAGAATTCAGTTTCCTTGGAGGAAAATCGTAGAATTATCAGTTCCAATAACTATTAAAATTGTTCCTTCAGGTTCCGACCATTAAACCAAACAAAAATTTTATATTGGGAAACACTTATCCTAGTGGAACACTGAATAATCATGAAAAGAAATACATATCGGATGTCAAAATTCTGACACATTTCTAATCTATTACTTCCAACTTTTATCCTATATTATTCGTTAGAAAATTATTTTAAAATCCTTCATGATGGTTTGTGAAGAGCTTGTAAATTACAAAAGCATATACCCCTGGAGTGTCAAACCATCTGTGCAGTAAGGCTATTTTCTTGTACCGGGTTATGATGAGTCTGGCTTGAAAAACCTTCTATGATTTATTACACTAACATATGTTCCATAACCACATTTACATGTAATACCTAGAAATGGATGTATTTCTAGGAAACTGATCACTCTATCCTTCACAAAAATTCATAGAATTTTATATAAATTTTTACTCATATATATACTATCCTTAAAGACTCGATATATTCTTAGAAATATATATAGGGATTTCATTAGATTTTCATAGTTTTCAATGTATGTCTGAACCTTTTCTCTGATACCAACTATAGAAACCTAGTATTGACGTATATAGACATTACACCATTTTTTGTGGAATACATAAAACATTGGAAAACAAATATTCCCAAAGTTCATATTAGTTTAGTTCATTTGGAAACATTGTAATATAAATTATGATACATGAGTGAAAACCATTATCCCCCACTTGGTTCTTCATGAAAATCACCTTTCTTAGACACACCATACATAATAAATATATTCATATTAATGGGAAGGAAAAGTAAAAATGGGTGAGATGAGATTCTCAATAAGGTTAATCAAGGGATATTTGTAGTCATATACATTAGACTAAGGGTATGATAATGTTATCATTCCATTAGAAGATCATACCCTGCGTATCAAAGCTCATAAAAATAAAGCACGACATAGAGATTTAATGATCATAATATATGAATCATAAGAGTAAAAAGAGAATAATCATATCATAGGAATAATACATGATGTTTTTGTAATATACATAAAATATAAAAATATATTTCATGGATAAATTCCAAGACCATAATAACATGTTTAGATTGAGATAATAATCTATATACCTACTTTGGGAATAGGATGTCCACTGGTGTACCCACTTGTAGTTTACCATCTTTTTACAAGAATAAGATATCCTCTTGTTTTGATCATGAGATTCTCTCTCATGTACCCTCTTATTTAAGGCTTGGTATACGGTTTTTTTATCCTCCCGTGCTCATAAAAAATTTATCTTTACATAGCACATTGGATGGAGGTATAGGTCCCACCCATCACATGAAACAATCATATATACATGTGACACAAGATAATAAAAATTAAATCACACCATGACCCATAAAAAGAGATGAGTTTCATACAAAATCATATCATAATCCAAGAAATTAAATGTTTATCATAAAAATTTAATCCTATCATAACATATCGAAAATAAATAGGTTTTATAATCATTTCATCCTAGAATAACCGGTGAATAGATGTGGGCTTCATAAGAATTCTTCATAGTATAACCCATTGAATATAATGTGTTTCATAATCATATAAAACATCGAATTGGAATGAGTATCATAAACATATATCATGTGATAGTGATAATTTTCCTAAAAATCATGACATCAAAACATAAAAAATTCAAAGAAATAATACGAATGGAAACATGGGATCATTTTCCAAAATGGAACGGATAACACTGAAGGATGAATTATTAGATGGAAAATGATTTTTATGTATATTTTAGAGACAATTAATTATGAAAATATCTTTTAATTTTTGTAAAATAATTTTTTTAAAAGAATGATCTGAAAAAAAATTATTCTAATAAAGCTGGTAAATTTTGAAGGAATCGTTTATTTATTGTTGAAAACATCTTCTTTTAGAAAATTGTTTAAAACTTATAAATAAGTCATGAAAATATTTTGAAAACCATTTATTTTAAAATACTTTTTCTAAACTTATAGAATAATCTTCAAAAATAATTTACAACTATAAAAAATTTTGAAAAATCATTCATTGAAAATCACTTCAAAATTAAAAACTTCAATAATATTTAGAAAACAAATCTATAAAAATAATAGTAATAACTTTTTATCATTTAAAGAAGATTCATCGGAAGGAAAGTGTAACCTCTTTGTTAAATAAAGAATATAACTTTTTATATTTATTAAAATTTTTGAATTAAATATTAATTTTACCTTATATGGGATGCTATTTTTGATGGAATACTTGATAGGTAACAAAATGTTCCATTGAAAACTGAAGCTGCACACAATGTTGAGTTATACTCAAAAAATATTAATATAATATTAATGTTTTCAATGGAAGTTAATTCATAGCCATTGTATTGGTGGGAATTAACAAAACTAACCATATTATGATTAAATAAGTTTATTAAATGTATTTAGGTTTATCCAATAAATTGTAAGGGATTAAAATATGAAAGATTATGATTTTAAGTATAAATACTCTAATAATCATTAAAAGGTCTATTTACTTTCTTCAGTATAAATTTTATTTACCATGTTTAAAAGGAAAATCTGGTAAATATGTGTAAACAAATATTATTATAATAATATTAAATTTCCCTAACATGTTTCTTAATCAAATTGGTTGATTCATTTCCAACCATGGGAATCTTTGTGTTGATTTTCGAAACCCATGGAGCCACATGATATTGATAAGGACATTCTATATTAACTAATTTAATGTTAATCAAAACTGGCTGAAACATAAATCTTTCAGTAAGTCAATTATTACATGTGGTTATATAAGTTATCTCTTTGACTATAAATATTTATTTGAAAGATAATAGGATTTACTATATCAGGATTTCTTTTAAAAATGTTAGACTCCATATATTTAAAAATATTTATGACACAGTAATGATGTAGTGATTACCTCATTAATGAATGATTTAAATACATAAGATTATAAATATTAAAACAATATCCAAAACCTATCAAATATTTATTAGATAATTTTATTTCGAACATGAGTCATCTTATTTTAATATTTAATATGTTTTGGACCTTTAGAAACCGAAAACAAAAATATAATAAAATAATATTTTTAAACATTCCCAAAGAGCCCATCGTCCCACATATAAAAATCCATCAATTCTAACCCATTATTCAGATTTCTTAAGCCTCTTTTCCCATCAAACCTCTACCCAATTAAGCTCCCTACATCATTATACACCTCCTATAAGCCTTCCCTTGGGAATAATAAATTAAAGTAAACCTTTTTGTTCAAACCAAATTGATATACCCGATTTAATGGTAAGTCTTCTCTTAAGTTCTTTTTTATTATTTTACTTTTTCAAACACTAAAACACTTTTTATTCCATTATTTTATAAAAAACCAGTATCTAAATATACTAATTTGTTTTTATTATAAATATTCTAACTAAAATTACACACACATCCATTTAATGGGTAAAAAACATAATTTTTTTGTGGATGCTGAACTACTATCTCACGAAACGATGATTTTTCAATCCCCTCCTACCAAATCTTATGGTGGCCATTAAGATGGAAATGTATTTTTATGTGATATATATAATATTTATATTGTCTTTATTCTTCTTTTTTGTTGACTAATAGGATACATTTATGGTTTCCCTAGTGGATAAATAATATAATTTCATTTTATGAAGTGCGGACTACCGCCCCCTCAATGTGATATGACTCGTTCATGCCATATGTGGAACATATAAAAAATGAAGTAACTAAAATTATATATGATATTATACATGAATTATAATATACCTATTTATAATTAATTTTTAATTCAATTAAATATTAAATATAAATTAAAGTAGCATTCATGCGTATGTACGAACTACCGTCTCCATGAACGGTGAATTTCATTTCATATCTCCAAATATTATGTACTATTATAAATATATATATATATATATCATTAATATTATATATATGATATCCAAATCATTAATATCATTTTTGAGATAATGATCTTTTGACCACATGGACAACTTTTAAATATAACAAGTTTATTTTTGACTCAAGTACCAAATATCGACAAAACCACCATTATTAACATAAATGATCGCATAATGTTTATAAAATGGTAATAAGTGATATAAATGGAAAAATAAACTTGAAAAAGGATCTTAACCAAGTATAAAATAACATTATTTTCTTATTCCTGAGATTAAAGTATGAATGGGTCTTGTTGGACATGAGGTAAGTGGTTTCTTATCCCACATTTAATTTCCAGAGATTTCAAGTTGTTTGCCACTTATTTATTGAATACGGTGTATTGTGTACTTCCATTAGATATATATTATCATGATTTCCTTTATAATAATGTTATTATGGGATTAATTTGGAGCTTATTAACTTTTGGTCATATGAATCAGAAGATTAAAATGTCGTAAGGGGTTTTAATCTAAATTCTTATTCCGAAGAGATTCATGCTATATCGCCACTATTTCCTTTTGTTTGGGGTTTCAACTGCCCATGATTGTATTTATTTTTTAATAAAAATTAATAAATTGGTATTTAAAACTTCATTGTATGATCCTAATTTCACGGGGTTTATTTGTATTATGTTTCCAAATAAGTAATGGAGTTTGTAATTTCAATTTCAACTCATTGGGTTTTATACAAACTTCATTGAGTTTATTACTCAAAGATTATGTGTAAAATCACTATTTATTTATTTATCAAATTATTTACGCTCCAATTTGTTTGGATATACTTATGATACACATAATCACTCCATCAATTATTTCCCATGTCATGAATATGAACTTGATAAGAGTAATCTTAACCCAATATCCATTCATTGAGTTAAACATCCTAGTCATTGGAGTTGTTTTTACAAGAATATGTGTGAATGTCCTTAGATTAATATACACTGAATATCCATTCATATTGAGTGTATTTATTTTTTTTAGAAATAATTAGTCCATTGATTTTTCCTTAACTTAAGGATGTAGCCTTTTTAAGGAATTTTATCTCAATTTACATTCCATTGAGACTACTTTGCTGTTATTCCCAAATTCACTTTTATATGTTGTATATACTATAATTGTACATAGTATATCATGAATACATTAATTTTTATTATTTTTAAAAGCTTTGATTACCTCAATTTTTGTATTCAAATATCTCTCTTTTTGTTAAGAACTCTAACTAAAATATCATTTTAAATGTTTTAAATATTTACTCTTCTAAATCAATCTCATTAATGTCCATGTTTTAAAAATGGTTTTAAGGATTTATTGATACAGAGATTAATGTTTCAAAATTTCAATTACAAAAAAAAATATTCAAAGTGGTATGGGGAACTTTTATTCAAAAATCTCAATATTAAATGTTTTCAATGATTTTGAAAATGGTTTGATAAAGAATTGATTATGTTTATTTCATGAAATGATTTGTTGTGATTGAAATGTAGAAATGTTAACTTTATTTTATGATTGTTTTATTTGTTATGAAAATGTTATGGTTCATGGGTATTGTTTACATATATGGGTGGTTACTTAATCAACCTAAGGTGGGTGAGCCCGAGATAGCTCTCCAACGAATTGGGTAACTTGACGGAGGTAAATGTTAATGTTTCTCCTAACTAATTTAGGTACTACATTGTGATGGGTATTCCAACATAACTCCATATGTAGCTATGATTTCTAAAATGTTTGTATGATATGGATACCAAAAGTTACCTTTGTGATTTATGATTTATATGTGTTATTCATAAATCTTATGATTTCAGGAGGTATGTTATGATTGAAAAGTATGGTTTCGCTGATTTTTATTTATTGATGGGTTAATGCTTCCTTTTCTTATTTCATAACCCTTACTGAGATTTTTATGCTCATCGCACTTTTTTTAAGTGTTTTCCACAAGACATAAATATGAATAGGGTCAAGTATGGGATCATGGAAAAGTAATATAGTCTAAAAACAGGAACTAGACATGTTTCTTTTTAAGAGTTTTTATTTTATAAAAAAATGGATACTGAGTAGTATTTCCTACATGTAATTTCCATGTTGATATGTAATAGTAATTGCCTAATTACCTAAAACTCTATACCTTAAAGGATCCACAATGTGAATTATTCATTTAATTCATGATTATGTAATGTTTTAAGGTAGGGGCCTTATATTTGGTATTAAAGGTCTGTTTAGTCAAATTTACGGATTTAGAGATTTAGTGAAACACAAGGTTAGTCCCCATGTCTATTATTTTATTTAAATCCTTATTTTATGATTTTTTTAAATCATGTAAAATCTTTTACGAATGGATGTAGGAGGATCTCAAACAACATTTTTATTAAATCCTGATGACATGCTTGAAATAATTATTGCAATGTCATGTTCAGGTGATTGTGATACATTTTCTAGCATACAAGTCACTTGCAAGTAGTTTTTTGAGATATCAAAAACTTCCACTGTACCTCGATATCATTGTGGATCATATGTGGTATTTAATAAAATCCAATTTTTTCTATATTTTAATATTTTCAAGAATTTTAAATATTATCAAGGCAATTTTAAATATTTTAAATTATCGTACTATTTTGATTTTTATTATGATTTCGAAAAAGGTGCTGAAGAAGGAGACCATTGTGCATCAAATTTATATTTTATTTTACAATATAGTATCTCAGAACATACTTTTGGTATTTTAATAGAACCATTTATTGAATGTTTCCACTCAACCTTGGTCTGATTATTTTATAAAAATAATTTTTTATCAGATGTTTTGAAATAATATGTCATGCAGGATTATTTTTTGATACTTTTTTTTCAAACACCCATATGACCGAAGATGTACCAGGTGTATTTGGATAAAGGATGACATTTATTTTGAAGGATCTCTAAATCAATGATGCAATGCATGTGCCTTCTACATTCATGAAAAATATGATGATGAAACCATATCGAAACCATAATGAATGTATGTTGTTCAATCTATTAGGAATAGTTTTATTTTATCATTTGGAGGTGAAATAAGAAAAAAGGAAAATATATATAAGGCTTCATAAATTTAGAGGTTGTGGTATTAACGTATTAGGATGAAAATTAAAGATATAACAAAAACATTGAGGTTAAAAAATGTTATGGTTATTTTAGATTTTTACAAAAAGAATAACTGTCATGATGGGTGACAACCTGTTGCATCTAGCAAAGCCATAGTAATTGAACCCACAACTGAAGGGGGACAAGGAAACATCCCCCACCACTATCCTACATGAAGTCCCTGGTTATTATGAGGTATTCCTTTAAGTAAAATGATTTTATAGACCAAGAATATGTTTATTTTTGGAACTTATGTTTTATCAAATGGAAATCCTAAATATAGGAAAATGATTTGGTGATTAAGTAATAAAGGTTATTTTAGATTCTTTTTTCTCTTTAGGAATCAATATATTATTAAGAGAAATAAAATTCAATGAGATCTCATTTATGGATTAATGGTCGGATTTTATTTGGAAGAATATATGTTTTCATTGTAAACATATGACACTTTAGTTTATTTAAGGATATTTTTAACCTATCATGGAGAATATGTTATTAAGATAATTACATTTCAGTATGAGACTATATGAGTACCTGATGTTATTTGTAGATAATTGTTAAGATTTATTTTGGAGGACTGTGTGATTAAATCCTTCTCAGATTTTGTTTTCAATCCGAGTTAGGATTACTTTGAATAATTTTATGGACATTTATTTATTGAAGGGACATTGTTGAACAATGGTTATTTTTTGAAAAATTTATGAAATTAGGAGTAGTTTTTATTTTTATAAAGTATTAACCTTTTTTAATGATTATCTGGTTTGTACTATATGTTTTGGATTTGGTTGAAGTCTATAGAGAGGGAAAATATATAGTTTATCTTTTGTGGATTATCTAATAATATTGAAGGGGATTTTAGCACTTTAAATGTGATCAGATCAGTTTGAATATGCATCGTTTGGAGAAAATATGAGTTTGTGGTATAAATTTAGTAAAGAAGGAAAGTATACCTAACAAGTAAGTATGTTTCCTTATGTTTTGATTTATTCTCATAAATAAATTACTCAACATTATGAAAAGTGCAATAAAACATACAAATTGTCGGTTAACCTTTTCTACCAGGGAATCAAAGACTGTTTAACCCCTCACAAGTTTGTGATTTTATTATGGTTAAATTTCTCCAAATAATGTTTTCTTCCACTCTCCATCTAACCTTGATGGTTTGATTCTCTTCCATATCATTGTTTTCCTACATTGATTCTTAGTATATGATCGGGTGACCTCTTTATTTCCCTTTATTTCTATTAATGTGATATTTTGATTGATCCTTCTTTGGACGTGGAACATTCAATGATATCTCCAAGACCTATTTTAAAATTTCACTGATGTAATTCCAAAAATGTGGAAGGTTGTAACATCTGAGGTAAATAAAGAATATATTTTTTTTTCATATTTTCTAAAATTTTTGAATTAAATTTTAATTTTTCCTTAATGGGCATTCGATGTTCGATGGAATACCTGATACTCAATAAAAGGTTTCATTGAAAACTTATGTTGCAAACAACGTTGAGTTGTACAAAAAAATATTAATATAATATTAATATTTTAAATAGCAGTTAATGAATAGCCATTTTATTAGTAGGAATGAACCAAAATATACATATTATGATTAAATATTTTTCTTATATGTTTTAACTTATGCCCAATAAATTTTAGATGCTTTAAATAAGAAATAATTGGATTTTAAGCATAAATAATCTAATATTCATTAAAAGGTAAATTTATCGATATTTGATGGAGTACCCTCTGTAAATATATTTTTTGTAACTTTAATATGTCCTATTTGAAAAAAATCATCATTATAATAGGTACATCAATATTTACCTTGGTTAAATTGTTTTATTTTTCAGAGAAAACTCATTTTTTAATGAATAATGAAAAATACTATATTTTAATTAAAAACATCCTTTTAATATAATTTATTTATAAGGTAATATTATCTTTTTAATTGGTTTTAAAGTGTAGTTATATTATGTTTTTACTATTTAATCAAATTTTGGTCATTTTAAGTAATTTCAATTTGAAATTGGACATAAATAATTGTTAATCTTTTAATAGTTCTTATTTATTAAAAACACGCTTTTAGTATTAATAGTGATATTAATTTTAAATTAATTTATTCTGCTTCTGTGTTTTAGATTAGGAAAAATGGTTTCTATATTTTGAGTCAACTGGTCCAAATTGAGTAAATAGTTATGTTTTATTTTTATACATTATGAATATTTACTTCAGTAAAAATTATATTTACTATGGTTAAATGGTAAATTTAGTAAATAAGGTTAAAAAAATATTATTAAAAAAAATTAAATTACCCTAAAATGTATCCTAGTTATATTGGTTGATATATTTCTGACCATTGGTATCCTTGGGTTGATTTTGGGACACCATGGAGCCATTTTGGAGTTATAATGAAACTTTATATTAATTAATTTAAAGTAACGAAAAAATGACTTAAACAAATATCTTTTAGTGAAAAAACATTACATGGGGTTATATAAGTTATTTCTTAAACTATAAATATTAAATTATAAGTTAAAAATATTTCATATATCATAATATTTATTTTAAAATATTTATACAACAAATAAATAAAAATATCTATGACACAATAATGATGCAGTGCTTACCTCATTAGTAAATGATTGAAATAAATAAGATTATAAAGATTAAAAAATATCCAAAACCTGTAAAATTGTTATTATATGATTTTATTTCTAACATGAACCATCATATCTACAAATATAATATGTTTTGGAGTTTTATAAACCACGAAATAATTATATAATAATATTATATTTTCCAACATTCCTAAAGATCCCCTCCCCCATTATAAATAGACCTCACTTCTAACACATTCTTCACAATTATAAATCCGTATGAATCAACAAAACTCTGCCAAATTAAACTCCCTATATCCTTATACTCCTAATAGAATCCTTACTCTAGGAATAAGGAAATTTAATTTAACCTTTTGGTTCAAAACAAATAGAGATTCCCTATTTAAAGGTAACGTCTTCTCTTAAGTTCTTTTGTTTTATTTTACTACTCCAAAAACCAAAAATAATTCTATTCATTTATTTTATAAAAACACTAGTATCATAAATATACTATGTTGTTGTTATTATAAGGATTCAAACTACACTTACACACACCTCTATCAAATGTGTAATGAATATACTATTTCTGTGGACATCGAACTACTGCCTCAGGAAATGATGATTGTTCAATCATCTTCTACCACCACATATGGTGGAAATTAAGATGGAACAGTATTTATATATTAAATTTATAATATTTATATTGTCTCTATGCTTCATTATATTTCATTTATAGAATACCTTTATGGTTTTCATAGGAAATAAATAAGATAATTTCATTTGAGGAAGTGCGGACTACCGCCCCCTCAATGTGATATGACTAGTTCATTCTATACGTGGAACACATAAATAATGGAGATACAAAAAATATATATGATATTATACATGAATTATAATATAACTGTTTATCATTAATTTTTTATTCCATTAAATATGAAATATAAATTAATGTATCATTCATGCGTACGTATGACTTACCGTCTCCAGGATCAGTGTATTTCATTTCTTATCTTCAAATGTTATGTACTGTTATAAATACATACATATAGACATACATATATATAAATATATACTTGATATATATGATATATATGATATATAAATCATTAATATCTTTCTGGAGATAATTATCTTTTGACCACATGGACTACTTGTAAATATAACATGTTCATTTTTTACTCAAGTACCAAATATCGACAAAACAACCATTATTAACATAAATGATTGTATAATGTTTCTAAAATGGTAATAAGTGAAATAAAATAAAAATTAAACTTGAAAAATATTCTTATTAAATTAGAAATTAACTTTAGTTTATTATTCAGGAGATTAAAGAATGAATGGGTCTAGTCGGACACGAGGTAAGGGTTTTCATATCTCACTTTTAATTTCGTGAGATTTCCAAATGTTAACCACTTATTTATGGAATGTGGTTTATTATGTACTTCCATTTGATATATATTATCATAAATTTCATTATATTAATGGTATTATTTTATTCATTTGGAGCTTATTAACCATTTTCATACTACTCGATTGATTACAATGTCATAGGGGGTTTTAATCTCACTTATTATTCCAGTGAGATTCATGCTATATTTCCACCATTTCCTTTTGTGTGGTTCATGTACTTCCAATGATTGTATTACTTTTTTAGTATATATTAATTTATTGGTATTTAAAACTTCATTTAATGATCATACATTAATGGGGTGTATGTTTTGTATGTTACCAAATCAGTAAGGGAATTTCTAATTTCAATTTCAACTCATTAAGTTTTACACAAATTTCATTGAGTATTTTACACCATGATTATGTGTAAAATCACTATTTATTATAGTGATTTTCACTCCCCTTTGTGGGGATATACTTATGATACACATAATAACACAATAGATAATTTCTCATGTCATGAATATGAACTTGATAAGTGTAATCTTAACTCAATTTCCATTCATTGAGTTAAACATCCAAGTCATTAGTTTTCTTTTTACAAGAATATGTGTGAATGTCCTCAAATTTATTTACATTGAGTATCCCATCATATTGAGTGTATTTATTTTTTTCACACATAATTATGTCATTTATTTATATTTAACTTAAGGATGGTGTATATATAAGGTATTTCTTCTCAATTTACATTACAGTGACACTTCTTTGTTGTTATGCACTAAATCACTTTTATATATTGTATATATTGTACATGGACATAGTATATCATGCATCCCATTATCATCATGATATTACAATTTTTTTCATTACCTCAATCATTTTTATTCAAGCGACTCTCATTTGGTTTGGAACTCTTACTAAAATATCATTTTAAATTATTTAAATATTTATTATTATAAATTATTCTCATTAATGTCTATGTTTTAAAATTGGTTTTAAGGACCTATTTATATTGAAATTATTGTCTTAAAATGTAAAATAATTTAGAAGTTTCAAATTGATATGGTAAACATGGATTCTAAAATCTAGTTATTAAATGTTTTGAATGGTTTGATAAAGCATTGATTATGTCTATATCTTGAAATGATATGTTGTGATTTCAATGTGGAAATTTTTCCTTTCCATTGTGATTGTTTTATGTGTTATGAATATGTTATTGTTCATGGTCATTCGTTACATATATTGGTGGTTCCTTGATAAACATTGGGCATTTAAGCCCGATATAGCACTCCAATGCATGGGGTAACATGACAGAGGTAAACGTTAGGGTTTCTCTTAAGAGATTTACGGAATATAATGTGATTGGTATTCCAACGTAACTCCCTACATAGCTGTGATAGCTAAAATGTATGTATGACATGGATTCCACAAGTTACCTTTATGATTTATGATTTATATGTGTTATTCATAAATTTTATGATTTCATGAGGTATGTTATGATCTAATAGTACTGTTTTATTGATTTGTATTTATAGATGGGTTAATGTTTCTGTTCTGTTTTTTATAACCCTTACTGATATTTTTATTCTCATCCCATGTTATTGAAACATTTTATAAAGAACTTAATGATGAATAAGGTCATATATGGGATCAAGTAAATGTCATGTTATCTAAAACATGGAACAAGACATGCTTCTTTTCAATAGATTTTATTTTATGAAAAAATAGATACTGAGTAGTAGTGTCTGTATGTAAATTTCAAGATGAAATGTAATAGTTATGGCATAATTATCTAAAACTCTAATATTTCAATGATCCTCTTTGTGAATTATTATTTTAATTCAAGATTATGTAATGTTTTAAAGCAAAGTATTTATGGAAAGTCATGACTAGGAGTAAATCTATACATGTTAATCATTCCATCTTCATCAAAAAATTGCTAAAAAATTCCTTGACTATAAAATGACAAGAAAATTAATTTTGAAGAACAATTTTATTAAAATGAATAACTTGGGTAAAACTTTTTTTTATATCATAGTATAATAGTGGAATATGTTTGTAAACATATCTTCTTTTATAACATGATTTGATGGAACAGAGATTTCTGACCAAAAAAAGGTAAAGTCGAGTTTTCTTAGAAACACATTATTAACTATCTTATGTACCCAAAAGTGGAAAAATGGTACCAATTCATGAATATATCAGGAGTACCAAGTTTAAAATAAATTTTATGAGTGTTCTTGAGAAATGTATAATAAAATTTCATCAATTTAAGTATAAACATAAATAATATTAAAAAGTGATGAGATTGGTTCAACAAATTCCCACCACGTGGTAACTTGGAACCATAATACCAATTAAAGAAAATGAAGTCACATAATGTTTAAAATATTATGAAGTTAATATGATTAATTATATATTATTTCAAAACTAGTATATATTCCACATGAAAAAAAATTGTTTGCATAACATGGAATGTGTCTCAAAGAAGAAAAAATGTGACAAAATAAATTTACTAATTTGGTAACTTTTGAAAAATAATCACCATGAAAGAAAGGTAATAACATGGGTATGTAAATTCCCATAAATTTAATTATAATAATATATTATACATCCATGGTATGTATAAATCCCACAAAAAAGGAATGGGTTGTGAATAAGCCATGTTTCTCACAGAAAAAAAGTGAGATGAAATTCTCATACCTTATGTCTTTACTCTCATCATACTCAAAAAAATTACTATAAAATATATAAATTATATATATATATCATAGAAAAATATTATTATATATAATACCATATATCTTTTGATTGTGACTTCATAATTCCTAGTTAACAATTATTTGTAAATGTTTCACTACAGGTAATTTTTGTTTTTATTTTTGCATGTGTCTTAATTCGTTTTATATTTGGTCCATACACATATTTCATTATTTAATGAATTAAATACATGATTCAAATACTATTGATATTCATTATATGTGTATATTAATAATATATATATTATATAAGTCAAAAATGGAATACATCATTCATTGAGATGGTAGGTTGTGCATACGCGTGAACCCTGTATCCGTTTTCATTTGTAATATTGAATGTAAAAAAATCAAATTCATATATGTATATATAATTTCATTAATGTTGATTTTTTTTCATATATATCATATAAATTCACTAAACCCATACATTCAAAATTCAATTTTGTGGGTGAATGAATCACATCGCTTTGAGGGGGTAGTTGTCCACACTTCATAAAACAAAATTATCATATTTAGAAAAATGGAATGAATAATTATATATATTGTAAAAGAATTAAATAATATTAAGTGCATAGAAAAGATCATATATATAATATATAAATATAGTATCATCTTAATTCCTACTATGGGAGGCGGAAAGAAAATGCCCAATAATCATCCTTTCATGAGGTAGTATTTCACCACACTCATAAAAAATAATCGTTATGTATTAGATGAATGTGATTTTAAGTGTTGGTAGAAAACATAGAATAAAAAATCTATGTATATTTAGGTTACATTTTTTTGTATAAATATAGAATAAAGACGGAGGAGATGTTGTGGAATAAAAATTAGATAAATGATCATAAGGGAGGATGTTACATATTCAATGTGTACATATTTTTTGTTTTCAAAAAAGGGATTCCTTTGAATGATATATATAAAAAATTGTGTCTTTAAGGAAACATTTACTGATTTTAGGAAGTTTAATGGTAAAATAGTGGCTAATCATAAGTGGTTTGAGAGGTGTGAGGATATGGGGGATGTGGTGGCCTTTTATAGGGGATGGAAATGACTCAAATGGTATTTTTGAAAAACAAGTTAGGTGTATACATGTTTGTACCAAAAAAAGTCATAAAAAATGAAAACAAAACTCAATAAATTATGGTTATTGTCTTAATATGTTCTATAAAATCGGTTTTGGACAAGTAGCTGGCTCATTTGGGCCCTTATGTTTTAGATTTATTCCATTGTTAAGATTACTTTTTTCTTTACTCATTGTAATTAATTTTAATTAAATTCTCTAATATTTGTTTTCCAAAAACTAATTATAATCATGGAAAATTATAAATTATACATATTAAAAATAATTAATAGAATTTTCAAAATTATAATCTCATAAGTGGTGGAGATTTATTAAAATTTAATCCCACATATATGATAAAAATGAGAGTTTTTAATGTAAAAACATCCAAACGTTTACTGTATTTTTCTATCCAATATCAATGTAAAATTGTTTAAAATGACCAAATATTGATTAATTGATATATATTTTATCTAATTAAATATTAAAAAAATTTACATATAATTTGACTATATAAATAAATTATACGATAAAGAACATTGGAATTAAAATTCAGCATTTTTCACTATTCATTAAAAAATAAAAGTTTCCCGGAAAACTAAAATTATAACCCTATTTATATTTAGATATTATAAACTAAAAATGTGGTTTATTTTATCAAATTAAATTTCAAAAAGTTTCTAAAATTTATTTTATTAATTTATTACAGAAGGAAAAGAAAAGCAGTTCATTTGAGATAATATTATCTTTAAACATATAAATACATTAAAAAAATTATATTTTCCAATATCATTATGTTTTATTTATACTGTAACAATATAAATATATTTCTAAATTTATTTATTACTATTAAGACTAAAATTTTTAACATCTATGTGACAATTTTTTCATTTAAATATTTATAACAATAATATGGTGTTTCGTAGAAACTCAATGTTGTGTGTAATGTACACTAAGTCAGTGATGTGTCGACCGAAAACCAACTTGGTTCCTTGTGAAAAGAACATTTAACATAGCGCATTAACATAATATATGAAATATATATAGTTTTCATTATAATTGAAAATATAAAGAATATAACATTCTTTAAAAATTCAAATAATCTCTGGGTGTTACACATTCCCACTCTTGATCTTATCTGTTATTGGAAAATATATATGTAAAAAGTATGGATACATATTGATAGAATTTAATATAATATGAAATTCTTCACATGTATTAGTACATAAGTGAAGTCTTATGATGCATGATTAATTCATATCAAGATGTCATATGATTGAATTCAAACGATTATCCCTATGATAATTTCAAACAATTTGGTTGATTAAGTTGAACTTATTGAGTCATTATATCTTAGAAATAGTGTGGTTTTACTATATTAGTCACAACATAAACACTATGCGAGAAAATACCCCACCATTTAATTATTTAATAATGAAATCCCAAGGAACATATTTTTTATTCTATGATTGGGACATTGAAATCTTTTTTGAGTCTTCATCATTCACATATGGGCAATGTGTAGGTTCATCAATCAAATTTCCTTGGATCACATATATTGAATTAATGTACCTATTATCATGAACTTCAATTCATTATCAAAATCACTAGCCACAAAATCTACCTTAGTGAAGGAAATTAGTATTCAAGGGAGAAATTTTGGTCTAGTTTGATGTGAATATTGTACTATGATGTGGTTTAGTGTTGAATGGTTTAACCATATATAATTATTTTAATCAAGCTACATTTAATAATTGGAGAACCTTAAATAACATATTAAAATTGGTGTTTGAATTTATACATCATTAGGAACATTCATAAGGCATGTATACAACTCCACTATCACCATTACATACCTATAGAATGCATTATCCAACATTATGAATATCCAATTATAGGTGTTCCACCATTAAAAGTTTATCTATAACAATAGAGTAGATAAGGGATGATGATTATAATTTATGTGTCTATTTTTATTTTGGGATTTTGTTATGATACATATTTGTAGTACCCATATGGTTCCATCAGAACCCCTAAAGTACGCTTTACATAATAATCGATCATAAGGATGCAATCATTGACTGGGCATTAGATAAGCTTATAAAGATCCCTTTACCATCACACATCAGGATATTCAAATATAAAGGTAACATAAATATATATAAAAAATATAAACCAAATTTCTCATTTTGAGGATTAGTATAAAATAGAATGAAATTAATTTTAAAACTAAATATCAAAATAAAACATTATAAGAAAAAATAATACATAATAAAATCAATAAATTAATTTTTGAATAAAACCAAATATATATATGACCACTAAAAACATGATTTATTATATTTTAAATATATAATCTCTATTAAATATGATATATATTTATACAAATATATATTATTTTTATGTATATTATGATTACTAAAATTTATGACAATGAATTTTAAAAAAATATCAACCATCACTCAACCACACTTAAACAAGAATGTGTTCATAACATTCACACTGATATCATTTCCCCTAATTAATATTTTCAATAAATTCAAATTAAGAATAAAATTATGGAATTATAATTCAATCATGGAGATGACTCATTTATATGACTCTCAAAGTCTCCCAACCCTACTAAACTAACTACACGTTTCCTAGAAACCTTCGATATCAAAGTCAGAAATATCATATAACCTATATTATATCATGATTATGATTCCACATACATTTTTATCCTCTTTTCCACAAACATATATTGAATTTTCTCCCTACATGATATGTGAAAATTATTAATTGAATTAGTAATAAAAAAGAACCTAAACCATCCCAATATAAAAGGTAACATATATTTTATATTATAATATTCAAGGAATAAAGAAACACATGGTTAGTTAGCTCTAAGGGAAATACAATATTTCATTGTTGGTTAACACACATTCACAGATATATTGAATAAGGTATATTTCTTGATCATTTCCCATATTCTTTTTTTATTCCAGATAATATGATATCTCTAAATATTTTTTAGGGAGGAACCTTGGGTTTTTTCTGTGGTAATGTTTTTAGGATCACATTCAAAATTAATATTTTCATATTTAAAAAATATAATTTAATCAAAACCACTTTAATTATATATTATAATTATGAATATGAAAACTAATTATTTAATGATTCATGTGATTTTTTTATTTATTTAGATATGAGTAAATAATTTAATAATACATTCTAAATTTGATTTTATTTTACTCAAGAAAAACCCAATAATCTTTTATCCAACTAAATAATATTATCATATCAGATAATAAATTTTTCCCCCATTCATATTTATGACACTACCCTAAATGATTCTTTTAATGGAATAACAATTGAAAACTAGGATAGCAATGAGAACGATAAGAAATAGAAAATGGTTAAATTTATTTCTTTATTTGATGGGATGTTGATTTGATATCCTAAAAAGGGTTAGCAATGTAATCTATAGTGTTTCCCTCCATTAGTTTTTCTGACATTAAATGAAACAAAACATTACAATTTTATAAAAAATTATGAGAATGAAGAAATGGAATTCAAATGAATATTTTGTCATTCCATATGAATAAGGTATATATTTAGGTTTTTAAAATCTAAAAATCAATGAATGTATAGTAAAACTAATATAAATGTATTTTACATGATTTAAAAAACCATATTATAATCCATTTAATAATCAAATCATTTATTAAATTTAGATAACCCCATTCGAAATTTTTTCTAAATCCCTCCAAGTAGAATTTTGATATTTGTTGTAATGTGGTGCTATATAAATAATATATACGGTCACTTCAACAATAAAACATGTTTATTCATCTTAAAATTATTTATTCACATGTATTACATCATGCTTTTAAACATATGGGAAAAAATAATGAAATGAAATACTAATAAAATTAATATAATACCTCAACAATTGTGTTTTTTTATTGGACAGTTCATACGATACCTCTAGAATTTTTTTCCAAATATGTCAAATTGATATCAGTGTATTGATTTTCTAATATGACTAGATCATTTTTTAATAGATTATTTGAGATTACTTTATTCATTATTTTATTATCTATTGAAACACATTGACAAAAAATAATGGTTCATTCATGTTCACCCTAAAACAATATCATTTTTGTGAATCCATATATCATAACTTCAATTTCATCCCCATCCAAATCATTAAGTGATAAAAAAAAAGTAATTCAAACATAAAACTATGTAGAGAAAAGCTCAGTTTCCAATTGACTATATAAAAATTATAAATAATGTTAGATAAAATGCTATTTTTTTCTTATTACTCTTATCCTCTAGAACGTTTTCCATGAAAAAGCCTCATAGAATGTAATTTAATATTCATACTATATGAGATTTATAAAATACATCATTAAAATAAAATAACTATTTATTCTATTCCAAAATTTTAAAAAATGTGATAATTTGTATTATAAATATAAAAATAAATTCTTAGAGATGAAGGGAAACTATATTTAATGCAAAAATAAATTTAAATTAGTCTATTTACCAAATATCCCAATATACAGAAACATCTTATATACTATTTTATATGTTCGCTCTATCATAATAGTCATATTGAATAAATTATATTAGTAGTTATTATTCAATATTTTTATCAGAGTTGATCTCATTTGATACATCACAATATATATTCATGAACTTGTATAAATAATTATAATATATAGTTTCAAACTAATATATATCAGTTTATATTTAAATTTCAAAAATTATAATTAATGAAAACAATTAATGATACAATGTCCCCCTTAATGAAATTATCATGTAATTCCACTATAATATTAATTTTAAATGGATTAATATTTTTTAGTGAAAACAGTGGTGTGTTTACTTATTTAATATCTCTTATTATTTTTTTATTGAGAAAATTATATGCTCTATTTTTTTTGAATTATATTACAATATTCTAAGACACTCTTTGTTACATTGTATATTATAATTATTTATGTGTCTATGAATAATAATTATTTAGTAAATAATTAGTGAAACATAATCATTATATTCATTCAATTTGGATTGGAAATATTGATCCAAATAGATGGTATTGGGGTTGTTTTTGTCCATATATTTACGATCACTATCATTTTTTTACAGGAAATCATAATTTTCATCCATTATGTGAATATTGGACTAAATAATGTTTTCTAAAACCAGAAATGGAACAACTATTGGAATGGAATGTTATATAGATTTTTGGAAAAAATAAATGCACGTGATGTAAAAAATATGAAATGATGTTTCATAACTCCCATGAAATACTTATAGTGATAAAAATTAATTTAAAACAATATAATATGAAACTAATTTTTTATATACCATATATTACTTCTATGAAATTTTACCAAGGGTCATTCAAAATTGGAAGATAATTATTAATAATTTTATTCACATTTATAACAAACTATTACTATTTACTTTTGTAAGATTTAATGAATTATTTTTATTTAGTTTTTTAAGAGAACATGTATATGGTGATTAATAATAGGAAATAATGATTGGATATCGATGAATAATTTTACCATCTACCACATCACCACCTCTCAAAAACTGTTGCAATACCCACCCCAAAATGTACCAGAATCTGAGGACCTTGTGAAAATCACTCCACCTATAATTTATTAATCTATGTTGAACATGAAATGATAAATCATATAATTTTTTATAATAAACCATTATTTAGTAAACTTTAATCCCTAATCAGTCACCTCAAACTCCCCTATAACTTCTGAGAAATAAAATCAAATTTATAAGGAATTATATGTAATCTAAATTAATATATGAAACTGAGAGATAATAAAAAGTGATAATGATGATCATCAAGGGTTTTTGTGAATCTACTAGATAATATTAAAATGAAATAAGAGAAATTGAAAATAAAAAATCATTAAAACCACTTTATCATTGTGGTGGAATATCATCCCACCTTTTTCACAAATCATAAAACAGTATTACTAGAGATTCAATTAGAAAGTAAGCAACAAACATTGTGTAATATCATCTTTAGGGTTGGAGACAAATCTATATATATCTTTGTGTACTATTACACCACCAATGTTTTTCGAATAGCTTCCAAAGTTACATGATAATTCTATCAGTAGGATCTAGTTCAGTCTATGACAATATCTTCTAGGTGGTTCTGTATCAAGTATTTTTTCCCCAATTCTCAATAAGATCACATGATCCTTACATTCCTAAAAAATAGGAGTAAAATGTGGAAATATTAAATTATAATTAAATAATATATCCATTAGGAATGAATATAGATATTATTTTCATATTAATTTTTCATGCATGAATTCCTTATAGAATCACGTGTGATCGAAATCCTTTTAGTTTTCCATTTTCTGTATATTTCATGAAATATCTACTAAATGTGATCTTCTACTAGATTGGATACATAGACAATTCATATGATGGAAATAATTATAATCTTGAAAAAATCATAATCCTAGTTCTAATACCCCATGGAATCACTAATAATCGATAGGGAATATTTAAGTCATATGATGAAGAAATATTATAGAAGTAATACGATTTTCACTAGTAGAAAATCATAACATTTGGATGTATTAGTTTAATATATTTATGAATATAGTTGGTAAGATTCTTTTTTTACTTTACACTCATAGATTCATAACTCGTATACATTGAGGATCCTTCAATAACATTCATATGCCTTGAAAAACAACAAACATGTTTTATCTACACTAACCAGATGTTCAACATCATGACTAATTTTTTTGCATTAAATAATGGATGAAGAATGGGTCAATATATAAAAAACCATCATCCTTATTTTTCTTAAAATAAAATCATGGTTTATATGATCACAAAATCCTCAACATTATGTCTGACATCCACATATCCCTTGGTGATCTACATCATTCCTCTGTGGATGATGTTATGTGGTTATCTTAAGGTGAATTAATCACCAAAAGTGTTCTATGGATGAATGAATTTATGGATATATCATTGATTTATTTGTATTTTATCTCTAAATGGATTACCCGTATGAATAACATTCTCATTAGGGATGACCATAATGAAGAATCAGGGTCTATGAAACAAAACATATAAAACTCACCTATTAAATTTACATAGAATGTATAATTCATTCATAGGAATTATATTATTTAAATAACATGGATTATAAAGATATTTTTTATTCTATACCTCAACACATCTAAGCGATATAGAATGACCTTTATGCCAAATCATTGACTTCTATTTTACCAATACATAATACATTTAGAGTACATTTGTATACTGTAAAATTGGAGTACCCTTTCATAGTAGTAAATCAATATGATGCAACCTTCATAATTGAACCATATATAATTGTGTTTACTCCCATTACCTCCACCCATAATACTATTACAATACAATGGAAGATCAACATCATAGAAAACATAAAAAAATCAATAAAATACTTTTCAAAAATCTATTAGAATCAATTTAATAGATGAATTTAAAAAACAAAGGAGACATTATACTCTGATATTAATGGTTAAAATAAATTTATGTTTATTTTAATAAATTGAAAAAATATAAAATTAAATAAGAATTTTTTTGAACTTCATCATATTATAACATTATTCAATAGTTAAAATAAAAGCATATATATATTTAAACTAATTAAAAATATTTTTAACATAATTATTGTAAAAATTACTAATATTAAGTGATATATTTTTTTATTAAAAATATTAGAGTATTTATGATGTACTAAAATGTTTTGGAGGTTATAGATATATTTCATGATGTGTTTGATTTTATCATTTATTTTATTTGATATGTGGTTGTCACATTTAAAAAAAAGTACTATATAAAAATAGTTTCTTATTTGAGCTAGGAGGTTCAAACTAGTTACATAATGATATATAATATTTTATTTTAATAATATTATGGAATGTAAATAAATATTGAAATAAAAAATTTTCATTGTCTTGATTTAAATAAAAAAATATTGATAACTAATTATTGGGGGTGTTATTTTAAATTTTTCACATTTTATAATATATATTATTTGGTGTTTATATAAATATATTAATTGGGTTAGAAAGACAGTCAATAAAGGGTGACGATGTATAGTAATATTAAATCAAATCAGGATATTAATTTTTTCGTTCATATAGGTCTTCAGTTTTATTAAAGACATTTTAATTACTTTTTTTTTTTGATTTTATTTTTCCTAATGATTTTCATTTCCACAATATTAGATAATGGAAACATATTTAACTATATATTTTAGAATTTACTCCCAAATATTATGTCTACACAATTTTCTAATTTTTCTGTCTCATCACCCCCAAATGGATAGATACTGATAATGTTTTAGACATTTTCTAGATAATATATAGTTATGTCTTATTTTCTCTAAGAGATACATTTATGATCATACTATGTTGGTTGAGTGTGTTGTAATTATATTTTATAATAATCAATCCATATTTTTTAATTATAGGAATTCCATGGGTATACATTGTAATAATTATTTAATTTCATTTTATCTATTTAAAATAATATTATGATAAAATGATTTATGTATGTTGAAACTAATCATGTTTAATTTATTTAGAAATAATTTACTTTCGAAAAATGAGACAATATTATTTTTTGATAATGAACCATGATACATGTTGTTATAGATCTTATGTTCTAGAAATTTAGTTTTTGGGTTGTGAATAAGAAATCATGATAGAAAGAGTAAATTTTCAATGATATTCTGGATCTTTGTATATCAATAAGTTGATTGATGAGTTGGGTTAATAAGTATTGTTATTAAAAAATTTTAAATGTATTCAAATAATATTCCATGTTTTTCTTTTGATACGATATATACTACTCCCAAGTTATATTCTCTTTTTGGGGAATGTAATTTTTTATCCATTTGGTCTTAGAGTGAGTGAAATATTCACATTTTGTAATATATAAATAATAACCTTTGATGATAAGGTATTCTATTATAATATATATTCTTTTGGAATATTGAAATATTGGATGGTGTATTGGACATGGATGTATAAATTCATTAACATTGGATAAATAAAATTGATAATATGAGACCTCATTGAATATTTATGGATAATTGTTTTATGATGGGGTGTAATGAAAGAAATCTATTTTTCATGCGATCTAATTTTTTCAATGATTGATATAAAACAATGTCTTATTGAGAGTATTGTTTTTTTGTAATTTTTTAAATGATGGATTAAATAATATCAAAGGTGTATTTTCATGGAATCATTTGATTTAGAATATGTTTTTAACATTTGGTTCCCTCTTCATGTGAATGAAAATTTTAAAGTGTAGTTTGGGAGATATTATCATAGAATTTTGGACAGTTAAATGTTCATAGAAATTTAGAACCAATTTAAAAACCATAGTATTAAATTTAGTAAAATATTATTTATCACTAAAATTTCCCAAAAGACCCTATATCATGTTTTTTTCTCAAAGGTTTTTTGAAACAGGTATTCCAAAATCATTATCACACTCTTATAAACCATTCAAAAAGAAATTATATTTTGGGATACGTTATTTAGATTCAAATTAAAAAACCCAAAACTATAATTATCCAAAAAATTATATTTTCATAAAAAATATATTATGTTTCTTTTAGAATCATATTATTTTTTCTTATACTCTATCTAGGTTAGATTTAATGTTTGTATTAAGGGTCTTACATCATGTTGTTCATCATATATATATATATATTCTTTTTTTGTTTATCTCATTACATTTATCTGGTTAAAATTTGATTTTTAAGATCTTTAGATTATTTCACAAGATTTATGATATATTGCATATAATAATTTAAAATTTGGATATTCATTTAATATTGAGAACATACATAATTAATTTTTTAGACATCACTTAATAAACATCTACGGAGATGGATTCAATAACTTCTATGATATTGGTTACTAGTGATACACATTATTGTGTGATTACAGATTATTATAATTTCATAATTTTAGTGAAATCAATTTTTGGTATAAAATAGTTATCTTGTCATAGAAACAAGTTTCCTTTTTTATATATTATTAAGACAAGCAAAAATGAAATATAAAATTTTAAATTAAATTATAATTTTATTTTAAGTGATGTTTTACTTAATTTCTTACACACGATTTCATGTATTTTTTATTTACATAGTGATTTTTATAATAAAACAATACTTTTGGAATTGTTTATAAATGAGGATTGGATTTTGATTATGGATTTTATGTTGTATAATTTATAAAATTGTAAAATTTGAGTGTTTATGTGTTGAAAAAAATTATTATTTTATATATTTAAACCACTTTACTTAATCAAATATAATTTAGAGGCATATAAAGTCATATCAAGGTGTGAAAATTTTTAAATTGTTAATAGGAATGTGTGAACTCAAGTATATAATGTTTTGATATGTGAATTGTAAAGTATGTGATAATCATGCAATTTATGACTAAATTTATTTTAGGATAATGGAAATTCAGTATAGAATAATATATATACTTTTATTGTTTTTATTATAATCTATATTTTTTCTATGAGGGGTTTTGGGGAACATGCAGTTTCCATATGTTTTTTTGATATATTGATTTTATAGTGTGTTTAGATGATGAAAGATCTTATTGAATTACCGGAAAACAATATGTTCAAATTAAATGATCTTTTTAGGGGGATAATTTATTTCATGATATATATATATATATATATATATTGATTTTCATAAATATAATTCCTTTAGGAGTTCTTTATGGTAGTTTTGAAAATATGTACACAATTCAATTCTTAATAGTGTCCTTTGGAAAATCCTAATAATTTTTTTTCTCAACCATTACATTTAAACCATGGTGAATCTAATGATACAATTGGTTTGGGTAGAAGGAAATGGGTTTATAAATTTAGTATTCTTAGGTGATATGTAAATTTTAATTAATGTAATGTTAATTGTGTCCATGGATTATAATATTTTTATTTATGCTATCAATTCATTAGCGTGTTTTTTGGTCCACATGAACTATTTTATTTTGTTGCATGATTTCAATTTTATTTTTTAATTCAGAAAGACTGTTTCTTGTAATTCATATTTGTTTTGTGTTTTTTCGTATAAAATAACTCCATAATGAATTAATATTTTGTAAAATTAAATTTATTATATATTGTAATTAATGAGTATTATCAAGGCCATTTGGCATCCAAATTCACTTCGTTGAGATTCTGTTCATGGTTTGGTGTTTCAAAAAAAATAAATCCACGTAGAACAATGTATCACACTAAATTGAATTTTTGTTTCTATTATAAAATAATATAAAATAATATTTATAATAAATAAGAATCATTACTTATATTTTTAAATGATTAACATTAATGAAAAAATTAGATGAGAATAATTTTATTTTAAAATTTCAATATCCATCAAAACATTACAAAAAAATAAATCAAAAAATTAAAAATATCATTACATAAAATATAGAGACATACTCAATTTTTTATTTCATTCAAATATAATAAAAATCTCATAAAATCCTTAAAAATAATTTTTTTTAATAAATCAGGAAATTTAATATTAATTAAAAGAGAAATTTATGTTTCTATTAAAAATATTTTATTTGTTGTAACCCATTTCATATAAAATAAATTTTATTTTTTATTAAATGTTAGTTAACGTTATAAATATTTAAATTCTTTCAAATTAAATAGATGTTTAATTTTTATAAAAATTTAAGAGATAAATTTCATATTAGGATGAAGAAATTACATTAAATTCCTAGACACCATTGGCATAGAGAAGGATATATTGGAAATAAAATATTGGAAAATGTGTAATTAACCAAAAAAAGGTCATTATTATTAAATATTTCCAATATTTTTCCATTAAGATTTGAAAATTAAATGAGTATATTATTTATCTAAAATTTATATTTTACATAATTTTTAATTATTATATGTAATTTTTATTTGTATAAATATAATATCATTTAAATTTAAAATTGTTGATTGGAAGAAAAAATGGATGATTTCTATTTATGAATTTGAAAATTTTGATGTTTTTAATTGAACGAAAATTTTAATATTGATGATATATAATAAATTAGATATTGAAAGACATTATAATTAATTTTATAATATTATATTATTTTGGACTTCAATTTTTTTATATGACTTTTCATGAATGGAAAATTTCATGATTGGTTTGAATAAATTAATATAATAATTTATGATTGTGTCATTGATCATTAATATTAGAAATTGGGGTATTATCTATGATAATGTTTTTTTGAGTACGATTTAAAGAGGATTAATCATATCTTTGAATAAAATTAAACCTTAATAAATGATATCCATGTGATGCATATCATATATGGTTATATTTAAAAAATTTCATCAGTTCATATTTTTGAGATACATATATCATGTCATAAGACTGATGTATTATATTTCAAATTTCATTTTTTTTATTATGGATCATTTCAAAAACAAAATGTTTCTATTTATAAGTTTTTATAATGAATAATATATGGAATCATTATTATTATAATGTTTTTAAAATTATAAGTGATAATTAAACCTCAAATAGTCCTATATAACTTTTAATTAATATTGGTTTATATTTATGAGATATGTAAATTTACTTCATTAATATACTTATATGAGGCAATATAAAGGATGAGATGATTCACATCTATGTTTTTGGTGGGGTGTCATGAAAATAAAAAAAACATACTTTTTCCCAATAGTCTATTAATTGTAGATGAGGGGTTATTCACACACATTTTAGTGATTATAGGGTCCTAATATAGTATATATTAATTCATGGTTCCTTCCTATTACCATTGGAGGAAATATTTCATATTCAATTAATTATTGATAATTATATGTCATTCTATAATAAGTTGGAGAAATCTAACCAAATGATTCAAATAGTTATATAAAATTATAAATTATGGAAAAAATTTGATTAATGATTGTTACTTATTTGGAACTATTTCATACACTATTTATGGTAATTTATCTATTATACAAATCCCCTCAGTGATGTTAGGGTAGCAATATTTTTTCATAACATATTATTTGACGACATATAGATAGTATGTTTTATTTTATTATAATTTCACTTTCTATATGATTCCGAAAAATGATTAATTCTAGTTATGAATGCCACTGAATAGGGAATATGATATCCTAAGGATTTATATTGGTTCTTTAATTCAACATGGGTTATAAAAAATGATTCATTTTATATGTCTCGATGAATCCCTTAATTTCTCATTACATCATAATCTACAATAACATTTATTTTAGAATGAGATTGTTAAAGATATATTTATAAAACATATTGTCTTTTTCTTAGGGCTATTTACTAGATATTAGTATATACGATATATTCTAAACATTTAACCACTTGAGAAGAATTCCTGTAATATAAAATAAAACAATCTATCAATTATAGAGAAAAATTTATGTACATATTTGAATCAAAACATATAATATGGTATCTATCATTTAAATTACATATTAAAAAAATAAAATTTTATATTTTATATTTTTTCTAATATTTTATTAATTATATTTTTAATTTTATTTCATTATTATAAGAATAATTTTTTCAATATAAAAAAACATATAATTAAATTTTTATTACTAAATCAGTGAAATGTTTATTTTCATATAAAATTTTAAATTTTAATATATATAAATTATTTATATAATATTGATAATTTATATTTATTAAATTATATAACAAACTAAATTTCATATAATTTTAATACAGTGCATAACATGATGTATATGAAAACATATGTTTATGTTTTTTAATAACATGACATCAATTTTTAGGAATATAATATTTTTAATTTAGAAGTTAATTATAAGTTAAATATTTTAGTATGTTGAATTATAAAATATTCTTTTCTAGATTTCATACTAAACAATAGGTATTGAAAATTTGTAAAAACTACATGCTTGACTATTCAATTATTCTATTTCTAATAAAAATAGAAGTTCGGTGAATATTACACCATAGTTTCTCTTATTTGGTGTTTTTTATTTCATATGGTTCTAAAATATTACGTGAAATTTATTCATATAAATTAATCAAGAGATGAATTTGGATATGTTTATTTATTTTTATCCTATATTTTTTGTAATATAGACAATTTAAATGTTTTATAAACTATTAAAAGAAAATATATTCTTACAATTTAAATATTGTGGATATCATAGTGAATAAAAAAATAAATCAATAGTTTTATAAATAAATATAGGATTAAAATTAGAAATATAATTTATTATATAATTTATAGAAGTTATAAATATTAAATATTTCAGATGTATTCTAAAATGGGTTTAAAAAAAATTATTAGGTAATAAAATTTGATTCCATCAAATGAGAATACAATTTAATTCCTAACTCATTGAAATGAGTGGGTTTTTCTATTTTATGTGTTTAATATGTGTGTTATTAAAATTATTGTGGAAATTGTTATCATTTATAGTCATTTTACAAGATCTAACATTGAGTTTTATGATTACACTATGTTAAAAACCCATATAAGACATGATACTAATGGAATATAGTTGATTGTTTCCCTATGATGAATTTAGTTTATGGGGGTCTATTAAACAATCATGAATTTATATTTCTAATGATTAATATGTTGAAAAAACAAATCACTATATATTGAATGTAAATCAATTTAGAATATTTTTTATGGAGAAATATTGATGATCAACCAAAACGTTTAGCAAATTATGGGTTCTGTAAAGAAAAAAGAGTTTATGTTTTACTACATGAAGTGAGTGAATTATAGATTTTAAAACAAAATATAAAATTTTCATTATGCTTATATAATAGAGTAATAAAATGAAGACTCATATAAATTTTAATTATATATATATGTTAACAAAATTTAATAAAAAATATAAACATTCATTATTCATTTATCAAGAAAAAATTAAACTTGTAAAAAATTAAGACCTAAAAAACCAAGGTATTAATGAAAACATAAATAAACATTATAAAAACTACCTTCAAGATAATATAAATATTTAGGAATACACTAAACCAAATATTAGTTATTCCATATATTAACCAATTTTTAATGTTCTATTATATTTAGAAAATGAATCCATCAAAACCTAGATAATATGAAATTGTATTTCCCTGGCTATATGAACACTCTATATTAAGATCAGTAACACATGTATTCATAAACCATGTTGTACCTGAATCACCCTAGAATGATTAATCATTTATTAAAAATTAAATTATTATTAAGGAATTGAAAACAAAATCATGACAGTAATTATTTAAGAATACAACACTATAAATGATATAACAGATCAATCTTGAGTAAAAAAATTTAAAAATATTCATAAAAAAATTATATCTTTTGACATAAAAATTTACCATAATCATATAATGTATCTCTCTTTATAGGTTCACACTAAATGATCATCTTCCACATATATATAAGGTGGTTGTAATTACATTATATGAGCTATTTCATAAATTTAAATGGGTGATAAAAAATATTAATTTGATGGTAATTATAATGAATAATAGCTCTAATTATTTCAAGGTGCCATCTTGTATAATGATGATTCTTAATCTGGTAGAATCTAATTTAATTAATTAGTATAATTTATAAAAATTTATATATAAATCATTTCTTCTTCCGTAAGATAATTATTTTATAGTATACTTTTTAAAATATATTGATGTGGGAAGTTGTTCAAAATTGTCTTCTAGAATTTAAAAATAATAGTTTGATGAAATATCAAATCATACATCCTATGTAGAATGCATATGTCTATTAGATATGAAAACGATATCTGATGGAATGGTTTTTCCTCTTCTACTAAAATAGCTTTCCATCATAAAAACCCATCTTAAAATTATGGAAAGTATAAAAAATATGTAATATACTAACCTTTTCTATAAATTTGTCAAACCCTTTTCAGGTACATTTTTTCGTGTTTTGTTATAACTTATGATTTTTTTTGTTTGGGGTGTTTGAGTTGAAAATAGCAAAATTTGGAAGGAAAATAGAAAGCCATCATTTGGTGAATGGTATTCCTAAACCATGTACCTACCCTCAACAAACAAGGAAACACCATGTTAAGGGGCATTGCACAGTTAGTGAATGTTTATTAAAAAGGTGTTCCCTCTTAGTATTAATTGTTTTAACCCTATGAGATGCCCATAATTTGATAAAATTTTATTGTAAACCATGAACCCCATAATATAAAACTATACATTCAAAATTATTATTTGAAAAGATTATCTAAAATACCCAACCCCCCAGTTATTACTCATAAATTCCATACCCCATCCTAACACTTATTCTTCTGAATGTAGAGGGTCATAGAAGGATTATAAGGGAATCCGAAAACAATTCTTGATGAATTAATTATTTTTTAAGGATCTTCACCTCTACCATTACATGATCTATTCTCAATTAGATTAATCTGTCTCCCCTGTCTCTCTCTAGTCAAATAGGGGTTTTTTCCATTGGAATGAAATTAGATATAGTTTTTGATAGATTTTAATCCATTTGATCTTGGAACTAGGGTTGTGTTCTTATTCTCCTTAACTATTTTCCAATTTATCATTGCACATTAATTTGGGGATTTATTGTTGGAGAGTGCTCATTAAATATCTTAAGGTATGTGGTATAAAATTAAAATCACATAGTCTTAATTCTATATGAGTTTTTGGAAATTTGGAATATAATTTTTCATGTTTGTAAATTGCATCTTGAATTGGATTAATTAATTTTTCAATAAATTAATTGAATGATGTGAATATGAAAATTATTAGATATAAGGATTATAGAAATAGTTAATTAAATGGGATTATGTAATTATTTAAATTTTAAGTTATAGAATTGATTGATAATGGGTACGAGTTTATGTTTGGAATAACTGTTAAGGGCTAATGGGTCATATGAATAAATTTTGATAGATAGTTTAATGGTGAATTGTTCAAATTATTCCATGTAATTAGAGTAAATTATTATGATTTAATTGATAATTTAAATGATATATTGTGTTGTAAAATGTTTATTGAAGGGACTACATTGATATCCTTGTGAAATTTGATATGCCTGATATGTGTTCTTTATTGATAAATGGAGTGTTAGACACATAATTATAATACAAATACACAAATGGGGATAACCATGACTTTTAGGACCAAATTCTTGTATGTGTGTATTATTAAATTGGATAAGGACATATGCTTCCAATACATAAATTTTTTGGGACACAATCTAATTCCCCAAATACCATTGGGGTATTATAAATGACGTTCTACACCGATGAGATTAGATTGGGACCATGGTTACAAATTTCTACGACATGAGATGGAATTAACTGGATAATAAAATCCAATGTTACAATGAATTGTGATTTCCACATGTGATATGGTCCATAATGTATCATGGAATGAAGCATGTATTGATGGAACATGTGTTATCCTAAACTTGAGGGAGAGGATGTGGTTAAAAATGGAATAATCTAATATCTAAACTATAAACATTATAATGTTTCATTACATTTGATACAACTAGATACAATTTTATTGATAGGATATTGCATTAGATTCTTTTGGTGGGGTCCTACTATGTTTTACTAACACCCCAGTCAGACTTCCTGATTACTACCTAAAAAGACATCACGTTTTCAAGATAGGATAATGTTAAGAGCCCTACGATAGATGGTTGAGTTGGGATAGAGCATCAATGAGGGAACAAAAATGATATTAGGACCCTCTTGGGATATATAAGGGGCATTATTTCATGGTTTTAAATTTTAAACTTGACATATATATGGAATTAAATATCCACTATTTAAAATTTTAATATTTTCCCCAATTTTGCTTCAATATGTGATATTTATTTTTCATATTTATTTTATTATTATTTTTGTATCTTATCATCAATTGAATATTTATTTAAATATTTCTGATATTTATCTTCTTTAATAAAGTTGGTATAGTATCCCCATGGTGTCTATATTAGATGATCGCTACTAATCTATTTCCTCTAACATATGTGGAGGCTCACTTGGGGTCATGATATCAATAATATGCTATAACTAGTGTGGGAATCTAGGTCAGGATGATTCAAAGTGGTATCTATGGATAATTTTCTTTTCATTTCTTTTATTCTATGTATTTGGGAATGGTAGACCACAAATTATGATGATTCTTTTCATGGTCAAGAGCATGTGCCTGGGAGTAGCTTATCCATGTATGAGGGTAAATCCGAAGTACCCAGGGTGGAATTGTTATTATCAATGTTTGATGTTATAGTTTAATTTTATTTCACCTAGAATGATGCAAGTTTTGTGGGATGTGATTACAATTTCTTGGATTTCTATAGATCTCACTCATGGTATAGTATGGAACCGTTGTTTCATATACATTCATATTTATAGGAACTCTGGATTTATTGTTACATGCATCATTTTTGGAACACTCATGAAAAGTAGATTTTGGTATGAGTTGTTTTTTGAAAAATACTTCTAAAGCCTGACAACTTTTTAATGTAAATGATTCCTTTGATTACATGAAAATAGATAAATTACTTAGAATGTGGAACATGGGTGTCTAATTAAAATATTGAATATTATATTGTGTTTAATCTTTTTATTAACCTTGACCTGAAAGAATGATGGTTAAGTGTAGTGAGGTTGTATTGGTTTTGACCGTGAGGAAGGGTATGGAGGATGGATTTTTATTTCATTATGTGAATCCCTAAATTTATGAAAATGATGTGTTATGTTTTGTAGGATTTGTTTCTAAAATTGGAGAGATATTCCTCTTTGATGACACATGTTGTTAGAATGATAGGATGACATGTCTAGAGATATTCCTCCCGTAGTGTAACCTAAGACTTTTATCGTACCAGGTGAGTAATTTGGAGGGTTTTTCTATTAAAAATTTTCACGTTTTATGAACATTATAAAAAGATATCCATGAACGTTTTAAAATTTATTTTTGACATGACATGAGAGTTTCAATTATATAAATCATCGAAAATAACAAGATATTTTGTACCAGAGGATTCTAAGTTATAAATTAACTTTATCCAAATCATTGTTGACTAATTAACGACTTATGAAGAGAAATATGTCAAAACTGAAGCTTATATGTTATGTGGATCAATGAAGTGATGGTGGGATGTTCAGGTTAAGAATTAGTAGATTGAAAACATGGTATTGAAGGACTTACGAGAGATTTTCATGGAGAACATTAATGTAGAGGCAATGATACAGGAGAGGGTAGGAGAGTTTATGAAGTTGATTCTTATAAGATTTAATGTGATGGATAATATTTTTCATTTTATCATCATGTTGTTATCAAATATAGAACTGGAAAGGGAATTGTGAAAATATTTAAAGATGGTTCTATTATGATATTTTATGTGAGATATGTCACATGTCGACATATTTCAGTTAATAATGTTTTCTAAGGTAGTGGATCATTCTCTCGTACCTTAGGGGAACCTAAAAGATGATTGCAGTTGAGGATATGTGATTTCTACTAGATTACTAGGAGGTACAAATTCTAAGAGTAGGAAATAATGTTATGATAATGTTAACCAGATTGGTGGAAGTCAGAGTGGATATGTGAAATGATCATTACTTGATATCTTACTTGAGTGCTCCTCATTCAGGGTGGTATGCCTTGTTAATTTCAAAGTAATTATTCGTGACCCTCAATATAGTGATGAGCTTGTGGTTAGAGGGTATATCGATATAATTTATATAGGAAAACATGATAAATGGGTAATGATAGAGGAGTCGGGTAGAATTAGAGTGTCGGAAGGTGGTCTTCTACACCATAACAGTTTTGTGGTTATGGTTGTACTAGATTTAGTAGTTCAGGTATTCAATATATTAATTATATGTAAGAGTGAAAATATCAGTAGAGTGGTGCAGCTCTGGGGACTCATACTGCATCACATCAAAGAGGGGCATGACTATTTCAATGTTAGTTGGTCTATATAAGTGGATAGAGATGATGGAACATCAATAGTTTGAGGTAATATTCTTATAACATCTACTCTTCCTTGTTTTTTATTTGATATAGTTTATTCTCATTATTTTATATATATACATAACTTCTGAAAAATTTAAACCCAGTTGTAGAGTTTGTGAACAGGGTTGTAAAAATTGATATTGAATTGGGAAAACTATAAAGAGACATCAATTTATTCAAGGTATTTTCTCTCAAATATGGTGAGAATAGTTTCCAATAGAATTATTGCATTTATTACATGCCTGGATTTGTTAATATCATACCATGACCTCATATATTTTTATCATAGAAGACATACTTTTACATCTCATCAGGGTAACAATTATAATCTCTATGGAGAGTAGGATATCTATAAAGACTGTATAAGTAAAATAGATAATCAAATAGGTAAGATCACTACATAGTTTTCTTGTCCTTTACTGAATTATTGGGGTGAGAAGCATTATTTCTTCCAAAAAATAGTAGATAGAATTAAAGATGTGTTTCTGGATGAATTCATATAGGAAAATTATTGAGTGGGATCTGGATTTTATGATTTATATCATTTATGGATCTAAGACAACTTTTTTTACAGTAAAGATAATGTCACCAACAGATCATCAAGATCTCATTTAACTACTAGAATAGTAGATAGACAAGGGGTTTATCCATCCAAGTACATTTCCCATGGGTTATTTTTTTTGGGACTCTATGATGTTTGATGGGACTTTTTATTTATGTTTCGAATCCTAGATGTTGAACCTTATGACAGTGAAGAAAAAATTTCCTCTCACATATATTGATGATATCTTTGACCATTTAAGTATAGATTCTATCTTTTTAAAGGTTAACATGACATTAGGGTATCAATAAATGAGAGTTAGACATTATGATATACCTTAGACTATTGTCCACAATATGGACGAACATTATGAGTTTTTCATGATGTAATTTGGGATGATTAATGAACCATAGTGTTTATGTCCTTGATGAACATAATATTCCACCTGTACATGGAGTAGTTTGTGGTTGTATTTTTTGAAGGGATCTTATTGTACTCCAAGACACAAGATGATCATTACCAATACCTTAATATAACCTTTAGTACACTTATATATCATCATCTCTACTTCGAGTGATATAAGATTCAATTATGGATTAATCAGGTACAGTTATTGGGTCATTTTGTTTAAACAAAACGTGTGTCTACTGACCCAGAAAAGGTGAATAATGTTACTTCATGGGAGAAAGCCTATAATATTTCTGATATACATAGTATATTTGGAATATAGGGATATTTTTAATGGTTCATCTAAAATGTTTCCCACAGGTTATAACCACACATAGGATGAGAAATGTAGAAAGATATTTTTTAATGGTCTAAAGAATGTGATAATACTTTCCAATAGTTATAGAAGAGGTTAGCTACTACTCTGATGTTGATCCTACCCAATCTTAGAGAAGTGTGAATATATTTTTTAATTCATATATGAATGGGATTGGAGTAGTGTTGATATAAAGAATCCATGTTTTGGAATATGGATCATGGAATTTGAGGCCACCTGAATAGGATTTCCATAAACCTGACCTCAAGCTAACATCATAGGTTTACTCCTTGTAGTGTTTTCAACATTATATATTGGGTGAAATATTTATTGTCTATAATGATAAAAAGTTCATATATTAAATATTTTGACAATGATACTGGAATCTATGGGAGTATAGGTGTGTTGAGTATATGATATAATTTGAATTCTAACAACCATTTATACCTGATAATAGAAATATTGTTGCTAACTATTTGAGATAAAATATTCAGACTCATGCAGTTCAAGACTCTAGTTATAAATTGAAGGGGATAATTTTTTTGATGAGATACATATTGTAGTTCATAAGGGTTGAGAGAATATGAAACTCAATTCATATTCAATACTGACTACAAATCTGTGTCGGATAATGGAGAGGTAGTTTCAGGATGTAGTATGATTCCCCTTGAGGGAAAGCCATGAAGGTGGGGTAAACTTTATATTGGACCATAGATGAGGATGAGAACCTCTATGTCCAGGGGAATGTAGTTTTTTAAATGAATATTATTGGGGATTGTGTGGGAATTTCATACCTCGGTGTGGGAAGTACATCCAGGTTTGACCAAATTGTATTATGACCTATATCAACAATATTTTATTTCAGGCTTAAAAAAAGATACTGCAGGGATCGTGACCATATTCTACACTGTTGAACATGTAAAGGATGAGAATCAATGACCTAGTATTTTACTACAGTTATTTTCTATTATATAATATATGTGGGAAATTTTCACCTGGGATTTTGTGTTGGGTCTCCTGATGACACTGTCGAAGAATTACAATACTCAGGTGATTGTGGAATGAATGACAAAAGTATCATATTTATTTCAAATATGGGAGACATTGTCAGTGGATCAGTTGGAATAATTTCATGTTCAATAGATTGTCCATATCTATGAGGATCTATAGAGGTGATTTTTAGACTAAAACCCATGTTACACTATGAGCTTTAGGAAGGGTTTGATGAAGGTGCTTTGTATATATAAATTAATGTGTATGGATTTTCTCCTATTGATAGATGGAATGTCAGGACGTACTATAACGATTTAGGAATATATGTTATGACTATGATTTATTAACTATGGTGGGTCTTGGGAGAAGTACCTATCTGTTTTAGAGTTCTCCTATAATAATAGTTATTAGTAAACTATTCATATGTAACAATATGAGGTTCTTAATGGTAGTCCATGACAATCTACTCTATTCTAGATCGGGGTTGTAACAACACGAGATTTTATGAGAATTAATCTTTTTAATTTCATTGATGTATTTTGTTGTATGCTACACCATGATTATCTTGCGCTATACGCAACACTGTATTAGCTTTCAATATATGCTACATTATTCTTGGATCGTATTACACAAAATTTCATGTTCGTTTGATAGTAGTTATTTTATGAAACATTGAGTGTATATATATATATTCAATGTATAAATGAAATATTTTTGGATTCTGTTATATGCAACTACAATGGAGTCTTGCACTACATGCAAACCTTACTTGTCTTACATTACATTCAATCACAACCTTTCAAGATATCATGTGTTGTACACAATACCGAGTTTCACTAAACGAGATATTATTATAATTTTATTATGAACTAGCCGTTATGAATAGTAATACCCAGTTTTTGAAATTTTATAAATTTTATCTTTCAAAATGGATTTCTTTTTTGGATTCGGAATATTGAAATTAGAATAGGGTAAATTTATGGTACTTTTATGAAAACTTTCAATGTTTGATGAATAGTAAAACACTGGGATACTATTTAAGAACCAAATTTTTATTTAAATAATTATTTATTTTATTTAAATTTATTTTAGGTGAAATTTGTTACATAATACCTATATATGTTCAATTTAATTCATTGGTGTCATTTTATAATAATTTTAGATATATAAAAATTTTATTGAACTTTTCACCGACTTTTACCTACCTCCTATGAGCTTTTTGCAAATTTACATAAAACTTAGTATTACCGCTTCTATGAGTGGGATTTCAAAAATCCGAGAGACACAGTTAATATCAAGGAGTAAAAAGTGGTTTAATAAGATAGAAATAATTTTTGTTGAATAATAACTTTTTGCTTTTTTTTACCACGGTTAAAAGTAAACAGGGTAATTAAGGGTAATAATGATATTATTATTACCATAATACATGTCATAATTCTATTAGATATGTGTAATTAGACCAAAAAAAAAACTTAGGAATAAAATATTTCCCTTTTGGAGAACTTGGATTAGATTAGGACATTTCTTATTATCTTATTTAAAGAAGAGCTAAAATAATTAAAATCAACGTCTAATAACTAAAACATTTTTAATACAGGGTTATAAATAAGATAAATTAGAATATAAATATTCATTATAAATATGAAAATATTTCATACCTAATGCTATTTTATTTTTAATTTTTAGAGAATAAAGAAGTAAATTTATTTTTGACACAATGATGATGCTGTAATTACCTTATTAATGAAATATTAACATAATTGATGTTATAAATACCCAAATAAAAGGAATTTGACACTTTATACAAATTACACTAATTTTCTAGTTTATTATGACATGTTAGTATTAATTTAATTAACTTCGATTGAACTAACCATGCTTTTAGGATTTTCACAAAATTCAAACAAATATTATATTATTAATTGATATTTTATTCCTAAAAATCTATGGTTCAGCCAAATGACTTAGATAAAGATATATATATTAATAATGAACCACTTTGGGTTCTTTTGACTTGTTATACTAAGTTTATTAACCATATAGTGTATGAAAACAAAAAGACACGGTAAAAGTTAATTTATTAAACATAGAGTAAAATCTAAATGATAAGGACAAAATAGTAACCTAAACTTGTCTAAAACCTATTGTTTGAGATGATTTCGACCCAAACCTACCTTTTCATCGACATAAATCAATTTGGATTTATTAAAAACCGAATATGACTTTATTATAAAATAATAATTGAAGTTTTTTCAAAGGTGCCCCTCACCTCCCCCATAAAAAGGGCACCCCTTCCCTCTTCTCTTCACACCCTTTTGAGCCTTGAAGTTCAGCCAAACCCTTCCAATTTCTCTTCTCCACTTCCCTAGAAATATTCTAGATGTTCTGGTATTCTCAAAAAATAAACTCTACTTCCATAAGAGGAAGCTTAAAGTAGGTGCATCGAAGAAGAGGTAATCACTTCTTCCGATTCTCTCGAGTTTCTTTCTTCTTATACTTTTTTTTCATTAGTTGTCTCATTATAAAGTAATATTGTCAGTATTAATTATATACTAATATATTATTATAAATATGAAACAACCCTATTTCACCTTTTATCCATCCTACGGAAAACGAAAATTCCGGCGTGCGTACGTACATAATACCATCTCCACGCTATCGTGTAATCTGTTTTCGCCCACCACCTTACATGGATGGGTATAATGGTTTAAATAAATAACTATATATGATTACTATAAAGTGATATTTATTCTGAAATATTATACATACACTTCAATACAATTCCACGATCATGGGAATGATATCATCACTCGTGCGTACGTACGGACAACCGTCTCCACAACGCGATGAGATTCATTCTCCATGTTAACCATTCATGAATGATTATAAAGTATATATAATGAATAATACTGAAATAGATGACATAATAATGATACTGGATATGTATTTCATCTACTTAATTCCATTCAATTCAATAAGGAAACGAAAACAGCGTTCATGCGTACGTACTGCCTACCGTCTCCATGAACGGTGTATTTCATTCCATTTATCGATGAATCATATATATATATGTACATGATGAATATATATTATATATAAATCATGTTTCACATTCGGTAGTTAATTAAATCCAGATATAATTATTAATTTTAAGAACAAAAAGTCAAAACACATACAATAATTGAAACGATTTTACCCAAATAGCTGCTTTTACATCGAATTTACAAAAAAAATGTGTAATATAAAGACATAAGTAAACCGTATATGATATCATAACAATGAATATGATTCTTTAATAAGTCAATGACATTATTTAAATCATTATACAGGAGGTTCGGATACATACGAAGCATATTGGACATAAGTTAAGGGGTAACTTTTCCAATCTCGTTTTTATCTGAGATTGTTTATTCGTAAGTATTTACTGGGGTTATATTTATCATCCATGTCCCTGTTTTCTAAAAATGGTTCGATGTATGTTTAATTTCCTTTTTACCCATTTTTAACTTTTACTACATGGTATTTAAGGAATCATTCTTTTGTTTACCATACGAGGTACTTTTTGACTTTTCCAATTAATATACGAGAAGAATGTTATTTTTAACTTGTACGATGTGAATGGATTTTTATGATTTCATAACGACTTATTTCAATAATGTTTTCTCTACAAAATTTTAATAATATTTTAAAGAAAATACTTTTCTTTTATGATTTCATGGCATTTTCTGAAAAAATATGATTTTGAAGAAGAATGGATATTTTCCTCAAGAATTTATTTCAAGTGTTTTATCAAAACCATTTACATCTATGATGATATTAGTTAATATGTGTATGTTTCATGTATAATGTCTCTATGATTTATATGGTTTCACTTCTCTTACGAGTTAATTATATCCATTTGTTTTATATGTATTCTGTTATGATGGGATGATGTTTATGAAACCCATTTTATTCTTTGGGTTATGATGAATGTTTTATGATTATTTTATGGCACAAGTAAGAATGATTTCATTATGAGATGGGTGGGACCTATAACTCCCTCCAATTAATTGGGTAAAGATTTATATCTCATGATATAGACATGGATGGAATGGTAAGATAATCCGGTTCAGTGTTACAGGACTGGAATGAGGAGTGAACTTGATTCAGAAAGGGACTTGGTCCACTAAGATGGTCTTAGCAGCAATGTCTTGGCTACTATGGAAATCATAACATGTGATTAATGGTTACCACAATTACATGATTTATTCAAATGATATTTTATCATGATTTATGATCCATTATGATATATGTCTTACGTACTTCCATGCTTTATGTCTTTCCTCAAGATTTTTATGTTTAGATTTTATGTTCATGTTTTTGCATTAAAATGTTTATGGATTGATTTATGTTCTCTATGTTTACCCTTATTAGGCATTTGAGATCACCCTTTTTATGTTTTCTTTTCCCCATTATATAGAGAAAGTTTTTAGGTTAGAAACCCAAAATGGGAAGATCTTTATGGGAGATGTTGAAGATCGTTCACCATGATTAGAAGATTATGTTCTGTGTTTCCAAAGACACTAAACTAATATGGTATTTGGGCGTCTGTTTTTGTCATGTATTATGTTTTCCGAAATTGAAATGTAATTTCCATATACCTGAAGCTTTGGGCCTCTACAGTTGATATCAGAGGGAAGGTTTTAGTTAACCTTTAGACACTAGGATGTGAAAACATTAGTTAAATCCCTAGAGATATTTCTAAGGTACGTTTAGGGATGTCCCTAAGGATAAGTATATGTTTAAGTTATAGTCCTCGAATTATGGTAACGATCTTAGAATTTATCCTAATATGTTATATATTTACGGTACTACCCCTATATTATGTTTTTTTCCCTAGCATGATTTTTGCCTCTCACACTATTCTTTTTGGGTTTTAGAAAATGGCTGGTAATAGGAAGATTCACGATAATGGAGGATATGATGGACAATGGAATGATATTATTCATGAGAAACCACATGAAATGGGATTTAGAAGTCCAAACAATGTAATTATGACTAATTAGAAATCAAATAATATGATCAACAATCTCAACTTCGGTAAGTTTCCCGGCTAAGCTAATAAGAGAAAGATCGAGTTTCATGATGATCATAGAGGAAAGAAAGCTCAATTTCTCTCATGTAAATCATGTGGGAAGTGGAATTAAGGAGAATGTTTCAAAGGAACTGGAAGATGCTTTGGGTGAGGAAAAGAAGGACACAAATCCAGTAAGTGCAAAGGAAAAGGTTCAGTTAATGCCATGGAAAAGGATAATGGTAATACTACGACATCAACAATGATTAGATGTTTTAAATGTGGAATGTATGGGAATTATGGAAACCAATTCCCTAAGGGAAAAGCTCATGAAGATAATCAGCATGGTCATATGTGTAGTATTTCTGTGGATGATGATGAGGAAACTACAAATGATATATGAGATGAAAGAAGTGTTGAAGCTTGGTCAATGGTTTAAGAAGGTAGTGGAATGATTTATGTTTATCATGAGTTCTGTTGTATATTTAATGGTACTATGGAATAAAGAATCATATAATGATTGTTACACTATTGTTTTTTCTAAAGTATTTGAATGTATATTTTGAATGGTACCGGTAACCATGAATGGTTATTCAGATATTTTTGGAAAGTAGATGATATGCACATAATGAAGGGATAAGGAGATAATAAGATGTTTTATTGTATTGATGTGCTCATTGTTGATATAAGGACAATGAGATATCATGGTTTTAGTATATATATAAATTTTGGGATTTTGGTATATGGAAAGAGTTAACTTTTGATAGTACTCATGTTTTCACTAAGGTTATATGGTAATTCATGTTTCACAAGAATACATGATTAAGTTATTCACATATTTGGAATGTGACCAAAAAGATATATCGTATGATAAATAATGGTATTCACATGCTCGGTAGATGACATTTCAAGTAATCGTTATTTTTATACTATGAGATTAAACAGAAGAATTTTGGATAAACCTTAAGATTGGAATATATTATGTAAGATATCAGATAGTATTGTTTAAGGATAGAACTTTTGTTATGCTATAATAGTATAGCTTTAGAAAAATGACAACTCGTAGGACGGGTGACAACCTGTCGCGTCGGTCAAGGTTGCGGGAATCGAACCCACAACCGAAATGTGACAGGCCTTTATCGCCTACCACTGGCCTACAAGAAGTCCCTGGTTATTAGAAACTAGTTTTATTAAGAAGTATTATAGATGAAGTATAAGTCCATTTTTGGAACCATATATGATTAATCTCACCATATATGGACTTAGAAATATATAACTTTTGCTAACATTTTGGTGAGACAGATGGCATGACCCATCATTCTATCACATGATCTGTTAAAACTTCAAGAATGTCAAATTCAACTTCATTTCTTTAAGAGATGAAGTGGAAATTGTACAAGGCATGAACAACGGTGAGATTGTACTGAAATAAAGTAAGTATTTCCTCTAATTCATTAACTTTAGGGAAATGATTTTGAAAACCAAAAATGTTGTCCTAGTGATCTGATATACGATAAATCAGATGGTACCTTGGATCATCACAAATTTATGGATTTGTGATTGTTGGCTTTTTCATAACAATGTTCTCTACCACTCCCCATCATAACATGATCGTTAGATTTCACTTCCATATCCATATTTTCACCTATGTTCTTCTATGTGGAAACCCAATGATTATTTAATTTGGGTAACCATTACGTTTCATACATTAGTTTTTAAAAATTATGCTTTAGTATTCCTTTTCACGATGTGGATTTCTATTAAAGAGAATTTCAAGTAGTAAACAATTTATAACCCCGACGAATTTAGAAGGAAAAATTTATTTTAAGGGGGGTAGAATGTAACAACCCGAGATTTATGAGAATTATTCTTTTTAATTTCTTTGAGGTCTTTTGGTGTATGCTACACCATGATTATCTTGTGTTATATGCAACACCTTATTAGCTTTCAGTATACGCAATACTATTCTTGGATCGTGTTACACACAATTTCAAATTTGTTTTATAGTAGTTATTCTACGCAACATTGAGTATATATATATATATATATATATATATATATATATATTCATTGTATAAATGAAATATTGTTGGATTCTGTTATACGCAAAAAACAAAGGAGTCTTTCACTACATGCAACACTGACATGGCTTACATTACACACAATCACAACCTTTCACAATAGCGTGTGTTGAATGCAATATCGAGTTTCACTAAATGAGATATTATTATAATATTGTTATGAACTATGCGTTATGAATAGTAATACTGACTTTTTAAAATATTATAAATTTTATCTTGCAAAATGGATTTCATTTTTGGATTGGGAATATCGAAATTAGCCTAAAGTGAATTTTTGGTATTTTTTCGGACAACTTTCAATTTTTGAGGAATAGTGAAAACACTGGGTTAATATTTAAAAACCGATTTTTTATAATAATTATTTATTTTATTTAAATATATTTTTGGTAAATATTGATACATAATACCTATATAAGTTCAATTTAATTCATTGGATTCATTTTATATTAATTTTTAATATATAAAAATTTTATTGAACTTTTCACCGTCTTTTACCTACCTCCGAGGAGCTTTTTGAAAAATTACATAAAACTAAATTTTACCGCTTCTGTGGGTGGAATTTTGAAAATCCGAGAAACGCGGTTAATATCAAGGAGTAAAATTTGGTTCAATAAGATAAAAATAATTTTTGGTGTATAGTATTTTTTTACATTTATTTACCACAGTTAAAAGTAAATAGGGTAATTAAGGGTAAAAATAATAATATTCTAACCCTAATACATGTCCTAATTCTATTTTATAAGTGTAATTAGACTAAAAACAACCTTAGGAATAAAATATCTCCCTTTAGGTCCACTTGGATTAGATTAGGACATTTATTATTATTTTATTTAAAGAAGAGTTAAAATAGTTAAAATCAATGTTTAATAACTAAAACATTTTTAAAATGGTGTTATACATTTGATAAATTTGACTAGAAATATTAATTAGATATCTAAAAATATTTCCTACCTAATGTAATTTTATTTGTAATTTTTAGACCTTAAATATGTTAATTTATTTATTATGCAATGATGATGCAATAATTACCTTATTAATGAAATATTAACATAATTGATGTTATAAATACCCAAATAAATTTAATTTGAGAATTTTTACAAATTCCACTAATTTTATAGGTTAATATGACATTTTAGTATTGATTTAATCAATTTTTTTAGAACTAACCATGTTGTTATGAGTTTCACAAAAATCAGATACCAAATAGTGTCAAAATTGACATAAAATAGTTTTTAAAACAAATATTATATTATAAATTGTTATTTTATTCATAAAAATCTAAGGTTCTTCCAAATGACTTATATAGGGATATATATATTAATATTTAACCGCTTGGGGTTCGTTTGGCTTGTTATTGAAATTTTATTAACCATATAGTGAAAGAAAACAAAAAGACACGGTAAATGTTAAATTAATAAACATATAGTTAAATCTAAATGATTAGGATAAAATAGTAACCTAAAATTGTCTAAAACATATTGGTGGAGAGGATTTATATCAAACCCCACTTTATATTCTATATAAATCAATTTGGATCTATTAATAACCGAATATGACTTTATTATAAATTAATATTTGAAATTTTTCTAAAGGTGCCCCTCTCCTACCTTATAAAAAGGGCACCCTTTCCCTCTTCTCTTCACACCATTTTGAGCCTTTAAGCTCGGCCAAACCCTGCCCATTTCTCCTCTCCACTTCCCTAGTAACATTATGGAGGTTCTGTTCTTCTCAAAAGACCAACTCTACTTCCTTACGAGGAAGCTTAAAGGAGGTGCGTCGAAAAAGAGGTAATCTCTTCATCCGATTCTCTTGAGTTTCATTCTTCTTCTACTTATTCTTATTTAGTTGTATCATTATAAAGTAATAACATCAGTATTTATTATATACTTATATGTTATTATAAATATTAAACAACACTATTTCACCTTCTATCCATCCTACAGAAAATGAAATCACCGCGCGTGCGTACGTACGGAATACCATCTCCACGCAGTGGTGTAATCTGTTTTTGACCACCACCTTAGTTGGATGGGTATAATGGTGTAAATAAAAAACTATATATGATTATTGTAAAGTGATATTTATTCTTAAATATTATACATACAACTCAATAAAATTCCACGATCATGGGAATGATATCATCGCTCGTGTGTACGTATGGACTACCGTCTCCATGACGCGATGAGATTCATTCTCCATGTTAAACATTCATGAATGATTATAAAGTACATATAATGAATAAGAATGAAATATATGACATAATAATTATACTGTATATTTATTCCCTCAACTTAATTCTATTCAATTCAATATGGAAACGAAAACAGCGTTCATGCATACGTACAGCCTACTGTCTCCATGAATGGTGTATTTCCTTCCATTTATCGATCTACCATATATATATGTCCATTATGAATATATATTATATATAAATCATGTTTTTTTATTCTGGAATTAAGTAAATCATGATATAATTAATAATATCAATAACATCAAGTTGAAACACGTACAATAAATGAAACGATTTTACCCAAATTGATGTTTTTACATTGAATTTACAAAAACAATTTAGTAATATAATGTCATAAGTAAACCATATATGATATCATAACAATGAATACGATTCTGTAATAAGTAAATGGCATTATTGAAATCATTATACAGGAGTTTCGGATACATACGAAGCATATCAGATATAAGGTAAGGGTAAACTTTTCCAATCTCATTTTTATCCGAGATTGTTTTTTCGTAAGTATTTACAGTGGTTATATTTATCATCCATGTACCTATTTTATAAAAATGGTTTCATGTATGTTTAAAGTTCATTTACCCATTTTAGACTTTTTGTACATGGTATGTAAGGAATCATTCTTTTTTTTACCATACGAGGTACTTTTTGTATTTTCTGACAAAAGTACGGGAAGAATGTTATTTTTAACTTATATGGCATGAATTGATTTTTACGGTTTCATAACGACTTATTTCAATGAAGTTTCCTCTAAAAAATTTTATGACTAATTTCCACAAAATAAGTTTATTTTAATATTGCATGGCATTTTGTGAAAATGAAATGATTTTGAAGAAGAAAGGATATTTTCCTCAAGAATACATTTCAAGTGTTTTATCAAAATCATTTTCCATCTAAGATGACATTATTTCATATGTGTATGTTTCAAGTATAATGTCTCTATGATTTATATGGTTTCACTTCTCTTATGAGGAAATTATATCCATTTGTTTTATATGTATTATGTTATGAAGGGATGATGTTTATGAAACCCATTTTATTCTTTGGGTTATGATGAATGTTTTATGTTTATTTTCTGGAACAAGTAAGAATGATTTCATTATGAGATTGGTGGGACCTATATCTCCCTCTAATGAATTGGGTAATGGTTTATATCTCATGTGATAGACATGGGTGGAACGGTATGTTAATCAAGTTCAGTGTTACAGGACTGAAATGAGGAGTGAACTCGATTCAGAAAGGGACTTTGTCCACTAACATGGTCTTGGTAGCAATGCCTTGGCTACTATGGAAATCATAACATGTGACTAATGGTTTCCACAATTACATGCTTTATTCCAATGCTATTTTATCATGATTGATGATCCATAATGATATATTCCTTACATACTTCCAATATTTATGTCTTTGCCCAAGATTTTGATGTTTAAATTTTATGGTCAAGTTTTTGCATTCAAATGTATATGGATTGTTTTATGTTCTCTATTATTACCCTTACTCAGATTTTGTGCTCACCCTTTTTATGTTTTCTTATCCCCAGGATATAAATAAAGGGTTTAGGTAAGAAAACCAAAAGGGGAAGATCATTATGGGAGATATTGAAGATCTTTCACCATAATTAGAATATTACATTCCAAGATTCCAAAGTCACTAAACTAATACGGTCTTTGGGTGTCTGTTTTTGTCATGTATTATGTTTTCCCCAACAGTAATGTAATGTCTATGTACGTCAAGCTTTGGGCCTCTACAGGGGAGGTGTGTTAGAGCTACTAGTACTGAGTATCATGAAGGAGAAATTGTATAAGGTTCAACTGATTCCAAAATGGATGGATAAGGAACATTTTTATTTCACCCCAAGCTTCCATGGAACATTTCCCTTTGAATAATGCAATAACTTGAATTGTATAAAACATCGAGGTTCTAACACACCGCGACCAATCAAACTACCCAATATGGATAGTAATAACCAATTTTTGAAATTTTATAAATTAGTTTTTGAAATTGGACATCAATTTTGAATTTGGAATATCGAAATTATCTTACGGTAATTTTTTGTATTTTTTAAAAAGATTCATTTTTTGATGAATTGTGAAAAACAATTCATTATTGGTAAAAACAAATATTTTTTTAAAATAATTATTTATTTTATTTAAATTTATTTTTCTCAAAATGGATAAATAATACCTATATATGTTCAATGTATTTCATTAGAGTCATTTTATAATAAGTTTAGATATATAAATATTTTATTTAACTTTTTACCGTCTTTTACCCACCTCCTTGGATCATTTTCAAATTTGTATAAAACATAATTTTACCGCTTCTGTGAGTTCAATTTCTAAAATCTGAGATACATAGTTAATATTAGTAAGTAAAATATTGTTTAATAAGATGAAAATAGTTTCTGGTGAATGGTAACTTTTGACTTTTATTTACCACAATTAAAAGTAAATATGATAATTATGGGTAAAAATAATATCATAATTACCCTAACACATGCCCTAATTCAATTGGATAAGTATAATTCGACCAAAAACAACCTTTGGAATAAAATATGTCCCAATTTGGTCCAGTTGGATTAGATTAGGACATTTATTATTATTTAATTTAAAGAAGTGTAAAAAGAGTTATATTCAAAATTTAATAACTAAATAATTTTTTAAGTCAGATTAACCTCAATATAAATTCTACTATAAATATTAAATAAAAATATAAGAAGATTTTATATAATGGTATTTTATTTATAATTTTTAGACATTAAATAATTTAATTTATTTTTGACACAATGATTAGTTTTAATTACTTTATTAATGAAATATTAAAATAATTGATATTATAAATATCCAATAAATTTAAATTGAGACTTATGAGTAATTACACTAATTTTATAGGTCAATGTGACATGATAGGATTGGTAAAATAAATTTTATTTGAAGTGATAATGTTTTAATGGCTTTCAAAAAAATCAAATACTAAATAGTGTCAAAATTGACGTAATTGAGTTTTTAAAACAAATACTATATTATTAATTGATATAATATTAATAAAAATAAAAGGATAGGAAATAAGATGTATATAAGGTTATATATAACAATAATTAATCACTTGGGTTTATCTGGTAAATTTATAGTAAGTTTATTAACCATATAATATAAAAATACATGGAGACATGGTAAATGTCAATCTATTTTACTAAGAGTTAAATCTAAAAGATAATGTTAATATGGTGATCTAAACCAATACAAAACATATTGGTTGAGTAGTTTTCATACCATCCCCACCTTATCCTCTAGATAAATAAATTTTGATCCTTTAAAATTCGAATATTATTTTATTATAAAATAATACTTCAAGAATTTCCTAAAGTGATTGTAACCTCTCTTATAAACGAAAACCTTTCCGTCTCACAAAATCACACCACCGCAGACATTTGGCCATTCCAACCTCTCCCAAAATATCCTTCCAAAATTAATCCATTTATTTTAGAGGCATTATTTTGATTATAAATCCATCCTATTGATCCCTTTTGATAAAATCTATAGGATGAACCCGAAGAAGAGGTAAATATTTCATCACCTCTTTCAATTTATTTTCTTCCTCCACTTCCTCTATCTTTGTTGTTTACATACCAAAAAAATAAATCAAGTTCCATATTTATACTGTGATGTTATTATATATATATATGTTATAACCATATTCATTATTCTATACAACATATAAATGACAAAGTCACCATATGTGCGTATGTATGGCTTACCGTCTCCACGTCGTGGTTTAGTTTGTTATTCAAACCCGTCATTATTTGGATGGGTATAATAATGAGTATAACAAAAGTAAATAATAAATATAAAATTTTAATTATTTTTTTTATATTATATACCAACCAATTACATATTATTTCTCCATCAATATAATGATATTGTTGCTTATGCGTACGTACAGATTACCGTCTCCACGAACGCGATGAGAATCCTTTCCCCCTCTAAAACATTCAAAAATAAATTTCATTTGATGACTAAAAACAATGTTTATGAAAAAAATATTATTCTGTATATGAATCCAATACATCCTATCAAAAACAAAAAAGTCTTATGTAACCAATCATATAAAGTAAAATGAATAAGTTAACACCTGAAATGATGATACTACTGAAATATTATTAACAAAGCAATATTAGAGGATCATATATGATATCATATTTACGTATATAGATATTTTATAATTTAATAATAGTTATTTAACTATTATACATGAGTTTAATGTTACCTAGACCAAGGAAAAGTTCAAGGGAAGGGTTAATTTCACAATCTTCTTATTATCTGGGGTTTTTTTACCTAAGTATCTACTGTGACATCATTATCATCCAAATCCATTTTTTCTTAAAAATGTATCTCAAAACATTTTAACTATTTACTTGAATATGTGTTAAGGTCATTTATACCCTTATTTGACCTTATATGTTTTGAAATTATTCTTTTCGTCATTTTCCAAACAAGGTACTTTATGAAATTTTGATCAAAATTAAGGTAAGAATGGTTTTTAATGTATACGATGGGTGCAGAATTTTTTCACCTTTATAACATCATTTAAGCTTCCCATACATGATTATAAGAATATTTTCGAAATAAATGTTTTCTTTTATAATTATGTGACTCTTAAATGGTTTCAAAATATAATGAGGTATTTTTTCAAATAGATTTCATTTCATCTATGTCAACATCATTTATTGGATTTCAATCTTTTTTGAAGTTGATTTATTATGATATAAATATTCCATATTGTATTGAAGGTTTTGTGATAAGTTTTACTATGGATGTGTTATTTTTATACCATTCATGGTTTATGGTTAATGTATTGACATTTCATATGCTAGTTTTAGTACGAATGTTTATGTTATGTTTCAACCTTTTCATATGGGCAATGTATTGGACTTAGTATGTGATGGGTGGAGCCCGCTATAGCTCCTTAGTGGATCGGCAGATATCATGAGACAATTAGATGTGGAGTTGGCTAAGGCATTTCCCAATTTGATATATGGTTTTGGCCGAGGCCTAAATCATTTTTATACATCTTGGTCGAGGCCTTGATAAGATGTTTCAGAATTTCTGGCATTATACATTCCCTCATTATGAAAATAATTATGATGGTTTATGTGGTTATTATGAAAGTAGAATAACCATGACTATGTTTTATTATGTAATTATTTACTCATCTCATATTTCTAGAATAAAGTGTTCATGTTTATTAATTATATAAAGGCATGTGTTTTTAATTATTCACCATTCCTAATGTTTATATTATCTTTAACTGTGTTGCTTACCCTTACTGAGCATTTGAGATCACCCCTTTCTTATGTTTCATTACCTATGATATGAAGAAGTTAGTTATAAGTGACTTCTACGAATAATCTAGTTGTCTTTAATGTTTCTAATGGAATAAATTAGTATTGTATTTCTTTTCAAGTTTTAATGTCGAACTTATGTATTTATCTTGTTTCCAATAATACTAAATTGATTGGTCTTTTGAGACATGATTCCTTGTATCATGCCAATGTTATGTAATAAAGCACCAACATTGGGTAACTGGATTCAGGGCATTACAGTTGGTATCAGAGAAAGTTTAGTATAAACCTTGGAAACTATATTTAGAAAAACTATGATTACAGAACAGTACCCTAAGAAAGACTCTGGGGATTAGTATAGAATAACGTTCTAGAATTTTTGTATTGTAGAGATTTCGTTAGTTTTCTAAGAAATAAATCCCTTTCTGGATACGAGCAGGTAGAGGCGGCTCTTGGACAGATGTACCTTGGGGTGAAACCCAAAAACACCTCTTGGAGCTACACACGAACAAGAATTGGTGCACGAAAACTAGCCTTGATACACTATTGGTTATGACACTCTACGAGGATATTATTAGGATAATTCTCATTATCTTTACAAATCATTATGAAGGATTATTGATTATATACCTCCTCAAAGAAACAATTTTAATGATTATGGATTATATCCATAAACTGCTCAATTTATGTTAATTGTTTTACAAGTTCGTATATATTTATTGCAATTCATAAACTAATCTACTGTATGAAATTGTTTAGAAATATCTCCTAGTTGAAGGAATGGAAACTGTATCAACGCACGTAATCCATGTCAGAATTTCATTCCTACTCAAGATAATTATAGTGGAGCTGGTGATGCAACTATTTCAAATCAGTTTATCACCATATTGTGACAACTCACTTAGGTTATGAATAATAATCATACCTTTGTGGAACTCCCTAATCGAAAATGTGGAAGGACAATGATAGACCACTTCATGAGGAAACAACCACCAACTTTAATTGGGAGTAAAATCTATTAGTATCTAAACAATGGAAAAGTTCCTTAGAGAAAATATTTCATGATTTGGGGAGTAGTGAAAGGGACAAAGTATTCATGAATGTTTATTTCCTCACAAAATATGTAGTTCAATGGTGGTCATTGATTCAAAATAAAAAAGAAGATGAAGAATTATCAAACATGGAATGGAGGGTGTTTAAATGGATTTTGTTAGAAAAATACTTTCCATGTGACCATCGAGCAGATATAGAATGACAATTTCTGAGTCTAAGGAAAAATGTGGATAAGAATGTTTCAAAGTATATAGCTAACATTACAAGCATATCAATTCAAGCTGTAGATTATTAGGTAACCCAAGAAGTAAGATATGGTCATTTCTATGACCGTTTAAATCCATTTCTCTATCATGCATTAGTATATGAATTCTTCTCATCATATGAAAATATTGTCTCATGTGATATCAAGTCTGAAAAGGAATTGTCTATGTCTTGCAACATTAAAAAAATGCAAAAGAAAAATATATCTTCTAAACAGTCATGAAAAAGAAATAGGGAAACAGGAAAGAAGGGAATAGTTGAATTACCACACTGTGATAATTATGGAACGAAGCACCCTGGTTCCTGTCTAAAAGGAAACAATGTATTCTACAAATGTGGATTGAAAATCCACATTACTAGTTACTGTAATGGAATGAAAAAAGATACCAATGTTTCATGTTACAATAATAGGTAGATGGGACATTATGCAAATGAATCTTCTAAGAGTCAGGTAAACATACCCCAAAAGGGCTAACCGATCAAGGCCAAGCTTATGTGATCACTACTACTGAGAGTTGGACTTCAATAGAGAATCTACAAACAAAATAAGATGTATTTATTAGTGATAATAAAGAGACATATAGGTCTATAAACTGTGAGTGGATCCATTCCATAGTAGTGAGAAAAGGAAGAGGAAGTAGGTGATCCTCTCTACTAGCAGTGATCCAGATAGAGACAAACCGGGAGTGACCCTTGGGAATGTAGTGAGCTAACCCAAAACACTGTAACGGAAGTGAGCCTTGGAATAGAAGTGATCTATCCAAAAATTTGTATACATCAGTGTTCTTTTAGTGGATTTGGTACATCGGCACATCAACGTTGTATGATCCTTGGACATAGCCCATTGAGGGTGAACCAAGTAAAAATCGTTGTGTCCTGTGAATGCTTTAGTTTTTGTTTATACTGTGCTGCAGGAAAGAGAGAGAAGAGAGTCTCTCTTAACAGTGAGACAAGATTAATAGGGTAATTTGTTTTAATCCGTCACACCCTGATTCACCCCCCCCCCCCTCTCGGGGTATCTAACCTAGTGGACCTATCAATTGGTATCAGAGGCAAAGGATTATATTAGTGGTTCTCTCTCAAATGGAGGTCACTAATCATAATTCAATTCTGATCATCGATTGGAAAAATTTTCAGCTATGGAAGAATCGGATGCAACACTAATTCCAATCTTTGGGAATGGATGTGTTCACAGTAGCAATGCATGGTATAACAGCTAACATCAACAATGGGGATTTATCGGAAGCCGAGCAAAGAGAATTGGATTCCGACGCCAAGGGCATAAATGCATTTGGGAGAGCCCTATCCAATTCTATCTATATGAAGGTGATGTCATGTAAAAAATCAAATTCCCTGTGGGAAAATCATTTGAATAAAAATAAAGAGATACACAGGTCAAAGAGACAAAGCTACAAGTTCTATGGAATAAGTATGAAGATCTGAAAATGAACCTGAATGAGTCTATTGATGGATTCTTTGACATGGTAAATGTTTTTGTGGAAGATATGTGAGGTCTGGGTGAAGCCATTGAATACATAAAAATCATAAAGCACATCCTGAAGAAACATCCACCTCGGTTCAATATGAAGGTTTCAGTACTGGAAGATAATGATCCAAAAGAGATAACATTGGACAATTTCCAATGTACCTTGGTTGCATATGAAATTGGAAATTATGATAACGAGTTTGTGGAAATTGGGAAATATAAAGAAAAGGAATTCAAGTCCATGAAGAAGATCACCATTGAAGATTCTTAGGAAGAAGAAGAGACAGATGAGGTGATGTCATTCCTCTCCTCAAATGTTCAAGGTGGAAAAGGAAAGTTTAAATGGAATCTTTCACTGGCCTGTTTTTGATGTGGAAAGGTTAGTCATCTTGAAAAATGATGTCCCAAAAAGTGCCAAGAATTTGATGATGTCGACGAAGTCAAAATTCCCAAGAAGAAGTCGTCAGTATATGTGAAAGGGATGAAACAGTTCAAGAGAAATTTCTTCAAGAAGGAGAATATTCATTTATAGGAAATAGACAGTTCAGATGAGTCTGAAGCAGAGGATGTTGAGGAGATAAATAACTGCAATGATCGAGGAGAAAATGATATGGTGGTAGTTCTCGGTAGTTCTCAGCAGAAGAATGAAACCAAAGGTGATGAAGAAGAAGAAGAAGTTGAAGGAAGAATAGATATGCAAGCTGAGTTAGAGGCTGCTCTTGAGGAGATAGATGTTTGGTGAGCCTAAATAATGAAAGATAGAAAAGTTTTCCTTGATGCCAAACTCAATATGCAGTAGCAGGAAAAAGTGAAGTCTGAGTTGATGGAAGAAATTGAGAAACACAAGTAATCAACACCAGAGATCTCAGAATCAATTAGTGAGTATAAAAACAAGATTGAGGAAAAAAATGGATATCGATGGATTAAAAAACAAAAGGAAAGATCACGTCAAGCATATTGAAGAGAATGAATAGGAAGTTGTCAGTCTGGAGAGAAAAGATATAGACCAGGAAAAACCTTTGATTCCCAACACATTCCTGGGAAAGCAGGTCATTCAGATGACTGAAAGGATGAAATAGGATCCTAGTAGTTCATCAGGAAAGAAGAAGCAATTGAGCTCAGACTTTATGGTTGATTCAAGGATTGATCAGAAACAAGAACCTATAAAAATTGATGTCATACCACAACCTCCCATCCCGAGGTTGAAGGTTGATTTGGGCACAATGCAGAATCAGAATATTCAGAGATCCCAATGGGAGACTCATAGTATGGAAGTAACACAAAATAATTCACCTTATATCAGGTTTTATTTTTGTGGAAATATGGGACATTCACAGTATGTGTGTTCTATAGCCAAAAGATATTGAAGGGAACAAGAACAAAGGTTGCAGCCAAATAGAGAACAATTCTCTAAAGAATATTTTGAAGGATGATGCTTTTAGCGCAGTTGATTTGGGCACATGGTTAGGTACTACACTTCGACCACACATAGGAATGTGCCAAAGCAGAATCAAAATGCTCACAGGTAGTAGATCAATAAACCAACAGGTGATTTGAAAATGTAGAATAGATTTTTAGATTTTCAAGATAAATCATGTCCATCATACTCCGATTAATAACAAAAGTCTCAATCAATTACAAGCATGAAGGCAATAATATGGACCCAAAATAAGAAGGATAAAAGGTTGTGGTGGTATAAATTTCCCTTAAAGCATCAAATCGCTCTGGTGTGCTGGATCCTTGAAAGTGGTTGCACATCTCATATGATAGGTAATAAGAAACTTGTTACAGGTGTAAAATATGATAAAGAAGGAATTTCAAGTTTTAAATTATGAAGGCCTGAAGATTATTGGTGCATGAAAGGCCAAGTTTGGGGCAAAGAGATGATATGTGCTGATGTCTTAGTAGTAGAAGGCCTCAGTCACAATTTTCTCAGCATCATTCAGCTACGTGACTCGGGAAATTCAATAAGGTTTACTAAGAAGATGCGTGTTGTAAAAGGAAGAGATAGAGCAGTTGTTCTATAGGGAAAAATAAAAATGGTAAATCTATACCTGGTAAGTGGAGAAGAATATATGTGTTTTCTATCCAAAGTGGAATAAAACAAGTAGTGGCATAAATCATTTGGTCATCTTTTCCAACCATCCCTGGATGATATGGTAAAGTGTGAAGCAGAAAGAGACCTCCCTATGCTATCACGTGATCGTACACATATGTGTGACACCTGACAACAATGGAAGATCATCATAAATACGTACAAAGAGAAGGAAAAGAAGTTGAAAAGAATACTTGAATTGGGGCATGATGATGTATGTGGACCTATTTCACCAAGATCCATTGATTAGAAGAGGTATTACATTTTTTTCATTAATGACTATAGAAGAACGGAATGAGAATTTTTTATTTACTATAAGTATGATGTGTTTAGCTGCTTAAAACAGTACCGAAGGGAATCTGAAAGGATGCTTGGACAGAAAATTATAAAGTTTCATACCGAAAATGGTACGGAATTCACAAATAGTATGGTGGAAGAGTATCTTGAGAAACATGAGATAAGGAATCAAGTTTCTTCAGTAAGAAATCCCCAAGAGAATGGAGTGGTTGAAAAGAGAAATAAGATCATCAACAACATGGCCAGAAAATGCTTATCGAAAAAGACCTACCAGTGATGTTTTGGAAGGAAGTATTATTGATATCAGTCTACATTTCTAATAAAGATTTGTTGTATTTGATGGAAGGAAAGACTCCGTATGAAATGTGGTACAGAAAGAAGCCAATAGTGAAATACTTTCAAATATTTGGAAGTAAGTGCTTCATTCTCAAATAAATAAAAGCATATGAAGTTAGAATTAAGTGATGATGAGGTAATATTCCTGGGCTACTCAGGAAAAAGAAAAGCATAAAAATTCTTTAGGAAGAGGCTGGAAAAAGTAATTGAGATAAATGATGTCACTATTGTGGAAAATTCAGTGAATATTAAATAGAACATTGAGCAGTTTCTTCATAAAAGTGATGAAGAGGAAAATAACACAGCAGGAGCAGAAGTGTAAGATGCAGCCTCAGAAGAACTCACTGATGATGAACAAGGAAGTGTCATGTTTGTGTCTTCCTGGAAGCCAAAGAGTCGATCTAAAATTGACAGGTCGAATGTCATTGGTGATCAGTCAAATCTAGTTCAGACAGGAAGAATGAAATCACTACAGCAAACATCTTTACTATCACTGGTTGAGCAAAAATTCTTTCCTGATATAGCTGAAGATGGAAACTATATTCATGCAATGAATGAAGAGCTAGATCAGATTGAGAAGAATTAGACATGGGAGATTGTTTCGAGGCCAACCGATAAGAATGTCATTGATACTAAATGGGTCCATCTCAAAAAAATGAATGAAGATGTCATAATGATTCGGAACAAAGCATGTCTAGTGTGAAAGGGGTACTCCCAGATAGAGGGAATAGATGTTGATGAGACATTTGCACCAGTTGTGATACTATAGAAAATTACATTATTTTTATCCACAGTAGTCCAAATAAATTTCAAAGTATTCTAGATGGATGTCAAATCTGCATTCTTGAATGGGGTTCTAGTAACGGAAGTGTATATTCAGCAGCCATATGATTTTCTTGTTAATGAGGATTAGAAAAAGGTTTGCAGACTGAAGAAGGCATTGTATGGGATGAAACAAGCACCAAGATCATGGTACTCAATTCTTGATCAGTACTTGAAAAAACATTGTTTCTAGCATGGGGGAGTTGATTACAATATCTATTGCAACAACAATAGTAATAAAAGGATGATGGTGTTGGTTTATCTCTATGAAATAATATTTGGAGGATCAAATGAAGCATAGGGTAGAGAGTTTTCCAAATTCATAAAAGTGAGATTGAAATGTCAATGATTGCAGAGATAACGTTTTTCCTTGGTCTACAGGTGACACAAGGAAGTAATTGAACATTCATTTCCCAATCCAAATATGCCAAGAGGTTTTGAAAAGGTTTTAAATGGAAAATACCAAGGGGATGAATACTTCAGTTGCTACCTGGTTGAAACTATCCAAAGATGAGGATGGAAATGCAGTTAATATCATAGAATATAGGCAAATTATTGGAAGTTTGTTGTATTTGATGTAACAAGTCATAACATTGTATTAACCACATGACAAGAAGTTAGATATCAAAGTAATCCCATGGAATGACACATGATTTTAGTAAAAAGAATACTTCGTTATATCAAGGGCATGGAGGACATCTTCTTGACATATAATGAAAAATATCAAACAGAGTTATTAGGATATAATGATGCAGACATGACCAGTTCAACGAATGATAGGAAACCAAATTCAGGTGGTGCTTTCTATCTTGGTGGATTGTGTATTTCCTAGCTAATCAAGGAGAAATATTGCATTTCATTGAGCACTGCAGAGTCTGAGTATATTGCGGTCACTCAAGAATTCACGCAGTTATTGTGGATGAAGAAACGACATGATGATATGGGAGTTGAAGTGAAGTCTTCGATTGGAATCCAGTGTGATAACTCAAGTTCTATAAATCTTAGAAAAAATATCATCCATAATTCAAGGACGAAGAACATTGAGATGAAGTATCATTTTATCAAGGAGAATGTAGACCAGGGAATCTTAAAGTGAGAATTTTTTCTTACGGAGCTATAGGTTGCAGACATTATGAAAAAGACCTTACCCAAGGAAGCGTTTGAAAGGCATTGACTGGATCTGGGAGTTTAGTCAACTCCCCGCACTTAAACAAGTGTGAATGTGGAACCCCCCTCTCCCAGAGGTATGATGTTTTCCCTTAATGTGCTGATATGTGTTCTCTACTCTATTATAGACTGCAAAGGAGTGACCATTGGGTTCGTTGTCAAAGGGGGAGAAAATATTTATTGTTCAAGGGGGAAACAATGTACCTATTTGAGAAATCATGAAAGATATATGGAGAAGCTAATAGGTGGAGCATCCTGATAGGTGGAGTTGAAGCTGGTTCAATGTGCTTAGACCGAGCTTAGCTTGGACAACACAGGAAATAATGCTGAAGAGGATTTGAAGCTGACAAGAGTTCAAGCTGTGAGCAGAAAGGGGGAGAGGATCAAATATGAAGATTCTATAAGTGATCGATCAAGGAATAGATATCATGACAGCTGAGGATTGTGATAAACTCATAAGAGTGGTGTTGGAATATGGTAAGAATTTTTTCCAAAAATTGGTATCAGTTTGGAATCAACAGAGGGTGTCAGAGTTTAAGTGATTCATTGATGAACTTTTCATTTACTCTTTTTTCTCACGCCGATCATTGCTCATATGTGCTTAGAGTATGTGATGAGTAAATCCTTGATCGCTATCGAAATCACAATATGCGAATTTTGGATGAAGAATTAACGATGTATCCTTTTAAGGAAGTTTTTCCAAAAAACCCAAAGGGGGAGATTGTTGGGAAAAAAATCCCTCAAGGCATCATTGAAGCATTTATGAGCTGATTGTGTTTGTTGGAAAAGTGGGCCTCCGTGTTGGGTTTGTTGACAAATAAATCCATGACGTAAAATTTTTTTGAAAAAGAGGATTTCATGTCGGAAAGTCATGTTTAAGGGATGTTTATAATGATCCATGATTGATTCATGAAATTCTACAAAGGAATAGTTGATCTAGAGGTAGTTAAAAAAGAGCAGATACAAGGTGGTTTCGTTTTCCAGTGTTTGCCAATTTTTTGGACATCAAAATTGACAAATGGAGAAAAGTGTTTTTCGAAATGGGACTTGGAACTTATGTCTTGGAGTCTTGGAAATGTGCGCTCTATATGTTTTTCAATATTAGAACAAAAAAATATGGCAAAGGAAAAAAGGGACGCTCATGTTTTGGGTTTGGTCATGCAAGTGACTAGGGCGACAAAGACTAGGACAGATGGACTTGTGCGCTGAGAAGAAACTTTCACGTTAGATCTCAGGGCATCGAAATGCCTATAAATAGATGTAAAAACCTACACATTAAGTATAGAGTTCAACACTTGGAGAAAATCAGAGCTCCTGTTGCCCAGGTGTAGTGGTCATGGAAGTGATGGTGTGGTCACGCAAGTATAAAAGAATTCAGAAGTTGTGCGCCAGTTGATTGTTGCGTGACCTATGTAGTTTGGGCATGAAAGGGTGTGAGTTTCACAAGTTTAGAGTTGAAGAAGGGGGTGTTGATCAGGTGGTTGGGTGACACTTGCGCTCCAGGTTTTGAAAAGGTGCGATAGTTGATGGTTGCACGTCAGAATTTGTTTGGGCGTAAAAGGGTGTGAGTCGCACAAGTTTGGAGTTCAACAAGTGAGTGTCACGCAAGTGTTTGAGGTAAACATGCACGCTGGTTTGAACTTGCATGTCGGAACTTGCGTGCCGGATTGGAGAAGGGCTCTAGGTTTGGTTGAAGCACGATAGTCATTATAGGGGGGACGTGAAAGCTGGAAGATTGTCTGATACCTTCGGCGCAAAGTGAGACTCATCTATGGGTGAAACTTGGACTTCAACAGAGCATATACAAACAACAGAGGATGTATTCATTAGTGATAATTAAAAGACCTACATTTCTATAAACTATGACTGGATCCTTTCCATAGTAGTGTGCAAAGGAAGAGGAAGAAGGCGATCCTCTCCCCCGGTAGTGAGACAGAGAGTGAGAAACATGGAGTGACCCTTGGCAAAGCAGTGAGCTGACCCAAAACATTGTAAATTCAGTGAGCCTGGGAATAGAAGTGATCTATCCCAAACATTGTAAACATCAGTGTGATTTTAGTGGATTTGGTTCATTGTCACATCACCGATGTATGCTCCTTGGACGTAGCGCAGTGAGGGTGAACGAAGTAAAAATCACTGTGTCATGTGTATGGTTTACTTTTTGTTTATATTGTGCTATAGGAAAGAGAGAGAAGAGATTCTTCCTTAACAGTCAGAAAATATCAATAGGGGAAGTTGTTTTAATCTTTCATACTCTGATTCACCCCCCCCCCCTCTCAGGGTATCTAACCTAGTGGACCTAATAATTCTCGAATAGAGGACATACGTATTGTTCAAGAGTATGTTGATGTGTTTCCAGAGGATTTAACTGGACATCCTCCATAACAAAAAATTGAGTTTTCCATTGCTTTAATGCCTGGTTCAAGGCCCATATCGAAGACCCCTTATATAATGGCCAGTGTGGAATTACTGGAACTAAACAAAAAACTAGAGTAATTGAGTGATAAAATAATTTTTTCACCATAGTGTTTATCCATGGGGATCCCCTGTCCTTTTTTTTAAAAGAAAGAAAAATATATGAAGTAGTGCATTAACCACAGGGAGATCAATGCTATAACAATATAGAATAAGTATCCCCTACCTCACATTGATGATTTATTATGCCAACATCATGGAGAACAATAATTTCCATTGATTGAACTTAGATCTGGATATCATCAGCTGTGTACGAAGAAGGAAGACTTTTTTTTGAAAACAACATTTCAAACTAGGTACGAGCTTTATGAGTTTACAGAAATGACTTTTGGATTAAATAATGCACCTTCTATCATTATGGATCTAATGAATATATTTTTCAAGGAATATCTTGATGAAATTATAGGGGTATTTGTTGATGATATCTAGGTAAACTCCAAATGCTACTATGGTCATGAAAATAATTTCCTCATTATTCTAAATACTCTTAGAATAAATGAATTATATGGGATGTTTAGAATGTGTGAATTCCAGATTCAGGATATTTCTTTTCTTGAACATATTTTCTCTAAGGATAGAATATCTATTGATCCTTCAACGACCAAAACAATCAAAGAATGTCCCGAACTGATGTGTATATCTGAGGTATGTAGTTTTATTGGTTTAGATGTTTATTATCGACATTTCGTCCAAAATATTTCCTGGTTGGTTAACCCATTAACCATGCTCACAAATAAAGGGGTTAAAATTTAATGGAAAAAAGAATGTGAGGAACGTTTTGAGAAGCTTAATAGAATATTAGTTAATTATTTTATCTTGACTCTACCATCAGGGAATGATGGTGTTGTTATTATAAGTGATGATTCAATGAAAGGACTAGGTTGTGTCCTTATGCAGAATGATAGAGTTAGTTCCTATGCATCATGATAGATAAAAATTAATGAGAAAAACTATCCTACTCATGATATTGAGTTAGAAGCTGTAATCGTTTCTCTGATGATAAGGAGACACTATATATGTGGTAAAAAATGTGATATTTATAGTGATCAAAAGCGTTTGAAGTATATTTTCTCATAGAATGAAATCAACATGGGATAAAGTCGATGTCTTGAAGTACACAAGAATTTTGATTTTACTATACAATACCACCCGAGGAAGGAAAATAAGTTGGAATATGCATTGATTACAAAAGACTTTAGAGTTTTGAAAAAGGTGAGAGTTTAAAGAGATCCTATTTTTATTGATGTAGTGAAGATGTATATGGGAATAACAATGGAAGGTGAAAAAAAATCATTACTTTTTCAAATGACTACTAAACCATCTTTTCTAGGAAGGTTAAAGTGATCTCAGACTGATGATGAGGACTTTCAAAATATGATTAAAGCTGTAAATGATGGGAGATTGAGTAACTTCATATATGAAAATGGAATATTGAAATTTGGGAAGAGACTTTGAGTTCCTAGTTTACCTAAGCTAAAAAGGGAAATTTTGGATGATTCATATAGCTCTAATGTCTCTATAAACCCGGGGAACACAAAGATGTATATATAAAAAAAGAAGAATTTTTAGTGGGACAACATGAAGAGGGAGATTTACAATTTTGTTTCAAAATGTATGGTTTTTCAAAAAGTGAAAGCTGGAAGGAAACAACCTGGAGAAGTCATAGAACCTCTTCCCATACCTGAGTGGAAATGTGATAATATTATGATGGACTTTGTCATGGGGCTACCAAAGACTCCTATAAGGAATGATGAAATATTGGTCATTGTTGATCGTCTTACCATGTCAGCACATTTTCTTGCTCTCTGAAAAGATTTACTACTTCAACGTTTAACAATACTATATATTAATGAAGTTATAAGACGTCATGGAGTACCCCTATCGATTGGTTTTGATATTGATCCTATTTTTAAATAAATATTATGGAAAGTTAATCAAAAATCCCTGGATACAGAACTTCTTTTGGGCACTTCCTACCACCCTCAAACTGATGGACATTCTGAATGGACTATTCAAACCTTAGAATACATGTTGAGATCTTACTCACTGGACATTCATGGTATGTGGGATCAATATTTACCTATGGTATAATTTTACTATAAAAATAGCTTCCATTAAAGTATTTATATGTCACGATATGAATCATTATACAGAAGGAGATGTCGCACACCAACTTGTTGGGATGATGTTGGTGAAAGAATACATGTAGTCCCAGAAATTTTTGAGGAAACAACAGAAAAAGTGAATATCATCTAAACACACATCAAAGCAGCTCAATGTAGGCAAAAGAGATATGCCGATAACCAAAGAAAGGATTTGTAATTTCAAGTAGGAGATCTTGTTTTATTTCAGGTATCTCCATGGAAGGGTGTATAATGTTTTGGTAAAAGGGGTAAATTGGGTCCTAGGTACAATGGACCTTTCTAAATTCTAGAATGAATTGGAGTTATAGGTTATCGTTTGGAAATTCCCCCAAGTATCTCCAAGGATGATGATGTGTTCCACCTATCACTGTTGATAAAATACATGCCCAACCAAACGCATGTACTCAATTTTTAGAAAATTGAACTGGAACCTGATTTGTCTTATTGTGAAGAGCCTGTCAAAATTATTGATACTAGGGAACAGGTACTGAGAAAATGGATGACTCTTCTGGTAAGATTTCAATAGAGAAACCATAATATTAAAGAGTCAATGTGGGAACCATAGGAACTTATGATGAAGAACTCCCCGATTCATTTTTGCGGTAGTATTTTAGAAAATTCGAGGACAAAATTATTTGAAAGAGGGAAAAATGTAACACCCCAAACTTCCACAGTATGCTTCCCATTGAATAATTTAATAGCTCGCATTGTACGCAACTTCGAGGTTCTAACACACCGTGACCAATCAAACTAGCCATTATGAATAATAATACCAACTTTTTGAAATTTTATAAATTTTATATTTCAAAATTTACTTCACTTCTGAATTCGGAATATCGAAATTAGCTTAGGGAGAATTTTTGTTATTTTGTTTGAAAACATTCAATTTTTTATGAGTAGTTAAAAACAATGAGTTATTGTTAAAAAAATATTTTTATTTAAATAATTATGAATTTTATTTAAATTTATTTTTGGTCGAAATAGATACATAATACATATATATGTAAAATTTAATTCATTTTAGTAATTTTATAATAAGATTAGATATTTAAAAAATTTATTGAACTTTTTACCGTCTTTTACCTACCACTTAAGAGCATTTTTAAATTTGCAAAAAACATAATTTTACCGCTTCTGTGAGATTAATTTCAATAATTTGAGGGGCACAGTTAATATTAGTAAGTAAAATGTGGTTCAATAAGAAGAAAATAACTTTTGGTGAATAGTATCTTCTGATATTTATTCACCACCGTTAAAAGTAAATAATGTAATTAAGGGTTAAAATTAAATCATAATTATGCAAACACATGTATTAATTACATTGGATAAGTATAATTAGACCAAAAACAACCTTATGAATAAAATATGACCCTCTTTGGTCCACATGGATTAGATTAGGACATTTAGTATTATTTTATTTAAAGAATAGTTAACAAAGTTAAATTCAATGTTTAATAACTAAATCAATTTTAATATAAGGTTACACACAATATAAATTAAACTATAAATATTCTTTATAAAGTTAAAATAATATTATACATAATGGTATTTTATTTATAATTTTAAGACATTAAATAATTTAATTTATTTATAACACAATGATGATGCATTAGTTATATTATTACTGAAATATTAAAATAATTGATATTATAAATATCCAAATAAATGTAATTTTATAATTTTGATGAATTAAAATAATTTTCTAGGTTAATATGAAATTTTATAGATGGTTAAATAAATGTTATTCTAAGTGATAATGTTTTAATTACTTCCAAAAAAATGAAATACTAAAAAGTTTCAAAATTGACATAATTGATTTTTTAAAATAAATACTATATTATAAATTTATATATTATTCATAAAAATATAAGGATTGGAAAAAAGACTTATATAAGGTTCTATATATTAATTATGGACCAATTGGGTATTTCTTCCCAGTTTATAGTATGTTTATTAACTATATAATATAAAAATACAAAGAGACATTGTAAATGTCAAACTATTTAACTAAGTGTTAAATCTAAAAGATAATGTTAATGTGGTAAAATAAACTAGTATAAACCTACTGGTTGAGAGTTTTTTGACCCATCCCCACCTTATCCTCTAAATAAATCATTTTTTATCCATTACAAACCAAAAAAGATTTTATTATTAAATAATATTTTATGGTTTTCCAAAAGTGAGCCTCACCTCTCTTATAAAAGCTCAATTCCCCTTCTCTCAAAATCACACATCCAAATCCATTTTTATCGGCCAATATCTTCCTAAATATCCTCACAAATTTCCTCTCTTCATCCTAGAGGCCTTCAATTGTTCATAAATCCAACCTATGGATCCCTTTTGATAAAATCAAATGGAAGAACCCGAAGATGAGGTAAATATTCCATCACCTCTTTCAAGTTATTTTCTTCATCCACATCCTCTTTATTTGTTGTTTCCATAAAAATATAAAAAATCTAATTACTTCTACATAGTGTGAGGTTATTATAAATATAGTACAACCATATTCATTATTTTATCCATCTTATAAATGACAAAGTCATCGTACGTGCATACGTATGGCTTACCGACTCAACGTCGTGGTGTAGATTGTTATTAGAACACTTAATTATTTGGATGGATATAATAACAAGTTTAAATAATGTAAATAATCAATATACCATGTAATTATTATTTATATACAAAATACCATCCAATTACATACAATTTCTCCATCAATATAATGATATTTTCACTCATGCATACGTACGTATTACTGTCTTCCCGAACACGATGAGATTCATTTACCCATCGTAACCATTCAAGTATAATTTTCATTTGATGACTAAAAATAATGTTTTTAAACATGATATCATTATGTATTTGAATTATACAAATCTTATCCATAACAAACATGGCTTACGTAACCAAGAATATAAAGGTAAACGAATTATCTAACACCCAAAACGATGATACTTCTTAAATATTATTAGAAAATAAATATTAGAGGATCGTATATGATATCATATTTATGTATATAATTCTTATATAATTTAATAACAGTCATTTAACTATTATATAGGAGGTTAGCATACCCTTGACCTATGAAAAGTACAAGGTAAGAGTTAATTTCACAATCTCTTTATCATCTGAGGTTGTTTTTATGTATGTATCTACTGGGACCTCTTTATCATTCACATCCATGTTTTCATTAAAATGTATTTCCAAACTTTTTTAATAATACTAGACTATGGTTTAATGTAATTTATACCCTTCTTTGACCTTATATGTTTTGTAATGAATCTTTCCGTCATTTTCCAAATAATGTACTTTATGACCTTTTTGACAAAATTATGGTAAGAATGTTTTTATAACATATACAGTTGGTGTAGCTATTTTCCTCTGTTATAATATCATCAATGATTCCCTTAAAATATTATTAGAATATTTTTAAAATAAATGTTTTCTTTTATAATTATGTGACTCATAAATGATTTCAAAATTGAAATAGTTATTTCTTTCAAATAGTTTTCATTTCATCTATGTCAACATCCTTTGATTTATTATAAAATTTTTTGAAGTTGATTTATTATTATAAAAATCATCTATATTATATTGATGGTTTTTTGATATGTTTGACTGTGGATGTTTTATTTTTATACAATTCATGGTTTATGGTTAAAGTATTGAAATTACGTATTCTATTTTTAATACAAATGTTTATGTTATGTTTCAAAAAATTTATATGATTAATGTATTGGACATTGTATGTGATGGTTTGAGCCCATTATAGCTCCTAGGTGCATTGGAAGGTCTCATGGGACAATTTGATGTGGAATTGTTCGAGGCCTTTCCCAATTTGATATACGGTTTTGGTGGAGGTCTAAATCCTTTTTAGACGTCTTGGTCGAGGCAATGAGAATATATTTCAGAATGTACGACATTATACATTCCCACACAATGAAAATTAAAATTATGGTTTATGTGATTATTCGACTAGTATAATACCCATGACTATGTTTTATTATGGAATTATTTACTCAACTAATATTCCTATAACAATGTGTTCTTGTTTATTATTTGTAAAGTCATTAGTTTTTAATTATTTACCATGATTAATGTTAATGTTATCTTCCACTGTATTTCTTACCCTTACTGAGTGTTTGAGGTCACCCTTTTCTTATGTTTCATTGTCCCATGATATGATGATTTTAGTAATGAGTGAATTTCGTGCATTATCTAGTAGGTTTGGATGTTTCTAATGAAATAAATTAGTGTGGTATTTCTTTTCAAGTTGTATTGTTGAACATATGTATTTATCTTGTTTCCAAAAAAACTAAACTGATTGGTCTTTAGGGGTGTGATTCATTATATCATTCCACTGTAATGTAATAAATCACTGACTCTAGGTAATTGGGGTTGAGGCATTATAAAGGTAGGATTGGGTCAGATGATGATCAATTATGATGATTTATAGGGTTTATAAAGGGTGATCATTTGTCCCAGAAGGTGTTTCCTATATTGGGTCACCATTTTATTCAAATATAAGGAATGTTGGAACTTATGTTTCGTGAATATTTTTGGGATGTCGATAGAATCGGTTTGGTGGAATATCATCTGGATCTTCCATATCAGTACAATTGTGTGCACATTTTTCTTCTTATGTCACATCTTTGACAATTTATCCTGAACCATTATCATGTGATTGATGTTGTTGATGTTAATATTGAGACTAAGGAATCATTTTAGAAGAATCTAATATATGTGTTCGTACAAAATGAGGACATGATATGGGGAAATACCATGTTGATAGTTTTAGTATTGTTGAAATATGGGCATGTTCGGGAGGAGTCATGGGTGAGAGAAGTATATATGTCTGCACTATGGACCGATCCTTTTTCTCAGAATCATAAAGATATTTGGGAGTACATCTATATGAATAGATATTTTAATGTGAGGATATTGTATGATCCCAACCTTTTCTAGAGATGTATAAGGAATGATTTCAGGTTCTCTTTATCATATTTGGTATAACATTGGTGGGTTTTTATCAGGGTGTTTCTGGTAAATATTTTGAAATTTGGAAGGAAAATATGCATTTGTTTGGTTAGGGCATGGTTTTCTCAAACCATTCACATACCCCCAATAGACCATGAAACCTGAAGAATAAAGGTATTTTATGGTTGGATCAAATTTTTTCAAACTATGAATTTTCTTAGTAGTAAGAGTGTGACCCCTAAGAGAGGCAGATGGTTTGGAAAACTATGTGCCCCAGCCTAGGAAATCATGAGTACATTATTATTTTTCTCAAAAAATTATTTTAAATTTGAAAACCCTCTAGTTATTACCTGTAATATCACTTATTTAGTATAATAATTATTCCTTCATATTTTGAGGCTCTATGATAGATTCCATAGGCTTAAAAAATTTCTAAATTAAATGAAGATTCATTTGATGGATCTGCACCTCCCCTTCCATGTGATCTCTTCACAATTGTATTCCTATCTCTCTTGTCTCACATTTTGGATCAAGAGGATAATTTTTTATCTATTAGAATAAATTTATGTCTAGTTTTTTATATATCTTAATCCATATATCATGGATATTGGTTTTTTTCTAGATCTCATTCATTATTTTTCAATTTAACATTTCGATTTTATTTGGTAGTTTTTTATTATAGAATTATAATCATCAATCTTGAGGTTTGTGGTATAAAATGAAAAAACCATTCAATAGATTATATTTGTTTGTATGGAATTCTGGTTAGAAATTTCCATGTTTCGAAATCACATATTGAATTAGATTAATTAATTGGTTAATTAATTAATGGAAGGATTTGATTCTGAAATGAATGGAATATTTGGATTATGGAATTGAAAAATTAAATGGGATTATTAAATTGATTAATTTTTGAGATATGGAATTTATCAATAATTGAAACAATTGGGTAGTTATATTAACCTTGAAGGGTTAATGGTTTATGTGGATAAATGTTGACTGATGGTTTAATGGTGAATATGTCATATTATTCCTTGTGATTAATGTAAATGATTATGACTGAATTTATAACTGAGATGGTATATCATGATTTGAAATGTAGATTATAGGGTTAATTTTGTTTTAACTTGTTAAATTTTATATGTGTGATATATGTGTTTGATTCAAAAAATGGGAATCGGACTTGGGTTAACTCTATAAATACCCATGAGGTGATGGAAATGTCATTCTAGGACCAAATGAATGAATATGGATATTATTGTATGGGATGACGAATGGTTCTCTAAATACCCCTGAGGTGTGTGACATGGAATGATGCTTCAAATACCCACAATGTGCTAGACATGGTTATCTACACCCATGAGATTGGATCCGAAATATCATTCTAAATTGAAATGCCAAGAATTGAAATTGAATGGATAATGAAATCCCATGTAATACTGAATTGTGATTACCCTATGAGATATGGATCAGATTCTGGTAAGGGGTGAAGTAGGTATTGATGGTATGGGTGTTATCATAAACCTGTGGAAGTGGAAGTGGTTATATAAGTAATAATTGAATATTAAAACGGTTTACATTATTTATTGTACATTATTAATTAAACCACTACATACAATGGTGTTGGATGAATTTTTATGTACCATTCATTAGTGGTATCCTAAATAGTTGTACTCACACCACACATGAACTTCCAGATTGGTACGAAATAGACATCATGTGTGCAGGACATGATAAGGTCAACATCGCTGTTCTTGATGGATGGGTAGGGATGGATAGTGGATGAGGGACATGACTTAGTGTTGGGAAATGTATAGGAGTTATCAGTTCCATTATTTATAGATTTTTATTTTGATAGATGACATATATTATGATATTAAATATAAATTTATTATCTTTTTTTATTGTATAATGTAATGGTTTAGTATGTGATATTGTGTTGTCCATGTTATTGTATTATTTCGGTTGTTTATTTTCGTTAGTTGGTTATTTATTTATGTATTTCCCATATTTGGTTGTTTTTAAGAAGAGGGTATAGTGTCTCCTTGGTATCAATATTAGAACCTATCTTCTACCATATGTCCTCTGGCATACGGGGTGGTGCACCTTAGGTAATGTGATATATTGGATTGGGACACCGATGTGTGTAACAATTGGGCCCTTGTGAGAGCACAGACACCCCGCCATAACATGGTCATCGTGTCATGGCCCACCAAGTACCACCAATTCCCCCGCATACATGTGTTCCCCACCCTAGGGCCCACCCATATTCCTGAATAGGTCATCTGACTAATGAAAGTCCCCACATGCCAATACATGTCCTTTGAAGTGTGTGTTTTTCCTCACTCACACACACCATGGGAAAATTCCTAGAAGGTCACCGATCCTGATCACTACTCCATGAAAAACACGCTTAATTGTAGAGTTCTAATCAAGAATGCTCCCAAAAAGGAAGGTGCACCTTATTGACATGAGCCATAAAATTTAGTCATTTAACCCTTTATTATTTGGGGGTGTTACAATCACCCCCTACAGAAAAATTTCCTCATTATGGGCCCTACATCTCAACCCAGGCTGTGCAACACACTTAAGGTAGGGTACCACCTCTGATTTCAAATGTGGAAATTGGGCCCCAGTGACAGCACAACCACCCCTCCATAACATGGTTGTATGGTCCTGGCCAACCAGATAACACCAATTTCCCCACAGACATGTGGTACACACCCTAGGGCCCACCCACATGCTTGAATGGGTCATCTGATTAATTAATGTCCCCACAGGCCAACACATGCCATTTCTAGTGTGATTTTGTCCTCACTCAGACACACAATGGGAAACATCTCAACAATTCACCCATCCTGATCACTAATCCCAGTCATACACTCTTAGTAGTGGAGTTCTAATCAGGTAGCCTCTCAAAAAAAGAAGGCACACATTATTGAAATGAGCTATATCATTTAGTCATTTAACCCTTTATCATTTGGGGGTGTTATAGTGTGTGTCATAGAGTTTATAATGTTAACATTTATAAGAATATAGACTATCATGGAATGGTATTTTGATTTTATATATAATATTATAATTTCATCAAATTTATACTTTTGACTCAAAAATATATGTCGTTATTAAAACTGAGAAATTCATATTTTAAATAAAATAACTACAGATAAAACATTAAAATGAATTACACCCCTTATCTTATAAAATCTTCCCATATTCTAATTCAACAAATTTTGAATATATTTGAAATATTTTTCATAGCCTTTCATAAAAATTTTATACTATTTCACCCCATTTTGTTTATGATAAAATTAATAAGAGTTATAATGTATAACTAAACTACTATGGAAAATAATATACCAAAAATTATTCCAAATAACATAAAAAAAAATTAATAAATTTATTCATATAAAAACATATAAAATGATAATAATTAATATTATAAATGGATGAATGTTTGTAGAAATATATAATGATGAACATTCATCCAATATATGCCTTCATAAACTATTAAGTATGTTTTATTTTAAAAAATCTAGAGCATAAAAATGTCAATCATTTCATAAAAATATTACTATGATAATTTTAATCTTTTTCTCATCCTCATATTATTTTTCCAATTGAAAAATGAATTTGTTTTTTTTTTCAATAAATCATTTTCTAGAAAATAATTCTTATTTTTTTCAAACATATCATTTTTACAGTCAGAAATAAATTTCATCATCATTGATACTTTATATTCTAATGATATTATCTTCATCCCTAGGTTATATATCACATTATATTTTGATATTGTGAAATATTTTGAATTTTTTATTTCCCATGATCTATAAAAAATCAGAATTTATTATGATAATTAATTATGAATTTTTTTTAGCTTCATATTACATTAATTTTTGAGCATAAAAATTATATCACATTCGATGTGTTTTATCCACTAGATCAAACTTTTAATGTTTATTATATACTCTATTGATTTTCTATAAAAATACTTAATATATGACTCTTTATAAAATACAATATCACAAATAATATTAATCAATGAGATGTTTCACATACATATGATTTTTCAGGGATGTATTGAAATGTTTTATTATTATCAGAAAATAAATTCATTATCCCTATGAGTGTATCGATTAATTCATTGACATAATTCATTTACATCTCTATTTTTATTCATTATTGTGTGTTGAGAAATAAATTTTTATTTTATAGAAATATTATGACTTGTTGGATAAATATGCCTAGTTGGTCAATGATATTATCTTCTTTTATCAGGTTCATTTTTAGAGAATCCCATATATTCAACATATTCGTAATTTATAACTTTATCTGATGACTTCTTTTAAGAATGTTTACCATATTCCTCTGAATATTTTTCTTATCTTATTCAATAAAATCAATATCATTTTTTTAAATTTCATGGATAATGAATTATAAGTCCACGTAAAAATTTCATATAAATCTAGGTCACTTTTTATCTCCTTAAAAATAATCATTCTTCCTTATCATTCCTAGACATTATTTTTCAAACAAATTCACAACATAATTATAAACACATTCATACTATATTTTATAAATAGTAATTTATTTTGATTTGATTTTCAGATTAGATAATGGATAAGAATTAACACTAACTATTTTTTTTGTTTTAGTAATATGAAAAATGTTGATCAGACATAGGAATTACTCAATTTGTTTCTATTTCATCTTTATAATTAATTATATCAATCAGTTTTAAAATTACACTGGGAAAAAATCATTTCCATTTTGGATTAATGCTTTTATTTCTTCATCACATAGTTATCAATATTCTCTATTCTTTAAATGCAATTCTTCCACTACGTCCAAACCAAAGGATATCCTATCATTGGGTTTCACACCATTTTATTTAAGAAATCCTTGATATTAACCACTAATAATATATTAATATTTATTAATTGGAGGGGTTCGATATTTTCCATCTTATTTCATTTATTCAAATTATTTTTAATTAATGATATATTTTTCTTCAATCAAATCATCAATAGAAATTTTCTTGAAAAAAATCATCAGTTTTCCAATATAAAAAAACATAATGTAATGATAGAATCTTCCCAAATATATTAATGGTTTTCTAATATAATAGTTCCATAAATCTTATTCTTCTAATTATCTATAGATTTTATTATAAACATGATGATAAATAATTTTTAATGAATTATTTTCTATTTTAGTTACCAATTATCACTTTTTCGATAAAAGATGATAAAATATTCACAAGGATTGATTTTTAAATATTTTAATGGAAATCCAAAATATAAATATCTTGAACAATGATGTTACTTTTTTTAACCATTTATTTTTTATGAAATTTTTTCACCCATAATGAACAATTCATCCATCAAAAGATAGATTTGAAGAAATATTTTATTGTTCTTAAGAAGAAAAATAGATGACATTTAGATTCATAATTTTCAAAAATCTCATGTTTTTTTGGAACCAATTGGTTAAACGGTTAATATCTTTATCCTACATAATTTCATCAAAATTATCCATGTTATTTATATTTAGGTTGTTAGACATAAAAAAAAGATTAAATATTACATCCTTTAACACATTGGCATCACTAAATAAAGCATAACTATATAACTCTATAATAGTCTCGAGATTTTCTAAATCAAATTCATCAACATAAAGAAATCCCAACAATGAAAAACAAAAACCACCTTTCGAAAAGTATCATAATTTTCATTCCAACTACTCACTAACAGAAATTCATTGGAATCCAATATATTATATAAATCACTTAATGCTCCACTCTCTTATTATTATAATATCCTTGATTTATAAAGACAAACAAAGTGATGATTAGGTGGAGAAAACATAGGGTATTGTGAATTTTCCAATAAAATTAATCAGTATTAAAGGTCAGGTGGCCTGCATATCATTTATTTAGATCTTTAAGAGAGATGAGTCAACATCATTATATTGGAAAAGAATTATTATAACCGCAATATAGATTAATTAATTAAAGTGATTCTCAACATATTTTATCGATTTATAAACTATTGAGTTTTTATAATATTGTTGTATTAGTTTTATTAAATACTATTTTAATTGAATTCGAAAAATATAATGGTTGATATATTAACCAAAAGAAAAATTAATTTTTATGCACTGGAGAAATTTGTTACATAATATTTAATTTGATAGGTTTTTCAGTAATATTATATTTTTGGATTTATGGAAAATATTATTTTAATCCTTTTTTGGAAACATAAATTTCAATAAAATTTTTAAATGGAAAAATAATTTAAATGAATATAACAGAAAAGTTTTTCCTTATATTTATTTTATAAAATTATTCATCTATAAATATTATAAGTAAATATATCAAACATTAATTATTATAATGAAATAAAAAAATTTACAACAAAATTTTGGAGATTTTAATTTTCCTGAAAAATAATAATGTGAAATTATAATACATTAATAAATTCTATAACATTAAAAAATTTATCACTCCATTTTTGAGAATTTTTTTCTATATAGTGATATAATATATATATATAAGGGATTAATTTATGTAGGTCATTCCAATTTTTTTTATAAATTGAAAACTATAAAAATTTAGGGTTCTTTACAAAAATATCATAATGTCATTATGGAATTCTAATGAATTAAAAAAGAATATATCACATTAATGTGTAATCCTAAAAGAAATAAGGTCAAATATATATGTTATAAACTAGTGAGTGATGTGTTGGGTTCTTAGTGTTATCTATGGAACTTGTGTTATCATAAAAATATTTATTCTACTAAAACTCGCATAAATATTAGTGAGTTTTTTGTAGCATCCACAACACCAGAGTACAACAACATTATAATTTTATATATTATTCTTCAGTAGTGGATGGAGATGATGAAGGATTCTCATGTAATAATAACATTATAAATCTCTTCTAATATATCAAATTTCATATGTGTAATTTTTCCTTACATTATATATCAACAAAAATAATTACTTAAAAACCATATTATTTCAATATAATTTCCATATGAATAAAATATTACAACACCCATACTACCATTGGGTGTTGAAAAATTAATCTAATGTCTTTATGATCATATTCTACTCGATTGGATTGAATGCTCCCATATAAGTATACATAAAAATATATATCTCGAAAAAAATATTTGAGATATAGTGAACTACTAATCCTACCTTTAAAATTATTTTCAAATATTTGTATCCTAAATTAATTGAGGCATAATGATTTGGGGTTCCAATAAGAGTTTTAATAATATTTTTATTATCATACACAATAATATATCGATATATTATATAATATTTTGTTGAGACAAAATAGTTTATTCTAGTTTTTGGGAACATTGAAATCTATGGAAAATTTATTTCATCCATTATGTTATTTTCAAACATAGATTTCATAAGATCCATGATTTAATTAGAATGTGATTTTTCAATTGATACAAATATAAATTCAACAAAATAAATTTCAACATTGATGGTTTCATTATAAAATTTGTAATTATACTTTGTTGGATATGAATCAACCGTAATAAAAAAAATTTAAAATAAAACATGTTAATTTATCATCCCCAGATCATGGGGATTAGTCAAGACTCTAATGATCCTTAGTTAGATTAAAAATATGGTTTGGTGATTTTTTTCTTTACTATGTTATTTTTCAACATTAATAATTTATTTAAGTAATAAATATTTATATCCCTTAGAAAAAATTGTATACATTAGCAATGCCACATAGGATAGGAAGTATACAAAGAGAACTGAATCAATATAATAGGGTGAACTTTTTATCATATATTATAAATTCAATTTTATTATAAACCATACCAAGAATCATTTCATTAATTCAACATGTTATATCATTTAAAAAATATATATATATATAACCTATTTTACACTAATTAAAAGAAAATATTTATGACAATCAAAAAAAATTCAATCACCATTATTTTTGAATTAGTTCAGTTCAACAATTATTTATTTTAACCAAAATTCATCACATAAATCATCATTAACAGTGTTGGGTTAAAATAGTGATAAAAATGAAAATTATCATATTTATTTCCAAAAGAACATCATGTTTTCTTTTCCTGATCATCCTCACCATTAGTATTACCAGATATATGATTCATTAATACTATCTTATTCATTTAATTTATAAACATCTATTTTATTACAATAGGTTTGATTTATTATAGAGTTGTGATTTTATAAAATATTTATTCAATTTTTCTACATGAGATGATTTACAAACATTTGTTGAAAAATGTTTTCAAAAAATCATTTGAAGATGTGGTTATAGGTTTCGATGAAATAAAAATGATCATTTTTATCAAATTAAACAATCTATTTTTCATCAACAAGACATCTATTTTACTTAAATGGAATTTACATGTGTGGACTTTTTGAACATTCCACATAAGTAAACCACACTCCACATGAGGAGATCCCTCTAGAATGATCCTGAACTCAGAATTATATATTTCATACTATGATGGCTGAGCATCTCGAATAGTATCAACACAATCAGGGATGGTTCATCACCTCAATCCATCAATACATGTGAGTTCCTCCTCATTTTACTCACCCATTTAGAAACCGGGTGATCTAGAAAGACCATTGGATCTTGAGGGAGATATAAATTTAACCATGATAGGAATCCTAGGAATAGAACCCTATGTTGGTCTGAGTTGAATACACATGGGGGTGAATTGAGCATCTATTCAAATTTTAGTTAAAAATTTATCTTAAAATGGTTCCAGAATAAAAATAAATATAACCCAGTTAATACAGGTAATACAGTTATAAAGGTTTGATTGTTCAAATAATCTATCAAAAGATTGATTAATTCTCAGTAATATCAATTTTAATTATTGATACTACTTTTGAAGTTATTCTAATGAAGAAAAAATTATTATAACTTCTATCCAAGACTAATTATCAAACTAAAATATAGTGTTTTATGAAATACACATGAAATCATAGAAAAACTAAATTCAATGACAAAATGGATAAAATAGATGGTTTAGTCTCAAATAGAGACTTAATCAACTACACATAGTAATCAACTCACACCAAGAATATTATATTAATAAACATTATCCACACCTTGTATTTGGGTAAACAACAGTGCATATGACTGTCCTGGTCAAATGACCTCTTACACAGTTCATTGCGGGTATAATGTTTAGGGTCACATAAAGACCCCTTCCACACTTCTCTTTGGGAGTAAACAAGTTTAGAAAGATATTAGAGGAAGAATATCGTGTATCCTTCAGTTTATTATAGGAGAAAATGTATATATTAATATATCCAACACACACAGCTCGAATGCTAAAAAAATTGAACAATAGAGAAAAGATTATGAGATAATGTTAGAAGTTCTCTGAGTGTTATTCTATGAAACTCTGGACTTGTATAATGAAGCAGATGAAAGTATCGAGTCCTCTTTTTAAAAATAGAGTATCATAAGTATGTCGGTTCGATGATGTGAACTTTATAGCATGTGTTCATCATCGATTTGGTACTGCGAAGATATTATTGACACTAATCGACAATTGTGCATCCTGTGGAAGCAAGAGTTCTTTGTGTGATCTTCAGTCATTTCTTGTTTCATGTATCAGTTCACTTTTTAAAATTCTTATGCTTCTTCTCATTTACTTCTGTATTTGTTTCATTTGGTAACCTGGCTTATCTTCCTATTTTAATAGTAATTTCACATGTTGGAGCTGAAAGTATGCATATATTCTGCACATCGTACCTCATACTATCAGATGACATGTCTACAAAAAAATATTAATTATGCTAGTTCCTTAAAATGACTCAAATATGACCTTTACAAATTAAATTGAAACTGAATAAATTGATTAAATAATGGTTTCATAGTCTATCTAGAAATGGTATCACTTGAAAACTTTGTCACTAGAAAACGGTGTATTACCTTTTCCTTTGAGTGGTTAGAGAGTCATGATGCTACATTTGTATTGAGACCAGCAACTAATAGAATAAATCTGTTGTTTCGATCATGATGTCTACAATTTCTATAAACATTGAATGATGTATTTGTGATGGTATAATAGATAAAATTTCACAAACTTCATGTGATATGTAACTGGTCACAATTTCTAGGTCACAGTGTTTGGCTCATGGTGTCTGGGTCACAGTGTCACGGTTCTTTTCTAGAAAAACAAAACTGGTTGTAAAATCATGGTATCTAAGACTTAGAAAATATCTGTATACAGAAATAAGTTGTAATATTCAAATAATGAATTATAATTAATCATTCATATATGCAATCAATATATAACAAATTTCAATATAGTTTACAATAATCCAACCTGATTTAGGATTAACGGGATTTAGTGGAAGGTTATTTAATTCCTTGAGAAACAAACCATCGCTACACATTATTAGAGATAGATGAAACCAAATTTACAAGATTTTGATCATTACAACATGATTAAAACATGAGGTGTCCAACAATCTCCTGATTTTGGATGATCATATTAATTAGATATCTATTCTTAGTGTGTTGTTCTCCACCTTAGGGATTAGGGACATAATGTTGTTTTCCATTTTTGGAGATTATGAAAAAGAGTACAAGAAAAAGAAATAATGAAAGTAATGAATGTAATAGATAACAATAGTTCACATTGAATTCGAGGAAATAATATGTGTCATTAGATGAACTATGAAAACACACAAAACACCCCAAACAAAATACAATTTTCACTTTTATTCATCACTATTTTTCTTCCCTTTTCCCTTGGTATCTCCATCAGATAGAGCCATAAGAGAAGAAGTAGAAGATGAAGAAAGGTGTGAGACAACAGGAAGAGAGGGAAGAAGTAGTCCTTAAAAAATATAACAATTCTAAGTAGGATTAGGGGAAGACCAAGGCATGTGTTGGTCATGGATAATAGGTCTGATATGAAATAGAGCCTGAGATACAAACATTGAGGTAGATGTAAAGGAACTGGATGAGGAAAGAGGTAAACCAGGCTGAAATGGTGCAGCTTCAGGAGCCACAATAGCAGTGCTCTACACATGAAGATAAGGATTCAACAGCTGAATGAAGTCAATAATAATATAACCACCATATTGTGTTGCCTTTTCCAAATCCTCTTGGTTCTCCATGGACATGTACAATAGGGGAGTTAAATCTTTTATCTTTTAAACTTGAGTCTTGAAGGCTTCTGTGACAAGAGTAATTTTGAAATTTTCTATAAGATATTTTAAATGATTGGTCATGTCATGGTTAGAGAAAATGCAATTAAAGTAGAAATACAAATTCTTAGTGATTTCATAATAAGATTCATTTTCAATATTTAAATGAATCCTCCCCAGTTCAAGGACTCTATCACTATTCTTGACAATAGTAGATAAATATTCCTTGTAAAAAATAAATAAATGTTGAAAGAAGTTTCTCCTTAACCATAGTTCTGATCATATCAATTTCAAATCGATTAAGATGACTGTCCAGAGGCATTGTAGGCTGTAATAGGTGATGTGATGGACTTGAGTGGATTGCGAACTTTTTTTAGACATCCATTGTTCTGATAAGTCAGTTTTTAAACCAATAAGAAGATCACATATCTCTCGGACTATCTTCTTGTTCCTCTCATCCATGTTGTGAGCTAATAAAGTCATCTTTAGTTGAATCATAGATGCAACTTGTTGTAGAATCTAACAACTAACATCCTCAACATAATGGGAAATTGGAGCTTTTCATAATTATAAAACCCTTTTCATATCTTCAATTATAGCTCAAGAATACTTCACCTCATAACTCAATTGCTTGTTCTCAATTATAACCTCGTGAATTTCATGAGGCATTTTTGGTTGAATCTTCCATATGATCTTCTCTAATATTATGGAAACTTCTCATTCTCTTAAATTTGATATAGGATCATGTTGGGTCTTCATGAGATTTTCAAATATAGTAAATAAAGTATCTCCAAAGGCTTTCAAATCACTTTGACTCATGAAAGTAGGATGATCCTATAAAGGTTCAAGAATAGGAACTGAAGCAGGTTCAGGTTCTTTGGCCAAGATTAACTCTAAAGTAGAGACTAGTTTCAATAGAAACCCAACAGACATGTCTATTACTTTATCCAAGTCTTATAGGGTATCATCCACATAAAACTCTATTGGGAACTTATAAAAAGTCTCTATAGTTCTTTGATCCACTAGATTAAGAACATAAACACTTTCTATACTAGTTTGATTCTCCCACACAATAAGTGCATCAATCACAGGTCTAATATATTCTGTTACATTATCTAATTCTAAAAGATTGCCTCCAATACTCTCACCCATTTATTTTATAGTAAAATGGGAGGCTTGTACCATTACTTCCTCAGTGTAAAGGATAATTTATGGATTATCTTGTTCCTCTAAATTATCCTCAACCATATATTCATTCTTAAGAGAAAGTTCTTATTTTGAATACTTTTCATGAATATCATTTTATTTACACTAATAATATATTCTCTTCCATAAGTAGGTACTTCTTCCAAATCAATACTTCTTTCAGAAATATGTGATTCATTTTCAACTATGCCTTGTGGAACAAGTGATATATTATCTTACATGCCCAAAATAGTTTCTTCCATAGGCAAAATAACTACCTCTTTTTCATCTTCAATAGGATAGTCAAAAATTTAATATGGATCCAAACCTAAATCAGATTTGTTATTAGGTATTGGGGGATGCTAAATCAGAGTTAACATTTTATATAACCTTTCATTATCCTCCACCCAATCTGTTTCCATGGATTCAAACATATTTTCATTCCTTTGGCTATTACATTTTAGATACTTAATTAGAAGTCCTTAATGATTTGTTTATTTGGTCCCACCATAATTTTATCATAAAACATAAAAGTGATTAACCTTGATTAGAATTAGGAAGTATATTTTTAGGTTGTCATAATCAACTCAAACATATATAGTATAACATACTTTTGGAGGTTAATCTTGTATCCATCAACTGTAAGATGTATCAAAAGTACATCTTGATATTTGAGGGTAGAAAAATCTTCTTTTCATGGATTAATAAGATTCTGGATATACTTAAATAGGAATCTGGTTTTACAATATCACTCAGCACCAATAGCTATTATTTTCTTTTTATTTCCATTCATGCTTACCAAGGCCTCCTCTAAAACAAAAATATCACTATGAGGAGGAGGACCTATATGGTTGTCCTAAACATTTCATTAATGAGGTATCCCTAGGAATGAAGCCCATAACCTCGAGTAAAAGGCCCATATATGGAAATTCATCTAGCATCTCACAACATAACCATCCTCTGTATCAAATGAGAGCTGGAAAAATATGATAGAATTGAGAAACAAGTTTTGGATAAATCGGCATTGTCTCCATCGTGAACAAGTTTATCAATCCCTTATATTTTAGTACTTTCATTACTAGTTTCTTACATGACAGCAACCACATTGGGCATATTTCCTTTTCTGGTACCATTATTATATCATCAAGGTTTTGGTTCAGTGGTCCTGCAGGGATACCTTTGTCGGTCTTTTAAAATTCTTCTTAGATCAGCACTTCTCAGGAGTTAATGAACATGGGTTCTTTATTCTGGGCATTCAATGAGGTGTATAAGAGAGAGAGAGTGAAAGATAAAGGAGCTAAAGGGGGACTTACAGTTTGAGAGATAATGGTTTCGGTTTTGAGAGAAGGGAGACTGAATGAAGAAAAGAAAGAAACATATTTAGTTTTTATCATTTATGGATTTCAAGCATCGAAAATTCAAAATAGCATGATGAATATAGTAAAATAATAAATACAGAGATATGGGTAATAAAATAAAAATAAAATAATAAAGTGTCAATAGGGTGAGACATGAATATGCTATTATGGTGAGACCAAAACTAGTTCTCACAGTGTCATCGTTAAGGTGTGTCTCCACAAGGTGCGACCATATTATTTGAGATGCTATGTTCTAGACTGTAACTGAGTGATAGAATCTCTGAGACTGCAAAAACTCATTAGTAACTTCAAGACAATATCCTATGAATCCAGGAATCATGAAATATTAAACTGTGAAATATAAGGCAGGGAGACAATATATTTTGATACACTACAATTTCTACTTGAGATTTATCATTCATAATTCATTTATGATGTAACCTATCCTTTAAAAATTTAAGGGTTTTGTGAATATATCAGCATAATGATATTCAATTCCACATTATTCCAATTTGATATAACCTTTATGATAGTGGTCTGTTAAGAATTGATGTCTTATATCTATATGATTTTAAAGAGTGTGAAACAAGATCTTTTGAGATGTTAAAAGCACTTTTTTCACACTTTATGGGTACATGTCTGAATTGATATACATAATCTACTAATGTGTGTTTCATCCACAAAAAATGTTCCCAAAAACTACCAAGAACTCTATATTAAGAATTTTCCATAGATAATAAAAAAAATTTTGTTTCTTAATATCCCATGTTACTAGATAATTTCCTAAAAGGTGACATGTTCTAGAGGTTATTTTTTTATCTATCTTTCATCCACCGAAATCATCATCGGAATAGCTAACTGATTCGTATGATTTTCCTCTTGGATAGAATAGTCATTAATTGGGGGTATGCTTGAGGTATTTGAAAATCCTTTTACTATCATTAAAATGAGATTATGTAGGGTTTTCCTATAAATGAGCATGCATACACATACTAAACATATTGTCAAGTCGATTAGCAATTTAATAGTGCAAGCTTCCAATAATTGATTTGTATGTGGTTGGATCAACATATATTCTATCTTTATCAAGATCCAACTCACAAGTAGTACTCATTGGAGTATCACTACCTATAGTGTTATTTATGACAAAACATTTAAGAAGATCGTAAGTTTATTTTCTATGATTTAAAATAATACCATACTTATTTAGAATGATTTGAAATATAAGAATGAATTTTAGTTCACCCAATAAACTCATTTCAAATTAATTTTTCATCATTTAATTTAATTCAATACATAAACAATTTTTTGAATATCCAAAAATAATATCCCCTAAATAAATTTGAACTACTAAAAAATCATTGGATATTCAATTTAAACAAGGAGTAGGACCAGCTATACCATTGGTAAAAACTTTAAAAAAAATTAGAAGTACATAATCTATCATTCCAAGCTCTAGGAGCTTGTTTTAAACCATACAAATATTTTGATAATTTGAAAACATGATTTGGTAAATAAGGATTTTTGAAACCATGGTTTATTATACAAAGACATCCTCAACTATATACTCATTCAACAATGCACTCTTGACATCCATTTGATTTATTTGAAATTCAAATGGGTAGCATAAGTAAGCAAAATTATGATGGCATCAAGTCCAACTACTGGTAAAAATGACTCATCATAGTCAATTCCTTCTTTATTATAGCCTTGTGCAACCAATCTAGCCTTGTTTATAACTATATTACCAGCTTTCTCTACCTTATTTCTAAACACCCACTTAGTACCTATGGTAAATATGTCTTTGGCTTAGTCCACATGTTTCCAATATTTGTTCCTTTGAAAATTATTATGTTCTTCTTGCATATCTATCACCCCAAATTCATTGTTGATAGTATCATAAATGTTTAAGGTTCATGTTGTGAGAAGAAAACTTGAGGTTCAACCTGATTTCAAATAAAATTTATATTTTGAGTTCCTTTATCCTTTTCTCATATAACAACATCTAAAGGATGGGGTTTTAGGGTTATAACAACTCTAGAAAAATATGGTCTAGTGATTTTAGGTTCTTCAATAGGTTAGAGTTCATTATGTCTTGAATCCGGAGAATATACAGAACTGGGAGTTTTCGCATATTGCATTACAGGATGGTTAGAGGATTTAGCATTGACGTATGATTTGATATATCATTCTCAATTTTCAATAGAGAGGTCTTAGGATCATGAGGATCTATCTCATAAAACATGGCCTTAAAACATTATTCTACGCATTTAGTTTTGTTGTTAAACAATCTATAGGAATTACTAGAGATTGAAAATCCTATAAAAATTCATTTATAAATCATGGATTCAAACTTTCCAGCATTGTACCTATTATTAAGGATATAGACTATGAAACCAAAAACATTGAATTATCTTATGATGCGTTTTCAATTATTCTATAACTCTTATGGTTTTCTTTTAGGAATAGTTCTAATGATCACTATATTAGTAATATAGAATGATATATTTATTTCTTTATCCCAAAAGTAAATAGGTATTTCATATTCAATATGAATGGTTCTAGCAATTTCGTGAGAAGTCCATTTTATTCTTTCTATAACTCAATTTTGTTGAGCTGTACTAGTGGCAGAGAAATTACGACTATAGCCATTTTTTGAGAAAAAGGATTAAAATGATTAATATTAAAACTCATGGAAATGATCACTTATTATGGATTTAATTCTATGTCCACCATTATTTTCAATAGTTTTATCATATTTGTTAAATTTTGAACAGGTTCACTTTTTTGAGACCAAAATAAGGTCCAAGTATATCTAGAATATTCGTCTATAGAATCATAGACACAATGTATCCCATTAAAACTTGAAACACTAGATTGACCAAATAGATCCATATAAACCAACTCTAGAGGTTGAGAAGTTGACACTTCTTTCTTTGGTTTGAAGGAAATATTGGGATTCATTTCCTTTGGAAAAAGATTACAAACTTTATCATTTGGAAACTAAAGTTTATGTAGTTATTTGACTAAACCATTTCTAGTATGATTTATAAGGGATTGAATATTGCAGTTTCTTAGTCTTCTCTTCCAAAGGCAAGACTCTTTGTGAAATACACTTAAACATAAATCATTTTGAGAAATTGTAGAATCTAAGTCAACATAGTATACATTTTAATTTCTCAATGCATAAAATACTAATTCATTTTTATAATTAAAAACATTTCAAGCATCATTTTAGAATTTAAGATGAAACACATTATGTCATTGTTGTGAAATACAATGAAAATTATATTTTATTCCATCAAAAAAAGTACATTGGAAATTCTGACTATGTTAAAGTTATTGATTTCGATAAGGAGAATGATTTTTACGTAGGCATTTTCTCCAAACATGACATGTCTTCCATAAATTTATATTAAGTTATTGAAGCATAAATAGCCTTTTATCATGTATCATGTACACCCTATGCATGTACAGTAAGATTTTATAGGGGACATTTAATCAATTTTCCTCAGATGTGTTTTTTCATGAAACACATATTGAATTTGTTAGCAAGTTCATCATGTGAAGACTACGAGTCTTTAGAACTATCGTCGTAAGGACTCCAAGTTTATTTCATATAATTTTTATACTTTATATATTTTCCCCCTATTTATTTTTATTCTTGAGCTTTAGAGGGTGAGCTTTTACATTTCACTTTTTATTACATTCATAGAATTCTATCTCCTCAGACTTGTTATTTCATTACCAATCTTTCTTCCAACTTCCCTTTTGATCATATCATCCGTTGAAGTTAGGATTTCTGAAAACATTATTCCACTTGTAAAATTTCATAATCCTTATATATAATTGATCCATCTCCTCACCATTTTCAGGTGGTGATTATTTGATACTGTAACACTCTATTGAAACGTGCAGTTTCTTTTTTTTTGGTGTTTTGATGTGGTGGTCTTGAATGCAACATATTATTTTTGGGTTCATCCTCATATTCCTTTTTTAATTTAAACTCTTTTTCATACATTATTAGTTTCAATAATGAGTTATTTGACATATTATATGATGATGTCACATGAATCCCTAATAGTGACAGAGGTTCTTCTCCATCTATCAGGTTGGCATATGAGAATCCTCACGATTAGTTCTTCGGAATCGACTTCTCTCCAAAGAGAGATCATTATGTTGAAAATATCATTGATCTTGAGATACATGTCAAAAATAGGCTCATCAAGATTCATTTTAATGTTATAATATTTAATATTAAAATTATTAATTCTCATTTCATTTGTACAATAAGTGATTTCATGTGAAATATACAAAACATCTGAAATTTCATTGGATGTTTTACATGAAAAAATTCTATTAAATTCTTCATCTCTTAAAGAGCAGTATAAAGAATACATGGATTTGAAATTATTTTTGGAATTTTTCATATTTGGGTATCCCATATAATTCTATCAATAGAAGGAATGTTATAATAATCTATTATTGAAGAACAAATTTCAAAGCCCATACATTCTAAATGAATTTTCATTATAATTTTTTATTGGGGATAATTAGATAGATTAAAGAATGGTGGAAGTTTTGTTGCAACACCTTCCAATCAATTCTCAATAATAATGAAATACATTTAAAGAGATTGAAATTTATATTTAACTGAAATGTTTAGATATTAAAAGTATAAATAAAATCACAGTTTAATAGTTTTAAAAAATGATCCTTAATATGAATAAACTCCTATGATACTAAATTTTGGTTAGAGTAAAATACTAAACAGGGGTGGTGAATTGAGTATATATAAAAATTTATGTTAAAAATTTTTCTTAAAAAGGTTCCCCAATAAAAATTAATACAACTCGGCTAATCAAGGTAATGCAGTTATAAATGTTTGACTATTCAAATAACCTCCTAAAATATTGGTTAATTCCTTGTAATATCAATATGAATTATTGATATTACTTTTGAATTTATTATAATAAGGAAAAATATTATAAATTCTATCCAAGAATAACTATCAATGTTAAATATACTTGTTTTTGAAATATAAAGTAAAGTAGCGAAAAATCAAAATTCAAAGACATGGAGGGTAAAACATGTGGTTCAGTCTCAATCTATGACCTAATCCACTCCACTTCGTGGTCACCTTCGACAAGAAGATTATATTAATACAAATGATCTATATCCCGGATCAGGGGTAAAAAATAGTACACATGACATTATTTGTCACACGACCTCTTCTACAGTTTTTATTTTATATGAACTACTAGGTCAGACAAGGACCTCTTCCACACTTATATGTGGGAGTAAGTAAGTGTAAAAAGATAAGAGGGGAATGATATCTTGTATCCTTCAATTTATTATAGGAGACAGTTTTATTTTAATAAAGAAATACACACACACTTCTCAAAAGATAAAAAAACACAATAGATAAAATATTATTAGATAAGGTTAGAAGTGCTCATAGTGTTATTATATGTAGCTATAAACTTGTAGGATGAGGCAGATGCAAGTAGTTAGCCCTCTTCAGAAAAATAAGGTATCATAAGTCTGCCAGTTCGATGATGTAAATTGTATAACACATGTTCTTCTTGGAGTTGATACTGTGAATATGTTATTGAATCTAATCTATGGTAGTGAAGCCTTTTGAATCAAGAGTTCATTGTGTGTCCTTCAATTATTTCTTGTTTCATGTATCAGTTCACTTTTAAAAATGCTAGTGCATCTTCTTATCAACATATGTGTATATGTTATTTTAAAACCAGACATATCATACTTTTTTAATTGTGAGTGCACAAGTTGGAGCTGACAAGATTCATGTATTCTACACCTCATACCTCGTACTATCAAGTTTCATGTCTACAATGTAACATTAATTATTTCAGTTCCTTTAAAATACTTAAATATGACCATTTGAAATTAAATTAAAAATGAAAAAACATATTAATGAACAATTTCACAGTCTATCTAGAAACAGTATCACTTGTAAATGGTGTCAACATGAAACAATGTATTATTTATTCAATTTGATTGGTGAGAAAGTCAAGATAGTATAGTTTCATGGAGATTAGAAACTGGTAGAAAAGTTGCGGTGTTAGGATTGGGGTGTCTAGTCTTTTTCCAATGTTCGAACAATGTCTTAGTGATGGTAGCAAGGAACATGTTTCATCACCTTTAAGTGATATGAAACTTGTCACGGCATTTGGGTCACATTTTCGAGGTCATGGTGTATGTGTCCTTTACTAGAAACCAATAACAGGTGACAATCTCACGATTTCTCAAACTTAGCCAAATATCTGTATAGAGACATAAGTAGTATTCACAGAATGAATTAAACATTATTATTCATATAATAAATCATTATAGAACAAATTTAAATTTATTTTATAATAATGAAACCTGACTAAGGATTAACATGATTTAGTTGAATGTAATTTGTTGCATAAAGAAACCAACCATCGCTACACATGATTTGAGATTGATGAAATATGATTTAAATGATTTTTGATCATTAAAACATGATTAAAAAATGAATAGTCCAACACTCTACACCTCTAAAAAAACTTTGTTGTTATGTAGCTCATAATTCGATTCTCAGGAAATTCCATCATAATATTTTGGAGATAAATTTTGTAAATTTCCATTAGTTTTTAGATTAAAAACATTCCCTAAACAACTCATTGGTAAAAATGTTTAGTATTTCAACATATCCATAACAAATAAGAGGATTTATTATGAAAATTTATAATTAAAACATTATTTTTTTAATAATATCTAATACTAATGGATTTATGATTTTTTTTTTGAATTTTAGTATTCAATTTACATTTTTTTAGAATTTATTAAAAAACTATATTTCTTTATTTAACTACATGATTTTTGTGAGGATTTCTATGAAAAAAGTTTATGTGTTATAATATTTTTTTACAAAAATGATTAAAAATAAGAATATAAAATGTATACTATGAGCACTAATAATACATACAAAAAAGAGGATATTAACATTTTAAAAATGGTCTCTGAATTTTAATGTTTTTAAAAATATTTCTTAAATTTTAGCTATAAAAAAGAGCAACTTATATCTACTTTCTTTATAAACATATACATATTAATAGTATTTTCCTCAAAAAATTAATTTTTGTGGACGAAATATATACATGCATGTTAACTATACATAATCAGATGTTGAAACATAATTAATATATTTAAAACCTAAATTATTATACATAATATATATATATATATATTATGTTATAATAATTAATAATAATTTCTAATATATGATAAATTATTCCATTCATATAATATTTGGCTAAAAAACTTTCATTATAGTTATAACACCATGATATTTTCTGATATTTTTCTAAAATGAAATTAATATTTTTGATATTTCATAGTTATGTGTAAAAATTTGAACATCCTTATTTTGACACAATTACATGTTATGTTTTTGTTGAACACAATACTATGTTAGCTTGTTTTACACACAATACTGAGTTACAACAAAACCATAATATAATATTTTCATTATTCAAATATGAAAATTATAAGATATCCATTAATATTTTTTTAAAATTTAATAACAATAATTTCATAAAAAAATTCATATTTTTAATAATTCTGATGAAAATTAACTTGGGAAGAATTTGTTGGTGTTTCTGAATGGATTCATTTTTTGATGAACAGTGAAAAATAAATAATTTAATTTAATAAATGTAATTTAGTTAGACTTATTTATAATAATAAAAATTATGTTAATTTATTTAATGAAATATATTTTTAATTATTAAACAATTATTCTACTTTTTTCAATTTAAATAACATCTTATTAAAATTTTATTTAAAAAATATCAACTTTTATACATTTCCTCTATAGAAACATGCATTCTCATTTCCACTGCTAGATTATAATGTTAAATTAAAATTTTCCAATTTTGGGATGTCAATTTAGAAAAATGTATTATATATTTCAAATCATAATTATTTATATAATATAATATGTTTAACAGTATATATCAATGAAATTAAAATTGAATACACTAAAATTAACTACCACGACAAAGGTAATAATGTGATTACTATAATGTTAAATTTACAAGATAACAAAAAAAGATCAATAAATATGTATACAATATATTTTCAGAATATATTTTTATGTTTCAACCTATTTTTTTTAATGGATCATTCTATACACATGTTACATTTTGAAAAATGTGGTAGAACTCAACTATTTTGAAATATATTTAGTGTGTCCTCTCCCCCACTTATAAAAGGCTGGCACCTCTCATATCTTCTTCACACCATAAAAAAATAGTTAGTCCAAGCCCCACACAAATCACTTCCAAACCTCCCATAACTCTTTATATTAATATCATTTTTTCATAAATTAATAAATGGATGTATTTTAGTGAAAACCTATATTGGATACCTGAAGAATATTCAACATTCATCAATGAGAATTTTTGTTTTATCTCTTCTTTGAATTTCATATATTTTTATTTTACATTTTGATATAACAAAATTAGTGTTTTATATAAATTTATGTTGTAATTTTAGGGTCATGAACTAAATACATATCCACTTCCATCAAATATATTATGAAATCATCATTTACGTGTATGATAGACTGTCGTCTTGCGAACCGATGTCATTCATTTTTCCATTACCACCATTCAAGGATAGTTGAGATTGTGTATTTATTATTTATAAATATAATATATGATATTATAATTATTTTTTTATATCACGCATAACATCATAATATCCATATTTTGGAACATGATAATGTCGATCATGTGTGTGGTAGACTATAGCCTCATGAAGCGATATATTTGGTCACTATTTACATGGAATATATTAATGATGAGTTTTAGAAAAAATATGTGATATGTATGAAATAACCATAATTTTGGAATGATTATATATATCAATAACATTATTTTCATTCAATTTTTCAAGAAAATAGTAAAAACCTTCAGGCATGCATACGACATAGTGTCTCCATCAACTGTGTACATAATGTTTTTTCAAAAAAATTTATTGATTACTCAGAATAAATATATGAAAAATATATATGATAAATAACTCATTGTTAAAATTATTGAACTTATAAAAAAGATCAAATTTAAAGTAACAAAAATTAATAACAAAACATATTCAATAAAAAATATGTATTACATGAAACATAACATTAATATTGAATTATAAACAAATAGGTAATAAAATTTAATAATAAAATCATATATAGAATTATATAAATTCAATTTTACATTATATATTTTTATTAGTATTTTAATTATTATACTGTAGTTTTAAATATTAATAATATAATTAGATGCCAAAGATATCGGATTTTCATTTGACTTTTTACTCATGTGAGACGCATGCATTATTCAAAACCTATTTATATTATATGGTGAATATAATATAAATGAAGTCATTTTATGATGATGGTAATTAATATTTTAGGTGATTAAAATTAAATTTTATGATCTATTATTCAGGGGGTCTATGTTTTAAATAATACAAAGTCAATAAGTGATTCTTGTCTCAACATTCCTTATTTGAGAAATATTATTATTTAATAAACCAATATTCTTATAAGAGGTATATATAAGACCCATTTAAAATTTTATTTCAAGAATTTATTTATCCTAAAGAGAATATTTATTTTTTATATAATTTACTCTTACTATTTAACCAATATTTCAAAATAATTTTATTAAGATAATTTCTGTTATTTATCATTTTGGAAGAAATTTCTTTTTATTCGGAAACCACTTTTTATAAAAAAAATAAAAAAAGATATTAAATTTTTTTCAATGATTTATTAATAATTTTTTTACTAGAGTTTTACTTTTTTAAAACAAATTAAATTAATCTTCATGTAATTTTCCAAATAATTCCCATTATCCTTTTAAAAGAAACATTAATATGATATTTTTTAAATTGTACAGCTTGAATAGAACATACCATCATCAAGATCATTATTTTCATTAAATATTCATTTATATGATTTAATGTTTATTTTATAAGTAAAAATATTTTTAAAATGTTTTATGATTTAAAATGTTATTTTGAAATAATATTTTTAGTTTTCCTAAAGAAACATTTCAAATGATTTTTAAAAGTTCATTTACCTATTTCCAATGTTATTTTCAATGAAAAGGATTTTGAAAATATTTTATATTTAAAAAATGGATTTTCAATGAATTATTATTTTCCTAATTAAATGTCTCTTGTGATGCTGCTTTTAATATCATCTACCATATAACAATTCATCCTTTTATTTTACATATAAATTACTAGAGATATGATCTAAGGTTACCATTATTATTGATTCTATAAATGTTTTATATTTTCCGAAATCACAATTTTAATGAAACAGATATATATTCCATAGAATATACCATGATAAAAAAATTTAAAGAACCAATATCTTTTTTAACAGGTAATGCTATGATGAATGAATTAAATGGTTATGAAACCTAGTTCTTTTCCATATAATAGAATAGAATAATATTCTAATAAAACCATTTTCATTTTATGGGTTATGATGAGATGAATGTAAAATGATATTCTAGAACACATATGTATGTTTTTTGTTATAAGGTAGTTGTTACATAATAAAAAATGATTTTGGGGACATTATAACCTTGGAAGATGGTAACATTATAATCAAATATAGGTGGGAGTCATATCTCCCTCTAATTCGTTTGGTTATGAATTATATCTCATGATATAGACCAGACTATAACCAAGAGTGAGCCCTATCTAATAAGGGACATTGTCTTATATGATGATATAGGGAGTGAAACTAGATTACTAAGAAGGATTGGGTATTCAACCCATTGTACTATGTGGAAAAATATGGCACTGTAGATGGTAGTATATCCCACCAAAGAGGTGTTTCTACCAATTGAGTGACGTGATTGGTTTTTTACTTATAAATAACTATTACAGAAATTATTTTTTATGCATATGTGTATATCACAATTTTATGCCTTATGCCAAAATTATTATCTTATAAAAATTTTATTTTATTTCCTTTAGATTCATGTCTTATGAACCCCCAATATTTATTCCGTAGATCAATATTTTGATCTATGATATGTATGGTATGGTATTCATATGTAATGCTTAAGTTTTAATTCACTTATATTCATGTTAATATTGTATACATCTCTTTTTTATCCTTAATGATTATTTAATCCCATAAATTCTCATGCCATCCTTTCCCTGGATATCATGAAAAGATTATGTATGGTATTTTTATGAATATTATGATAGTGGAAGATCATTTTTAGAGACATTAAAAATATTTCACAAAGTCAATAATATTGTGTTCCATGTTTTCAAAGGAAGAAACTATTATTAAACACATGCATGTGTTTGTATAATGTATTTAATATTCTACTAAAAATATTGAACATCCTTGTAGTGAAATACTATATTTTCACAGTTTATTTCAAAGGAAATGTTTAGCTATACATTGTAAGAATGGATGAGAAATCATCAATGGTATCCCTACTTATATTTCTAAAAATATGTCTAGGGGTGTATCTAAGGATCTATGTAAGGATCAGTTAATTAATACGAAAATGTTTTGGAATTTTGGTAGAGAATAGAAAAAGTGGCTTCAAATAAATCATATCAATTTATGGATATTATAAGGGGATGTGGATCTATAAATATGTACATATGGGTAGTAACTTGGAAAATTTATAATTGTGCTATATTCAATCATCACCATGTGAAAGAAAATAGTCCTTTCTACACATCTAGTTTGAAAATCAATGGGGAATATTCTTTGTAAATTTAATAACCCCACTTGAGCCATTATGAATTATTTAAATAGCCGATTTCCATGAAACAAATAGAATAAAACTAGGGATTCATTGATTAAAAAAGGTTTCATGATTTAAACATCTTATATATTTTTTCATAATTTTGTGATTTTCCATTGTGAATATGGTTTCTTACACTGTGTTTTTATGATTTAATCAATGGTATAAAACTAAAGGAACAAGGTAAATCAATCAATGTGAAAGAATTATTTTTGATGATTAACCAAGTGGGATGACTACTGGAGTAAATGATATTGGGATTATACCTTGTCATTTTTCATGGAACATGATTAAAAATGTACACATTAAACAACCCATATACTCAAAAAAATAAAGAAATGATAGAGTTCAATGAGAGTTTAGGAAGTGAAATATATGGAATAAAGAGGATTTAGTTTTCCATGTGTTGATAATGGTTGAAGAAACATCCACATGGATGTATTATAGGAACATGAAAATATTATGAAATTGTATAAGAGTAAAAAAAATAACTACATAGGAAAAATGAAAATATTGTTTAATATAATGGTTGATAATAATGGTCTCTTTATGATATCATAAAATACTAAATACATTAAATGTTGAATGTATGAGAATTAATCATGTTGATTTCATAAGAGGAGGTCTAGTTGAGGAATCATGTATGCTTTTATGATTTAATGATATATTGTGTTTGATGAAGATACTATTAATGGAAACTAAAAGGAAGGACATATTAAGTAATAATATGATGAATCATAATTAATGTTTTGAGATGGAAGTGGGATGAATGGAATCTTTAGGTATTATAACAATTTGATTATGTTATATGAATCAATAAATTGATAAGTATTGTTTAGTGTTGGTATTTTGTTAAGGATTTGATAGAATATTTTGAATACTACTGATTGAATGGAAAATTGATTTAATTGGAGCATAATATTTCTAAAATAACTATTAATATGTTTCAAATATTGGGGTAATAATGTTTGGATAAAGGGATGATTTATATGGATAATGATTATTGGATAATAATGATTTCTCTAGAATAGATTAGTATTTTTTTGACAATGTTTTTTATTATGTCATTGATGGAGTTTTCAGAATATTTGTATTTATGGACTATATATAATAATAATTATTTTATGTAATAAATAAGAAATTATTAATTTTTTCAATAAATATTTATAGTAAATATATTTTCAAGAAAATTCATTATGACGGTATTTACCTGCCTTGTATATTACAAATAAAAGTTACATTATGATATGTCAGGGATCAATGTTATGGTGATTTTTTTGAAATTTAGCCACCTTCTATATCATGTTTTTCATTTTAAAATTTTGTAACGGTCATGAGGTTAATAATTTATGAAATGGATTATGTTGAAATTTGAATAGGGTTTTAGATGTAAATATATTATTTCTCCATAGGAATATTCATTATTAATTGATAACATGTTATAATTTTTTTACTACTACAGATATAAAAAATAATCATCATTTTTATGGGTATTTTGATCCATTGGTTCTTTATGCATTAAAATTTTACTTCCATTTATTAGAATAAGTTAATAAGTACATGTTTATCAGGGAACAACCGAAGGGTGAGACTATTCTTATAAAATAGAATCAAATAGTGTAATAATATCATCTAATGAACGTTATCCAACATTAAATAAATGATATTAAAATGGAATATTATCATATTATATCACTTTGATGATATCAATTACTTTTTTCATGAATCTTTGGTTTTTGGTTTTTTGGACATTAACATTCTATGGATCACCCACTTTATTATTATCAATGATATCTTTCAATCTCTATAATTATTTACACTTTTATTATTTATCCAAATATTCACATGCCATCTATGTTCTAATATGTGGAAAAATATTTTTAATTATCATTTAGAAACTATTATTTTTCTGACATTCCCATTTTAGGGTATTTTTTATTATTCATTGGTATGAGGTGTGTTTCTATAAATGAAATTTTTAATGTTAATCATTTGATGATCAAGTTGATTTTTAGGGGAGAAATTCATTTTTGGGATGTAGTTTGTAAACCCCCAAGATGTTGTTTTTTAAGGAAGTTAAACTTTTTGATATTTTTCCTATACAAACTACATTGAGTATATATTATAACATACACAAAAACATGTTTTTTCTCTACACACAATAAGTGGTTATCATTCATTACCTACAACAGTGAGTATTATCAAAACTAAAATATATTATTATTAACAAAACATGAGATTTATAACCTGACTTTTAATACTAGCTATATAAATAGTAATCAATGATTGCTACATATTTTGTAGAATAGTTTTATATAAATATAAAATATTTATTAAATAAACCTAATTTTCTATAATGTTTTTATATTTTTATAAATAAATATTTTCAAACGGAATTATTATTATTTAATTTTGTGAGAAACAAAACAAATTAATTTTTACTTTTTTTGAAAATTAATATTATAAAAAACATAATTTATGAAATCATATTTCCAAGGGTTATTTTTTCCCTAAAAATGATTATTTTTTCACTATAATGAAAAATATTAAATATAAATATATAACTACCTTTACATTTAATTAATTTATAAATTTAATTATTATTTAAAATTAGATTCATAGATTCATTAGTTAAAATATACATTAATTAATTTAATTTTGGTCATCAAAATCATTTTTGTATTGACATTTTTTTTGAAACATCGTAAACGTTTGAAATATAATATTTTAAAACCACCAATCGCATCTCATATATAGAGATAATTTTAAATCAAAATTCTCCAATTATGTAATTTTATTTTTTAAAATGGGATTCATGTATTTAATAATCATTACTTCTATTATCCAACAAGGTAAACTTAATTTTTTACAAAATATAATAGAAAATGGAGTAAAAATTTGTTACAAAAACTATCATATTAATTGGATTAATGGGGGATAAAAAAATGATATTGGTAAAAATGCTCATTATATATATATATATACTATATCATATATATATTTATACCATGAAACATATAAAAATTGATAATTACCCATTTTTTAACCCTTTTTCAAATGAAATAATTAAGACCACTCAATTATTTTTAAATATACGAAGTGTATCCTCTCCCACAGTTATAAAAGTCCAACCCACTCGATTCTTCATCACTCATTAAAACCTTTTGGGTTTAGCTAATTCCTGAATAAATTACCTCCAACGTTCCCTACTATCAACCAGGAAGGCATAGTTTGGACCAAATCCACCCAAGGAATAGTTTTTTTCAAACCTAATGAAGATACCAGAAGAAGAGGTAGGTTTCATCAATAAGAATGTTTGTTTACTTAAATAAACACCCCCTTAAATTATAATTTATCATAATTATATAATAAACACAATATATTTCATGTAATGATATTTTTTATGTTATATAAATGACCTACTACCATCTCATCATCTATTCAATGGGTGACAAAACTATTGTTCGTGTGTATGGAAGAAAACCATCTCACAAAATGATGTCATTCGGATTTCCATTACCAACTATCATGATTGGGTTTAATGATGGATTTATTGTTTATATATTATAATCTTGATATTATAATTTTTATTGAGGTTTTATATTACATATACCTTCTTGTTTTCAATTTTGTGAGAATATGATAATCTCTCTCATGTGTACGATGAACTACGACATCACAAAGCGATGTGATTCATTCACGCTTTACATAGAATATAATGAGTATTGGTTTATTAAAAATATGTTATATATATATTATGAAAATTATTTTTTAGTTATAATATATGTCATTTATGTTTCTTTATTTCTATCTTATAGGAGAATCAATACATCGTTCATGCATATGTATGACCTAGCGTCTCCCAAAATTGTGTGCTTAATTTTCAATCACTAAATTTTATGGATTAATATAAATACATATATAAAGAATATATATTATATTCATATATTTTATAACATTATGGAAATTATGCACCTAATTTCAATGTTAGAGGACCGAAAATAATTAATCAAAACATATATGGAATATAATGTATGCAATACATGAAATGTAACTTTATCATGGGATTCATAATAATAGAGTAATTAATGATAATAAAAAATAATATATGATATATATATATATTGATCTTTAATATTAGTATAATCAACCTATATTTTTTATGTATTAGGATTTAATGTGTATTAAAGAAGTCATGACTTCATGTAAGGGATTTATGCCTAAATTATTTACTTCGGTGAGACACATGCTATATTCACGACCTATTAATTTTATGTGGTGAATATATTTCCTATAAGTGTATTTTATTATTATTATATAAATATAATTAGTATTTATATAACTATTTTATGATATGTCTTTCATGGGGATTATGGTTTTTATGTTTCCAAATAAATAAAGTATTACTAACTAAATTTTCATTCTTTGATACATATGATTATTTTATACCCCAATATACTTGCACAGGGTGTATAAAAAATCCACTTGACAAGTAATACAAGAAATATATTTATCCTTGTGGTATTTTATGCTTCATTTAATGATATTTCTTCATGGTGATTACTTTTAAATTTTACAAAAGTGGCCATGATATTATGTTTTATTTTTTTGTCTGTATTTTTTATGATCATATTTCCGATAAGAGAATCAAATGATAGGTCACACAAGAAACACATAACAATTTCAATACTATGTCTATTTTTTGATACTATAAATTTTCCTTCATGTTCATATATCTATGTAACCAATAGTTAAATGTAATGTTTTTAAGAATGTTGTCTTCATTTCAATTCTCAGTCAAAAAACCCTTTTCTTCAAAAAACATTATTTCAAAAAATGGATTAATGTTTTTTTAATTATATATTAATTAAATTTTAGCAATGTTTACAATTTATATATAAATATTAATTGTATTATTATTTTATCATTGAAACAACATCTTTTAGGGTTATGAACAAAATGTGAAGTGAATGTTTGTTCTAATGCGTTTGACATGAAAAACACTTCCCATCATAATGACCCTTATTTAATTTTAATATTAGTTTTTAAATTTTGAGTTTATTTTTAGAGAAAATTATTTTGAAAATATTTTATGCTTAAAAATTTTATTTTCCAATTGAATGTATAGTTTCCACATGGATTATTTTAATTGGTTTTAAATATTTCTTTACATGTTTTCAATGTTATTTTCAAAGAAATATATTTCAAAAACATTTTATGGTTTCAAAAGTGGTTTTTTAAAGAATTGTTATTTCTCTCAAGAAACATTCCATGTGTTTATTGTTTCTGTATCCTTCTCCAAAAGGTATGAAATCCATTGAGGTTATTTATATTATACCGGGGATATGATTCAATGATACAATTATTATTCATTAATTAAATTGACTGTGTTTATGAAGACATAATTTTTATGAAAAGCCTATATCATTTAAAAGTTATATCGTTCTGAAATTCATTTGAAAAATTATTCTTCTTCCATATGTTATAATATGATGAAAAAATTATATGATTATTAAATCTTATTCTTTTTCAAAGGTTATGGAAGGATTAAATTTTTATGAAACCAATTTCATTTCATGTGTTATGACGCAATTAATGTTTTATGATATTGTGGAACACGTATGAATAATTTAATTTCAGTGATGGTGATCATGTAAAAACCAATGACGATTGTTAAATTATAACCAAGTACAATGGTTTTATTATAAGAGAATATGGTTTGGACCTATATCTCACTTTAATTCTTTAGTAAATGAATTATATCTTATATGATAGATAGGGTAAAAATGGGTAGTGAACCCGGCTCAGTAAGGGATATTTTCCACATTGATTTTATGGGAGTGATCATTGAGTGCTATAATGATTTGGGAAGTGGATCCATTACACTATGATGAATGGAAAACCCTTGGGGATGGTGGTTTGTCCCACCAAGGTGGTGTATCTACACATTTAGTTCCTTGATATGTTTTGGCACAAAGATGTGACTACGTTGGAAATGATTTCATGTGATTATCTATTGGCCAAAATTCCATGTATTGTTCCATTATAATTCTCTAATGGCACACAATATTTGGTTTCTATGTGATTCATGTCTTATGAAATGCCTATATTATTACAAATACACAAGATTATATTATATGAACGTGGTCCCAATACCAACTGTGTGGTGATACAGATTCATCTTCCCTACCTTCTACATACCCTATAGAACCCATCCATCATCAAAGGTATTAGTGAAATTATGAGTTGTTTCCTCTGAATTATAAACCGTACTCTTTCCATAAAGAAACATGGTGTTTCCAGCCAATGTGACGAGATGGTATTATTGAATCCTCTCTTGAACCATCTCCATCTCTATGAGTAAGGTGCCTTTGGTATTTTTCAATAATTTATTATGAGAAAAACTTTTGTTTCTTGTCAGTTTTACTGAAGGAATGGCCACTGGCATTCAAATTTCGTTCTCCACAAGAGAAGATATTGATTGTGATCGACAGAAAACTTAATGGAACCCTTGTTACCACTACGTGTTTGGATTTATTATGATGTTGGGATGAGTTCAAACTCATTTTTGAGTGGTCATCACTCATCTTTGGGTGTGTAATAGTGAGTAGATATTTCCAATCCTAGAAATCCTTCCTCAAATGATTCTGGTCTTCCAGTACCTCTTGTCGATAAACCCTATAAGGATGTGAGTCTGACCAACTAGACTCTGCCCTTACAAATTATGTGTAAATTTTTTAATAAAATAATATACAATAAATAAAAATAAATAAATGAAACACTGGATATTTTACTGGACCATGTTTTGGAAAATTAGATACATGAACTTACATTCCAGAAAAAGAAAAATGATAACACAGAATATTTAATGGGATTTCATCCTCAATAGAGTGTCAACAAATCAAGTATGTTAATCTTGTACAAGTGTTTATGAAACATATAATGTAAAAACATTTCTAGTAAGGGGTCTTAAAACAAACCCATTAAGAAAAAAATTTTATTTTCAACATTTATAAAAATAGCATGCATCAAAATCATGAAATTAATATTTCAAATAACATTTCATCCCCATGTTCATAAGATATTCTAAAACAAATTGTTTGTATAAACTCTTGCTAAAAATTTCTAAACCAATTTAAAAGTTTTAAAAAGAATTAAATATAAAATATTCATGTACTACCACCTATAAGTTCTATGATTAACAAACACAATCATTTTATGAAATTATAGAGGTGTAGATAAGAGCCTACACATAAAATATTATTTATTTAGAGTTTTACATAAAACAATTAAATTTATCAATATGTTTTTAAAACAAGGAATATTAATTCTTATTTATAATGATTTTCCATTGAAGTATATGTTTAAATATAAATCTTAAATCCATGTGCACTTAGAAATATAACACTAATTAATACGGGTTCACAAGAGAATGATCATTAGACATGGATATTTTACTAGCTAAATTATCCCATGAGCTTGCACTTATTATGATCATTATGAGGGAATACATAAAACAGGAAAATCATAAAAATTCTTTCATGGACTAGTGCCAAGACCATACATTACCATTCTTCTAGGCCATATACCAAGACCATAGTTTTTTCATGAGACCTACCAATGAATCGATATAATATAGTTGTCATCACCCATCACATAATAATCTATATGCATTCATCATATGACTAACAATAATTTTTCATTAAATAAATGTGTCTCATACAACATTGATTATTTTAAATATATTTCATAGATGAAATAATATTTATCAAACAATTCAAAGTGTCCCATAAAACGTTGATAATATTAATTATTAATCCATATTATGCCATAAAAATATTAATACCAGTTCTTAAAATAGTTTTCATAGTTTTTAATGAACAAATAATATTTATAATGAAAAAAATACATATATGTTCTGTAATATCCATTAAAATTCATTTAAAATTTATACATTGTCCATAACTATATATGTTGGACATACCAAGGTGTTTTAAATTCGTTTAACATGTGAAATTATAACTTGTTCCACATTAAATAATAACTTTTTTAGACTTGTCACATAAAATGATGACTAATCTCATTTAGATTCTTTGGTTAATCAAAATCATACCATGAAATAATATAAATATAATAAATTTTACTTTCATATATAGATTTGTAATTAAAATATTAAACCATTTTTAATTAAACAATATGATGTTCACATATATATAAGTATAAGATATAATTACAATAAATTCAAGAAAATAAACAGTTTAACATTTTAAGGCACACAATAACAATTTTTTTTATTGTTTTTCTTAAAAAATAGATATTATATTCACACAAACAAACAATATTTTTATTGAAAAATATAATTTCAAGGTTTATCATGTTCACTTATATATATATAAAAATAAAAAAAATTTATATATTCACTTATCTTTATGTCTAAATGTTTGGACATTAACCATCATGAAAATTCAATCATTCACAACTAAACATCTTGAAAGATCCACTTTTCATAATTACATGGAATTCTATTTGTAATCCATGTATTTAAACATTTCATTCATAAACCATAACCATAAATTTTAGGGTAGTTTTTATGGTTGTACAATTTATTCAAAGCACAATTGTATTCAGGGTTATGGACATGTGTCGATAAACCTAAATGGCATGAATAAAACATGATTCCGGATTCATAAAATTTTATATTTTCCACATTTAATTTCTAATCACAATTATATTTTAAATATTTCACTTCTGTAATTCGTTGAAATAATTGGTGGTGCTTAAAATATGAAAAAATATTAGACTTAAAAATTAACTAATATTGAATTAAAATATCTAAAATGAACATGAATTAAGATAATTGTCATATATATATATATATATATATTATAAAAATATTCAAAAATATTGGTGTATATATACATGTATATAAACAAACAAATATATATATATATGTATATATTTAAACTTTTTTGGGAAGAATAACATAAAACCACCCCCTTCCAATGAAAATATTGTAAAGGGTTTAGTCACAGCATCGTGATAAACATTTCATTTATAAAAATTTAATTATAAGGATATGATTTTATATGATTATATATATATTACACACACACAAACATATATATAAATATATATATTTAAAAAATCAATTTGTAATAATTTAATCCCCTACAATGATAGAGTTTTTAAAATAAGTAAACCCTGTGAATAAAGAATAACATGTCCCCTATCCAAATTGTACAATAAAGATATAATCATATATATATATTGTATACATATGTAAATATATGTTCTCAAAACCAATTACAAATAAATAAATCCCTTACCTAAATCAAAATAGGAATCTCACCAATTGGAAACGTGCAGAACAAAATGGGAAACATGATGATGAGTCTTTGGTATGGTTGGTTGTGAAAATTGGGGTTTAAATAAAAAAAAATTAAACACCATCCTTGAAATTTTCACCATGGGTTTGGACCCGTCTTTCCAAAAAAATTTCAGATCATCAATAATTTAATCAATATGAAATATAAAGAAAAGAAAAAATATAAATATAAATATTATAAAAATCCTAACTTGTGGAATCAGTGTTCACTGCTATGGAAAAGAGGACAGCATGGGGGCAAGGATGGACGAAAAGAATATGACGGGCTGAGGATGAATATTATAGGGTGTGACTTGGACTAGTTCAGCCTGATAGGGTGAGAGTAAAGGTGGAAGAATAAGGATAGAAATGGATTGTCTTGATGAGTTCTGATATGATCTAAGGGTCTAGATTATCCCTATAAAATTTTTATCGGATGACTCAAGCGGTTTGTAAATGGACATAGTAGATGAGGCCACACCATTGATCTTGTAGTCAGGATTCATCGTTGATATTAAAAAATTGATAGACAAACAAGATTAGATTGGCAAGATCGGATGACCAAAAAAGATCCCAGGTTTTTAAAAGGCACGAATGGTCCAGATAAGATGTGGCCAGATCAGACGGTTGAAGAAAACCACAGATGAAATGATGCAATAGTGGAGATGAAAGGATGACCATGTTCAGATGGTCTGGATCTCACCCAGTGAGAACGGATGTTCGAGATCGTGTTCCACGAAAAATTATGCATTTCACATCAAAACAGAGAGGGTTTTGGGACCGTCTTATAATTTTCAATGTCGCATCCTTCCAATACGAGACACAAAAATACACATAGTGGTCCTTATACACAAGACACCCGTTTAAATGACTTTCCCTACCCCTTGCATACCCCCTCTCCCATGCACCTACCGATGCACGAACTGCCTCAAGTCATCCCTTCTTGGGTTTCCTCATCATCATTGCTCAAGAAAACATAAATATCATAGGGACTCTGGTACACATATCCCATATCTAGGGTCGACCCCATGAGGGCTCTCTAGCCTAGTCGAGGAATTACCATATATTTTTTAAACACATTCCATATATATTTCTATAAAATATTTGATAACAATTTATATATCTTTAATGATTAATAAGAATACACTTCTTGTAACATATGAAAATGTATTCCATTAAAATTTTACATTCCATTAAAAACAAACATTTATTAAATTAAATTTTTAGATTTAAACATTCAATACCCATAATGTACCTAAAAAACTCAAAATAATTAAAATACATAAAACACTCAAATACATATAATACATAAAATTTTCAAAGTACATAAAGGACATAATGTTTATAAAATTTTATAATTGTTACCCAAATCAACAGTCATGTTTAAAAAAACAGTCACATTAATGCCCCAATGTCTTAATAGGAATATAAATTCCCATTAAATGTATTCCAAGGATCAAGATCATTTTTTTAAAAGGTTTGTTCCCTAAATTCCTTTAACTCTCTATATTTTTTATTCTTCTCACTATTTCCTTTTTTTGTTTTATTGGATTCAACAGACGAGGGCAACCTAATCAGTCTGGTTGTGATGTTCGGTCGTCTTATATTTTTTATTATGTTATGTGATGTGTTTCCTTGAGTAGTTTAAATCCATTGTATTAATATAACATCTAAGTGTTCGAATAAAATGTTTATTCTTATCTTTAGTGTATATTTAAATAAAGAATCCCTAATTTCATTAATGCAAGAAAAATCATGATAAACACTAAAATTGATATTATATAATTTATTATAATGTTTGGGGTGTTACAATATACACCCTTATTAGAATTGTTCCCTCACAATTCTATTGTACTCTTACTCTTCCACCATAACCAACCCTCAAACATCATCAATAATTTCCCTAAAAAACGTTTTTAATCATTATTAAATGAAAAAGTTTAATTGAAAAAAATATTTAATTTATAATTTCACTACGTCCACCACCATTGGAGACTTTCTTTTTACGTTATCCCAGTCAGGTTGATCCCCAATAAAATTTAAATTCCTAAATTTCATTTTACCAAATGCACCTTGAGCTGTTAGGGTTGAAATCTTGAGGATAACAGTAGGTCCTTGAGAGAGTGGCATAGATTGTGAAAAGATCACAGACATCATAGGGGAATTGGTTCCGATAGAATAGTCTATCAAAATTGTTTTAAAAAAATGATATATTATAAAGTCTTCAATTTCTGATATTTCTCAAGACCTAAAGCTAATAGGCTGTGTGGGGTTCACTTACTTCAGGAGCTTCCTGGAATCATTCCAATGCTGGATAAGTCTCAAACAGGGTGAATCATCGGAAAATGATTTTGTTAGTACCCTGTTTTATACAAATAATATTATAGTTGTGAATGAGATATTAATTAGAATATGTGAATCGGTCATTGGTGATGTTGAAGGAAATTTGTGTGGTTTGACACCTGATAGAGGTGTCTGTTGGACAAACATAGCTTTGAAATAGTTTGGTAAGCTTCTGAACATGATTTGGTTGTTGTTTCCACTATCAGATCAATAGGAAGGTACATGAGATGAGTTTGTGAACCCTCAACTTCCTTCTAAATTTTTTTTGAAATAAATTTCACTTAGGTAATCATAATTTATTTGTTGGTTTTTTTCTATTATTTCAATGTTTAATAGGTCATTCGTTTGATAGAAACTATTATGACCTGAGTCCAAGAGACAAAAATCAGACCTTACAAATGCTGTGTAAATTTTTATTAAAAAATAATCTCAAATAAATTTACATAATTAAATGAAACAAATGATATTTTATTGGCCTCAGTTCTTTAAAATTAGATACATGAACTTACATTCCAAAATTACTCAAAAATAAAACAATGATTCTTCAGTGTGTTTTCTTCCATAATAGAGTTTCATCATAGTAAGTATGCTAATCCTGTAAAAGTGTATATGAAATGGTGGGTGATCACAAAAATTCTTAGTAAGGGGTTATAAAACAAAACCATTTAGAAATAATTTTTTATTTATAACATTTATTTAAAGCACATGCATCAAAATCATGATATTAATATTTCACATAACATTTCATCACCATGATAAAAATATATTCTGAAATAACATTTAGGATAAACACCTGCTCAGAATTTTTAAATTTTTTTAGGAGTAATAAATAGAATTAAATATAAAATATTTACATACTTGAATAGAAATTCATATAGTGCCACCTATATATTGGATGATGACCAAACTCAATCATTCTATGACATGCCAGAGGTGTGGATAAGAACATATATATAAATTATTATTTATTTATAGTTCCACATAAAGAAATTCATTTATCATTGTGGTGTGGAAACATAAATATTAATTCTTATTTATAAATGAATTAATATTCTAATATATGTTTAAATTTAAATCTTCAATCCATATGCACATAGAAATATAACACTACGTAATATTGGTTCACAAGAAAATGATCTTTATCCATGGATACATTAATAGCTAAATACTCACATGAACATTCACTTACTAAGATCACAATGAAGGAATTCATAATACTGTATAATCATAAACATTCTATCATGGCCTCCGGTCAAGACCATACATATCCATTCTGTCAAAGCCTCATGCCAACATCGTAGTTCGTCTCATGGGACCTACCAAAGAATCGAGAGGATAATGCTTGCCTCACCCATAACATAATATGTCCTCTACATTCCTCATATATCTAATAATAATATGTCTTTAAATATAAGTATCTCTTACCAATTTTATTTATTTAAATATTTTTCATAGGTGAAATAAAATTCATTAAACAATTCAGTGTGTCCCATACCTCTTTGAAATGATTAAATCGTAATCCAAATTGTATCATAAAAATATTAATCCCCCTACCTAATATTGTTTTCTTAATTTATAATGAACTAATAAGCTGTATAATGTATTAAATCCATACATGTTCTATAAAATCTATGGAATTTAATTTATAAATTTTACGTTTTCTATAATTATCTATGTTGTACATACCATGTGGTAAAAAATTTATTCCACCCATGAAATGGTAGCTTCTATACATAAAATAATAAGTTGTATAGAATTGTCAGATAAAATGATGACTAATTCCATTTAGATACTGTGGTTACACAATGTCACACAATAAAATAATGGATATAGAATAAATTATACCATCTTATATTGATTTGAAAATAATATATTAACCCATTTTTTGATAAATAATAAGATTTTCACATATATATAATACAAGAAATAATAAATCTAAAATCATGAAAATAAATGCTTTAAATGATCTAAGTTAAAAAAAAGAATTTTTTTTATTGTTTTACATCAAAAAAGAGATTATATACACATAGAAAAACAGTATTTTTATTTTAATATATATTTTCAATGTTTATAGTGGTCACATACACATATATATATATACAAAAAAATATTCTCACATGCACTTATATTTATGTATAATTTTTTTAAAAATTAACTATCATAGAAATTCACTCATTCACAACTAAACCTCTTATCAAATATACTTTTCATAATTATGTTGAATAATATTCCCCATCCATGTATTAAAAATATTCATTAATAACCCATAACTATCCATTTAAGGGTAGTTTTGATTATTGTAATATCTATTCAAAGCACCTGAGTATTCTTAGTTGTGGCCACATGTCTATATACATAAATGGAATTCATGTAAGATTATTTTTGTTCAAAAAATTTGAAATTGTCAACTTTTAATCTCTAGAAACAATTATAACGTAAACATGTCACTAAAAAAATCTTTGTAATAATTTGTAATTCCTAAAATATTGAACAATATTTTACATAAAAATTAACTAATAATGATTTTAAATTCATAAAAAGAACTTGAATTACCTTAAAGGTCAAATATATATAAATATACATTGAAAACATTAGCAATATATGTGTAAACACACACACACACACACACACATATATATATATATATATGCGTGTGTACTTATTTTTTGGAAGAATAACATAAAATCACACCATTGGAATGAAGAGATTTTAGAAGGCAGATTCATTGCATCAAGATAAACTTTTCATGTTAGAAAATTTAATTTGAAGGATATGAATTTAAATGATTTTATATATTTATTACACACATATATATATATATATATATATATTACATACATATATATAAATATATATCGATTTACCATAACAATTGAAAATAATTAAATCCCTTAAAACAAATGGGTTTTTAAAAGAATTAATCCCTTTTAATCAAGAAGAAGATATCACATATGAAAATTTTACAAAAAATATATAATCTTACATATACATATATATTGTATACATATATATGTAGAAGTTCATAGAACGAATTTAAAATAATCGAATCCCTTACTTGAATAAATATTAGAAGTTGGTCAATAGGAAACATATAGAACAAAATGGGAAACTTGAGGGTGAGGATTAGGTAGGGTTGGGTGTGAAAAAAGGGGTTTAAATAAAATTTTGTTATTTTTTTAAAAAAATACACTCCTTGAGATATTGGCAATGTTTTAGGCCCATTTGGACAATTTTCTTAGATCATTAATAATTTAATCAATATAAAATATAAACGAAATAAAAGATACTAATATATATATATATATTCTTAAAATAAAAACTTATGGAATCCGGGATTTCTTCTATGGAAAAGAGGGAAACATGGGGCTGAGGATTGAAGAAGGGAATATCAAGGGCTGAGGAAGAATCGAAGAGGGTGTGACATGTACTGGTGCGGCCTGGTGAGGCGCAAATCGAGGAGAAAGAAGGAAAAGAGAAATGGACGGTTCAAATGAGTTCTGATATGATCAAATGGTCTAGATTAACCATAGATATTTTTTTCTGTTAAATCAAGGGATTGGTAAACGAACGACCTAAATGAGGCCAAAAATTTGATCATGCAGCTGAGATTGATCAGTGAGATTAAATATGTGATAGATGGCTAAGATTAGATTAGTGAGATCAGAAGACCACAAGTTATCATGTGTTTTTCAATGGCTTGAATGGTCCGGATCTAATGTGGAAAGATCAGATGGATGAAAAACACTATACCAGAAATTATGTGGTAATGGAGTTCAATGGATGAACTGGTTTGGATAGTCAGGATCTCGTAGGGCGAGATCGGACTACCTAGATTGTGTACCATGAAATGTGTTGTGTCCCACATAAAAAGTAGGAGGTTTTCGAGGCCACCATAAAATGGTTGACACTACTACCTTCCATTTGATGACATGAACACACATAGAGGTGTCCATTTACACAAGACCACCATCACAGGCCATGTCCCACCCCATGCATACGCCCTCTCATGCGCTTCCACCAGTCTCCATCCTGCATCATGTCGTGATTACGTGGAATTTCACTTCAGCACTACTCAAGACACCTTAGAGATACTAGGTGGTCAGGTATACATCCCCTATGGCTAGGGTAGAACCATTGAGGGTTCTCTAGCTTAGCTGAGGTGTCCCCATATATTTTCCAGAAAATTAAAAAATATATTATTAAAAATAATGTATAAATATTTATTTCTATTAAATGTTTTATAAAAATACACTTCTATTTAAATCATGAAAAGGAATTCATATAAAATATTACATTCACATAAAAAAACACATTTATTAAAAAAACACATTACTTATAAACATTCAAAATACTTAAATATACTATGGTATGTAAGATAAATACCATTATTAAAACACATAAATATATAGATTATATAAAATAGTAAAAATATTTAAAATACTTAATGGTTATAAAATTTTATAACTGTTACCCAAAAAAATGGTCACATTAAGACCCTAACAACTAATTAGTCATATAAATACCCATTCATGTTATTCCAAGGATAAAGACAATTTATTGTTTTAAGAGGATGGTGCTCTACATTACATTCTCTCTTTGTATTTTTTTCTTCTCACTATTTATTTTTTTGTTTTAGTGGATTCAAGGGATGTGTTATACTGAATTAGTCTTTTTGTGATGTTTTTTTGTTTCCATTTTTTCTATTAGGTCTTGCGATGAATTTTTTTGAGTAGTTGCAATCCCTTGTATCAATGTAACACATTAGTGTTTGAATATAATTTTTCTCCTTATCTTTTGTTTATTTTGAAATAAACCATGAAAATTTTCATTAGAGAAATAATAATAATGATTATAACTAAAATTACTCTTATAAAATTTATAAATATGTTTGGTGTGTTAAAACCCTCCCTTTCTACTAAATGTTCCCAAGCCTGGTGGTGACAAGGAGGGTATAAGCATCACTATTATGGATTATGGTATTGTTGGACCTTCCTCTTCAGTGGCCCCATGTCCCCTTTCCTCTGACAGTATTGTGTGTGGTATGGTGGTTGAACTTTCTGGTTGAATTTATGACCTAACATTATAGAGTACACAATTGGTAGATTGTGCCCAAGGAATATGTATTGCTTTGCTTTTTCCATAATTGTGTGTTTCTTGAGAAAAAGTTGAATATGTGGTCCCATATACCAATACCATAGCTATGTCCATTCTAATTTGTGGCATGGATGTTCATAAAGAAGTGGTTGCTTCTCTAGTCACCCAAAATCAATTTTGAGTCTTTGGAGGCGATGATCACCAAAAAAGAATCCAAAAATGAAAGGTAAGGAATAAGATTTTTATAACATGGCTGTTTCTTCAATGGTCGTTGGTAGATAAGCGGTGTATGACCTACTGGGTAGGATGTGTACTTGCTCTTTCAGAAATCAATCTAGTTTACTGCATCGGAGTTCAAATCATTATTCTGAGAGGGAACTCGATACTTATAGAGTTATGTTTGATGATGATTTTTGGTTATAACATATAGTCCATAGTTTCTCATTACTAATTTCAATATCATTATTTTGTTATCACTTATAAATAAGGTGATTTATGAAAATTTTAAAATATTTCTTTGGTGGAAATAATACGTATGCAGTATGTTTTCTTATTCAAAAAATAGAAGCTTGGATTTTTGAACGAAGACTTCCTTTAGACCAATATTTTAAAAATTGAACTTCTTTAATCAAAATTTTACATAATATAATGATTTTTAAGCATCTAATAATTTGGATATTATAAACATTGAAAATAAAAATATTTTATTTATTCAAAAAACATTTGTTAATCAAATGTCAACCTGTATAACATTAAAAATAAAAGTGGTCACATTTACAAACAAGACAGATATTTTGAAAAATATATTTTGATATTGTACACATTATTACTAAAGTATTTTAATGTGGTATTATTTTTTTTATTTGTTATGATAATATTCTATTACATAATTAAAAATTTTAATATGTTTTTAAACTCAGAATTTGAGGGTTTAATTTTAACACAAAATCATTATTATCAATAGATTTTAAGAAAAAATAATTTCAAATATAATTATTTTGCAAGGATTGAAATATATTGGTGATTATTTGAAAATATAGTAATTGTTTTAGAATATTCTATCATTTCATTTTTATAGTTTTCAAATTATGTATGTTTTCTTTCATATAAGTCGGAAGATATGGAAACATCCTCATAATGTGGAAAAAAATCTCCTTCCTCAAGAGAATATAATATTTCTTATTCAGATTATGTATAACTATTTTGAACATTAAAATATAGGAATGTTGCATTTAATTTTAAATTTTTTAAGGATTCTTCTAACACTTTATCAATGGAGGATTAAGTTGCCTTTGGATTTCCAATATATAATCTTCTATTATTTGGAATACGACTCTTATAAACTTATGAGACTTTGGAAGAGTTGTTTCCACTTCTATCACTATATTTTTATACATATTTTAGACATATATTTCCTTTATATTAGTAATAATTCCTATAATTTATATCATTCTGGTCCTTCTTCTTCAATTTTGGACAATATAGACGAATGTGACCTAGATTATTATATTATTAACAAATCAAATGAAAAGTTCCTATTTTATCATGTTATTCATCATGTTTGTTCTTGTTCTTGTACTGTAAAAATATCTTATGATATATTTTATTCATCCTCTATTCATTTCAGTAATGTTAATTATCAACCTATTTAGAGAAAATTCTTTCAATATCAGATTTAAAATAATTCTTTTTAGAAGATTAATAACGTTTTTAGGACATCTACCTTACAAAACAGATTTAAATATTGATAGAAAAGATTTTCATTTCTAAAAATCTATTTTCATTCTACCCTAATACTATATAAGAGTACCAATACCATCATACAAAAGAAATTTTATAATTTATTGGTATCATTAAGATTTTTTATCTTTGATTCCCATTCATTGGGGCTAATTCCTATGGTATTTTGGAATAGCTAATTGTAACACCCAAATCTTCCACGGTATACATCTCTTTGAATAATACAATAGCATGTGTTTTACACAACACTGAGTTCAAGTACACCACGACTTACCAAACTAGCCGTTCAAAAGAGGTTATGAATAGTATTAACTAAATTTTAAATATTATATTATCCATATGATTTTAATCCATATTATGTGTTTATAAGACAAGATTTATAAACAGATTCATTTTTTTAGATAAAAGAAGTTTTTTTTCAAAAAATGAAATTTTACCGCCTTTTAATGGCGAAGCCTTTTTAAAAGAAATATTTGAAACTTTTATATATTCAATTTGACAAAAATGAAATTCTTCTTTTGAATCGGGACATAATAATTTAGTATCAATAATGTTTTGGTGTCTTTTTGATAACTTTCATATTTGGGTGAATAGTGAAAATACTATATTTTAACTGAAAACAACTTTTTTAATCAAAATAATTTATATTGTTAAATAATACATTTTAATTGTTTGAAATTATAAATACATTATTTTTTTACAATTTAATCCAATGATGGTCATTTCAAGTAATTTCACCTTCAAATTGGACATAAACAAGTGTCAAACTTTTGATAGTTATTATTTCTTAAAAATACGCCTTTTGGTTTTGAAAGTGGGAATCAATTTTTAATTAATAATTGAAACTTTTATGTATTTAATTTGGTAAAATAGACTTCATTTTATGATTTTTAATAATGAAATTAGCCTAGGGTGAAATTTTGGTACTTTTCGGATAACTTTTATATTTTGATGAATAGTAAAAATTACTAAATTTTAATTAAAACAACTTTTTTAATCAAAATAATTAATAGTGATTAATTAAGAATTTGAGTGGTTTGAAATTATATTTAAAATCTATTTTTACCATGTAATACGATTTGGGTCATTGAACTTAATTTCACATTTAAACCAGACATAAACAAGTACCAATCTTTTTATAGTTATTATCTCTCAAAAACACGATTTTTGTTTTAACAACGGGAATTAATTTTAAATTAATTTCTGTCACTTCTGTGTTTTGAATTTGAAAAAATGGATTCCATATTTGGAATCAGGATGTTCATATTGTGTGAATAGTTAACTTTTATTTTTAGACATTTTGAATAATTACTGCGGTAAATATTTTATTGACCATAGTTAAGGGTATATCCGGTAAATAAGGGTTAACAAATAACATTATAATAATACTAAATTACCCTAAAACGTGTCCTATACTTATTGGTTGAAACATGTTCGACCATAGGCATATTTGGGTCGATTTTGGGACCCCATGAAGCCACTTGTAGGTGATAGGGACACTTTATTTTAATTAAGTTAAAATGATTACAAAAAATGACACAAGCATATATCTTTTAGAAATTTTTTTTTAACATATTATTATATATGTTTGATTTTACAATATAAATATTCATTAGAAATATAAAACGAATTCCTACATAATGATATTTTATTTATAATTTTTAGACATTAAATATGTTAATGTATTTATGACACAATGGTGATGCAGTAATTACCATAATAGTGAAAAATTAGAATAATTGATATTATAAATACCCAAATAAATATAATTTGAGACTTTTATTGAATTACACTAATTGTTTAGGTTATTATGACATATTAGTATTTATTTAATTAACTTTTCTCGAAGTAATCATTCTGTTATATGTTTCAAAAAAATCAACTATTGAATATTGTAAAAATTGACATAAAAGAGTTTTTAAATCAAATATTATATTATTAATTGATATTAAATTCCTAAAAATCTATGGTTCGTCCAAGAGACTTATATCATGTTAGGTGTATCATTAATGGACCACTTGGGGGTCGCTTGGATGTATATGGTAAGTTTATTAACCATATAATATAAAAATACAAAGAGACATTGTAAAAGTGAAACTAATTAACTAAGAGTTAATACTGAAAGATAAGGTTAATATAATGACCCAAACCTGTATAAATTATATTTTCTGATTGTTTTTCGACCCATCCCCACCATAACCTTTAACTAATCAACTTTGGAGCTATTAGAAACCAAATATGAATTTATTATAAATTATTATTTCTAGCTTTTCCAAAGGTGCCCCTCACCCCTCTTATAAAAGGGCACTCCTCCTTCTCTTTTATTCACACATTAAAAGCCTTTTGGTTCGGCCAAACCATGCCTAAATACTCTCTAAACTTCCCTAAATACAACATAGAGACCATAGTTTGATCATAAATCCATCCTATGGAGCCCTTTTGATCAACTCAAATGGAAGAACCCGAAGAAGAGGTAATGCTTTCACCACCCCTTTTCAAGTTCCTTTCTTCTTCCACTACTTCATTCGTTGTTATTACCATTATAAAATAATAAATCCAGTATCTATATATTCTTTGATGTTATTTTAAATATTGTACAAACAAATTCAGTATTCTATCCACCCTTTGAATAAAATGTCACCATACGTGCGTACGTACGGCTTACCGTCTCCACGTCGTGGTGTAATTATTATTCAATATATTATTATTTGGATTGGTATAATAATGATTTGTAACTCATGTAAATAAAAAATATAATATTATAATGATTAAGTATATATAATATACCATCCAATTATATATTATTTTAATATCAAAAGAATGATATTGTCGCTCGTGCGTACGTACGGACTACCGTCTCCACGAATGTGATGAGATTCATTTTCCATCGTATCCATTCAAGTATAATTCTCATTTGATGATTAAAAATAATATTTAAGGACTTGATATCATTATGGATATTAATAATATACATCCTATTAATAACAAATATGGATCACATAATAAATAATATAAAGTAAAATGAACCCGTTAACACCCGAAATGACAATAATTCTAAGATATTTTTAACAAATCAATGTTAAAAGATCATATATGATATCATATTAATTCCTATGATTATTTTATAATTAAATAACAATTATTTCACCACTATACGGGAGGTTAGCCTACCGTCGACCAAGGAAAAAGTACAAAGTAAGGGGTTTCTTATCTCACTCTTAATTTCGTGAGAATTCCATTATTCACCACTTATTTATTACATGTGGTGTATGTGTACTACCCGTAATTGTATTCATTGTGTATTATAGTTTAATTCATGGGTATATACATCATAATTATTAGATTCTTCTTTCACGGGTGTATGTTTCATATGTTACATAATCGATAAGGGAATTCGAAATTTCAATTTCCACTCATTTGGCTTTATGCATATTTCATTGATTATATTACTCCAAGATTATATGTGGAATCACTATTAATTTGATTATGTCATAATTTCCACTCCCTTTTCTGTGGATATACTTTTGATACACATAATCACTCCATTGATAAATTCTCAAGTGATCGGTATGAACATGATAAGAGTAATTTTAACTCAATCTCCATTTGTTGAGTTAAATATCCAATTAATTGGTGTTGTTTTTACGAGAATATGTGTGAATTTCATCTGATTGATTTGCACTAAATATCCAATCATATTGAGTGTATTTATATTTTTCACACATAATTATGTCTTTGATTTATCCTTAAACTAAGGATACAGCCTTTATGAGAGATTTCATCTCAATTTAAATTCCATTTAGACTTATTTGTTGTTATACACCAAATCACTTTTATGTGGTTTATATAATGTACTTTGACATAGTATATCATGAATCCCATTATTCTCATGATATTACAATGTTTTGATTACCTCAATTATTTGTATTCAAGTGTTTCTCTTTTGGTTAGAATCTATAACTAAAATACCATTTTTAAATGTTTTAAAGACTTATTCTTCTAAATATTTCTCATTAATGTCCATGTTTTAAAAAAATGGTTTTAATGATTTATTTTTATGGACATTAAAGTTTTAAAATTAAAACACCTTTTAAAAGTTTCAATGTGGTATTGGACACTTTGATTCAAAAATCTATTTTTAAATGGATTCTTGACAAATAGTGTGACTTTTAAATTATTTCAAGAAAAAGGGGGATATTTTTCTCAAATAGTTTTGATGATTATTTTCATTTATGAAAACATACTTCATTATTCTTGATTGAGGTTATTGTGATACAATAAAATCTTCCATATTGTATCGAATGAGTTATGTTTGACTGTGGACGTGCTATTTTTATACCATTCATGGTTTGTGGTTAAAGTATTAACATTTCGTATGCTAGTTTCAAGACGAATGTTTATGTTATGTTTAAACCTGTTCATATGAGGAATTAATTAGACTTAATAAGTGATAGGTGGAGCTTTCTATAGCTCCTCGATGCATCGGTAGGTCTCATGAGACAAACTAGTGTCTTACAATAAGGCCTTGGCAAAATCTTATTAGTAGTCTTGGAACGAGGCCTTGGCTATGTGGTTATGATAGTCTGGCATTATGCATTCCATCATTATGAAAGTGGTTATTGATATTGCATGTGCTCATTCGACTAGTAGAATATCCATGTGAGTAAGTTAATGACATTAATTTATTTTTCTTTGTCATTTTATGCTGAAGTTCAAGTTTAAAAGGCTTTCGTTTTAGTTATAAACTGCCTTAAGTGTTTATGCTTATCCATGAAAGCTTCTGCTATAATGTTTTTCTTTATGAGCATCTGAGCTCACCCCTTTCAATGTTTTATTTTTTCCAAGATTATAAAGAAGTAATTTTTTAATGACCTGCAGGGATAATATGAGGGGATATGAAGACAAGATGTTGTTGTAGTTGTTTTTTTACCTTATGATGTAATGCAAGACTTATGAATATATCTAGTGTTTCCAAGACTACTAAACTAATCTGTCATTCGAGACTTCATCCTTTGTGATCATGACAATGTTATGTAATAATGCACTAACTCTGGGTATCTAGGGTCGGGGCGTTACAGTTGGTATCAGAGGAAGTTTAGTACCAACCTTGGATTAGAGCACATAGAATTAAGATTAACATTGAGGATTAGTATAGAATAACATCCTAGAATTTTTGTATTGTAGAGATTTTGTGAGTTTTCCAAAAAAATACATCCCTGTCTGGATATGAGCAGGTAAAGGCGGCTCTGACACAGATATACCTAGGGGTAAAACCCGAAAACACCGCATTGAGCTAGACTCGAATTGGAACTGGTGCACGACAACAGGCCTTGATGCACTCTTGGTTACGACACTCTCGGGGTATATGCTTAGGATAATTTACAATTTCTTTACAAACTAATTTAAAGTAATATATATATAAGATGAGAGTAAATGACCTTGGTTAATCCTAATGTGTTTCAAATTGAGAATATGGTGACATGTTAATCTCTAAATGATTTTATGACTACTGTTACTCACACAATGCTTTCTGTTTTGAGTGAATGGCTAGATTCCAAAGAAGTCATAGTGACTTTTAGAATGATGTACAAGGTGGGAACGATGGTGGAAATGAGCAACAAAATGGAATGTTGATAGGCTTAAAAGATATCATCTTTATGCCAAATCAGGTTTCCAAAAATATGATCAACAACATATATATTAACCAACTCCCGGAATCAACATGGAAGAGAAAGGTGATGAATGATAGGAGCTCCAGTAATGGAGACCATGGAGAAAAGAACCCTCAATTTCCATCATGCAGGATATTTGGTAGGAGACACCCAGGAAAGTGTCTCAATGGGACCATGAAATGTTTTATGTGTGGATGGAAGGACATAAAGTCATGAATTGACGAAGAAAAATGAAGAGTACTATGGAAGAAGATAAAAATGGTCCCAAGAGTCCAATTACAGTCATTTTCCGTAACTGTAGGGGACCAGGCCATTACCCGAGTGAATTCCCTATTCTATAGGATATTTTCATGGTCAAAGAAGAATCTATTGTGGAAATAAATGGTTGGAGAAATGTTTAAAAAGTTTTAGTGCTCCTTGTTGATGGGTTTACTTTGGAATAATTTTCTCTTGTATTTGTAACCCTACAGTTTGAACTGTGAGAATGATATTTGAGGAAGAATTACCTCTTCTATTGTGGATATAGTTATAAATAACCATTTGGTTTTATATGATCATTGGGTTTGAGAAAATGATAAGTTATTATAATTTGGGATGAAAATGCAAGGTGTGAGATAAGATTTGCGGTTAAATTATGTTATGGTTATTTTGAGGAATTTATCTCATTTTGGTAATGTTATAAAGCATAGTTTTTGAAACTGACAACACGTAGACCGAGTGACAACCCGTCGCGTTGGACAAAGTTGTGGGAATCGAACCCACAACCAAAGTGCAATTGGGATTTATTGCCTACCACTGGACTACGTGAAGTCCCTGGTTAGTGTGACTATTATTTTTAGTTAAATGATTTTATTGATCAATAATAATTTTATTTGGGATCTTATGTCTTATCAAATTATTACCCTTAGTATAGGAAAATGATTTGGTGATTAAGTGATAGATGTTATTTCGGATGTTGTTCGCTTTGTTGTGAACACTACATGCCCAAGGAAAATATAATAGTATGGGATTTCATTTGAGGAGTAATGGTGGATTTTTATCTATGTTTTTATTATGGATTTATAGTGATTTGGGCTGTTTATGGAAATGATTAGGTTAATTATATTTATGTATTTGACTTTAAGAGTATTTCATGTCATTTGGAGATACAATTTAATGTGGAAGACTACATTCTTATATGTTTTGAGTTTCATTATTAGTTTGGATTATATTGAAGGCTTTTAAGGAAAATTGATTATTGAATTGTATTTATTTAACTTTGGGGTATTGTTGGTTTAATTGTGGAAATTAAGATTAGTGTTTATTTATCTCAAGGAATATCCTTTTGGGGGATCATTAGATCTTTTACTAACCATTTTGGTTTTGATTAATCTCTAAAGACAATGTAAATATATAGTTCATCCTCCATAGATCATGTGATTCTATTGAAGTTTATTCTAGCTCTTCCAATGTGACCAAGTCTTCTTGAATAATCATAGTTTAAAAAAATGATTTAGTGGTGGAAATTTATTAAAGGTTGAAACTCCACTTAAAATGTATGTATATATCATTATATTCTTAGTCAATATCATAAATTAATTCCTCATCCCTATATAATGTAACTTAAAACAAAAAAAAAAGGTTGTCCATTTACTTTCCTTCTAGGAGACTAATAGTCGTTTGTCCCAACACAAGTGTGTGGTTTTATTATTGTTACCTTTCTCCAGATCATGATTTCTATCCCTCTCTATCAGAACACGACACTTATTTTATCATCCATATCCATGTTTTCCTACATGGAATCCGATTATGGGTTATCATGGTTGACCTTTATACCTCTCTTTATTTCATTTAAAGTGATAGTTTTATTGACTCTTTTTCCGATGTGGGACTTTCCATTCTCAGGCCGAATTTTTATAATTGCGAGGACGCAATTTATTGAAGGTGGGGTGAATGTAACACCCAAATCTTCCACGGTATACATCTCTTTGAATAATACAATAGCGTGTGTTGTACGCAACACTGAGTTCAAGTACACCACGACTTACCAAACTAGACGTTCAAAAGTGGTTATGAATAGTATTAACTAAATTTTAAATATTATATTTTCCTTATAATTTTAATCCATATTATGAGTTTCTAAGACATGATTTATAAACAAATTCATTTTTTCAGATAAAAGAAGTATTTTTCAAAAAATAAAATTTTACCGCCCTTTAATGGCGAAGCCTTTTTAAAATCAATATTTCAAACTTTTATATATTCAATTTTACAAAATTAAATTCTTCTTTAGAATCGGGACATAATAATTCCATATCAATAATGTTTTGGTGTCTTTCTGATAACATTCATATTTGGGGGAATAGTGAAAAATACTATATTTTAACTGAGAACAACTTTTTTAATAAAAATAATTTATATTGTTAAATTATACATTTTAATAGTTTGGAAGTATAAGTAGATTATATTTTTATAATTTAATCCAATTTTGGTCATTTTATGTAAATTTACCATGAAGTTTTACATAAACAAGTGTCAATCTTTTGATAGTTATTATTTCTTAAAAATACGCCTTTTGATTTCGAAAGCGGGAATCAATTTTAAATTAATAAATTAAACTTTTATGTTTTGAATTTGGTAAAATAGAATTCATTTATTGATTCGAAATAACGAAATTAGCCTAGGGTGAAATTTGGGTACTTTTCGGATAACTTTTATATTTTGATGAATAGTAAAAATTACTAAATTTTAATTAAAAACAACTTTTTAAATAAGAATAATTAATAGTGATAAATTATGAATATGAGTGGATTTAAATTAGATTTAAAATATATTTTTACCATGTAATACAATTTGGGTCATTGAACATAATTTTACATTTAAACCAGACATAAACAAGTGCCAATCTTTTGATAGTTATTATCTCTTAAAAACACGCTTTTTGTTTTAACAACGGGAATTATTTTTAAATTAATATCTGCCACTTCTGTGTTTTGAATTTGTAAAAATGGATTCCATATTTGGAATCAGGATGTTCATATTATGTGAATAGGTAACTTTTATTTTTAGACATTTTGAATAATTACTGTTGTAAATATTTTATTTACCATGGCTAAGGGTAAATCCGGTAAATAAGGGTTACAAAATAATATTATAATAATACTAAATTTCCTTAAAACGTGTCCTAGCATTATTTTTTGATACATGTTCGACCTTAGGCATCTTTGGGTCGATTTTGGGACTCAATGGAGGAACTTGTAGGTGATAGGGACACTTTATTTTAATTAAGTTAAAATGATTACAAAAATGACACAAGCATATATCTTTTAGAAAAAAAAATTACATATTATTATATATGTTGGATTTTAGACTATAAATATTAATTAGAAATATAAAAGTATTTACTAAATAATGATATTCTATTTATAATTTTTAGACATTAAATAAGTTAATTTAGTTATGACACAATGGTGATGCAGTAATTACCATAATAGTTAAAAATTAGAATAATTGATATTATAAATACCCAAATAAATATAATTTGAGCCTTTTATTGAATTAAAATAATTTTCTAGGTTAATATGACATATGAGGATTGATATAATTAACCTTTTTTGAAGTAATCATTCTGTTATGTGTTTCAAAAAAAATCAACTTTTGAATAGTGTCAAAATTGACATAAAAGGGTTTTTAAAACAAATATTATATTATTAATTGATATAAAATTCCTAAAATTCTAAGGTTCGTCCAAGAGACTTATATCATGTTAGGTGTATCATTAATGGACCACTTTGGGGTCTCTTGTATGTATATGGTAAGTTTATTAATCATATAATATAAAAATACAAAGAGACATTGTAAAAGTGAAACTAATTAACTGAGAGTTAATACTTAAAGATAAGGTTAATATGATGACCCAAACCTGTATAAACTATATTGGTTGAGTGGTTTGCGACCCATAACAACCATAACCTTTAAAGAATCAACTTTGGGGCTATTAGAAACCGAACATGAATTTAATATAAATTAATATTTCAAGCTTTTCCAAAGGTGCCCCTCACCCCCCTTATAAAAGGACACTCCTCCTTCTCTTTTCTTCACACCTTCAAAGACTTTTGGTTCGGCCAAAACCTACCCAAATACTCTTCAAACTTCCCTCAATACAACATAGAGACCTTAGTTTGATCCGAAAGCCATTCTAAGGAGTCCTTTTGATCAAATTAAAAGGAAGAACCCGAAGAAGAGGTAATGTTTTCACCACCCCTTTTCAAGTTCCTTTCTTCTTCCACTTCTTCTTTCTTTGTTATTACCACTCTAATATAATAAATCTATTATCATATATATTCTGTAATGTTATTAGAAATATGGTACAACCATATTCATTATTCTATCCACCCTTTGAATAACATGTCACCATACGTGCGTACGTACGGCTTACCGTCTCCACGTCGTGGTGTAATTGTTATTCAATATATTATTATTTGGATGGGTATAATAATGATGTGTAACTAATGTAAATAATAAATATAACATGATAATTATTCTGTATATATAATATACCATCCAATTATATATAATTTTAATATCAATAGAATGATATTGTCGCTCGTGCGTACGTACGGACTACAGTCTCCACGAACGCGATGAGATTCATTTTCCATCTTATCCATTCAAGTATAATTCTAATTTGATGATTAAAAATATTATTTAAGGACTTGATATCATTCTGGATATGAATTATATACATCCCATTAATAACAAATATGGCTCACATAATAAATAATATAAAGTAAAATGAACCCGTTAACACCCAAAATGACAATAATTCTAAGATATTATTAACAAATCAATGTTAAAAGATCATATATGATATCATATTAATGAATATGATTATTGTATAATTAAATAAAAATTATTTCACCATTACACAAGAGGTTAACCTACCGTAGACCAAGGAAAAAGTACAAAGTAAGGGGTTTCTTATCTCACTCTTAATTTCGTGAGAATTCCATTGTTCACCACTTATTTATTACATGTGGTGTATGTGTACTACCCGTAATTGTATTCAATGTGTATTATAATTTAATTCATGGGTATATACATCATAATTATATGATCCTTCTTTCATGGGTGTATGTTTCGTATGTTACCTAATCGATAAGGGAATTCGAAATTTCAATTTCCACTCATTTGGCTTTACGCATATTTCATTGATTATATTACTCCAAGATTGTGTGTGGAATAACTATTCATTTAATTATGTCATAATTTCCACTCCCTTTTCTGTGGATATACTTTTGATACACATAATCACTCCATTGATAAATTTTCAAGTGATCGGTATGAACTTGATAAGAGTAATTTTAACTCAATCCTTATTTGTTGAGTTAAATATCCAATTCATTGGTGTTGTTTTTACAAGAATATGTGTGAATGTCATCTGATTGATTTACACTAAATATCCAATCATATTTAGTGTATTTATATTTTTCACACATAATTATGTTGTTGATTTATCCTTAACCTAAGGATATGACCTTTATGAGAGATTTCATCTCAATTTAAATTCCATTGAGACTTCTTTGTTGTTATACACCAAATCACTTTTATGTGGTGTATATAATGTACTTTGACATAGTATATCATGAATACCATTATTCTCGTGATATTACAAAGTTCTGATTACCTCAATTATTTGTATTCAAGTGTCACTCTTTTGGTTATAATCTCTAACTAAAATACCATTTTTAAATGTTTTAAAGACCTATTCTTCTAAATCTTTCTCATTAATGTCCATGTTTTAAAAAATGGTTTTTAGGATTTATTTATATGGACATTTAAGTTTTAAAATTAAAACTCCTTTTAAAAGTTTCAAAGTGGTATGGGACACTTTTATTCAAAAATATATTTTTAAATGGCTTCTTGACAAATAGTGTGAATTTTAAATGATTTCAAGAAAAAGGGGGATATTTCTCTCAAATAGTTTTGATAATTATTTTCATCTATGACAACATCCTTCATTATTCTTGATTGAGGTTAATGTGATACAATGAAATCTTCCATATTGTATCGAATGAGTTATGTTTGACTGTGGATGTGCTATTTTTATACCATTCATGGGTTGTGGTTAAAGTATTAACATTTCGTATTCTAGTTTTAATACAAATGTTTATGTTATGTTTAAACCTGTTCATATGAGTAATGCATTGGACTTAATATGTGACGGGTGGATCCCGCTATAGCTCCTTGATGCATCGGTAGGTCTCATGAGACAAACTAGTGTCTTGGCACAAGGCCTTGGAAAAATCTTATTTGTAGTCTTGGCACGAGGCCTTGGCTATATAACGACCCATACTTTACATACATTGTTAATACTTCAAAATTGAAGCACACTTATTACAACATATAACAAAACCACAAAGGACCGTATAGGTATAGTGTCTTTAGAAACTGGGAAACATAAACAACCGGTTCATAAATCTTCTACAGTGTCTCCCATTTATTTCATCATATCTAGGGTACCTTTTAGCATATTCTACATAATATCCATCTTCCTGACCTGGGGAAAAGAAAACATAAAAGGGTGAGCTCAAATGCTCAGCAAGGGCAAATAAAGGAAATAAAAATCATATCATATCTTTTTGAAAATCAAAACCTGCAAAAGAGATCATAATATCTTAACATGGAATAAATCATAGAAGTGAAAATGAGATCCCCATAATCATAACATAAAACTTGAAACTTTGTGGCATGCACACATAATCATGGAAAATCATTTCTTGTTAGTCATGACTCATTGCCAAGACTATCTTAGTGGACAAAGTCCCTTTCTGAACCGAGTTCACTCCTCGTTTCAGTCCTGTATCACTGAACCGAAATAACCTTCCGTTCTAGCCATGTCTATATCATGAGATATAAAATCTTTACCCAATGCATTGGAGGGAGATATAGGTCCCACCCATCTTATAATGAATCCTTTCTTATGTGTGCCACATAATCATAAACCATACATCATAGCGTAACCCATGTAATAAAAATGGGATTCTTAAACAACATGACATCATAAAACAATTCATATAAGATAAAGGAATTCATAAAAATATTTCCATCACAACATAATCAAATCCATGTAATAATAGGGGTAAAAACAGAACCCTTTTATTATCTTAGATGGAAAATAAATTTGATAAAATACTTGAACTTTATTCTTGAGGAAAATATCCTTTCTACTTCAAAAACACTTTTCCTTTCTTAACATGTCATATAATTTTAAACTAAAAGAGGTTGATTAAAAATAAACTTGAATACTTGTAAAGTAAACTTCTTGGAAATAATGTTTTAGAAATCCATTCATGCCGTATAAGTTAAAAAAAACATTCTTCGTACCTTTGTCGGAAAAGTCAAAAAGTACCTCGTACGAAAAAAATGACAAAAGATTCCTTTCATATTCTTTACTAAAAACTCACCGAAGGGTAAAATAGGATTTGAACAATTGTAGGTGAATGGATATAATATTACATATTGAGGAAACATGGATGTGGATGATAAAATACACCCCAGTAAATACCAAAGTATAAACAATCTCGGATAAAAATGAGATTGTGATATTTCCCTTACCTTAGGTCCGATTTGCTTTGTACGTGTACGAAGCTCCTGTATAATGGTTTAAATAATGTTATTGACTTATTCCAGAATCATACATATTGATATGATATCATATATGTTCATATTCTTGGCTTCTTATTAGTAATATTTCATTGTTACTTGTTACTCGGGTCTTTATTGCCTTTTGTTCTTATGTGTGTTTTGTCGAATAAATTCTTATTCTTCTTTTAAGGTTATAGATACCTTATATCCAAAATGGTATTAGTGTAAAATATATCATATTTATTAATTCAATATATTTATATAATTACTATGTAATGATTATCATGTAGAACGAGTCGCATCACATCGGGGAGACGGTATTCCGTACGTACGCACGAGTGATGATATCGTTCCTATGATCGTGAAATTGTATTGGAGTATATATATATATATTATTTCAGTATCAATATTACTTTATAATAATGATAAATAGTTACTCATTACACCATTATACCCATCCTTGTAAAGTGAGGGTGGAAAATAGATTACACCACGGCGTGGAGACGGTATTCCGTACGTACGCACGCGCGGTGATTTCATTTTTCCGTGGGATGGATAGAAGGTGAATTAGGGTTGTTTCATATTTATAATAACATATCAGTATGTAAGTAATACTGATGTTATTACTTTATCATGAAACAACTAAAGAAGAAGAAGTTGAAGAAGAAAGAAATTGAAAAGATCGGTAATGGATATTACCTCTTCTTTGGAACGCCTCTTTGAATCCTCCACTTAGGGAACTAAGATTGGTCTTTGAAGAAGACCAGGACCTCTAGGATTATTCTAGGGAAGTGGAGAGGAGAAAATGGCATGGTTTGGCCGAGCTTGAGTGCTCAATTTGGTGTGAGGAGGAGGGGGAGGAGGTCCCCTTTTATAAGGGAGGAGAGGGGCACCTTAGGAATATCTCAAAATATTATTTTATATTAAAGTCAAAATCGGTTTATAATGGTTCCAAAGGGTCTTATTTCGAAGCTAAAGTGGGGATGGGTCGAAATCCTATCAACCAATAGGATTTAGAAAAGTTTAGGGTATTATTTTAACCTTATCAATTAGATTTAACTCTAAGTTAAATAATTTAACTTTTACCATATCTTTTTGTTTTCTTTCACTATATGGTTAATACACTTACAATAACATGCCAAACGAACCCCAAATTGTTATTATTAATATATATATCCTTATCTAAGTCATTTGGCCGAACCTTAGATTTTTATGAATAAAATAACAATTAATAATATAATATTTGATTTAAAAACTATTTTGGGTCAATTTTGACACTATTTGATATATGATTTTTGTGAAAGTCATAACAGAATTATATGTTCGAACCAAGTTGCTTAAATCAACACTAATATATCATAGTAACCTATAAAATTAGTGGAATTTATAAAAAGTCTTAAATTACATTTATTTTGGTATTTATATTATCAATTATGTCAATATTTCATTAATAAGATAATTACTGCATCATCTTTGTGTCATAAATAAATTATATTATTTGATGTCTAAAAATTACAAATAAAATATCATCACGTAGGAAATATTTTTAGATTTATAATGAATATTTACAATCGAATTTATCTTCTGTATAACCCCATATTAAAAATGATTTACTTATTAAACATTGATTTTAACTATTTTAACCCTTCTTTAAATAAATTAATAATAAATTTCCTAATCTAATCCAAGTGGGCCTAAATGGTCATATTTTATTCCTAAGTTTGTTTTTGGTCGAATTACACTTGTCCAATAGAATTAGGACATGTGTTAGGGTAATATTAATATCATATTTACCCTTAGTTACCCTATTTACTATTAACTGCGGTAAAAATAGTAAAAAGTTACTATTCACCAAAAAATTATTTTTATCTCATTGAACCACATTTTACTTACTGATATCAACCGTGTCTGTCGGATTTTTGAAATTCCATTCACAGAAGCGGTAAAATTAAGTTTTATGCAAAATTCAGTTTTTAACCTACCACTTAGTGGTTTCACTATTCATCAAAAATTGAAAGTTTTCAGAAAAATACCAAAATTTCACCCTAGGCTAATTTTGATATTCTGAGTCCAAAAATGAAGTCCATTTTGAAAAATAAAATTTATAAAATTTCAAAAAGTGGTTATTACTATTCATAACGGCTAGTTTTAATAGCATATTGTTGTTTAGTGAAACTCGGTATTGCGTACGACGCAGGCTATCGAGGAAGGTCGCGATTGCGTGTAAAGCAAGCCAAGCAAGTGTTGTGTAGAAAAAGATTCCTTTGATGATTTATATAACATAAAAGTCTCGGGTGTTACATTCTACCCCCCTTAAAAAGAATTTCGCCCTCGAAATTCGTCACTTTGTAACAAACAGATGAGGATACTTCTCCCTCATCATATCCTCAAACTCCCATGTAGCTTCTTCAAGTTGGTGGTTCCTCCATAAAACTTTCACCAATCGAGTGGTCTTGTTTCGTAGGACTTTTTCGCTACGATCCAGAATCTCTATCGGTTGTTCTTCATAAGAAAGATCTTGCTCCAGCGGTACAACTTCTGAGATGAGTACATGTGAAGGATCTGGTATGTACTTTTTCAGGAGAGATACATGGAACACATCGTGAACTTGAGAGAGATTCGGTGGAAGCGCCAATCGGTAAGCTACCTTCCCAACACGATCCAGTATTTCGAAAGGACCGATATATCTAGGGCTCAACTTTCCCTTCTTTCCAAATCTCATAACCCTCTTCCAGGGAGATATTCGTAAGAACACTTTATCACCCACTTCAAACTCCAGGTCTTTTTTTCGGTTGTCGGCATAACTTTTCCGTTGACTCTGAGCTACGCTTATGTGTTGTTGAATAGATCTGACCTTTTCTGCCATTTCATCAACGAGATCAGGTCCTAATATCTTTCTTTCCCCAACTTCATCCCAGCAAGTTGGAGTCCTGCATTTCTTTCCATAGAGAGCTTCTTAAGGAGCCATCTGAATACAGGAGTGAAAGCTATTATTATAAGAAAATTCCACCAAAGGTAGGTGTTGATCCCAACCTCCTTTGAAATCCATAGAGCAAGCTCTCAACATATCTTCTAGGGTTTGAATTGTTCTCTCAGACTGACCGTCTGTCTGGGGATGATAAGCAGTGCTGAAACTCAACTCTGTATCCAGAGTATGCTGAAGACTTTGCCAGAACTTCGAGGTAAATCTCGGATCCCGATCAGATATAATAGAAAGTGGTACATCATGCAATCTTACCACTTCCTTTACATATATCCTGGCAAGCTGATCTAGAGAAAAATCCTCTCTAATAGGAATGAAGTGTGCAGACTTTGTAAGACGATCAACTATGACCCAGATAGCATTATTGACTTTGGATGTTTTAGGAAGTCCTGTGACAAAGTCCATAGTGATGTTTTCCCATTTCCATTCGGGTATGGGTAATGGTTGTAACATCCCCTTAGACTTTGGTCTCTCAGCTTTAACTTGTTGAAAAACCAAGCATTGAGAGACATATTCAGCAACATCTCTTTTCATGCCATCCCACCAGAAGTACTCTTTCAGGTCCTTATACATTTTCGTGCTTCCAGGATGAATAGAGAATGAAGAACTATGAGCCTCATCCAGCAACTCCTTCTTTAATTCGGGAATGGAAGGAACACAAACCCGATTCCTAAACTTTATTATCCCATCACAATCAAGGTTGAATTCAGGAACATTTCTCACCTTCTTTTGTAACTCGACATCTTCTTTCTGTGCCTCTTTAATCTTCACATGTATAGATTGTTGAACATTCATTTGAGAAAGATAAGATTTTTCCCCTTCCATTATAATTCCAAGATCCATCCTTTGTAAATCCATAAATATTGGATCTTTTGTGATCCTCATCGTAGATAAACTAGCATGGTCTTGTCGACTTAATGCATCTGCCACCTTGTTTGCTTTCCCAGGGTGGTAATGGATTGAGCAGTCATAATCCTTAATCAGCTCCAACCATCTTCTTTGATGCATATTCAACTCCTTTTGTGTGAAAATATACTTTAAACTTTTATGATCAGTATAAATATCACACCTTTCACCATAAAGGTAATGCCTCCAAATCTTTAATGCAAAGATTACCGCAGCTAACTCGAAATCATGTGTTGGGTAATTTTTCTCATGGATTTTCAACTGTCGTGAGGCATAAGGTATCACCATATCATTTTGCATAAGAACACACCCCAATCCCTTCTTGGATGCATCACTGTAGATCACAAACCTTTCTCCACTACAAGGCAGTGTGAGCACAGGTGCACTGGATAACCTTCTTTTCAACTCCTTGAAATTCTCTTCACATTCTTCCGTCCAGACAAACTTAACTCCTTTCCGGGTCAACATGGTGAGTGGATTAGATAATCGTGAAAAATATTTTACAAAACGTCTATAATATCCAGCCAAACCAAGAAAACTTCGGATCTCAGTTACTATTGTTGGTCTCAACCATCTTTCGATAACCTCTGTTTTTGCTGGATCCACAGATATCCCCTCTTTTGAGATTATGTGACCCAAAAATGCAACTTTTTGAAGCCAAAATTTACACTTGGTAAATTTGGCATAAAGCTTATCCTTTCTCAGGGTCTTCAATATAATTCTCAAGTGATCTTCATGCTCTTCCTTGCTCTTTGAATAGACAAGAATATCGTCTAGAAAGACTACCACAAATTGATCAAGATAGTCTCTAAAGACTCTATTCATTAGATCCATGAAGATAGCAGGGGCATTAGTAAGACCAAATGGCATCACTATAAATTCATAGTATCCATACCTTGTACGGAAAGCTGTCTTTGGTATATCCTCCCTTTTGACCCTTAATTGATGATACCCTGAACGAAGATCAATCTTGGAAAAGTATTGAGCTCCGCGTAGTTGGTCAAATAAGTCATCAATGCGTGGAAGAGGATATTTGTTCTTGATAGTGATCTTGTTAAGTTCTCGATAATCAATGCAGAGTCTCATTGATCCATCTTTCTTCTTAACAAATAGAACAGGTGCTCCCCAAGGTGACGCACTAGGGCGTATGAATCCCTTATCAAGATTCTCTTGGAGTTGCTTCTTTATTCCTGCAACCCAATTGGGGCCATTCTATAAGGTGTCTTTGAAATAGGCAAAGCACCCGGTACGAGTTCTATTGAAAACTCAACTTCACGATTTGGTGGAAGACCCGGTAATTCCTCCGGAAAGACATCATCAAACTCCTGTACAATGGGCATATTCTTAATTGTGAGTTTCTCACCAACCATTTGAGATAAATAACCTTCATTTAGTGGAATCAATACCCATAAGATGGAAGAAATTTCCACTGAAGGTTATGTTCATCCTTGCATTGATATACGATCGTAGATTGATCTATAATATGAAATGTGACTTCCCTTCTTTGGCAATTGATATGAGCTCCATGTAGAGAAAGCCAATCCATACCAAGAATCACATCAAATTCCATTAAAGGAAGGATCACAAGATTTTCAGGAATCACTTTCCCACAAACTTCGATCGGAGAAGAATTATAAACTTCTGATGCGACTGTTGTCCCATTAGGTGTTGTCACAGCTAAATCAACATCTAATTGTTGAGGTAATACGGTGATACCCTTAGAAAATTCTTTAGAAATAAAAGAGTGGGTGGATCCAGAATCAAATAAAACATTTGCTACATTAGAGTGGATGGTAAGTGTACCTTTCACCACTTCGTTATCGTACTCCACATTGCTGATAGAAATTGCATGTGACTTTCCTTTGTCTTTAGACTTAAGATTTTGTTGACGTCAACCATCATCATCAACCCTTGGATTTGGGCATTGATTGGCATAATTCCCCATCTCCTTGCACTTGAAACATTGAAGTGTAGTAGGTTCATTCTGTGTATCCCTTCCTTTGTTTGCGTCATTAGACATCTTCTTCCCATTATCACGGCATTCAAATGCCCGATGACCTTCCTTTCCACATTTAAAACATTTACTTGTCCCTTTAAGACAACTCCCTCCATGTTTCTTTCCACACTTTGAGCATAAGGAAAATCTCATCTTCTTTTCCGTGTGCTCTTTATATTTTTCTTTGAATTCCATCTTCCTCTTCTTATCAAACCCATGTGACTGATGGGTTACTCCAATCTCCATCTCGACTTTGAGAGCACATCGAACGATTTCCTTGTAGCTATTGAAGTCTCTTATGGCTAACGCCCTTCGAAGACTTGGTTTTAAGCCACTAAAGAATCGATCGATCTTACTCTCAGGTTGGATAATAATACCAGAAGCGTACCTTGCAAGTCTTGTAAAATTTGCTTCATAGGTACTAACGGATTCATCATCCCTTTGCTTCAGTTCAAGAAACTCTTTCACCATCTTTGTTCGGAGAATACGAGGGAAGTACTTTTTGAAAAATAAGTTCTTGAACTCATCCCATTTCATAGACTCAATTTCATCCCTTTGCCTCGTATTCTTAATAATATTCCACCATTGATCAGCATCTCCTTCCAAACGATACACTGCTAGGATGACTTTATCATGTTCAGAACATTGAAGAACTGAAAATATCTTTTCAGTAGTACTAATCCATTGTTCAGCAACTAATGGATCAGTAGACCCACTGAAAGAAGGTGGACGCTGCCTCATGAAGGATTCAACAGAATGTTTCTCCTTCCTTTGCTCGTTTGGAAGTCCTGCATGATTCATAGCTTGAGAAAGTTGTGTGAGCATGGCTACAAGATTTTGCATTCCAGCTCCCATATCGTTTGGTTGCTCAGGGGGACAATCATTGCATTGCCCATCGCATTCCGCATTAACACGGTTCCTTCGGGTTCCAGCCATTGACTAAAACCAAGAAGAATAGTGTGAGCAACACTAATTATAAAAGGAAAACCACATAATTCAAGAATAAAATTTTCATGCTTAAGGTCTTATCCTAGGTTATTCAAGGCCATTTCTAAAACACTAAGATTGTGTTCTATGCTTAGACTTATCCTTAGGGTTTTTACTAAGGCTTTCACATCCTAGTTTCCAAAGGTTGACTATACCTTTCCTCTGATACCAACTATAACGACCCATACTTTACATACATTGTTAATACTTCAAAATTGAAGCACACTTATTACAACATATAACAAAACCACAAAGGACCGTATAGGTATAGTGTCTTTAGAAACTGGGAAACATGAACAACTGGTTCATAAATCTTATACAGTGTCTCCCATTTATTTCATCATATCTAGGGTCCCTTTTAGCATATTCTACTTAATATCCATCTTCCTGACCTGGGGAAAAGAAAACATAAAAGGGTGAGCTCAAATGCTCAGCAAGGGCAAATAAAGGAAATAAAAATCATATCATATCTTTTTGAAAATCAAAACCTGCAAAAGAGATCATAATATCTTAACATGGAATAAATCATAGAAGTGAAAATGAGATCCCCATAATCATAACATAAAACTTGAAACTTTGTGTCATGCACACATAATCATGGAAAATCATTTCTTGTTAGTCATGACTCATTGCCAAGACTATCTTAGTGGACAAAGTCCCTTTCTGAACCGAGTTCACTCCTCGTTTCAGTCCTGTATCACTGAACTGAAATAACCTTCCGTTCCAGCCATGTCTATCTCATGAGATATAAAATCTTTACCCAATGCATTGGAGGGAGATATAGGTCCCACCCATCTTATAATGAATCCTTTCTTATGTGTTCCACATAATCATAAACCATACATCATAGCGTAACCCATGTAATAAAAATGGGATTCTTAAACAACATGACATCATAAAACAATTCATATAAGATAAAGGAATTCATAAAAATATTTCCACCACAACATAATCAAATCCATGTAATAATAGGGGTAAAAACAGAACCCTTTTATTATCTTAGATGGAAAATAATTTTGATAAAATACTTGAACTTTATTCTTGAGGAAAATATCCTTTCTACTTCAAAAACACTTTTCCTTTCTTAACATGTCATACAATTTTAAACTAAAATAGGTTGATTAAAAATAAACTTGAATACTTGTAAAGGAAGCTTCTTGGAAATAATGTTTTAGAAATCCATTCATGCCGTATAAGTTAAAAAAAACATTCTTCGTACCTTTGTCGGAAAAGACAAAAAGTACCTCGTACGAAAAAAAACGACAAAAGATTCCTTTCATATTCTTTACTAAAAACTCACCAAAGGGTAAAATAGGATTTGAAAAATTGTAGGTGAATGGATATAATATTACATATTGATGAAACATGGATGTGGATGATAAAATACACCCCAGTAAATACCAAAGTATAAACAATCTCGGATAAAAATGAGATTGTGATATTTCCCTTACCTTAGGTCTGATTTGCTTTGTACGTGTCCGAAGCTCTTGTATAATGGTTTAAATAATGTTATTGACTTATTCCAGAATCATACATATTTATATGATATCATATATGGTCATATTCTTAGCTTCTTATTAGTAATATTTCATTGTTACTTGTTACTCTGGTCTTTATTGCCTTTTGTTCTTATGTGTGTTTTGTCGAATAAATTCTTATTCTTCTTTTAAGGTTATAGATACCTTATATGCAGAATGGTATTAGTGTAACATATATCATATTTATTCATTCAATTAATTTATATAATTACTATGTAATGATGATCATGTAGAACGAGTCGCATCACATCGTGGAGACGGTATTCCGTACGTACGCACGAGTGATGATATCATTTCTATGATCGTGAAATTGTATTGGAGTATATATATATTATTTCAGTATCAATATTACTTTATAATAATGATAAATAGTTACTCATTACACCATTATACCCATCCTTGTAAAGTGATGGTGGAAAATAGATTACACGACGGCGTGGAGACAGTATTCCGTACGTACGCACGCGCGGTGATTTCATTTTTCCGTGGGATGGATAGAAGGTGAATTAGAGTTGTTTCATATTTATAATAACATATCAGTATGTAATTAATACTGATGTTATTACTTTATCATGAAACAACTAAAGAAGAAGAATTTGAAGAAGAAAGAAATTGAAAAGATCGGTAATGGATATTACCTCTTCTTTGGAACGCCTCTTTGAATCCTCCACTTAGGGAACTAAGATTGGTCTTTGAAGAAGACCAGGACCTCTAGGATTATTATAGGGAAGTGGAGAGGAGAAAATGGCAGGGTTTGGCCGAGCTTGAGAGCTCAATTTGGTGTGAGGAGGAGGGGGAGGAGGTGCCCTTTTATAAGGGAGGAGAGGGGCACCTTAGGAATATCTCAAAATATTATTTTATATTAAAGTCAAAATCGGTTTATAATGGTTTCAAAGGGTCTTATTTCGAATCTAAAGTGGGGAAGGGTCGAAATACTATCAACCAATAGGATTTAGACAAGTTTAGGGTATTATTTTAACCTTATCAATTAGATTTAACTCTAAGTTAAATAATTTAACTTTTACCATGTCTTTTTGTTTTCTTTCACTATATGGTTAATACACTTACTATAACGTGCCAAACGAACCCCAAATTGTTTATTATTAATATATATATCCTTATCTAAGTCATTTGGCCGAACCTTAGATTTTTAGGAATAAAATAACAATTAATAATATAATATTTGATTTAAAAACTATTTTGTGTCAATTTTGACACTATTTGATATATGATTTTTGTGAAAGTCATAACAGAATTATATGTTCGAACCAAGTTGATTAAATCAACAAGAATATATCATAGTAACCTGTAAAATTAGTGGAATTTATAAAAAGGCTTAAATTACATTTATTTTGGTATTTATATTATCAATTATGTCAATATTTCATTAATAGGATAATTACTGCATCATCTTTGTGTCATAAATAAATTATATTATTTGATGTCTAAAAATTACAAATAAAATACCATAATGTAGGAAATATTTTTATATTTCTAATGAATATTTACAATCGAATTTATCTTATGTATAATCCCATATTAAAAATTATTTACTTATTAAACGTTGATTTTAACTATTTTAACCCTTCTTTAAATAAATTAATAATAAATGTCCTAATCTAATCCAAGTGGGCCTAAATGGTCATATTTTATTCCTAAGTTTGTTTTTGGTCGAATTAAACTTGTACAATAGAATTAGGACATGTGTTAGGGTAATATTAATATCATATTTACCCTTAGTTACCCTATTTACTATTAACTGCGGTAAAAATAGTAAAAAGTTACTATTCACCAAAAAATTATTTTTATCTCATTGAACCACATTTTACTTACTGATATCAACCGTGTCTGTCAGATTTTTGAAATTCCATTCACAGAAGCGGTAAAATTAAGTTTTATGAAAAATTCAGTTTTTAACCTACCACTTAGTGGTTTCACTATTCATCAAAAATTGAAAGTTTTCAGAAAAATACCAAAATTTCACCCTAGGCTAATTTCGATATTCTGAGTCCAAAAATGAAGTCTATTTTGAAAAATAAAATTTATATAATTTCAAAAAGTGGTTATTACTATTCATAACGGCTAGTTTTAATAGCATATTGTTGTTTAGTGAAACTCGGTATTGCGTACGACGCAAGCTATCGAGGAAGGTCGCGATTGCGTGTAAAGCAAGCCAAGCAAGTGTTGTGTAGAAAAAGATTCCTTTGATGATTTATATAACATAAAAGTCTCGGGTGTTACGGGCTATGTGGTTATGATAGTCTGACATTATGCATTCCATCATTATGAAAGTGGTTATTGATATTGCATGTGCTCATTAGACTAGTAGAATATCCATGTGAGTAAGTAAATGTCATTAATTTATTTTATCATTTCCATTTTATGCTGAAGTTCAAGTTTAAAAGGCTTTCGTTTTAGTTATAAACGGACTTAATTGTTTATGATTATCTATGAAAGCTTTTTCTATAATGTTATCCTTACTGAGCATCTGAGCTCAACCCTTTCAATGTTTTATATTTCCTAGGATTATGAAGAAGTAATTTATGAATGACCTGTAGGGATAGTATGAGGGCATATGAAGACAAGATTTTGTTTTAGTTGTTTTTTTAACTTATGATGTAATGTAAGACTTATGAATATATCTAGTGTTTCCAATACTACTAAACTAATTGGTCTTTCGAGACTTGATCCTTTGTGATCATGCCAATGTTCTGTAATAATGCACCGACTATGGGTATCTAGGGTCGGGGTGTTACACTAATCATCACTCAAATTATTATCTAATAATTATGTCAGATTATTATAATTAGTCATCAATAATTAAATCATTTGTGAGACTATTTCACTAGGTATAAAATAAAAATATCTATAATATTCATTCAGCATATCTCTTCATATTTCAGCAAATTTAGATGTTCCAAAATGTGTTACTTATGGATTCATCTAAATATTGTTCAATTTTATATAGAAAGAAACCTAATTGTAGACATTTATTATCCTAGATCCAAAAAATGTATTTTTTTTAATGATAGTTATGTTGACATTCCAAGTACTAGTCTCTGGTTAAAATAATAACATCCATTTCATGATTATTATATTATATAGTTTGTATAAAAACATTTTGTACTCCTATATTTATAAAATATATCATCATGAAATCCCTCAAATATTCATAATATTCACTATAAAATATAGGTTTTTTACTTGGATTTATATTTTAAGGTTATACAATATAAAAATATACAAAATTAGAAAAAATATTACTCATTTCATAGAAACCACATTAGTGTAAAATTTTACGACAAGTAGAAAAACCATTGATACCAAATATTGGATAAAGGATGTTTTGTGTTATTAAAATTGGGTCTATAATTTTAGATTATTTAATATTAATTACAATTACCACTATCCTCGTATATGAGACTAACTAAATGATGACTTATTTACATATACATTATAATATTAGTGTTATAAAATTTTATAAAAAAATATATAAAAATACCATTTACATGAACATTGTAATTTTAAACATGTAAAAATATGTAATAAAAATCTTATAAAGTGAGTAAGGAAAACCTAAATATCATTACTAATGTTCCACACTAGTCCATTTTTTTAAGTAAATCGATAAAAATAACTTTATGTAACCATAATTTTAACAGAAATGTAATTCCCTATCTTCCATAACCATGTATTCCCTTGATACTACGATTGGATGAACATATCATTCTCATGTATTATGATCCCTAACAGAATATATTAGAAACCATTTTTTCCTAAATATATGATTCCCATGACTACGGAATATTATTAATCTACTATTACAAAATCCAAACAACTACTGGAATTTACCAAATAATCATCACTTGGTTTCCTTAAGAAAAATACACTAAAATGTTTTCTATGTAGCACCTCAAGTAATATGATATTATAAAAGAATCACAAAAAATTTATATTTTCAATGATGTAATAAATATATATCCACCATTAATGTGTTTATATTTATAGGTTCATCCATAGTGGACATAATCTGTATATATCTAGTGTGGTTGTAATGACATCAGATGTAGTCCGTCTTCACATATAAGCTTCAACAAATCAACACTATCTAATAATTTTTCTAATGTAGAAATATTATAATGTTTGAAAGGATTGATTTGGTAGAATGGAGTTTTTTCATTAGGTAGAATAGAGTTTCATTATCTGGCAGTGTTTAATGATGTGCATCCAAAAACCATGTCAGCCTCTTTCCGATACAATTATTCTAGTAGAATTTATAAATCATTTTTTAGTGGGACATTGTTATTCTTAATTTTCTAGTATTAATAATTCTACATTTAATGAACATTTGAATAAGTTATCTAATGTAAAAGGAACATATACATTGATAATAAAAACACATTTGATGTAAGGTGTTTTGATGTATAGTAAAATATTTATCTTTACTATAAAAACATTCTAAAGAACACAATATGTGTTAAAATTAAATGATAATAAAATTTTAATGAAGTGTATTTTTATTTTAGTCATATGAATAGAAGCTATTGAATTTTTTCCTTTAGATTCAATAGGTTTTTCATTTTAATTATTTTTTTAGTAGTATTACTTGATTAAATGATATAAAACATAATAAAAATCCAAAGGTATTACTTTTCTAAATATTATTGTATAATTAATTATTATCTCTTTGAGATATCTTATAGGTATAACCTATAATAAAATTAATTATTTTCATATAGCGATTATAGATGTTCTATAAAAGATTCATTTTAAGAATATAACCATTATTTTTATAAAAACTGTAATTTATAATTATAACTATTGAATAGTGGAAACCATATATGCATCACTATTTTAAAAAAATATATATATATTACTATATTTATTTAGTAATTAATTCATGGTTAATCAGATATTTTATTTCACTATTTGATATCTTAATTCGAAATAGAGATCACCAATTAAATTCTATATCTACCCAGTGAATATGTTCAAAAACATTATTATGATACTTTTTGGGTTATAAATAGAGATATGATTTTTATATAAATATTAGATAAGAAATTATTTTCAATAAATTTAAAAAATAAATTCAAAAAAATATAAATGAAAATATTTTATAAAATTTGGATAATTATAATTTATATATATTATATTGATTAATCATCTTATCTATAACTGTCAAGATAATAACAACATGGTTAATGATGAAACAACATAAATTTGGATCATTCTCCACATAAATATTATTTTAAGACATATTAATGACCATATTAGGGAAGTAATTATATACACTTTTGATCATGAATTCATTGAAAAATAAAAAAAATAATTATGGAAAATTCATTAGAACAATGAAGTCGATAAAGGTATTTGCAAGAGGCTGAATTATTTTTTGAAATTGATTTGAATTAAATTCAATGAGTAAAAGTGAAATTGTTGTGTACAGTAACTTAAAATCCTATAATTAATATTTCAATATTTTTAGTTATGTGTTTCTTAAATAAAATATCAACGAATATTATGAGAATATGATAGTGATCAAGAAAGATGTTCAAAATTAATTTTTGTGTTTTTTCTCCAATTAAATTATTGTGTTTTATAACTAATCTTTCATTCTAAAATTTGTTTATGATATTATGGAATTATTTCAGCACACACTCCTCTTAGTACACTATATATTAAAATATTTCTTTAAAGGGAGAAAAATATTATGTCATATATCGATTGATATATGATAAGTTGATGCCAGATTCCTATACCGTTATGTTAATATTCTTTATATACCACTAAATTAAAACATAATTATCTTATATCCACATTATTTGTGAAATACCTATATGAGATATAGTCATTCTGTAATATTTCTTTATTTCATGATGATTTATTGTCATGAGTCATATGTGAGGCAATATTAATTTAATAAACAAGAAACTAATTTTGAAAAGTTCTTATTATTATATTATCAAATTGAATCAATGGTAAAATACAAATCTACGAATACTGTGTAGGAATTTTCTGTGTCCTACTTTACTACATTCTTTGGAATTGAAAATTTATATCATAGTTATAATAATATGAGATTTTATATTATGGTGTTTGTAAAAATGAAATGATTTTTTTCTAATAAGTAATGTGAAATATTTTCAATAAGTTATAAAAATGGAATACACTAATTTCACAGAAGAACATCGATGACATGTTATGATTATGAATGATAATTAAAGATGGATTTGTTCTGAAATGTAAATATGATTTAACTTCCAAATATGATTATCTAAAATCTTTTTAAAAGGACCATATGATTCATAAATTTCAAAAAATATTTTAAGGTATATAATTTGAGATAAACTACATGTTCAATAGTATTATTTGTAACATTCTAGATACACTAGAATAGGTCACACTAATATGGTGCAATTTGAATCTGAAAGATAAAAATAAAATCGATGGTAGTGTGACTTCCTAAAATTACATTAAGGTATCATAGTATTCCAAAAACACATTATATTGTGAAACAAGAGAAAAGTTCTATTTTTGATATAAAATTAAAATAAACTATTATATTTTATTGATAATTATCATGTTTATAATATATATAGAAAAATTATTTTTGAACCATTTTCATCAATTGTAAATTATTTTTGGTTATTTAAATGTGGAAACCCAAATTATATGAAGGTAAAAATTACCATGGGTTAAATTAAAATTTTCAAATTCATAATATCGATTACATTAGTTTTTATAAATATACAACCTCTAAGTTGATGATGAAATAATTTACTTTTGTTACATTAGGAATATATAATTTTTATATATATAAACAAATTACATAGATGAATGTAACATATTTTTAACATTAATTTTGTTTTACACAACTTATTGGATATGAAATCCCAATATTAAATTTTAAAATAATGATGTTGGGAAAATAATTTCTATGTTGACTAAATTTTGATTTATAATATACTATATAATTGAAGATATATACATATAGCTAAAATATGATAATTTGACATTGTAAAAAACATATACTATTATTTTTTAATGATGAATATTCAAGAGGACATATGGAAGGGGTCTTCAAAAACGTTTTATGGCATGAATAAATTGAAGACTAGGGATCCTATTACAATTTTCAAAAGTATGGATACTCTTCATTATTCATATTTTATAGGATATATCATGTATATCATTTTATGAAATAAACGTGTAATTTATTTTAAATTGATCATTAACATTAAATTTGATTCTAATTCAATAGATAGTCACATAATTTATTTTTAAAAAATATTATTATATTTTTGAAATTGTAAATGAAATTTATTTTTGATGAATGTGTGTGTGGACATAATAACAAAGGTTAGAGTGATTCTTTGTTCTAATGATTCGAAAAATTATAATAAATAATAAATTTATTTTCTGTTATAATAAAATGGTTATGTTTTCATCTGTACATGATCTGAAATATCTCCATTTGAATACATATCAATAGTGGTAAAGTGTATGGCGGTATCTGATGTTGTGAAGCGATCCATTTGGACTAAGTATCCCCTTCATGATCTTATGTAAGTTCTTTACATTGTTGGATAAACTATGATTTATTTTTATAGTAATGGAACTGTGGCATGGGCTGAGTATTTTAGGTATAAAAAATTTACCATACGCATTCATTGATAATAAAAATCTCATTTAAAAGGTAATTTAGAGAGATGGTAAGACATTATCATATACTATTATTAGGGAAAATATAAAATATCGCTTATTAAAAACCACACCAAAGTGATATAATTCCATTATTGTATAATATTAGGTTATTTGAAAGGTGATATATTTGATATGTTGGTTATAAAATATATCATTGGTTGATAATTTTTCAATCCCAATCTATCATTAATTTTTTCATTCTATATATATTTAACATGAATAATGGATCTAAAAAACCCCAAAAACAATGAAATTGATTTATTCATAATATATATTTATCAAGGAGTGATATATTTTGTTTTGATATGTAAAAAATGTATTGACTATAAATTATATATACAATATAGTGTAAACTCGTAACATAATATGATGGGACTTATTATGTTGAATAATCATTGAGATATATCTCATGTGATTTCCCACCATAACGGATATTCTCTTTGGTGTATGACATGAAATGAAATTAATTTACATGATTCAATTAGTCTAAAAAATACATGGTTTTTCTCTTTAGTGACATGTGATGTGGCTAACTATTTGGATGAATGATATTTTATTTACTCGTTAAAAATGGGTTTTCATTTTTGTGATTTCATCAAGGTATGATTTTTCATATAATATAATGAAATGTTCCGAACTAATTTTCATATTATATTCATGAAAAATTGAATGAATAATTTAACATATAATATATCTAATATATCATAATGTATAATTTTTCATATTTTGATATATGTATATTTTATCATGAATTTTTCAAAACATTTTATACATGAGTAGAAAATGTTTTATTCATGTGGACTCTCCTTTCATACATTTATGAATTTTAGAATTCATATACTTTTACAAATTATAATATATCATATAGGGTTACACAACTAGACCTTAAAATATAGATTATAATTTGATAAAATTATCTATTCCAAAAAAAGGTCATCAATAAAACCCATCTAAAAAATTTTAATTGTTGTAAAAAAAAATTTGATGGATTATATAAGGTATGTATAATATTTTTTTAATATAACTGATATTTTTACAACAAAAAATAGGATGAATAATTTGATACAATTTTTGTATATTGTAATCAATGATATGCATTTGTTACATATCATAACCCATGAAATGGTCCCTGTTCAGATTTTGGGGTAATAATGAGAGCCCTATATCAAACCTTATGATATAGTATTGATATAAAATATATGATATTTTAATTCATGGAAAATTTTCCAAATGATCTCTCTCAAAAATTTAATCATTCTGGAGATTTAATATTATTATTTGAGGGCCCAAATCGATTTATTCAGACCCTTATTGGGTTCTTGATGTGCATGGTTCCTAGATGAGTCATTGTTTTATTCTAGAGGGGTTTCACTACAAAAACATTATGAATGGTGAATAAATTGTATGTATGTTTTTTACATCATGTATTATCAGTTCATAGAATTTTGAGGATGATTTATGGTGTGTTACACTACTTATAAATCTTCATAATTAAATAATCTAAGGATATGTGTTATTTGTGAGATTGGATGCCCGACATTTAAGCAATATGATAATTGGTTTCACACAGTGTAATTTCCAAGTGCAGTTCACCAATAATACATATATCTCATTGAGATTCCATCAAACCCTACAACTATCTCAGCTTCCTCTCTATATTTTGGTCTATTCATTTGGAATTTTCGGATTCCTTCTATAGGGATCCTTCCTTGGATTCCCATATTCGATCTGTTTTTATATGAGTTATTATCTACCACTTCATTCATGTGTTATCGAATTGGTGCCTCTTGTTTTATATTCTACTACGATGGAATATAATATTAAGGTTTCTAATGGCTGTTTTTTTCAATTTTTTTATTGAGGAATTTTTATGGCGTCCTTGGAGGGATGAAACTTCTTGTGGGAGAGGTTATCAGGATAAAAAATGTTGTTATGTTCTCATGAGAAGACCATTGATTCCTTCGAGGTATGATATTAATTTATTCTCTCTTATTTGTGTAAAATAATAAATTGATCATGGTTTTTCCCATGGTATAGAAGAAAATTTTAGATAATAATGATTTAATCTAATTTGTAATGATTAGGGTTGTGATCACATGTTCATTTTATTTAATTAGTGATAATGAGTCGCCACTTAATTTTCAACCTAGTATCATATCCATGCTATGCTTTGTTGTCACTATCTTGTGAATGGAGCATCATGATGAAATTGGTAAAGATAAAAAAACATGAAATAATTGATAATTAATTTTCATAACGGTAACTATTGAATATTCAGGTTTTTTATTAGGCAGATGATTTACTACGATGGAAATAATATTGATGTAATGTGAATGATTGATTAGAAATTGTGTTCCATGTGATTTATTGAATTCATAAATGATGTGAATAGTTTTATCAATTGTTGATAATATATTAACGACATGTTAATTAATAAGGATACTGCTCATTGTTTTATGAAACCTGTTCTAAATCGACGGTATTTTTTATCATATGATATATTTTTATAGATCGATGGATTATGGTTCATGTTGTTAGAACCTAAGAATATGAAATCAGATAATTATAGATGGAATGAAAACCAGTTTTTTTATGAAGAGATTTTTTTGGCCCTGAGTTGATTATCTACTTGTGCAGTCTATGTGCCTTGAGTTTATAGCTCCGAGGGATGACAATGTGTAGAAGTGGGGAATAAACCTAGCTTTTAAATATAGATGTTGTGTATTCCATGATAAAAATAATGTGGCATTTCTAGGGGAATAGGTGTGGGGAAGTTTCTGTTTTATAGATCATTTCATGGGAATTGTGGGGTGCCGAAATTTAGTGGTTGAGTTCTTTCAAAGATTGTTTCTAAAGGTGGGATAGAAGGATAAAAAGACATTTTCTTAATGAATGATTTTTTGTACTGTCTTTTGGGTTATTTATGAAGCATGAAATATTAATATGGATATAAAAAACAATTCTACGACTGAGATTCAAGTAGGCATGAATGCCCTTTTTGTGGAGTAGTACATGTCTTGCAGTGTGGGGGCGCTGAAACATCAGTTTTCAGAATTATTCGAATTCGATCATTAATACTTGGTAGTGAGAAAGGATTAGAAAGAGGAGGTGGGTTTCTTGGAGACCTCCTAAGTCTACGGTCAAAAATAATGTTCACTGTTCATTCAATCTTTGTGAACTAAGTGGAGGAGGTCTACTGCACGACAATAGAGGCCATATGATTTTTCGATTCATTTCTTTTTATGGGTAGGGTAACTGTATAAGAGTAGAATTAAGGGATATGGACACATGACTCTTAGAGAGGTGTCATTAAAATTTCAACATTAAGGAGGTGGAATGAGATTATAATTTTCTGGTCGGGTTACTATTTAGTAAGGCCAATCCTCATTGGGAGATCAATTATTTCTTGCGGAGGTGTAGGATGACCACCAATCTCAATATAATGATCAAGGACAATTAGAGGGAATTTAACATCAATACGGACTCATTGGCATGCAACGGGGTCCCTAGGGATCAAATTGTCTTGTTTTTCATTAAAATATTTGTGCTGATTTATTGAAATCTCATAATTATGGGAGACACCCTGAGACTTCATAATTATCCTCACCATATGTTGTTGTGGACTACTATATTTTTAAAAAATAAGCATTATTGATGATGTTGATTAGACATTCCCCAGAAGAAGTGGGATGACATATTAAAGGTCATCATTATCAGTTTACCTCAGTAATGGAGATTCTATGATGATATATGAGGGATAGTGGATTAAATGATGAAATGTACCCACTTTATAGTGCTCGTAGATTCTAGATCATTTGAGGTTTTGCTGAGGCAATATCAGGGGGAGGTATTTCAATTTAACAGATTCAAGAGGGAAATAATATATGATTGGTATTTTTATTTTACTTTTAGGCATGGAGAGGTCCCGCACATTCATTTCTCTCACAATTATTTCATATAACTATTAATAACCTATTGACATATGGATAGATAGAGAAAAATATCTGGACTCTTAAAGGAATGTTTTGAACTTACATTTTTGATTTTGGGGTTCTTGAATGAGAAACCTACCCATTATTAAGATTTCTTACAATAACATTTTTTACTTCACCATTTTTATGAAAAAATTTAATACTTTTTACAACTAACCATTATATTATACATTGTGATAGACTGGTGCCGGTGAGGTAGAAATTCTCCGTCCTGGACTGGTAAAAAATATTATAGAGGTTGTTCTATTAATTTATTAGTGGATGTAGGCAGTGTATGATCTACATAAATATTTTGTTTATCACTGCATGAGAACATCTGAGTTTGATTTAAGAGTTTTGGTGTTAATGAAGGTGATTTCTCATAGTGGGAAGTGATGTTTTAGTAATGGGAGTAAGATTTATCCATTATTTGTTGGGAATTTCAATGTGATGGGATGTGTCAGAGTTCTATGGTATCGAATTGAACACCCACTAAAAAGACCCAAATACATGTTGTTTTTAATGTGTCAAAAATCCATCATTATCTTTTTGATGAATTTTATGTCACTGATTGGGGATTGATCGATGTTTTTGAGGATAAAACCATTAAGGAGCAACATGTGGAGATCTAGGACATCAAGGTGAAGGTGTTGTGAAACCATGTTATTCCCTTTGTCCACATATTTTTGTGACATGATGGATTAGATAATTTTACCTATAAACATGAGTCACATAAACACAGAGAGTACAATCATATTTTTCATTAATAGATATTTCCTTAAACATTGTTCATATTGTGGATGTTTATCATTATGGATAGAGATGGTTTCCTCTTATTTCTTATGGTGGACTTAATTTTATTTCAGTGGTATCTCCACTATGATAGTGTTTAAGAGTTGGATTTTATTTATGTGTGGTTTTCAAAATTCCTCTAATGAGGTGGATGAGATCCTTATATTGATAATTCCTTTTGAGGTATCTCATAGGGTGGCTATTAAGATGAACCCTCTTGGTTGTCTATCTTGTTTAGGTTGGGATTATTGAGGATGAGAATTGTTTTATATGTATCTAAGTTAAGGTGCAAGATTCATTTAGTACAACCCTATGTGTATTTGTGAATTGCATGGGGATTTAAGAAATCCTTAAATGATATTGGAGTGGTTCGGTTACAAAAAAAAAATTATACAAAATATAATACCAATGATTTATGTTATGTAACAGTTTTTATTTCTTTATGTATATAATGTTTTGTGTGAGGGATTGGAAATTTTTTTTGACCAATGAATATGTTTTTTGGGAAATGGGAGATTCTCACGGGCCACAAATGATTTGTCTAAATCATTTGGATATCATAAGATAAACTGTGCATAGTAACAGTTTTGAGGTAGTAGATTTGGAATGGAGTGTTCACGGTTAGGGAGATCATGTGAGGAGGTCGTGTGAGAGCTTCCACAAGTAAGTAGCTAACTCTTGGTTAGTGCACGTTTTGTCTAAATGTGTGATCTAACTGTACACAGAGTTAATGATAAATATTAAATAATAGAATCTCACTTGTTTTTCCTCTAAATCCCTTTATTTATTTCTTGGAGTCCCTAAATATGTATTCATCTCTGTTTATGGTAGGATAACTACCCCGATGGTATTTAGAATTAGTCTGAAGCCCTACCTTAGTGTATTAAAGCCCGATTCTTGCCTTAAGTATCACTCTTCACCGTTCGTGTCACATTTTCTTAGATATATATTCCATCTCCTATTATTTTCATAGATTTATGCCTGTTATGGGTAGACATAATATCTTTTATTCTAAATATGATTATATTTTATCTTGTTGTTGATAGTAGAATATATCTACATTAGATTCATGGAAAATCAACACAGTTTTTTAAGCATTCTTTGTCTATTTTCAATTTTCAAGAAAACAGTCGAGGTTGGTGTCTTTAATCTCGACTCTCCATTGTATAATTGAATGGAATGGTTCCAAATTGATTTATTTACATGGATTTGATTATGAATTATCTACTTTATGATTACTAGAAACCCTATTTGGTTATAGTTGTGTAAAATATGGAAAATTAGTGCTTTTGATTAAAGTGTTTGATTCTTGATTTTAAAATAACAATTTTAATTTTATTTGGAATGATGGTAAATGTATTTGATCAAAAAAAAATTCAACAAAATCAATGATTTTTTGACATGAAATGGGTGTTTGGAATTTTCTTGTTTAAATGGGTTTCAATAAAAGAATAGTTTTATTGAAATGATTTGAAATGGTTTTGGAATAATAATGGGGGGTGTGTCTATTGAATTCCTAAGGATTGGTTGAAATATGAAATTTTACTCAGTTCCAAAGGTGTAATGGAACATGGGATATAATTACCTTTTTATAACATGGTAGAATGATGAGAAACTGCTTATGTGTTTGGAACATTCATAACGAAGCATGCAGGGTTGAATGCGTGAATAACTGGAATGGAATGGTTGTTGAAAAATGTTAGTGAGAAATTGTTCTAAAGCATTATTTGGTTGTTTTTTGGAAGTACGACTTCATGGAAATTTTTTGAAATAACACTTGTTAACTTTTGGTTTTAATTGGGTCTAAAACTTTTTTAAATTATGTTATAAACTATTTTACAAAAAAATTATATAAATTATATATATAAATGTTTCAAACCATTTTATAATAGTTTAATGAGTCGGGAAGTCATTAGGGAATTCCTAATGGGTTTTATACTCACCCATTACTTGTCACATTGGTTCTTTTTCAGATACCATCTTCCGAGACACGATCAAAGGTTACGTGTCACACGTCTTTAGCATCACCTCGTGATAATTTTTTTGTTTCTCAATTGAAGAATATATCTTGTGGAGATTGGAGTCTTATTTTCTTCATGGAGTTTATTTTTTTTTCTTCTACTATTTTCTTTGATAGTGGTTTATCTTCCACTTTGGTACACTTGGTTTGGTTTTGGTTATAAAAATAGTTGTTGATTTTTTTTTCTTAGTTCATGCATCATATGGTGAATGGATGATTATGGTTTTTGGTTAGTGGTTTTATTTCTTAAAGGGTCCATCATCACCCACTTTTATTTGATACTCGTTGACTTCTTTTCCAGCAATTGGTATCATGTGGATGTCACTGAAGGCCCAATAATGATTAATTGTATACTCAAACCAATGAGAATAAGTGGGTCATTACAAATGGTATCAATTTGTTTGATCCAAAATATTGATTGAAATATGTGGAATCATATTCTTCCTTTCCTTTTGGAACAAGTACTAATCAGTTGCCATGGTCTTGGAGTTGAAATTCGTTCTTGTCTATTCCTTGGGTTGCGATATTAGAAAGGAGTATGATTTTAAGGACATGAGATGTAGAAAAAAAAGATTTTTATAACCATTATATATTTAACATTAAGTTTCCAGGGAGTTGGGTATATTAGTATTTTGGATACACTTTTTATGATATCAGAATCTAATTGTCATGAGTTTACCCAATGACATGATCATGACATGCATTGTAGATGAATGAAATCCCAATGGGATTGTATATTTCATTTTGGTTAATGATTTATGGTTTTGTGAAAAGGTATAAATTTTTAAAAATGTTTCAATTGATTTCTAATGAATTATTTTTGAAAGAGCATGTTTGATGAATTTGGTAAATGGTTAATTTTCAAAATAATGAACAGAATTTTTCAGACACAGTTAAACCTAAAAGTGGATGTTATATAAATAAATGATATGATAGTTGATGTGATAGAATTTAAAATTCTAATCCATCAATTGTTAGAGAGTGAGACATATAGAGTTTGTCGTTGGTTTAGGATATGGAACCCGGTAGGTGTCATAGTAACTATCCAGAAGAAGTGGTGCAGAATGTGGTTACACATGAGCCACATATGACCCATGAGCTAGTTAAAAGTTTCATTCAATAGTTTCAAGCTATATATATAGGGAACCAGAGGGATGAGACAAGACATTTTGATCATTACATATAGTTCATGAACAAGAATCCACCATTCTTCTAGGGTGATTCTGAACCTAGAAATACGGAGTTGTGGCTGAATAGGATGAATCATATCTTCAATTTCATCTGCACCCCATTAGAGCTAAGAGTCAAGATGTCGACATATATGATCGAGGATCGTGCACGCTGGGTGTGGGATCTAGTGGTGAACGATAAAATTGATCAAGTACATTCTTAGGTGGATAAAGGGGAATTGTTTAACAAAAAATTCTATCCCTAAAAGTTCAGGATCCAAAGAATTAAATACTTCTTCAGCCTAAAGTATTAAAATCTATCTATAATAGATTATGCGAACAAATTCATGTATTTTGTTTGAATTTCACTAGAAGATTCAACAAGTGTGGCCTTGTAGGAACGTATCTTTTAATCGGTGATAATACATGATAATCACTCAAATATTATGGAACTCTATATTATAGATTATAAAGAGATGGTGAAATGAGCGATAGTGACTGAATGTGATATATTAGGATCTCTGGGAGGAGCAATAATGATGATACAATTTGGAAATGGTGGTACCTCGAATTCCTGGAGAAAACGGAAAAGGGACACCAATTTCCAAGGTGTGAGTGGGAATCAAAATTGGATAGCTGGATCAGTTAATCATCCTCCATTACCAAAGAAAAAATACGAGTGGTTCAAATGTGGTTCCTTGCACCACATAAAGCAAGAATGTACAACACCACATAATAATTCCATAATTTCGATAATATGGGACATCTTATTTGATATTCTCATAGTGCTCTGAGGTCTGGTGCTCGAGACACATCCCATCTGTCGCAAGCATTGTATGATTCAATACGAATAAGCCGGTATAATCAGATTCATTAGTATAATAAGTCTATCCGTTGAGATTATAGATATTCCATGACTCCTCATTAAGGAAAATCAAAGAAAAGATTCAAGGAGAGGTGCATATCAACAAAGACGCTATTTGGATCTGAGTAGGGGATTGTTGATGATCAGGCTAGACCATATACTACGAGAGATATGATTCTATTTAATTATACCCTTATGCATGTGTAGTGGGATTAATCCATGGTATGGAATACTCAACAACATTCAAGTCTCACATCGACTATTATAGAATGATAGTTACCTTCACGACTGAGGATGGAATTAATCATCTTTTTAATAGAGAAAGGGTTTTAAAGGCAGTTGTAGTGGGATTATTGGCAGTAAAGTGGTAATGATCTCTCACTAGTTGGCAGTTTTGACTATAGCATCGATAGATGATATTGAGGATAAAAATTTCAGAATAGTTCTGGATCAATTTGAAGATGTATTTTTCAAAAACTTATTCGGGTTACCAACTATAAGGGATGCATAGTTTATGATTTATCTTCTTCTGAGGACTAATTATATTTCTATTTTGTCTTATATAATGACACAAATAGAATTAAAGGGAATTGATTTTGTATTTTGATGAGCTGGAAAAAAAGTTATCATTTTACCAAGTACATCTCTGTAGGAAGCACCATTCTTGTTTGTAAAGAAAGACGATGGAAGTCATTAGTAGTGTAGTGATTATCGTAATCATAACCAAGTTACGATAATGAATAGGTATACGCTTCCATTCATTTATAGTATATTTGATAAATTGAGGGTTACTCAGTGGTTCTCTAAAATTTTCTTGCGATCAAGATACCATAAATTGCGAGCTCATAAGGATGAAATTCTGAATACATATTTCATAAGTAGATATGGACACTACTAATATGTATTAATTCTTTTTAGTCTTACTAATTCACCAACAGTCTTCATGAAATTGATAATTCAAATATTTCTATTACATCTGGATGCTTTTGTTGTGGTGTTTTTGGATGACATATTGGTGTATTCGATGACAAAGGATAAATATGAAAAACACTAGGAAACAATGTTGGAAATCCTGAGAAACCAAAATTTTTATGGAAAACTCCCAATGTGTAATTTTTGGATGCAAGAGTTATTCATTAATAGACACGTAATTTATCAAAATGGTGTTTCAGTAGATCCAGAAATCTATTATCTCTTGGAATCTCTTGAAGAATTTCATAGAGATACAATTTTTTCATGGCCAAGCTGGTAATTATAGAGACATTGATTGTGACTTCTCATGAATATCATCACTGATGAAAACATTTAAAAATAAGAAATTTCCATTTCTATGGACTGATGAATACCCTATGTCTTTTCAAGTGTTGAAATCACAAATTACATCGTCACCTATAATGATTTTCCCAGAATCGGGACAAGGGTATGTGGTGTATTATGACGCTTTGAGATCTATGTCGGGATATGTTCTTATACATGGAAACCATGTGATCACTTATGGTTCAAGGTAGTTGAGAGTGCATGAGAAGAATTACCCAACAAATAATTTGGAGTTAGTTGAGGTTTTCCATGCCTTGAAGATTGAGCATCATTATCTCATTGGTGATTCATTTTCTGTTTTTATAGATCAGAAGAGTTTAAAATACATTTTTTCATAATGATATTTGAATTTAAGGTAAAGGAGAATGATGTAGTATCTTCAAATATTTTAATTTTACTTGATTTATACAACGGAAAAGAAAATATTGTTATAGATGCATTAAAAATAAAGCCATATGATTAGTTATAAAACAAAGCCTCAGATATGTGGAAGTTAATTTTTGTCCTAGCTAAAATGCACGTGGAATGTGAAAATCAAGGTGATGTTGCAATTTTCTTTTAATTTTACATGGTTTTCGGTTTGGTAATGATGGTAAAGGATTCCCAAACATCCAATGTAGAATTCATGGTTACATTAGGACCCTGCCAAAAAACATTATATAATCTTGAAATAAATGAACAATTCACGTTGAGGATCTTTTCAGGTTTAGATCATTAGATAATTAGGCCATAACTATTACATTAAATCTCAATTATTACAAAGTAGAATCTTCTACTCAGTTTCCATGTTTTTATCAAAAAAATTTCTTGAAAATAAGAGTCATGTCTAGTTCCATTTTTTAGACTGCATGACTTTTCCTTGATCCCATCCTTAACCTTATTCATATTTAAGTCATGTGAAAAACCTTTCAAAACAAGGGCTGAGCATATAAAGCTCAGTAAATGTTATAAAACAGAAAATGGAAACATTAGTTCATCATTACATACATAAAATAGTCTCATTAACATACCACATTAAATCAAAAGATTTATGAATAACACATATAAATCATAAATCATAAAGTTAACTTCTGGTATCTACATCATACTTACATTGGAGCTACGATAGCTATGTAGGGAGTTACATTTAGAATACCCATAACAGTGTATTCCCTAAATATCTTAAGATAAACATTCACATTTACATCTGTCACGTTACCTAATGCATTGGAGAGCTATCTCAGGCTCACCTTCCCTAGGTTTATCACGGAACCAGCTGTATACATAACAAATCCCATGAACCATAACATATTCATAACACATAAAATAACCATAAAGGAAAGATAAAATTTCCACACATCAATCACAATATATCATTTAAATATATTGACCAAAAAAATCAATTATAAAAAACAATTTCCAATAACAAAATATGAAAAATAGTATACGGTATTTATTTTCCTTTTAAAAACATTACGACTTGTTAAGGAAGACAAAGATCAAATAATACTCACGGTAGCGGAAAGTTCATTATCACCACTCATGTAAAAAATATTATTTTTTGTCATTTAGTAAAAAACCTTTTAGAAAAAAGATTACATTTGAATGAAATGAAAAGTCAAATATGTTTATTTTGTATATAAAATAAATTCGTTTATTAAAAAAAATACGTGTCAATGAAAAGTGATTGAGATGAAGTCCCTTATCTCATGTCCGATTTGACCCATTCGTTCTTTATTCTCCTGAATAATAAACTAAAGAGAATAAATACTTTCCTAAGATGATTTTTCTAGTTTATTATTCCTTTTTTAACACTTATTACAATGTTATAATTATTATAAAATCATTTAAATTAACAACTGTCGTTTTGTCGATATTTGGTACTTGAGTCAAAAATGAACATTTTATAATTACAATTTTTTATGTGGTCCAATATCTATTATATCCAAAATTATATTCATGATGTAGATATAATATATATAATATATATCCAGTTTATATATGTATTTATAATAGTAAATAACATTTAGAAATAAGAAATGAAATGCATTGTTCATGGAGACGGAAAGTCGTACGTACACATGAACACTACATTCATTTCTTTTTCAAATTTTAATGTAATTAAAACGTAATGATACATACATATATTATAATTACAGTATAATATCATATATATTATCATTAACACTATCCATTATACGTCCCACATATGGCATTAATGAGACATATCACTTTGAGGGGGTGGTAGCTCACACTTACTCAAATGAAATTATCGAGTTTACATATAATAGAATACATAAAGGTATTCTATAAATGGAAGATATAAAATCATAATGAAAACATAAACCTAATATATATCATATATAAATATAGTCCCATAATAATTTCCACAGTGATAGGCGATAGGAAAAATTGAACAATCATCGTTTCGTGAGGTGTTAGTTTCCCATCCACAGAAACAATATATTCATTACCCATTAGATGAAGGTGTGTGTAAGTGTAGTTCTAATAATTATCATAAAAAAATAATAGTATATTTATAATACTGTTGTTTTTATTAAATAAATAAATAAATAAAGTTTTGGGGGTTGTAGAAGTAAAATAAAACAAAATAACTTAAGAGAAGACGTCAACTTTAATTTGGGCAACTCCCTTTGGTTTGGACCGAAATGGTTAGTTTATGTGCCTTATGCATAATTTAAGTATTATATGAGATGTATAGGGATGTAGGGATAATTATTTGGCAGATTTTGGATGACAAAAAGGTATTGAGAAATTTTAGGAATGGGTTAAAGGTGAGTGATTTTTATAACGGGGGTGGGAGGGGCTCTTTAGAAAAGTGTGAAAATATTAATTTATTACATAATTATTTTCGGTTTATAAATGTCCAAAACTTATTAAAGTAGAATATAAGATGACACATGGTTGAAATAAAATCATAAAATTATTATTGGACTTTTTTTGTATATTATTTTAATCATTACACTCTTATTTGTTTAAATCTTTTATTAAAGAGGTAAACAGTGCGTCTTTATTGTGTCATAACTAATTAAATTTATTTGATGTCAAAAAATTATAAACAAATACAATGATGTATGATATAGTATTATAATTAAAAATAATAATTATAGTATAAATTATAACTTATATAACCATATGTAAAATTTAATTTACTAAAAGATATCCATTTTTGTCATTTTTGTCATTACTTTATGTTAATTAAAATAAAGTTTCATTGTCACTCCCATGTGGCCCCATGAGGTCCAAAAATAGACCCAAGTATTACCATGGTAATAGGTGTATCAAACAATAGTATTAGGATACATGTTAGAGTAATTTTATAATATTATAGTAAAAAAAATTACCCTTAATTATCAAATTTACCCTTTTACCATGGAAAATAAATTATTTACTGAAGTAAATATTCAAAATGTATAAATATAAAAGTTACCTATTTAAAAAATATAGAGCACATGATCCCAATATGGAATCCATTTTTCAATATTCAAAACACATAACTGGAAGAAATTAATTTAAAATTAATTCCCGTTGTCAAAACAAAAGGCGTGTTTTTAAGAAATAGTAAATATCAAAAGATTGACACTTGTTTATGTCCAATTTCAAAGTGAAATTAATTCCAATGAAAAAAATTGGATTAAATGGTAAAAATATAATCTATGTATACTTTAAAACCAATTATAAAAAATCTTACCATATAAATAAATTAGATAAAAAGACAGTTTTGAATTAAAATACAGTATTTTAATTATTCATTAAAAATTGATCTTTATCAAAAAAATACCAAAATTTCATCCAAATTATATTTTGATTCCCCAATTATAATCAAAAATATTTTTTTTTAAAATAGAACATCTAAAATTGAAAAAAAAACTATATTTAAAAAGGGTTCTCCATCAAAAGGTGGTAAATCGACCTTTTAAAGAAAATTAGATTATTTCTACTCAATATTATATAAATTAACATTTTAAGCCTCTAGATATTTATTTCATTAATTTAAAATCATTTAAGAAACATGTATAATCATATAGTTGTTAGTTCTGTTTATTACTGCCAATTCAACAACTATTCTTTAACTACCATTTAAAATAATATTATTATATTATTATTGTGCAATGTAGGATTTCAAAGAAACATGTTGTTTAGTATTGGGTACACCATCAAACATAGAAACCCCTTTAAGGTAAAATAAATATTTATTTCACAAAATATTAATTATAATGAAAATGAATTATTTCTTTATTTACCTGGGATGCTACAGTTTATGAGTTCAAAACACAATGGTGGGAAGAACGTGGAGGGATGAAAACTTGATTGGAATTTGGTTTTGTATATCAGAGGTCAGATAATAGTACCTAGGTCTTTTCAGAAGAAAAATATTCATGCATATCAAAATTCAACATGGTTTATTCATTAGGGAATACAAAAGATGTATAAGGAATTGAAAGTGCAGTTTTGGTGGATTGGTATGAAATAAAAAGTGGAAGAGTTCATTTCATAGTGTTTAACAAGTCAGCAAGTTAGGGAAGAACATCAATAACTAACATGTAAATTGAAATAATTACCTATCCAAGTATGTAAATGGGAGAATACAACCATGAATATTGTTATAGGTCTCCAATGAATGGTCTCGAAACACAATTCTATATGGGTGATAGTTGATCGACCAACCAATTCAACCCATTTAATTCCAATTGGTTAAACTCATATTATAAGACCACGAACTTAAACATTACTTAATATTGAATTAAATGAATAATTCACATTGAGGATATTTTCAGGTTTATAGTTTTAGATAATTAGGACATAAATATTACATCTCAAAAGTTTACAAAATAGACACTTCTACATAGTTTCCCTTTTTTTACAAAACATGAACTCTTGAAAAAAAATGTTTCATGTCTATTTCCATGTTTAATACAGCATGACTTTTCCTTGATCCCATACTTGACCCTATTCCACATTATGTCCTGTGAAAAACATTTCAAAAAAAAGGGATGAGCATAAAAATCTCAGTAAGGGATACACAAAGACAGAAAACTGTTAGTTTTTCAAAACAACAAGTAAACCGTGAATACTTTATCAAAGTAATACTTTTCACCATTATGAAGTAGTAAAAACTCTTCACTAAATAAAATATAATTACATACCCTTTTGTAACCAAAATATTACCATAAAACCCATATAAAGAACACATAACATATAAAGGTAACTTGGGACATAAAAATACTTAAATGGAATAACCATATGGTCAACTTCCACACATATCACTTAATGGAATAGCCATACGTACGACTTCCATACCCAATGCATTGGAGGTTATAACACAACCACCCATCCTGGTATTCACAACACCACCCTTCATTTGGTTTATCATGTAACCACCCGTCAAATGTCCGAGTACCATTATAAAATCATAACACATAAAACAATTATAAAGGAAAGAAAAAATTTCCACATTTCAATCACAATATATCACTTAAATATATTGACATAACAAATCCATTATCAAAACCATTTTCAATACCTAAAAACATAAATGATTATATGGTATTTATATGCTTTTAAAAATATCACGACTTGTTTAGGAAGCCAATGATCAAATAACACTCGCGGCGGCGGAAAGGTCGTTGTCACCGCGTACATTAAAAAAGAAACATAACTTTTGTCATTTAGTAAAACGATTCATATAAAAAAAATTACTTATTTATAAAAGTATAATTAAAAGGGGTTTATACAGTGTATAAAAGAAAGTCTGATATTAGATCATAATATTCCTCAATAAAAGGAGATTGAGACGAAGTCCCTTACCTCGTGTCCGACTTGACTCAATCGCTCTTTAATCTTCTGAATAATAAACTAGTGTTAATTTCAACATCCTTAAGAACCTTTTTCAAGCTTATTATTTCTTTTATATAACTTATTGACTTGTTATAAACATTATGTAATCATTTATGTTAATAAAGTTCATTTTTTTGATATTTGGTACTTAAGTCAAAAATGGACTTCTTACAATTGCATGTTTTTCATGTGGTCAAAGGTTCTTTATATAAAGAATAATATTCATGATTTTGATATCATATATATCATATATATCCAACATATACATGTATTTATAATAGTATATAACATTTAGAGGTAAGAAATGAAATGCACCGTTCATGGAGACGGTAAGCCGTATGTATGCATGAACGCTACTTTCATTTCTATTTCGTATTTGATGGAGTTAAATTATAATGATATAAAGGTATATTATAATTCCATTATAATATCATATATAATATCATTAACTCAATCCTTTATACGTTCCACATATGGCATTAACGAATCAAATCACTTTGAGGGGGCGGGAGACCGCACTTCCTAAAATGAAATTATCGGGTTTACCAATAATGGAAACCATAAAGGTATGCCAGAAATGAAAAATACAGAAGCATAAGGAAAAATAAACATAATATATATCATATATAAATAGAGTGACATCTTAATTTCCACCCTAAAAGGTATTAAAACAAGAATGAACAGTCATCGTTTCATGAGGCAGAAATTCGCCAACCACAGAAATAGTATGTTCTTTAACCATTAGACAGAGGTGTGTGTAAGTGTAAATCAAATCCTTCTCATAATAACATACTATTATATTTATGATACTGGTGTTGTTACAAAATAAAGGAATAAAAGAGTTTATGGGGTTGAAGAAGAAAAATAAAACAAAAGAACACAAGTGAAGATATTACCTTTAAATCGGGTTACTTCTCTTGGTTTGAACCAAAAGGGTTTTTTGAAGAGCTTTCTGCCTAAGGTAAGGCTTCTAGGATGAGGAAAGGGATGTGGAGAGATAAAATGATCATTCTTGGCCGAACCAAAGTCTTGAGAGGTTTGGGTAAGGAGGTAGAGGTGGGGGCCTTTTATAAGAGGGAGGAGGGGCACCCTTGGAAAGTATTGAAAAAATACTTTATTATAAAATGATTTTTGGCTATTAAAGGTCCCAAAATTATATATTTCGAATATAAGGTGATAAGGGTTCTAAATACACCCATCCAATATATTTTTTAAAAGTGTAGGTCTTAGATTTTACATTATCTTTTAATTTTATTTAAATCGTTAAATAATGAGGTAATCGTTGCATCATCATGGTGTCATAAATAAATGTATATATTTAATGTATAAAAATTATAAAAAAAATATCATGATGTAGGAAATATTTTAATATTTCTAATGAATATTTAATGTAAAAAATATGACTTGTATAACCCCATGTAAAAATCGTTTTACTAAAACAATACATGTTTGTGGCATTTTTATTTTAACTTTAAATAAAAAGATATTAATGCCATTTTCTTACCCAAGTGGCTCCATGGGGTCCCCAAGTTGACAGATGGACTCTTTGGGTCGTCCATGACACATCAAATAAGGGTAGGACATGTGTCAAGGTCATTTCATATTATTAAAACATTATTTTTAACTTAAATTACACTCATTACCTCTAACCACGATTAATAAAACTTAAAAGTTACTATTCACAAAAAATTATTTTCAACCCATTGACCCAAATTTTACATCCTAATGAAAACCATGTATGTTGGATTTTTTAAATTCAAATCACAGAGGTGGTAAAATTTAATTTAAACAAAAAATCTGTTTTTTAACTACCACTTAGTGGTTTCACTATTTTTCAAAAATTTAAGTTATTCAGAAAAATACCAAAATTAACCCTAAGCTATATTTGATATTCCGAATTCAAAATTCATGTCTATTTTAAAAAATTCAAAACATATAAGTTACATTAATTAATTTAATAAGTAATTCCCGTTGTCAAAACAAATAGAATGTTTTTAAGAAACAATATATATCCAAAGATTGAAACTAGTTTAAGTCCAATTTCAATGTGAAATTAATTCCAATGACCACCATTGGATTAAATGGTAAAAATATATTCCAATTTCACATTAAAAACAATTAAAAATATAATCTAATCATATAAATAATTTATATGAAAAGGTGGGTTTGAATTAAAATACAACATGTTTCACTATTCATTAAAAATGAACTTTATCGGAAAAATACCAAAAATTTACACAAAGTAAATTTTGATGTCCCGATTCTAAAGAAGAATTTTATTTTGTCTGATAGAATTTATAAGAGTGAAAATAACTATATTTAAATAGGTGTTTCCATTAAAAGTCGATTAGTCATCCTTTTATTGAATATTAGATTATCTATGCCTAAAATTGAATTCTTTTCTTATTTTAAGCCTTTATCTTTTATTGGATAAATGTAAAAAACATTTAAAAAACATATATAATCATATTTTTGTTATTTCTATTCATTCTCTCCAATAAAACAGCTATGTGTTTAATACCATTTAAAATATTATTATTATATTACTAGTGTGCAACATAAGATTTCAGTGAAACTCGTTGTTGCGTATCGGGTACGCTATCAAACATAGCAACCCCTTTAATGTAAAATTAATATTTAATTTGCAAATATTAATAAATATGAAAATGTTTTATTCTTTATTTACCAGGGATGTTACATCCTTCCCCCCTTTTGGGAATTGTGTCCTCGTAATTTTATTCACTTATCAAAATAAGTGGGGGTACTTATCCTTCATAGCATTTTCAGATTACCACATTGCCTCTTCAACCATATGGTTTTTTCATAAAACCTTCACCTGATAAATTACTTTATTTCTCAACACATTGTCTCTTCAGTCAAGAATCTGGACTTGTTGTTCTTCATAAGAGATATTATCCTCCAACTAAACTACCTTTGGGCTCAAAACATGAGATGGATCTGTCATATACTTTCTCAACATCGAAATATTAAAAACATTGTGTACCTGAGATAAAATCGGAGGTAAATCCACTCGGTAAGAAGCTTATCAAAATCTCTCCATAATTTCATATGGTCCAATGAACCTTGGACTCAGCTTTCCTTTCTTACCAAATCACATCACACTTTTCCATGGTGAAACTTTGAGAAAAACATGATCACCTACCTCGAAAGATAAATCCTTCCTCCGATTATCCGCATACCTTTTCTGTCTTCTTTGAGTTGTTCTCATGTGTTTCTGAATCCACTGAACTTTTTCTGCCATCTCTTCTACCAATTCTAGTCCCATCAACTTCCTTTCACCCACTTCATCCCAAAAAGCTGTAATTCGACACCGTTAACCATATAATGCTTCGAACAGAGCCATCTGTATACTGGAATGAAAATTGTTATTATATGAAAATTCATCCAAAGAAAGATGTCGGTCCCAAATTCCCTGATAATCCATTGAATAAGCACGTAGCATATCCTACAAGGTTTTAATTGTTTGTTCTGACTTCCCATCTGATTGCGGATGAAAAGTTGTACTAAAATTTAATTCATTACCAAACGGCTTCTGAAGCCCCTTCCAAAAGACAGAAGTAAACTTGGGATCATGATCAGATACAATGGAGAGGGGAAATCCATGCAACCTGAATATCTCTCTAACATACAATCGATAAAGCTGATATAGAGATAATATATCTCGAATAGAAAGGAAATGATCAAATTTAGTCAATCGATCAACAAAAATCCTTGATTTCATTATTACCTCGAGATGTCTTCGGTAATCCCACAAAAAAGTCCATGGATATATTCTCTCATTTCCACTCTAGTACTGGTAAAGGCTGAAGCATCCCTTTCAGTAACAGCCACTCTGCTTTAACCTGCTGACAAGTCAAACACTTCACAATAAAATCGGCAATATCTCTTTTCATTCCATCCTACCAGTAACACTCCCGCAGATCTCTGTTCATCTTAGTACTTCCAGGATGAACTAAAAATGGGGAACTATGATCCTCACATAACAACTCATTCTTCAACTGTGAATCACAAGTCACACATAATCTCTTCCCAAACCACTAAACTCAATCATTATCAATTTTAAATAATGTAAACTTACCCTTCAGAACCAGCTCTAGGTTTTTCTGCAACCCACTGTCTTTCTTCTGTTCTTTCTTAATTCTGTCTGATAGTGATGATCTCACTAACACCTGAAACAAAATAGAAGAACTTCCTGCACCAAAAAATTCTATGCCAAAGTTCATCAAATCAAAAACCAAAGGATCTCATTCAAAACATATCATGGTTAATGAAGCATTACTTTTTCGACTCAAAGAATCATCCACTTTATTTGCTTTTCCCAAATGGTAATGAATTGTACAATCGTAATCCTTGATTAATTCCATCCATCTCCTCTGTCTCATGTTAAATTCTTTATGACTGAATATATACTTTAAACATTTGTGATCAGTATATATTTCACACTTTACTCCATACAAATGATGCCTCCAAATTTTTAGAGCAAAAACTACAGCAGCTAATTCCAAATCATGTGTAGGGTAGTTTACCTCAGGAGTTTTCAAATGATGTGATGCATAAGCAATTACCTGATCATTCTGCAGTAGGATTCAACCATGTCCTTTCAATGAAGCATCACTTTAGATAAAAAACTCACCATTCCTGGAAGGAAGAACCAAAACTGGAGCATTCACCAATCTTATTTTCAACTCCTGAAAACAATCATCACATTCTTTTGTCCAGTTGAAGTTGACACCTTTTCGAGTTAAATTAGTCATTGGTCTCGATAACTGTAAAAATTTTCAACAAACCTCCGGTAATAACCTACCAACCCAAGAAAACTACGGATCTCAGTTACATTTGTGGGTCTTGTCCATTCTTCAATAACTTTTGTTTTAGTAGGATCAACAGTTATACCGTTTTTTGAAACAATGTGACCAAGGAAAGATATTTGTTGTAACCAAAACTCACACTTGCTGAATTTTACATACAATTTCTTTTCTTTTGAGGTTTTCAAGATAACCCTTAAATGACTTTCATGTTCCTATTTACTTTTATAAAACACCAAAATGTCATCAATGAAAACAACCACAAACTTATCAAAGAACTAATGTAAAATAGTATTCATAAGGTCCATGAATACAGCACGTGCATTAGTTAACCTAAAAGGAATAACTACAAATTCATAATGGCCATATCTAGTACGAAACGCAGTCTTAAGAACATCAGCTTATTTTACTTTCAACTGATGGTACCCCGACGTCAAGTCAATCTTCGAAAAATACTGAGCTCCCGGGAGCTAGTCAAACAAATAATTGATAAGAGGCAAAGGATACATCTCCTTAAAAGTTATGTTATTCAATGCTCTATAATCAATGAAAAGTATCATTGAACCATGTTTATTTTTAACAAAAAATACAGGAGCACCCCATGGTTATGTGCTAGGTTGAATGAAACCTTTATCTAATAATTCCTGCAATTTCTTCATTAACACTAAAAGTTCAATTTGAGCCATTAGATTAGGGGGTTTTGAAATTGTCTTTGAATCAGGAACTAATTCAACAGTAAATTCAACTTCCCGATCTGGTATTATTCCAGGAAACTCATCAGGAAAAACATCAGGATATTCATTTAACACTGGCACATCACTAATCTGAATGGTTCCTTTGTTTTAAACAATATGTTCAAGGTAACATTCATTTCAATCTTTTACAAGTTTCTCATCCTCTTGATATGTTATTAATTGTAAGGGTTCATTATTGTACAAAAAATGAAAGTCTTTATGAAAAGAAACTTCTTTAGCTCTACAATCAATCTAAGCATGGTAAACAGAGATCCAATCCATGCCCAAAATCACAACAAACTCTACCAGGGGAAAAACATTATGGTTTGTAGGTAGATTCTTTCCGTACACAAGGATAAGAAGGTTCATATAAATTCTTTTTGTTTCAATGTTCTCTCCAACTGTTTTTACCATAAGTTCAGGATTCATATCTTGAGATGGAAGTCCCAATTTAATATAAAAATTCTCAGAAATGAAATAATATGTAGTCCCTGAATCAAAAAACACATGGGAATAACCTGAACAAACAAACAGTGTACCTGATACTTCTTTATTCGATGGCCCAACATCTCCTGAAGTAGTTGTAAAGGATTTCACCACCCCTTTATTCTTGTAGTCTGGCTACTTTACCCTAGTTGAGTTCTTCGTTTGACACTCATTTTCATAATGAACAATTTCATTACACATAAAACATCTTACCTCTAGCTTTTCATTGCCTTCTTGATCATTTTCATTACAGTTACGAGCAATATGACCAGACTTACCACACCGAAAGCACTTTCCAAACATGGATAAACATTCTCCAGGATAAATTTTACCACACTTCTCATAGGATGGATATTTGGTTATCTTAACTCCTTGCTTCTTTGATGAATTTTCCCCTTTTCCTGTCAACAGGACCTCTTATTGTGTTGTTTTTCAAAGAACACATGATCATTGCCAAACTCCATTTCCACCTTCTCCGCACATCGAACAAGTTTTTCATAACTTTTGCACTCATGAGAAGCTAATGCCCTTATATAATTTGTCTTTAACCCTATGTAATAACGGTTGATTTTACTATCAAGATCTCATATGAAATTTGGAGCATACCTTGCCAGTCGAGTGAACTTTGCTTCATAGGTATCCACTGAGTCATCCTCCTGCCACAATTCTAGGAATTGTTTTTCCATCCTAAGATGAACCACCTTAGGAAAATATTTCTCAAGAAACATACCTTTAAATTCATCCTAGTGAAGATCATCAATCTCATCACTATCCCTGATATTTTTCACCATCGACCACCACTGATCAGCTTTGCCATCAAAATGATAAACATCAAGACTAACCTTTTGATGTTCTGAACACCCCATGAAATCAAAAATCATCTCCAGTACTTTAATACACCATTCTGCTAGCACATGGTCAGATGATCCTATGAATGATGGTGGATGTTTCCTCATGAAATGTTCCAACACTAACATGTTCCTCTGCTATTGATCTGGCTGATCTCATGCATGGATACCACCACCATTTATATCCTGAGTCAATTGTTCCATCACTGCAACAAATTGTTCAGTCCCAATTCCATCCATCTGAGGTTGTTGATTAGGAAGGTTGTCTTCCTCATGATTTCGTCCCAACATTGATGCCTTTTTTCCTCTGCGGAAAATCATTCTGAACACAAAAATATCTTAGGCGAAGCAACATGGTAATCTTTAAATGATATATCATTTCAATCATACCATAAATTAATTTATCAATTTATCAATTTTCTAACTCCTAAAGTTGTCAAAACCTCCCTCTGATACAAACTATAAGGCCCCGACCTTAGACATTACTTAATGTTGAATTAGATGAATAATTCACATTGAGGATCTTGTAAGGTTTAGAGTTTTAGAGAATTGGGACATAACTATTACATCTCAAAAGTTTACAAAATAGACACTTCTACATATTTTCACTTTTTTTTACAAAACATGAACTCTTGAAAAAAAGAGTCATGTATAGTACCATTTTTAAGATAGCATGAATTTTCCTTGACCCCATCATTGACCCTATTTGAAATTATGTCCTATGAAAAACATTTCAAAAAAAATTGGGATGAGCATAAAAACCTCATTAAGAGATACACAAAGATGGAAAACTATTAGTTTTTCAAAACAAAAAGTAAACCACGAATACTTTATCAAAGTAATAATTTTCACCTTTATGAAGTAGTAAAAACTCTTCACTGAATAAAAGATCATTACTTACCCTTTTGTAACCAAAATATTACCATAAAATCTATATAAAAAACACATAACATATAAAGGTAACATGGTACATAAACATACTTAAATGGAATAACCATACGGTCGACTTCCACACATATCACTTAATGGAATAGCCATACGACCGAACTATATACCCAATGCATTGGAGGTTATAACGTAACCACCCGTCCTGGTATTCATGGCACCACCCGTCATTTGGTTTATCATGTAACCACCCATCAAATGTCCAATTACCATTATAAAATCATAACACATAAAACAATTATAAAGACAAGAAATCATTTACACATTTCAATCACAATATATCAATTAAATATATTAAAATAACAAATCCATTATCAAATCCATTTTAAATACAAAAATAAATAATAGTGTATATGGTATTTATTTTCTTTTAAAAATATTTCGGCATGTTGAGGAAGCCAAATATCAAATAATACTTGTAGCGGCGGAAAGGTTGTTGTCACCGCGTACGTTAAAAAAGAAACATAACTTTTATCTTTTAGTAAAATTCTTCGAATATGGAATATTACTTTTGAATAAATGTATTATTCAAAGGGGTTTATACAGTTTATAAAATAAAGTCTTGTATTAGAACAAAATATGCCTCTACGAAAGGAGATTGAGACGATGTCCCTTACCTCGTGTCTGACTTGACTTGATCGCTCTTTAATCCCTTGAATAATAAACTAGTGTTAATTTATACTTTTTTAAGAAACTTTTACAAGCTTATTATTCCTTTTATATAACTTATTGCCATGTTATAAACATTATGTAATCATTTAAGTTAATAATGTTTGTTTTGTCGATATTCGGTACTTAAGTCAAAAATGGACTTCTTACAATTACATTTTGTTCTTGTGGTCAAAGGTTCATTATATCCAGAATTATATTCATGATTTTGGATATCATATATATCATATATATCCAGAATATACATGTATTTATAATAGTATATAACATTTATAGGTATGAAATGAAATGCACCATTCATGTTGATGGTAAGCCGTACGTACGCATGAACGCTACTTTCATTTCTATTTTGTATTTGATGGAGTGAAATCCTAATGATATAAAGGTATATTATAATTCTAGTATAATATCATATATAATATCATTAACTCCATCCTTTATATATCCCACATATTTCATTAACGAATCAAATCACTTTGAAGGGGCGGTAGTCCGCACTTCCTAAAATGAAATTACCGAGTTTACCTATAATGGAAACCATAAAGGTTTTCCATAAATAAAAAATACAGAAGCATAATGAAAACATAAACATAATATATATCATATATAAATATAGTTACTTCTTAATGTCTACCATGAAAAGTGTTAAATGAATATTGAACAATCATCGTTCCGTGAGGCAGAAATTCGCCAACCACAGAAACAGTTTGTTCTTTAACCATTAGACGGAGGTGTGTGTTAGTGTAAATCAAATCCTTATCATAAGAACATACTAGTATATTTAGGATATTGGTTTTGTTACAAAATAAAGAAATAAAATTGTTTAGGTGGTTGGAGAAGAAAAATAAAACAAAAGAACACAAGTGAAGATATTACCTTTAAATCGGGTAACTTCTCTTGGTTTGAACCAAAAGGGATTCATGAAGAGATTGTGGCCTAAGGTAAGGCTTCTAGGATGAGGAGAGGGATGTGTAGAGATAAAATGTGCAGATCTTGGCCGATCCAAAGTCTTGAGAGGTGTGGGTAAGGAGGTAGAGTTGGGGGCCTTTTATAAGAGGGAGGAGGGGCACTCTTGGAAAGTCTTGAAAAGATACTTTATTATAAAATTATTTTCGAATATTAAAGGTCCCAAAAATATATATTTAGAGGATAAGGTGATAAGGGTTCTAAATCCACCCATCTAATAGATTTTTAAAAAGTTTAGGTCTTAGATTTTACATTATCTTTTAATTTTACTTAAATCGTTAAATAATGAGGTAATCGCTGCATCATCATGGTGTCATAAATAAATTTATTTATTTAATGTCTAAAAATTATAAAAAAATATCATGATGTAGGAAATATTTTCAGATTTATAATGAATTTTTATTGTCAAAAATATTACTTTTATAACCCCATGTAAAAAAAATTTAGTAAACCAATACATGTTTGTGACATTTTTATTTTAACATTAAATAAAAAGTTATTAATGTCATTTTCTTACCGAAGTGGCTCCATAGGGTCCCCACATTGACCCATGGAATGTTTTGGTCGGCCATGACACATAAAATAAGGCTAGTACATGTGTCATGGTCATTTCATATTATTAAAACATTATTTTTACAATAAATTACACTAATTACCTCTAACCGCGATTAATAAAATATAAAAGTTACTATTCATCAAAAATTATTTTCATCAAATTGAACCACATTTTACATCATAATGACAACCATGTTTGTTGGATTTTTGAAATTCGAATCACAGAGGTGGTAAAATTTCATTAAAATGAAAAATCAGTTTTTAACTACCACTTAGTAGTTTCACTATTCATCAAAAATTGATGTTTTTCAGAAAAATACCAAAAATTAACCCTAAGATATATTTGATATTACAAATTAAAAAAATTAAGTCTATTTTACAAAATTCAAAACATATAAGTTGAATTAATTTATTTATTAATTAATTCTCGTTGTCAAAACAAACAGCATGTTTTGGTGAAACAATATATATCAAAAGATTGACACTAGTTTGAGTCCAATTTCAAAGTGAAATTCATTACAATGAACACCATTAGATTAAATGGTAAAAATATATTCTAATTTCAGATTAAATTAAATTCAAAAGATAATCTAATCATATAAATAAATTATATTAAAAATAGGTTTTGAATTAAAATAAAACATTTTTCACTATTCATTAAAAATGAACTTTATCAGAAAAATACCAAAAATTTACACAAAGTAAATTTTGATGTCCCGATTCTAAAAAAGAATTTTATTTGGTCCAATAGAATTTATAATAGTGACCAAAACTATATTTAAATAGGGTTCACCATCAAAAGCCAATTAGTCGTCCTTTTAGTGAATATTAGAGTATCTAGGCCTAAAATTGAATTCTTTTCTTATTTTAAGCATTTATATTTTATTGGATAAATTTGAAAACAACTAACAATCATATATAATCATATTTTAGTTATTTCTATTTATTCCCGCCAATACAACGGCTACGCATTAACTACCATTTAAAATAATATTATTATATTACTAGTGTGCAACGTAAGATTTCAAAGAAACTCATTGTTGCGTATCGGGTGCACTATCGAACATAGCAATGCCTTTAAAGTAAAAACAATATTTAATTTGAAAATATTTATAAATATGAAAATGTTTTATTCTTTATTTACAGTGGATGTTACACATATGGTAAATAATTTTTCCAAAATTTATATCCGCGAAGTGGTAAAGAGACATGGTGTTCTAGATTTAATAGACTCAAATATAGATTATAGGTTCACATCATCTTATTGGAAATCCTTACAGAAATACCTTTGGGCTCAGTTGACTTTGAGTGTGGAAAATCCTAATCAGATATACGGTCAATCCAAAAGGATGATACAGAAAATGGAGAACATGTTTTGGGATAGTGTAATGGATTTTGGTGGCTCGTGGTAAGAGCATATACCCTTAGTATATTTCGCCTATAACAAAAGTTATCTGTCCTTGATACATTTATCTTTTTAAAGCATTGTATGGGTGTCATTATCATTCTCCACTTTTTTGGGTGGAAGTAGTTGATACTCGTGAGTTGGACTAGGCCTTTTCAATGAAACAACATAGATGATTCAGTTGATCAGGAAATAGATGGATATGGAGCATATTCATCATAAATTGAATTTGGATTATCACTGAAGAACATTTTTTTTGTGGTGAGTGATCACATGTTCTTGTGGATCTCTCCAAGGCTTGGAAATTATATTTTTAGGAAAAAGGTAATGTTATCTTCATGATATAATCGAACGTTTGAGATATTGCAATGGGTTGTAGAGATGGAATATTAGTTGTAATTTTCAACATGGTTTATTTCAGTGCATAATGTGTGTCACGTATCCCAGTTGAGAAAGTATCAACCTTATCTTGATCATGTAATTAGATAGGATCACAATGACTTAAACCAGATACTTCATAGGTACATATCCCAACGTGGCTTGTGTATAGGTAAAAGAATGTATTGATTGGAAACATAATTAGTCTAGTGAATGATTTATGAAAACATTGCCAGATTCAGAAAAAAACATGGGAACGTGAAAAGGATATGAAAGAGAAATGGCTGGAACACTTTCTTGAAAATGATGGTTTTCAACAACCAAGGATGGAAAGGCCATTATTGGGAAGATTTTACTAGACATATTTTCTAAAATGTAAACCATTAATTTTGTTTTAAATTTATAAATTTTTTGGGTGAATGTTGGGAGATTTTGCTAAACTTTTCCTATGATTTTATAAAGAAAGGGGATGCACATGGGCTGCCCCCAGTTTGTATAAACTGTGTGGAAAAAATCCTAATAGAAACCATGCCTAGTATAAGTTTTGAGGTAGTAACTTCATCATGGTTTGTACATGGTTAAGGAGGCCATGAAAGGAGGATATGTATGAGTTTCCATATTAAAGTATCTAACACACAATTAGCACACAATTTTTCAAATTGTGAGAACTAACCGTGCACATAATTAATGATAGATCCTAAAAAATATGATCTCGCTCATTTTTCCTATAAATCAATCATTTTTTAATCTTTTAGGACCTAACTTAGGATTATTTTCCAATATAGTTAGGAGAACCTCTATCATGTGATATAATATCACTTTGGATCCCTCCCTTGCTTTTTTCAAGACTAATTCTTGTGGTAAGTTTCGTTCTTCACCGTTCTTATCACATTTTCTTAGATCTATTTCCCAAATAATCTTTATTTCTTAGATATAAAACCATTATGGTTTATATATATGATTTTTTATTCCAAATACGAGGATATTTGTCTTTTTTCATGGTAAGAGAAGAGATGTATGGGAATTTCGCGGAGAATATACTTGGATTTCTTGAGTGTTCTTCATCTATTTCTGGTTTTTTTCAAAACAGTTGATGTAAGTGAATTAAATATATTCACATCTTAGTATAAATTACGGAAATGGTTTAAAATTTAATTCTTTTTTGGATTTTATTGTGAATTGGATGCTTTGTGATAGCTAGAAACCCTCTTTGGTGATGGTTGTGGAAAATCTGGAAAATCGTTGATTTTGTTTAAAGTGTATAATTCGTGATTTTAAAATGATGATTTTAAAATGGGAGTTTTCTAGAATGATGATAAATGTATTTGATCAAAAAAAAATTTCATTAAAATTACTGATTTTATTGATATGAAATGGTGGTTTGGAACTAGATTTTCAAATTGGGTTTCAATAGAAGAAAGATTTTATTGAAATGGTTTAAAATAGTAATTTGAAATGGTTTTTTAATAATAATAATGTGTGTTTATATTGATTTTCTGAGGTATGGTTAAAATATGACCTTGGGATCAGTTACAAAGTTGTAATGGAACATGTGATATAATTTTCCTTCTAATGACTTGGAAGATCGTTGAGAAACCACTCATGACTATGGAACTGGCATAAAGAAGAATACATGGTTGAATGTGTGAATAAGTGGAATAGAATTGTTATTTTGAACTGTTAGATGGATATGGTTCTAATGAAATATTTTTTATATATATATGTACGATAAGCTGTAAAAATGTTGAAATAAAACAAGTGTACTTTTTTATAAATGGTTTTGAAGGTTTTTTAAATTAATAAATAACTATTTTGGGAAATTGTTTTATATAAATTCTTTCATATAAATGTTTATAACAATTATTTCCTAGTGTAATGTGTAGGGAGGTCATTAGGGTAAAATCCTACTATGTTTTATACTCACCTTTAATTTTCCACATTAGTGATTTTGAATATATTATATTTCGAGGTAAGGAAATGGTAAAGTGTCATATGTCTTTAGGACCACCTCATTATACAAGGGCTGTTTTGTGATTGATGAATGGTGCTTGTGGATAATTGAGTATTTTTTTTCAAAAATATGCTTATTTGTGTCCTTTCATTGTTTTCTTTTATAGTTTTTTTTATTCCTATGTTGTACAGAAGGTTTAGTTTTGTTTATAAAAGATGTTATTGATTTGAATTTCTTAATGCACGAATCATATAGTGTTTGGTTTTTTATGATTGTTGGTTAATGGTTTTATTCCATAAATGTAAAATCTTTCCCCACATGTATTTGAAACCCTTCATCATGTATTTCCATACTTATGAACCTTTGGAATGTCATTAAGGCCTACTAATTATTTATTTCATTTTAAATGAAATGACAATAAGTGGGTAATTATAGAAAATACATAGTGTTTAAGTGTTTCACATCATATATTCTATATTCAAGGATTATTGAAGATGTTTAATGAGGTGTAACATGATTTAGAAGGTTTTCCAAATTAAATATTTGGTTTCGAGGAGTCCTTTAGAAATATCTGAAGTCCATAATTTATGCGAAGTGAAAATGATTTCCACACCATTGGAATTCCCTTTGCAGTGTTCCTAAATTGGATAAAGTGAATCAGGTTTCCCTTGAATCCAATGTTTCTCCCAAATTCCAATAAATATGATATCCCTCTCTTCAATAATTTTGGTATTACATCTATGTGTATCAATCCTTGGTTTCTTGTCATCAATTTATGGTGATATCAAGTACACTATGCGTCTTCTCTCATTGTCATTTGATCTAGTTCTTCAATCTTCTTCTGTCCATGGGATGGCGGATCATCTCCATAATTCTAATAATCATTTTCTTGTTAGTTTTTTTGGTTGTGACGTGGGGTACTTTGACGTATTCATCTACCAATATAAGAGGTGGCGAGGATTCACAATGTTGGTCTGTTATCATAAAAATGACATTATCACGATTGAGGTTGGATATACTTTTTTCTCTTTAATTTAGGTGTAATATTAAATTTATCATGGTTTATCAATTTTTTTGGTGGATAAATTGTCTTAATAATGACTAAACAAGATTAATAATTTATTTCGATGCAATCTCATGATTATGTACATTTACCACGATAATAGATTTTTAATATATTTTTTATATAGTTTGATATCTATGATACAACATTTAGTGCGTTCATATGATTGGACTAGAATTAAGAAATTTATAAAGAACATAAATAAATAAATAATTATTAATTAGTTTTCTATCATGTAATTAATTTAGAGATGTGATTTTAATTTATTAGTTAATGCAATTTTATGGAAATCATATTCATGCAATGAAAATGTTTAATTGAAAATGATCTTCCATGTGGATAAATGAATTTATAATTAATATGAATTACATTTATTATTTTTGATAATAAATAAAACGGATTTTAATTTATGATGTTGCTTCTCATAGTTTTAAGAAATTTGTTTAAATGTTAAGATCATGTTTAGCTATTGATAGATTTTGATAGATTAATGTAATGGGTCTCCTATAGATGGAACCATTAAACAATAAATTTGTTAATTTAGGATGGGATAAAAAATACTTATTTGATAAATATAATAGTTGGTTCTTGTCTTTCCCATCTTGTTGAGAATTATTATTTCATTGAGTTAAGATTCCAGACTATTCATTTATGTGGGACAGATGGATGCCTTGTTTTACGACCAACATTTACTAGTTGGTTATACTTAGTTGTATTATGATGATATTGTGATACGAGAGTGAGATGGATGAGAATTGGATATCTGATGACATATAGGGAATGCATGCCCATATGTGATACAATCCTAGTAAGGCTGATCCAATAATGGATAATGTGATGTGTTTAGGGTAACCTGGATGATGTTGTAGCATTTTTCACATATGATGGTGAGATACTTCATGAAATGAATATAGGTGTCTGCAATTTCACTAGATAATATGGATTGGGTTGAAGCTATAATTAAACTTTTATGTGATGCTATAACAATATATTCTCTCAAATGAATATGATTATGGTATAATGGAAAAGTTTCTTATTTTAACTGAATTTGTTTCCCGCACTACTCGAGGAAGCTCAATGTGTATAGTTTCAAGTTTCCACAGGGTGGAAGGTTTGTATTGTTTTCCTAGAGTACATGAATTATATAATGATTCTATTATTGATTAAATAATTCTTATTCAATGAGGTTGGTGTTGATGCAATGAAAATACATATAATGTGTAATCATGATAAGTCATGAACATAGATGGGATTTTACCCAGATGGATATACTAAGATGATTATTTTAATGTAATGTAGAATAGTATCAATGGTAAATTAATGTATAGTGAAATAATTAATAGAATGAACTGATAAAAACATATTTAATTTCATGTATCTATTTTAATCAATTTTATGATTATAGGATTTTTGGTCTTGTTAGTGGAATTTGGGATTCTATGCGACATTAGATGGAGTAAATTTTATGACAATGTCATTAACCAAGAGTGGTTGTTTGCCCTATTATATCATGTATATTTAATGATTTCATATGCTTCCATAACCATGTTATTTGGGTAAATTAACCCAAAATGGACTCTGGGAGGGTGTTTTCCTCAAAATCCACGTGGGAGGATAGATGGATGACTCCACACTCTAGACCCACTAACTACGATGTTTAGAAATATTTTGTTGTATAATAAGTGGTTAGTTTTCCCATATATGTGTGTAGAAGGTTGTGATGTCTTTTGGTTATTTCAAACACATCTATCTCTAGATATTTTATCCAAATTATTATTATTTTTTGATATGTATAGGTTGTGATGGATTGTGTTAACTTACTAAGTATAAAATATGTGATTGATTGATTTATAATACCCGGCGTATGATACAAATTGTATGAGTTGCGATGTGTTCTAGAAACTTATAGGTTACTATATTTTGTTGTGTAGATGGGATTATGTGATGACGTGATGCATGAGGTGCATGTTGTGATACCTTTCCATTTTGTATTCAAGGTAGCATATTTTGGAAGGATATGGATCATGGCATGCAATTTTGGGAAGAGTGGAAAACCATTACTGAAATAGGAGTGGGGAACACAACATTTTTCATTACAATATTATATGATCTATATTATGAAATACAAGGTGAGAGTTTTTTTTGTGAGTGGGGGAATATATTAAACTTGGTTAGGTGATGAGTTAGTTTCAATGTTGTTCACAATTCTATAGCATTATTTCATTACCATTTGCATGACAGTCTTAAGGGAGGATCCCACTAAGTATAATGTAATTATCAACCTATTTGTATATAATTTTTTAAGGTCATACGGAAATGGATAGAGATCAAGATATATATTATTAGATCATAGTTTTGAAGAAGTTTTTTTTGGAATCATGTTCACTGTGACCTTTTAACTTTTTGTTACTTGTAGTTTTCATTTAAATTGTTATAGTACTGTAGGGGAATACAAGTTTGCAGTTGGGATTTAATTAGACATATATATGTATCTGAAGGTGGTAAATATTATATATGAATTACATGTCAATTAATTTATCGAATGTTTTTAGGTCAATTGGAAAAGGTTGGAGGTCATGCTAGATATTACTAGCTCATGGTTTTGAAGTAAATGGTTCTTATTTGTTGTCTTTTTCATCAATAAATTTTTTCTACATAGTGTTACTTTTAGTTGTTATAGTATTATTAGGAACCAAATGTTTTCAATTGGTGTTTCCTTATACATATATATATGTATGTGAAGGTGATGATTATTGTATCTATATTATCTAATTGTTCTTCATGTTCTCTTAGTGGAAAATCCATCCCCATTCCATGTTTAATATTACTTCAGTTATAGTCGCCAGTGTGAGGATTACTGTAAGAAGGGATTGGGTAGTCACCATATTCGTTCTCTCATTGTAGGTCCAAGAGGCAATTTTTTAGGAGGGGTCATGATAGTCTATATTAATTTTATATAATCATTTATACGTTTAATTGTTACAAACCATTAAATGGGTATACAGTCAATGTATTGTATGGAATTAAAATGATTTTTTAGTGAAACATTAGATCAATAATTGATTAATTTTATGTCATAGTATAGACGTTATCCTTCACTTGTCATATGGTTTGTGGACTACCAAGTATTAAAAAAACATGTTTCCCTATGTGCTCTCATTATCATTGAACAAAAGGTTCCATAAAAAATTATATAGAATATGGGGTTACATATATTATACTTTATTTTATGTATATAATACTGTATAATTATAATATATATTAAATATATGATTAGGTATTCATATTTATTTTGAATATAACATCGAAAACTAGCGAATCAGATAATATTTTTTTATAATTATTTTATTCACATTGTTTTTTATGTTAAATATATGAATATCTATTCATATTTCAATTATATTCTTTCATTTCATATTTTTATATATTGTTCTAAAAAACCTAAAATATAAATCACAATTAAAAGTGTTATTTTAATTATGAACTCATCATGTGGTATAAAATCAAGGGAATATCATTGGAAGTAGTTTTTATATAAGAAATAATTTCAAAACCACTATGATCAGTAACTCAATCTGGTTCCATAGTATATTTCTTAGACCTCTAATCCATAAAAACAATACAATAATGGGGTATAGTTAAACTATGGTATCATCCCTATAGTGATTGAATTACCATTACTGATATTTTTTCATTATAATTTTAAATCCTCCTCACAATATTTGAAAATAATATTGTTCAATTAATAGTGAAATTTATTAAAAATCAAGAACATAAAAATGGTTAAAAAATAATATGCAAATATTAATGGATCATTTTTGATATAATTATGTACTCTTAATCATTTTAAAATTCATTTCATTATTATTTTTCAAGGACATACTAAAGATGTAGTTTTTAAAATGATATAAAATACTAGTATTACCAAAAATAATATTACCAAGTTAATCAAATAAAAAAATTAAGACATGTTTTTTAAAGAAGAACATTATTACCAATTTGTGAATAATGTTTTCTCTAATTACAACATCCAAACCATAATTTATATAATCCCATAATTACAATATTTTTTGATATTTTATAATATAATAAAAGAAGAAATGATTTTCATGAATTTTGAATATTAAGAGAAGATATTTTTATATCAATTATATATAATACATATGTTCATATACTTTTATTACAAACCTCGAAAATTGTAAAATTCTATAAAAATATAAATAATATCAACTATGATAATTGGATTAAAAATCATAAAAACTTGACCATATATTCGGGTCTAATATGAACGATACACTTAGTGGTGGTGGGGGGGAATGAATGTCAATTTCAAATATTCCAACTCATTGATCTTGTTTTATAGTTGTTAAAATATTCATGTTTACCACCGAAAGAATCTAAATGTTTTAAATAAAAAATGTGACTAAATTAATATTACTTAATTAACCTGGTTATCCATGGACATATACCCCTCAATCCAGTAAAACAATAAACAATACTATTTCATATCTATTATTATAATTTTTGTTATTAGGAAGAAAAAAATATTAAAATATTATATAAATTTAATAAATTATGATCTTCATCTAAGAAATATTCTTGCAATCATAGAACCAATAATAATTAGTTTTTTTATCATACATAAACATATTACTACACCTTATTTATTTTACAAATATCACATAAATCTCAAAATAAAACTTATGTAAACATAAAATACTATATAATTTTTTTTTGGTAAATATAAAAGAAAAGGAACGAGCTCAACCATTCATTATTGGAAAACATAAAAATTTCTACTCATTGGTTGATTCATTATAGTGTGAGAAAACATAAATATGGTAGAAATATCATATCTAAAAAACACATAATAATACATTATAAGTAAATTAAATTATACAATGTCATGTATAATAGAATGAGGTCATTTGATCATTAAACCTATTACATGGATTTTATACATGTGAAAAATAATCATATACTATGGAATCATAATATAGAAAATTAAATTAATAAGGAAATATAAAAAAATTACAAATCACTAGGAATCATAAAATATTTGACCTTTACTTACACAGAATATAATATTCTATTTGATAGGGAATCACTACATTTTTCTTAAAATGTAGTGTAATACGAACCACCACATATTTCCCATAATAGATCAAGTAGAAGAAATCTATTCCATAATTAAATATTTAGATATAAATATATAAAAATTTCTTTGATGGGATATAAATGATTACATAAAAAATTTATATATGTACCATATATATTTCTTCCACATAAACCACTAAAATAAAATATCATTTATAAAATATAAAAAATAGCCTTATTATCATTTCTGAATAACATCACATAAGATGCCATCAAAATTAGATCGATTGATAAAAAATATCTAATTTCTACAAGTATAAAATAGTTTTTAATATTATAATTATGGTTACTTTATTTTATTTAAATTTGGTAGTGAAAAATAATAAATTAATAATAACATAAAATATATTTTAAAAAATCATTTTTTTTCAATATTGAATAATTCAATAATACAAGTCTCTATCAAAAATCATTTTAAAAACATTGAAATGAAAAATTTCAAAAACATATATTTAAAATAAAAATGAATAATGTCAATTATTATTGAATGTATATTTAAGAACATAAACGTGTTCTATAAGATAAAAATAAAAAAATGTGGAATGAAATTACTTTTTATCATTATTGGGTCATTTTAAAGAAAAACACACCTTAGTGAAGTAGTTAAACATCATAACATTTATAAGAATATAAATATTTTTGTCAAAATAATGGATGAATATATGTAAATCGGTTACATATTAAAAAATAAAAATTTATTTTATGAAATATATTGTCATGAAGGATAATTAAATTTTTATAATGATTATAAATATTTTTAATAGTTTTCTAATTTTTATGGGGAATCAATCAATCAATAGAATTATTATCTGAGAATATAATTTGTAAATATATGATGTTAAATTAACCTAAAAAATAATGATATAGTAGATTATAAAATAAATTTTACTTTAATATCCATAGGGAAAATTTTTATCCCCAATGAAATGGATAATGAGTTTAAAATACCCTTACAATATTGATGGTATATGAAATAAATTAACATTAATGTTATATTTTGAAATAAAAATAGAAATAAAATTATTAAATTTGGGTTAATATATAATAATTCAATGATATTGTGAATACATTATATCAATAATGAATAGATGAAAAAAATTAAACAATCCCTCAATGATCTGGAATTGAGACAAAAACCCATAAAACTAGTTTTTTTAACAGAAATCCTTTATAAAATAATTAATGATATTGAAATGTGAATATGATGATAATAGATAATAACTAAAACATAATATAATAATTATATGGAATAAAACTCTCTATGAAGTAAAAGTCTCAAGAAGAAATAACATTACTCTAGGAATGAAACTTGAGTTATAAAGACTCATTAAAACCCTAATTTAATTTGAATATGAAGAAACTAAAATAAAGAATATGATATAGAATTAAAACCCCAAGGAATTAAAAGAAAATTAGTATATTTACAATTAATTGGGAATAATATAAATTTTATGGGGAATGTATGTGGTTAATATAAAATATTTCTCTATGATTGAACACTAAAATGGGAAATATATAACTTTATATTCCCACATAGTTTAATGCATTATAATATTCTCTATAATAAACATAACCATCAAAATAACATATTTTAGAATATTATTCAAGTCTATTAACAATATTACTCATTAATTATAACCATTCATTATCCATTCATTGGTTAGTTATTTTTTACTTTTATCATCAAATGTTATAAACATTAATTGATTATTAAATTTTTCACTGTGGTATAATTAATCCAATTTCCCAAATACAAAGATAATCACTCTACTATGATTCATGGTACGTTTATAGATCTTATGAAATAATTTTTAGAGTTACTTTTTAATTATATGAGGGTTTGGGTTAAGCTTTGGTATGCTAGAATATTAATTGAGCTTATTTGGAGTTTTTATAATAATTATGAGTTTCAAAAATTACTACAATATAAAAAAACCACAATAAAATATTATTTCATAATTAATATATAATATTTAAATTAAATAATTTTTTTAACAGTCACTAAGAGATAATTATAATATCATTCATGTTAGTTCGTAATCATACCCATTCAAGAACATACATGATTCTGTTGGTGTGTATTGATATAATATTTATTATGTTATTCTAAAATATTTTTTTATTATTCACTGATGATATTATTGATATTTTATTATAGTGAGGAATCATAAATGATAATATGTGGAAGCAAAATATATGATATACAGAGATAGATACTGTAAAATACTCACATTGAGGTCATGAATCATCACTAGAAGAACCAATTTTAAACGATTAATTTGGGGATATTTGTTATAAGAATAAATTTTAAAACATATAAGAGGAATCTATGAAAGGTAATATGGGTATGGTATTAAGGGGTTCTATAAAGATATATGTTTCTTATAAAGGTTGTAAGTGGGAACATCGTATTGGTGGAAATGACATATAATTCATAGGATTCTCTAATTAAGTGAATGGTACAGATAAAATAAAAATGAATTTATGTGGGTTTTGTATATAAATGATGGTGATAGGTGAGTTTATGAATTTTATTTATAAAAAATTTCTTCTATAAAATATATTTTCCAATTAAATTTAATTAAACATAGTCTATGGTAAATTAAAACTTTTACCATTTAATTTCTTGTTTATATATTTACCAAAATAATTATTTATTTTAGTAAATTATAAGATAGACCTTCATAAAAATTCTGGGATTCTATAGTTCCATATTTTTACTCTATTTAATCTAATTATAAATTAAAATATTGTTGAACAAAATTTAAATAATAATATAATATATATAACCAACTCTTTTTATATAGACATTTAATTTTTAAATTTATGTTATTCTTATTATTATTTATAATTAATATTAATTAAATGTTTTGTATTAATTTTTCATTGAATAAATGTCTTGGGGAACTACATTAGAATTGAATGGTTTTGTTTACCAAGACAATAATACATAGTATATAATCTATTGTAAACACTTAAAATATATCATTTATCAAATAAATTATTTTATTCAAAATACATAATTTTGTTAAAAAGTGATTGTGTTTTATAAATAAAATGATAATTTTATAAAACATTTATGTCCATAAAATTTTATTGAATAATTATTCATCAAAATATGTTATGTTTTCAAGAAATAATGTTCATTGAAATTTTTTCATTTTTTAAAATTAAAAAATTTTAGAAAATAACATTAATTATTCATATTCGTATGCATATTATATTATCAATCCAATTTTATTAAAAATGGTATTATGTTTTAGAAATACATATCTAAAATAATAATACATGTCAGATAAAAAAGTATATATATAAAAATACTTGAGATAAATAATATCATTTGGTTGTATTATTTATTATTTGTTAATTTTATTATTTTTAATTTCTAATATAATACTAATAGAGTTATAGGAAAAATATATATCCAATTGAATAATTTATAATTTCCATACTTAAATTGAAAATATATATTGTATTAAGATAACGTTCATAAATATAACATCATATTCTTAAACAAATCATTCACCCTATTCATTTTCCTCTATCTAAAAAATATATTATATTTATCATTCCATTCCAAACCTCAATTCCAATAAATGGGGTGATGATCATTAAAGATAACCGGGAAGATTCAATTTTCATTTTTTGTCTTATTTTTATTTATATGTGAATTTATTTCATGTAATGTTTTTTAGTTATTTTTAATATTTCATTATAATAATATGTCAATTTTTATCCTCTATTCAAATAAATTTTATCAATGAAATGTTTCACCATTATTTTAGTTCATCATTATTTATGAAACATACTATTTAAAATAGTATTTTCTTAAATGGAATATATTACTAAAATATTAAGTTGTTATATTATAATCTCCTTTTTATAAATTTATCCTTTTAATTTTCCTCTCTAATAATATTGTATGGGAATATTTGATATACACCTTAGTAATTCAGAACATCGGGATGTCAAATACCATTATCAATATATGATTCCCCATGATGCATTGTATCACATCCACTTATGATATAATGAATAATAATTATTTTAAATTCTAGTGTATTCCATATTGATGTGCAATTAGAATATATTTTTCAAAACATATATAAACTATAATGGACAGATAAAAATAATACTACTTTTAAAAATACTGATTTGAAAAATCAATTTTATCATTTATTTAAATATATCCATTATATAAAATTTGACATGGATTTATAAATATAAGATATAATTTAAAATAAAAAAATAGTCATATATAAATCAATATATATAATTTAATTAAAGTCCAACCTTCTTTGTTATTGAATAAATTACTTAATAAACTTTGTATTAGTGTTCCATCAAAATAAATGGAAAAGTACCATAAGGTATTTTTTGAATATAATAATATTGGATTATTGGTTTTTTAAAGACCAAAACGATCCTCTAAAACTTCTTGATAAAATAGAATAGAATTATATTGGGATATGATTTAAAGTTGTTATTATGTAATTTGTTAGGTATAAAAGTATTCTAATTATCACGTGAAATATTTAGAAATAATAACTATAATAATATATTTTATATATAAAAATATTGGTACATGTTACATCCTTATATCCATATCAAGGTTTATTTTTACCATTAAATTAAATTTATATGTCAATGAACAATATTTAAGAACATAATTTTTGATATAAGTAAGATATAATAGTCTAATAAGAACTACCTCCACTAATGTCTTCAATGTGATAGATATATTTCATAATTTCACATTCAAGGTTTATGCTACCTTATATTTATTTCATCACATGTTCATTTATATTTTATTCCATTATTATATATGGTGGTTCATTAAGAGTATATAGAAAAACCAAAAAATATCCCTCACGAGTTTCGAACTAGGTAACATGTTACACACATTTTTTGTTCCACAAGTAAAAATCAATTTAATATAAAAAATATCTTATTATAATAATCATATATTGATCTGATATAGAGATTGAATCCACTTTTTTATATGTATGATGTAATTTTATACCATGGAATCCAAACAATTTATAATTTACCAAATGAGAGTAATTATTTCAAATATTTAGGCTTATCATTATGATTTTCATTATAATTTCAAATATAATTTCTTCTAATATATGATATCCCAACTCTGATACAAATAATAAAAACCCCAAACCCAAAATCCCTATTCGAATGATATAAAATCAAATATTGAAAATAATATTTGATACCATGTGAAATTACCAAAATCATAATCTTCATAAAAGATTCATCATTATCTAAATGTACGTCTTTCAAATCATAAATAATTCCATAATCCATTATCTCAACTATTGTATGTCTTATAATTTTATTCTATTAAAAAATCATTACAAATAATTTCTTTAATCATATAGTCATGCAATTAATTTCAAGGGGAATTAGACAAAAAAGTGTCAAATCAGCAACATAATAATGGAAAACGTAAAAACTCTTCATAACATATAGAATTAAAATCATATAATTAAACTTGATCAAGGGAGATATTTCTTATAAAAATATTCATATAACCATAACACTGTATTATATGAAATGAAAAAACATTGAAATTCATGGAATGATATCATTTTATAATGATTATATCATCATGAATTCTCAAACAATATATTATTGGTCAACAGAAATAAAAAAAACCATACAACTTAGAATCATAACATTAGAATATGTCTAAAATTATAACTTCACAAAACTAATATACAGATGAAAAAATAACATCTGTCATGGATAATTTCAATGAACATAATTACATTATATATCATTCATTATTACATATTTACCATAATATAGTTAATAAATAACCATTACATTATTCATGTAGTAGATCAAGCACCACAACTCATTTCCCTTACTTACCTCATGAGATATACACCACTATCCCTTTCATTAGAGGTAATTTGGATACAATAATATTCATATAATTATTTTCTATAGATATGATTGAATCCTTAATTCAATCATAAAATATATCAAAAAAACCATGGAATGTAAATGGATTTAATTTCATTTATAAATGTAATTGAATAATTTGAAATCAAGATTACATCGGCCAATACCCAAATTTTACAATCTGAAATGAAATATAAATGAGTTATTACAATATTCAAAGAATTTATATCATAATAAGTAGATCATTTATGATATAGTGAAAAAATATTATGAAATTTAATGTTATCTTTCAATATGAAACATGATTTACAAAAGTGTGGAAGGATAATTTTTTACCACGTTCATTTTATATAAATATAATTAAAATAACTTTAAAATGAATTAATATCTATCTTATTATATAAATTGGGTAATATAAAATATATGTCCATCAACGGAAATACATTTCTAATGTTTTTATGATGTTTCAAAGAAAACCAATAATTAAAGAAAGGGTTGAAAAAATTTACATTTTATAAAATGATAATGAGATATTATAAAATTCATGAATAATATACAAATAGATTTCTAAAAAAGAAATATTTACTAGAATAAAAATTAAAAATATCGAGGAGAAATGTTTATTAGTAATTATTTCTACTATTAAAATATAATTTTATATTATTATGGGAAAATGTCTAACTAAAAAATAATATTATATTCCATTTAAAATTCCTCATATATATGGAAAAAATAACATAAACAATAATTAAATGATAAAAACATAATAATAGTAGGACTATACATTAAGGGGATAAATTTTGTGACCCAAAGAAAAAGAAATTAGGTCAAAAATGCCATTATAACATCAGTTCTATATGAATGGAAATAACATGAAATCAGGTTTTCATAATTAAATGGTACATAAAGGTATTCACTATGATTAATGATAATATTTTTCAACGGGGAAGTAAATGCACCATGACATAAACGAATTGGTGTGGTATATGATTACATGATTCATTGAATATGAATTAAGAGGAATCAACTAACAAATAATTTTTTTTTAAAATAAACATTAATAAATTATATTTCTTGAAAAAAAATGTAAAATAAAAATAATTAATATTAATTTATAGTATACAAAAATCATAGGTTGGGATAACCTATAAAATTAAAATTTATTTCCACAAAGGGAAAATATTACTTAATTAAAGCAAATTTAGTAATGGAAAACCCTTATTTCTTTACTAACATTTGAATAACAATCTACTAAAATATTGAATTTGTTATATCATTGTGAATACCATGACATATATAAAAAATATGGTAAAATAAATTCATTTGGTAATATATGAAATATTAATAAATAGAAGGTTGTAAATAAAGAACATATATGAATGAGAGAAAATTGAGATTTAGATGACCTTACATTGGATTCTGTATTGGTCAAACATAGTCTAAAATCATGTAAAATAAAATAAATGATATTATTTGAATATTTTAACACCATAATAAAATATTTCAAATTTATTACTTATTAATTACAATAAATCATTAATAATTATTAGTTATATTTTTTAGTTTATTGGATGTTATTTACTATGGTTGGTCCATACACATTTCGTAATGTTAAAATTGTTTGACATTGTTGGATAAAAAACCATCTTTTCAATAATATTCATGTTATTAGAATCAAATTTAAAATTTTATGTATATATTTATTATTTATTATATTATTTATTGTTTTGAAATTCTATGATTAAATCTAAGATAAACATGTTTAAAAAATTAATAAGAAATGGTGGTATATTAATAAAGAAATTTATAGTAGTTTTATAGTCACATACTAAAAAGAAATCATTATTAACACATTTTTAAATAACACAACACTTAATTTAGTTATAAAATTAAAATAAGACGCTTTTTGAGGAAATTATTATATAGGTAATAAAATTGACTTTAACAAGTATGTGTTATGATCTATGGGGGATCATGGAAAATGAAATGATTCATTAAATATAATATTGATATTACATAAAATTTATCATAATATTATTCTAAATCTATGGAGATAATTGAAATTTAATGGCTGTTGGATGAAAAATATAAAGAATAAATTTTTATATAGTTTATAGATGTCACATTTAGGGCTATAATTATCTCTTTAAGGACATCTATAATGAGGATGATATGGGGATCCTTCTTGGAAACAAAATTTGTGAAACCTGGTTGAGGTATCAGTAAGGGGAGAACTTGTAAAGGATTAAAGGGATTGAAAAGGGATATGTGTAGAGTAGTGTCACGACCACCTCCCAACATTTTCTACCACTTCTAGGCCAGAAATGGGAAAATAGGGATAGTGACACTCGAGTCGTGCCTCCAGTAGGCACCATGTTGGGGACTAGGAACAAGGTTATATTAAACACACAAATAGAAGGAATTACCCTCTAAGAGAACATATGTTAAAGAGAGTGTTAATACATACTTTAATAAAATCCTAATTATACTAGAATATATAAGAAAAACCATGTGAACACATGTAATAGAAATAAAGAACTACTACAACTGAAGGGAAAACTAAAATAACAAATGGAAAGGTAAAGATAGAAGTTACCACGAAGCCCAAACAGCTCCTGAAAAACCCCAAGTTAATAGAAACTGCCCTCCTCTCCAAAATGATCAAACTGACCTGAAATTTCTTTTCTATATAGATATGGTGAGTACAACAATATAATCGTTAGGATACCCCCCAGATCATCTCATGAAAAAGATAAATAAAGCATTCTAAAGCACAATGAATCAACAAATGAAAAAAAACTCATCACCTAAATAGGTATAAAAAGCATCCACCCTCAACATATAAAATCTCACCGAGTATCACAAACAATAAAATAGAATATAGTAAAGAGTATCAGGGTTTCCCTCTTACTGCTTCCCCATTTATTTTCTACTCTTCCCCAATATCTCAGGTCATGAGCATATGCCTCTAAAAAGGCAAGACCAAAGACATGTGGGCAAAACACCACAACATGTACCCTATGCATCACATAACCACATCAACATATCCAAAGTAACTATGTATTTTTCAAGATCCCATGTAGCTTTCATAACATTGGTCATACAATTGGTATTATAACTCATACCATCACAACCTATACATTGATTAAGGATTCTATAGCCATCACAACCTATACGTGTTATTCCTATAGTAGTCTTTGAGAAACTATATCCAAAATGCATTTATGTGAAATAAAAAAAATCCATTACATCCCTCTACCCACATATATAGGGAAATCATACAATTTTCAAAACTAATATAGGTAACTACTAAGATAAAATAGATGGACCAAAGGGGGTAGTCATCCATCCATCCCCCAAATGGGATATTGGGGAAAACACCCCAAGGGTGTGAGTTTACCTAAACAAAATGGTGGAATAGGGTATATAAACACAAATTTATGTGATATAATATAGCTTACAACCACACTATATTAATTACATAGTCTCAGACTCAATTAATCTAATTTCTCTTAGAATTGTAGCTGCCACTACAAATCCTAGATATCCTATAATCACACAACCATGTAAAGAGTTACGTTAAATTACATTATTCCTTTAAATTAGTTTCACGTAATGTTAGTTTATTTTTAAACCATTAATTAAATGTATACATCACTAAATTATGTTACATTATCATTACAATAATGTTAATTACCCTATAAGAATAAGAAAAATGAGTCCACAACTTCTCAAAATTATAACCTCACCATTGCATCCCAGGGTGGTCAAACCCCATTGGTTAAAAAGTTATTTATATATTAATGAAATTTCCTTCCATATTACAAGATACTATATGAAAACACACTAATATATAGAAAAAGGTATATAACAATTCACATTCATTAATCTCAAGTAGTGGGGAAAGGAAATAAGATAAAAAAACCACCTTTTTGTCAAAAAAATCATATTCATTCAAGAATATGGCTTTCAAATCAAGGGGTAAGACCATATTCAACCAACTCCATCGTCTTTGGTGTCCTTCCCAGCACCCACTTTCACATACAAAATCATATTGCCACTCCAAGAATCATAATTTTTCACAACATCCTTGCCTCACTATTCCTCATTCCATAACATCCCTCTAGACTCACAACACATTTGGGCCTCCTCGACCAACGTACCATAACAACCAAAAATGGTCACCCATCACAGGCTCACATCATGTCACAAGAAGTAGGAAACAATCATAACAACTGATAACTTAGCTCAAAACAAAGCATTCATCCTTCACCCACAATTCACTCTGACGACACCAAAGAAAAAAATATATGAACATTACAAGAAAGGGGGAAATATAGGCCATACAAGGAATTATATTTTTTCACACAACAGATTCATATTCCATCTTGAATTAACCAATTCCTTATTCATAGGTCTCGACTATAAGAAACCTAATGAAAAAGAAATCAGAAGCTATCAAAAATTAATTAAATAAGTAATTTATCATTCCATAAATTCTTTATCCAACCAAAATGAATATTTTTCAATTCATTAACCGATTCAAATATAGATTAATACCTTCATGAATTTTATTATTGTCAAATTCCCATAATAATCAGATTCATTAAACATGAGTCATTAAAATATTAACCAATTAATTATCATTTATTTTTAGATTTATTTTTCATACACATTTCACATGATAAGAAAAAAATAACAATCACACCAAAAACACCACACTATATAGAAATTCAATAGGAACCATGTTACCATGGTACAAACAAGAACATCACCAAGCGATCAATACCAATTCTATAATCTATTTCAATTAATTAATTTGGTTAATTTACTTATGATACAATGGGTAAATCAGGATAGCTTTATGATTGCACATAAATAAATTGAGAAGAATAGAATCAGTTTCCACAATGGGTGTAAATGTTCATCGCACGAGAATAGACCAATGAAACAGATATTTGATCACTACTCCTATAGGAACTTAATTGATAAGAGGATGTCATGAAATAACCAAAACAAAATAAGAGAAACTCTATTAGAAACGTGATATAACATATTTCATTTCATGGCATGAATAAAGAGAGGAAAAAGAGAATATACCAGAAGAAAACACTAGAAAACGAAGGAAAAACACACCGTGGATCAACCCTGGACACCGTACATCAATGATAGATGCCCGAGAATCGATTCCCATCGAAGGGATCTCCGAAATGTCGAATAGGGGTCTTCTAGGTCACTTTGAACCAGAGGGAGATCCATTGTATCTATTGAGTTATGAATAACTCGAGCGACTAAAAATCTTTAAACAATAATATAATATGGAATTACATGCCATATAATCCAATCTCGCATGGTTTAATACTCTGTGTTCAGTTCGTGTAAAAAACATATCCATTTTTTTAATTTATTATTAAACACTGATTTATAACACATAGTTCAAAATTGTTATAAGTAGTGACATATCCCTACTTACATCTATTCATTGCTAACCTCTCTAGACTTTATTTGAGATGCCTAAGAGTGCCTCATTATTAGGATCAATGCAAAGGGTCAATCTATGTATATCAAGACCTATACATTAGATACATCTGAAATCGTAGTCATACTCAAGAATCCAAAACCAACCTAGGGAGGAAACAAAAAAGGGGTTATACCAAAAACCCAAACATGAGATACCTATGAACATATCTCACCACCATAGGAGCTCAACCACCCCAGCCAATCTTAAGGGGCTTGACATGCTGAGTAGCTGAACTACTCATTGATTCTTCCCCACATATAGTGGGAGAGTAGACCCATCTAACATAAGGAAGATAAACACTGATAGAACATGGAATATCCCATGCGTCTTCCCCTCCCCTGGAAATAGAGTTAGAAATATGAAGTAAAAAATTAAAGATCCATCTTAGAAACCAGAAAAATGACTACAACCACAATATGTATAGAGTTATAGTATAAGAGACTAAAATCAAAAAACCTAGGGAACTGAACACGTATCTATTAATAATTTTCTAATATACTCTCCTCTATGAAACCATGCTTCTAAAACACATAAAACAATGGGATATCGATCCCAAAAAGAACCTTATCTAAGTGGCCCTAGATCTCTACAACCCACTCCTAAAAGGTCATATCATTATAAACATCGATTTATCCATAATTGATGAAGTGAGAGTAATGGTACAGATTGTGATGGAGTAGTTACATGTGAGAAACATCATGTATCTATATAATCTATGTAGAAATAGATTTATGATATTATTCAACTATAACACGATCTTACACCATGAATTTACCAATAAAATGGGGAGACATATTACTCCTACGACCAAACCTTCACTTCCCATGATGGAAAATCACCTTCAGGAACAGATGATCTTGAATATATAACTCCAGAGGTCTCCTCTTACAACCATTATATGAATTATTACAATTTTAAGATACTTTCATCCTCTCATGGATTACCTAAAACCTCTCTATTTTATTCTATACTAGTCTCAGCCTATGAATTGCTGACAATCCGACCCCAGTCCAAAACATACGAAATGAAAAGGTTTTCCATACAAGGATTCAAATGGATCCATACAAATATTGGAGTGAAGATCAATTTCGTAAGAGATATCTACTGAGGATAGGTTCTTCATCTATGAACCTCCAAAATTCATGACACAAGATCACAAATTTTCTTCATGAGTCAGGATGGTCCACTCTGTCTTAACATCTATCTATAAGTGAAAAGACGTGTGAAGGATTATTTGAGAACCAAAATCATGATGGAGGCCTCTAAATGTAATATTGGTAAAATGATGACTTCAATAAAAATGATCATCATTGGGACTCTGTGGAGTATCACCACCTCCTCTATTTATTGACATGATAAATTCTCAACTATTATCAACTTCTTGGTCACCATATATTGGGATAATTTTGAAAATTAATGCACTATCACCGATATTGAATCTTATACTTAATGAATACCATGTAAACTAGTAAAAAACAATACCGATATATCCTTCCACTTCTACTAAGGAACATCTAATAGCTAGAAAGAAGCACCAAGATCATGGTGCTCAACCATCAAAATCTAGCATACCAAACATCGAGACACGGACCATAGAACAGCATGGTTCAACCTAGGCCACCAAAACCAACCACTCAAATATTGTACATCTTTTTCATGATAGTATTTTCTACTTAATATGAATTATCAAAATATCTATGAACCATCTCATGCATCCCAAATGGAACAAAAATCCAACCTCAAAACATCAATTTGTGTAATTCATCCTAGGACCAACCATTAGTGGATTCACCAAAAACAATATATTCTATTATAAAATCCACCTCAAGATCCTCAAATGGGGAATCATACCTTTATTTCTCTATATATGAATTCATTTTCATTTATAAAATACTTCATTTATTCATGATATCTCCCAAATATATTTTTAATTGTCAATGTTCTTCCACCACTCTTCTAGAATCAATTAATTCATTCACTATATCACTACATGAGTTTCTGTTTAGCGCATTGAATACAAAATTCCACTATATAGGGGCATATGAAATCATGATTTCATAATAATGTAAAAACTCATTCCTCGGATGATGGTCCACGTTAAATTAATGTTGTTATAAAAAATAACTCAGGATCATATGATTAGTGATGGCCACAAACAAGACACTAATGAGGTAATGTCTCCATAACATTTGATAAAACACCAACATCACCAACTAGAGATAATGGGTAGAATAGTGAAAATCATGGGGACATAACTATTGGTACCCATAAGAAATGAATTATTTATGTTGCATCAGAGCCCACTCCAAACCAATATGTAAAGAATCAAAGAAATCATAAAACTGAACTCCTTCTCCTACCATAAAATGAAGGGGGTCACCAACCAACATATACTTCAGATACATAGAAGTCATCTAAAATTGATTAGTCCTCATGTATAAATTATCATTTATAAAAAAAGTTTCAGAGGAGTCACTACCCCATATAAATGAGCTATGAACCACCAATAGCAGTTTGTAAGACGAATAAACATTTCACCTCTCCCACTATCTTTGGGGATACCCAATGAAAAATTTCTTCTTTCATTGATATATTCACAGCTAATAATTAAAAAGATATAAAATTCCCAAATATATGGAATTCTCATTCCCAAAACTCACACTTGGGAAAATTCTCATACAACTTATCATGGAAAAGAACTACCAAAATGTCATCTAGATGCTCTACATACCCCTCCACAGACATGTATTACATAAGGTTATCATCAATGAAAAACACCATGAAATAATCCTTGAAGTCAATTAACAAAACATTAATTAACACCCTTGACACTAATGGAGTATTCCTTAAGAAATGACATCATAAAATACTCATAATTCCCATGAAAAAAATGGAAATAATTATTTTTTATATCATCATCCTTAAAATTCATATGATGATATATATAATTAAAATAGGTCATGGAGAAAAAATATTCATAATTTAGTAGATTGAATAAGTCAATCATACCTAGTAGTGGATAGTGGATCATCACCGTCACTTGGTTCGAGTGACGATAATCAATACACAACCACAACCATCAAATAACATTCTTTATGAAAAAAATTGGTGCACCCCACGGTGATACACTTGGATGAAAAAACCCATAATGAAACAAACCATTGTGTTGTATATCCATCTCTCACCACTCATAATGTGCCATCTAATATGGGTACATCAATATAGGTGTCACTCTTGGCAATAGTTCGATCTCAAACTCGGTCTCTTTTCAAGGGGGTAATGATAAAATACCCTCTGAAAAGATGTCAGGGTAATCATATATGACCCTTAGAAACACCAACTGTTGAACTTTGACAAACTTGACATCAGCTCAGTCATGAAGGATATGAAGGAAAGAACACACCTCTAACCCATTTGAGGGTCTTGCACATCAAACAGTACTATATCTCCCTGATCATTGAAGAACACAACCTTCCTCTTAAAACAATCCAAAAATATACTACAAAGAAGAAAACAAATCCATTATAAATATGTTTCCATATGGTTGTATATATAATCATTAGAAATCTCTCAATGAGAATTTCCACCCAAGAACTAGATCAAAATCACCACATATATCAAACAATTTATCTTGAACTACGACTAGAATGTTCAATGTCAAGGGAACTAGAAATATCGCTACATCATGTACCAAAGCATGGAAAAGGATAAGTGTTATGAATGAGTGTGTCACCCTAAAATCATTCAAGGAATGAAACCAAGTAAAAAAAGTAATGGGTACCTTGAACGATGTCAAGATCACCTTTCACTGGGAAAGATACATCATGAAGCTAACCCTGACCTGATCCACAAACACTATGACTGTGGTAATGACGACCCACACATTTGTGATCCGCGCTGTGGGGATAGGTAGAATACCTGGGTTGTCCTCTGCCTACCCCATCCACACTCTATAAATCCCAAACTGGAGAAACCAACAACTGCTACCTTAGTACAGGAACCTGAAGTGGTAAAAATAGAAAAAATTGACTGCTCATAATGTTTAGAAACTTTATCTAATGATGATCTAATCCTTTATAAAAATAACATGCATATGATACCCTAGCATATGCCTTAGATCTGGTCCCCTAATGATACAATACACTATGGGTGGGGACCTACCCTTGGATGATCAGAATCCCTTTGATCATAAAAACAGGGAATTGGGGGATACATCTCTATTTTATGAGGAATCCTGATGAATACCCTCTCATGAAGACCTGGTTTTTGATAACATCTTATAGATGACCTATGTTGTCTCCAACACCTTGACATATGTCTTCACCATAAACATGGGTACTTGGTACTACATCTTTAGATTAAAAGAAACCTCTAAATGAATCACCTCATATGCCTCATATAGAAATAGGTACAAATCATATCGCAAAAGTTTCCTGAAATGGATCCCAAAATATTGTACACAAGTGCTCCCCTGCTAAAGGGGATGAAGCTACTAAAAACAATTTATCTGAATGGTCAAAGAAATAAACTCACATTTAAACTAGGTTAGTAACTCTGCCCAAGAGACTACTGATTCCTTATGATCTCTGAGGCATAAGAACCACCACTTCATAATTTCCCCACAAATATTCATCAATGACAATGATACACAATTATCTTTTCAAGAATTGATTGAACTAAACACTTTCTCATCCTCTTTCAACTAATCTTCTGTAAATGCATCCAAAACAAAGCCCTCAAAACACTACAAACTAGGGCACTGAAAGTCTTAGATTGTTCTCCTAAAAATTTCATCATCTTCAACTGTCACTCTATGATGATCTTCTAGCATCACATGTGGAACATATTTTACATGTAACTAAGGTAATTACAATCTATATCTATGGATACACTCTCCAAGTATCACATACAAGAGCATATAATATAACAAAGAATATCAAGGGTACTCTGGTACTAGTTCCCCATTGGTTTTCCACTCTTCCCAAATGTCACATGTCCATCGAATCAATCTTAAAAAAATATAGCTCACAAACACCTAGGAAAAGCACCATAATATGTACCTCATGCATCACACCACCATGTCTTCATAGAAAAAGTAACCAGGTAGGTTTTGGGATCCATCACAACCGACATATGGTGTATCATACATTAGGTATTATACCTCAATCCATAATGACCCATTAATTTAGCAATTATTCTCAAGATATCATTGATTATACATGTTATACCTATAGTTTTCCTTAGGAATATATATCTGGAATATATATGTGGTAAACAATCATAAGCTATTACAACTCTATGCACACATATCTTTGTAAAAAACCCATCATTCATACAAGAACATGTAACTACCAAGAGTAGAGAGAGAGGACGAAGAAGATAGTTTTTAATTTTAAAACCTCAGGTTTTCTTATGAGGTAAGTATCCCTTTATTTTAATTTTAATTTCTTTAACATGGCCTTAAGTTAATTCTTAAATCATTCATGGGTTTTATGTAGGAGTCTGAAGCTTGTTCAGAGCTCAGAACATAGATTTTGGGGGTTTATAGCCTGGAACATGGTTTCCACATGGTTTGAATAGCTGTGAGGGTGAATTGTGCAAGGTTATAAAGGGGGATATTAGGGTATATATTGATAGGGAAACCATACGGTAGTGGCTGAATGACTATACATATTTTTAGAGAATTTGGTTCTTTTTTGAAAGAGTTCTTTCGCACGATTACCACACGATTAGTCAAACCATATGGGTTAATAGTGGAGTGTTACCCTTGAAAGTAGTGATTTATGAACATTTTCTTCATAGTTTGGGAAACCCTATGAGTAAACCATGTGATCCTTCTTAATGTTTTTTAAATAAAAATTGAAAAATTGAAATCCCTTTTAACCCCATTTTGGGATTCTTCTTCAATGCACATCCCCCCTCTCGTGGAACTATTCCCTTTGGCACCTAAGGTTGGGATCAAACCCTAATATCCATCGAATCCCTATTTCAATCGTTATTCATCCCATTAGATCCATATTAGAAGTACCTACACTCCTTTTTATCCTTATTTGATTCTTTGGGTGATCGATTTCACTAATATATTTTAGGCTCTTATTATATAATTTCTCATTATTCATCCTTTTTTTAGATATATTTCAAACCAAGATGAATCAAGACTTTATACTAGATGAACTATCTACTACCAAGCCTAGGTAGAGGTTATATATATTATTTCATCATTTCTGGTGTTTTTTCGGGCATTCGACCTTTTTGTTGTCCGTCATACTTTTTAGCACAACCCCGTTTTTTTAGTGAGCTTCTTGGCATAGGGTTAGTCAGATCTAGAGAGGAAACCCGTTGGTTCCATTTAGTTTCATTTAGATCTATTAACCTTGTCAAGGTCACCCATGAGGTGATCCTTATTTTTTGACATGGTTATGCCTTTAAAAACCACCCAGGAGGTGTGTGCTCATGCTTTACGAGTTACAGGAAGATCATTAATACCTTGATAGTTATGAATAACTATTTATGAGATGTACATCCTACTTTAATCATTATTCCAAGTTATACCATTTTTATTTTGGTAAATTGGCATGAATTAAGGTAGATAAACAAGTGGGTATACTTGTTTGTAATTGTTACCTTCCCAAATAGTATATGGGAAGGAGGTAACTTGTGAGGGGGTATACTCACATGATATGTTAATTTTCAAATCAGATGATATTGGTGGGAATGATTATATGAAATGGTTATTGGAATGTTAAATGGTAAATATGGGATGGTAGGCCCACATAAATGGTGAATGAAAAATGGTTTTTATGAGTGGGTATACTTATTACCTGGGCTTGGTTATGTGAATGGCTATATTCACATGGAATTTAATTGTTTCAATTCAATTGGTTGATAGATTCCATAGAATGCTTTCTATGGAAATGGAACATGGTAGTTAATACCTTTGTCTGACTCTTCCCATTGGGTCCTGATTATGTGGGATTCATCAGTCCATGGTACCCTAGGGATCTGGATTTCTTGGACTCACGTAGGGCATGTCCATACACATGATCCTTGGACTCCAACCTGTTTGTAGACCATGTTTCCACTAGGACCCCCATGTGACTCAAAGAATAATCCTTATATGAGTTCCATGGATCCATCCATTCAGGGAATAGATTTATTACATGGATTCACTAGAACATGATACATTTGATCTGGACCTTGTCATCTACACTTCACTATCTGACATGGTCATGGAGTTGTTGACATCATTATACAGTGTGACTGTGTGTTACATTATCTTGATGGGATTATGTCAGGGAGGTTTACTTGTTTACTATTTTATATATTTATATTTAGGATATAACACTATTTATGATATTCTTTAAGGATATTTTGTTTTACTTACGATCATAGACTTATTCAAGGGGCATTCATTTTTTTCATTACGGTATTCGTTCACATTATAGAACTTATAGAATTGTTGTTAGAACTATACAGATCATGGCTGCTTACATGTAGGTATGCTTATCTCAAACCCTATTTGGACCACCTTAGGGACCTAAAAATATTATGTTGTTGTAGGTGATGATATTGGAAAGCACCCTGGTATAGGTTTTTGTCTGTGGCATTGGAGTGGGGGATCAGAGGACCAAGATGATGCTTGAGACATTGGGATACCATTTTGTCATTTGTTATTTTTAGTACATGTAGTGAATTGTATTTACAGGGAATATTTTGGATACATTCTTGATTCCTGTATCATCTGCATCATTTTTTATAAGAGATACTCCTGGTTATTTATACGTATTCCTATCTTATCTTACTTCTAGTTGAATGTTTTTTTCCTCTCCTATTATTTGTATTTTAGATTTCCATTGTGATGCTCTAGTAATTAATTCACAGTCTCCCCACTGACTCACAAGGCCCTCGCTACTAGTCAACAACCTCTAGTGTTTGAGGATATTCCCTTGAGGCCATGTGTCCAACAAGGTTCAGAACACTACTTTGGTGGAATCTGGGTCTGGAACATTTCAAAGGGTTTTCAAAGGAGGTTTCTTTTCTTGATTGACTTACTTTTTTTCAACAATAGATTGGGATAATAAAGAAATTTAATTTGTTAATGAGCAATGCCCATGAGTAGATACCTCGTGTACAGGGAAAAGAAAAATTTCCTCAAAATGAGTTATAATTTAATGGATTTTTACAATTAATGTTTATTTGATTACACCATTGGGTGACACACATGATTTATGATATTACTATTGATGAAATTATCAATTCTATTTTTATTTCAACCCAATGAGATTATTGAATTATATATCATGAATCATATAAGAACTTGTTAGAAAATCACATGCCTTACATTATGCCATTCCTTTTAGGATGCATTAGTTATTTCATGCTATTATGATAGTTGATGTGATTGATGTGCTTGCTGTTATGTTATTTTTGTGTAGTATATAACTGTGTGATGTTGTCTTTTAATTCATGAAGAGTATGGGGCCTCATGGATTGGGAAATGAGTAAAAAATGGAATAAAAATTAGAAATTAACTTGATATATATACGTATGGATTCAGAGGGTCCCAAGATTTTGTTTCATGAGGTGTTATGGGAACTTATGGATTTGAAATTGGAAACCCTTTGTGGAATTTATTGGATAACTAAACGGGAGATGGAAATGTAATCTTGAATGGATGAATATGGACTTGACCTAGATCTAACTATTGAGTTTGTTAGAGGGATTATTTCTAGTGGTTCATTTGTTGTTCTTTATAGAATCTTTTCATTAGGTGTAGGTGATGGGTTTACCTGGTTCATAGGATGGTTTTGACATATCCTATATTTTTAGGCTTCGTTCTTATATTATTTTTCTTTTATGAGGTGCGTTTTTGGAATTTTTGAGACATTCAACCACGACTACATCATGTGGTGCCCTGTGAGGGGGGTTAGTGACTATACATCAGAGACAGTGGTCCATGGGCTATTACTTGATCCTATATTAGTGTCAACTAGGGAACTAGGTGCTGTTCAGGACACAGGTTCTAAGGAAAAGTTCTGTGAAGGCTTCTTTTGATATATGTAGACCATCCAGGAGCACTGAATCCTACCTTATCTATGATAGAGATGATGAAGGTGTTCTAGTTTTAGAATACTCTAGTGTTTTTGGGGGATGGTGGTCCAAATTATATTATCCCATGCCATGAGACCATATTTGTGATTTTTTTATCATCTGGAGATGCCTCCTAATCCTAGGATTAAGATAATGACTTATATTATACATGGAGTGGAGAAGCACATGTGTGATGCATTGAACTCTCCTGTTGGTCTATAAGATCTGTTTTGGACTGATTTCCAAGCCCACTTCTATGAATAATTTTACCCTCTGACTCTGCGAGTAGGGAAGGATAGTGATTTCAAGTGTCTGGGGCTGGGTGCAATGATAGTTATGGAATACTCAGGACGCATTAAAGAGCTACAACCTTTTGTGTCGATATATCATACGGACGAGCTGTTGAGGGCAAGAAGCTTCAAGGAAGGTCTCAAAAATGCTATCAAATCTTATGTCAATGTGTTCATATTGATTTCTATCATTGATTTTTTGAATCATGTTCTAATTTAAGAGAAAAACCTGAAAGAAGATGTGGTGACAGAATATGGGAGTGTTGTTTATTGACCCAGTTGATCCACATCATCTTGAAGGAAGCATTGTTTCAAGACTTCCCACAACTTCAGTGCTAGTAAGGATATGGGTTAATATATGATTCTATATTTCCATCAGTGTAGAATGTGAGGCCACATAAAGAATCAGTGTGACCGCAACCCAATTGGTAGCTAATCATGAAGAAGGTTGGTGCACAAGAATTAGTTTTACAGGACCATCCCTCCGACTATGAGTGTGGTAGGGGTCAGCTCAGATCTCAAGTTCATGATAAGGATCTTTAACTATATTCCAGGATGGCAGATGGAGTAGTGAGGGAAGTTAGGCCAAGGCAGTGGTGGTTGTGGCTGGGGTAGCTAGACACCATGTTCTCAAAGATAGTAGGGTGGATCAACTTTGGGTTTCCAGATAGTGTCACAAAGTTGTCGTATATGCTAGGCTGATGTTGTGCAATAAAACCAATAAGAGCAGAATCCTGGACCATCTATGATGTGATGTACGATATTAGAAGCTTCTACTATTGCTTCTTCTCTTTTAGATAGAGTATCCTCACATAGTTTTATAACCTCACAGATTGTTAAAAGCCTCGGGCATGTGTTTTTTATTTCTGAATGCATTATGAAACTAGAAACACTATTGGGATTTAGAAATGGTTATGTACACCAGTGTATAGAGTGTCCCCTTGATGTTGGAGGGTGTCACATCGTCTTGAATCTCTATGTCCTAAAGATGAAAAGGTTTTATGCCATTATTTGAATGAAATGGCTAGTAGAATATTGAGCATACATTGACTGCTATCACTGAAGGTTGAATTTCACCTCACTAGATGGTGAAATGTTTACTCACAAGGGTGAATGGGATGTCTAGGAAAGCTGATCTGGACCAGTGCATCGTGGGTTAGGTGGGATGACATCCTATATCACCAGTTTTGTTCGAATGATCTGGGAGTGAGTCATGTGGATTTCCCTCTAGTGGCTGATCACCTTAGGGACAACTTTCCAAATGATGTTTTATGTTTACCTCCTGATAGAGAGGTAGAATTCTCCATCGAACTACTTCCAAGATCTCTACCAGTATCCATTCCTCAATATAGGATAAATATGACAGAGTTGTAGGATATCAAGAGGTAGCTAGAGGATTTCGAGGTGAAGGGGGTTTATTCAACCAAGTAATTATCTGTGGGGTTTTCTAGTCCTTTTTGCGAAAAATATGGATGGTACCCTTCGGCTTTGCGTGGACTATTAGAAACCGAACCTGGTGGTGGTTAAAATTGATATCTCTTACATCAGATAGAATAACTATTTGATCTCCTTCTAAGAGATTGAGTTTTCTCAATGATTGAATTATGGTTTGGATGTCACTATGTGTGTGTTCACCCTGTAGACATACCTCATACAACCATTCATAGTAGGTATGGTCTATTCGAGTATCTAGTTATTTCATTTTATCTCACGAATGCGACAGCAATATTCATGGAATTGATGGAGCAGGGGATCCATCCCTTTTTTTATTCCTTTGTGGTGGTTTCATGTATTATATCTTGGTGTATTATCACAATCAGCACAACTATTCCAACCATCTTGAGAACATTTTGAATACATTGAGAGAGAATTAGTTTTATGTTAAGCTCACAAAGTTCCCCTTTTGTATAGATACTATTCACTTCTTCGGTCGCATTATCTCAAATATGAGAGTATTAGTGGACCCAAAGAGGGTTATATGTGTAGTTTATTGGGAACATCCAAAGAACATATTTGACATATAGAGTTTCATGGGGAAGGATGGTTACAATATGAATTTTATACGAAACTTATCATTCTTAGCAATTCCATTCATGGGCTTGACAAAGAAGGGTGTAATGTTGGTGTGGTCTATTTCTTACTAGACAACCTTTCATAAGATGAAATGAAGGTTGGAATCAGCACCAATTCTGATAATACCATAGTAGGGAAAGAGTTACATGGTGTAATGTGACACTACAAGTATGAGGATGGGGGAAGTGTTGATATAGGGAGATATAGTCATCGAATTCATGTATTAGAAGATATGGTCTCATAAGAAAAATAACCATAGACATGATCTCAATTGAGCTTCATTTGTATATGCCTTTCATTGTTGGAGGCATTATTTCCTAGGGGAGAATTCTGTGGCACCTACGGACCAAAAAATCCTCAAGTACATATTTACAGAGCGAGATATGAATATAAGGCAGCGGAGGTGGGTGGAGTACCTATAGTCTATTGAATTTGACCTTCCCTATATGACTAGATAGGGAAATGTATTGGATGATGCGTCGATAGAGAGTACTCAAATATAGGTATTGCAGTATGCCTGTATCGAGTGGTAGCTTATGGTACTTTTCTCAAAGATGCATCTAGAGGTTCATGACAGAAAAAGGAAAGTCTATCTATCATCCTTACCCATGACCACTACCCTGTTGGAAAGTGTTAAGATGAGGAAGATATCATATTTAGAAGACATGGTCCTACAACAGTGTGTGTGAAGTGAGGTCTCTTCATCTAGTCGGATGGTATGTGAGGATGTAATATTGTGAATCCATGGATGTGTTTGAGTTATTGTGGATATATACTAGGAGTTTATGAAATAATTTCTTGCTTCAGCATTGGAAATGCATCCCAGTGTCACTAACATGTATCATGACTTACGTTATAATTATTGATGGCCTGGTATGAAGTGAGAATTAACTAGTTTTGTTATGAGGTATTTCACCTATTAGTAGGTGAAGGTGGAACATTAGTGGTCATCCTAGATTTTATAGTAGTTGCTTATTCTAGTGTGGAAATGGTATGATGTCGTGATAGATTTTGTGACTGGTTAACTGAGGTCAGCTCGAGGTAATTATACTATGTGTGTTGTTGTTGACAGGCTTAAGACAGTCTCTAATTTCCTGCCGATCAAGGAGACCTTTGGTGTTGATGATATCATAAATTTTTATATCCAGGAGGTGGTATGAATAAATGAGTTGAATCATCTAAAAGTTTTGGATTGGAACACCCACATTACATATTATTTCTCAAATATTATTCCAAGGGCACCAGGTACACAGGTGATTCTGATTATAGCATTCCACCCTCACACTGATGGACTGTCAGAGCATACAATACTGGTGTTTTTGGGTGTACTACGAGCATATGTTCTGGATTTTAGGGGATCTTAAGAGAGGAATATTCCCTTTTTGAGTACACCTGTAGTAATAGTTATCTAGAAACAATACATATGTCACCTTATGATGCTTTATACGGTAGCCCATGCCTTTCTCCCCTGTGCGGGTAAGAGGTTGGAGATGTGGAATTACTGGGACAACGTCTCTAGAAGGAGCCTTCGAAGTAGGTCTATTTGATACAAAATTGGATGGATACTACATATTCATGTTATAAATCCTATGCTGATCAATGTAGATTCACTCTAGAGTTTGAGATCAGGAATTCAGTTTTCTTGTGTATTTCACTGAGGTTGGGACACAGGTGGATCTGAAGACATGGTAATCTTTCACCATGATATGTCAGGCCATTTATGATTCTTGAGAGAGTCAGGTTATTTTCTTATTATTTTTTCTCACCTCAGATGTACTGATCAATGCATGATGTCTTTCACGTATCTCGCATGTGTCGTTATCATATGTACATGTCTCACAAATTTGAAACAGTAGAGGTTGAGCTTTAGGCTGATGAATCCTTTGAGTATCATCTAATACATAACGTTGATAGAACAATGAAGGCTCTCAGAGGCTTTTTAGATCCTTTAGTATGGGTTCTATGGTAGCACAACCTTTTACAGGATGAGACATGGGAGACAGAGACTGATGTACATTCTTAGTGGATATAGTTGTTCTCAGTAGAATCTTAACAACCAATTAGAGAGAAATCCATGGATGAATTTCCATAAGGGGGATGATTTTATGATCTCGGGATTTCATATGAGGCATGAATCCCATTATTTTATTTTTAAATGCATAAATGTGGCCTTATGTGAATTCTTGACTCGATCACATGTTTTATGGAGTGGTTTGAAGCTTATTTGATGATCAGAACTTTTATTTTTGGTGTTTTTATCATGTATCACCATTGTCATGTGATTTTAATAACAGTGCAGGTTAACCATGTGAGGCTAGGAAGAGGGGAAGTTGGGTCTGCACATTCAAGGAAAATGTGTGGTAGCAATCGAACGTCCATGCACATTTTCTATCAAATTACATATTTTTTTACGAAGTGTTTTCACACAGTTAGTCAAATCATGCAACGAAACCATTTGGTGTTCCCATAGGATGCAGTTAGCTACACATAGTTTCTAAATAGTTTGGGAATGTGTGTGTTAAACCTTCCTCGCCTTCGAGGTGAGTTTTTTTAATTTAATTAAAAACATCCAATCCCTTTTAAACCCATTTTGGGTTTCTTCTTCAATGGACATCCCCAACTCTCATGGATCACTCCCATTGGTATCCTATGGTAGGTATAAATCTATACAATCCATCCAATCTATATTATTGTAATGGATTATCTCATCACATACATATCGGTTTGTTCTATATTTCTTTTTAGCCATATTATATTCTTGTAGAGACTGATTTCACTATTTGATTTTAGGCTCGTATGACCTAATTTCACAATCTTCGCCTATTTATCATATCTCTTTCAAATCCGGATGAATCGAGACTTCATACTATATGTGTAATCTACTACCAAGCCATGGTAGGTTTTTTATACTTTCTTTTAGATTTTTCTTTCCGTTTTGGTGTTCTTCCTTTTCAACGCCCGTCGGAGATTCCAGCACAACCCCATTTTTTGGAGAGTTTCTTTGCATAGGCATAGTCAGAACTAGTGAGGATGCCCATAGTATTTTTAGGTGATTTGACACTCGTTTCCAATTTCACGGTCAACCATGAGGTTTTACCAATATTTTTGAACTTATTATTCCTATATAAAGCATCAAAGGGGTGATTTCACATGCTTTCCATGGTATAGGAAGCCCGATAATTCTTTGATAGTTGTGAATATCTATTTAGGAGATGTACTGCCTCTTTCTTTCAAGTTACCATGTCATGCAATTTTTACATTGAAAATTTGGCATGAATTAAAGTAGTTTAATATGTTGGTATAATTGATGCTAATTTTTAATAACCCAAATGTTCTATAGGAAAGAGGTAGCTTGTGGGTGTTTACACTCACATGATATGTTAATTTTAAAATGAGATGATATGGGTTGGTAAACATATATGAAATGTTTAATTGGATGTTAAATGGTTAATATAAGAGCATAGTCCCATATAAATGGTGAATGAAAAATGTTATTCATTAGTGGGTTTACTAAATTCTTAGGCTTGGTCATGTGAACGGGTATATTCACCTAGAATTGGATAATTTTAATTGAATGGTAAGAATGATTTTGTCGACTGCTCCACATGGATCTAGAATGTGGTAGTGGACACCTAGGGGTGACTCCAAACTATAGGTCTTGATTCCATGGGATTCCTCGGGCCTTGCTACCCCATAGATCCTTCTTTCTATGACTCTCATAAGACATGTCGGTACACATGTTCTGAGAACTCTGGCTAGTTCCTAGACCATGTATCCACTAGGACACACATGGGACTTAATGTGGATTCCTTAGATGATTTCCTTGGATTTTACACTTCATGGTCTAGATTTATTACATGGATTACATACTAAATGATACCTTGAATCTAACCCTTATTATCTATACATCACTATACAGTGTGTTCGTGGAGTTCCAATCTTATTTATATGGCATGACCATTAGTTACATGTTCTTGATGGGAGAATGGAGTGGATATATTAATTTTTTTACTTATTTATAGCTTCCTTCCTACTAGATAACTCTGTTGTAGGTATCATTGATGTATTATTAGTTTTATCTACAAAATTTGAATTATACAAAAGACATAAATTTTTTTCTTTATTGTTTTCGTTACACTTTCTAGAACTTATTGAAAAGTAGTTTGTACTTCATAGACAAGTGTTGGTTACTTACTTGGATGTTTATCTGAAACCATATTTAGGCCTCCGTGGTGACCCAAACTGATTATATAGTTACATGTGATGATAGGGGAAAGCACCCTACTACAGGTTGTGGACTGTGGATTTATAGGAGGGAGGATATAAACGAGCTGAGGATTGTGATGTTGAGATACCATTTGGTCTTTTTTGGTAATTGTACTATATTGTATTTTCATGTAAATTTTTTTATAATATCTAGATACATGTATCATCTGCATTAATTTTTATATGAGATACTCTTGTTTGTTGATATGTTTTCTTATCTTATCTTACCTATAGTAGACTATTATTTATTTCACTTATGTTATTTACTATATTGTTGATTTTCATTGTGATAATCGGGTAATGATGGCATAATCTACCCACTAACTCACCAATTCCCTATATACTATATGACAACCTCTAGAATTTGGGGAGATTCCCTTGAGGTCATGTGGCCAGAAGAATTCAGAGTACTACTTGGGTGGAATTTGGGTTAGGGAAATTATAACCATCCCTTCTATCACTAAGATATTGGGGAAAACACACCTAAGGATCAAAATCCCTGGGTTTTTAGTTTCTATAACAAATAGTGTGGATTAGCTAATAGAAACACAAGATGTACAATACATAATATGCTCACAACCACATTGTGGGTATAATTGTGTCCAAGACTCAACTGCATCTAATGTCTCTTGGAGTCCCGGTGGCCACTGATAATACATAATATCCTAAAAGAACACAACCATTTAATTATCTACATTAAATTATATTATACCTTTTTAATATTTTATCATTACATTGAATAATTCATTAACAATTAATTAATTGAGAATATCTCCACGTTATATTACATTAGCATAACAACAACATTACCTAACCTTTAAGCTTAAGAAAACTAAGTCTACAACTTCATTAAATTATAACCTCATTAATGCATCCCAGAAATCTCAAAAACCATGGGTTAACAATCATTAAATTATTAATAACATCACATTACATATTACAAGGTACTCAAGGAAAACATCATATGCTACCGAAAAAAATATATATCCAAGAACATACACATTCCTCATGTTGTAGAGAAAGGAAAGGAGATAAAAAAACATGGTCATCATCCAAACCAATAATAAAAACAAGAAATCGTCTTTTAAATCAATGGGTAAGCCCAAATTCAACCAGTTCTGTTATATTCAATGTTTCCCTTACACCCACATGTATATATCGATGAATATCTTCACTTATGGTTTGATATTGTGCCACAAAAACCAAGCCTCATAACCCATAATAATATAATATCCCCGCCTAGATCACATCACATCCAAGTATTCTCACCCCTATATACCACAACATCCCTCTAGGTTTACCAATACCAAGCTCATGTCACATCAAAATTAACCGTAAAATAACCAATAATTCGAGATCCTGGAAAAAAACAAGGCATTACACCTTTATAAAAAAGGATATCTCAAAAATCAAAAGCATAAGGCACATGGAACATATAAAAATGTGGGAAATGTTGGCCCTATAATTCATTATCTTTTATCAGAAAACCAATTTTTATTCCATCTTGAATTAACTAATTCATTATTCATAGGTTCTACCTATGAGAAACCTAAGTAAAAGCTATCAAATGATATCAAAAATTAATTAAAAAATTAATTTAATATGCTTTTAAATATTTTATGAAAAATCATTATCATTCTTCAAATTAATTATCAAATTCAATTAAACATTCGTACTTGGTTAAACCTTATTGTCATCAAATTATAACAACAACCAGATTCGTTAAAATTAATCTTTAATCATTATCAAATAAATTACCAATTATATATAGCTTTATGTTATTTACCAAATTCACATTCTAAACATATAATAAAAAGCACAACAAAGATACCCCAATATTTATAAAATCAAGATTCAATCTGTTCTAATGATAAAAATAAAAATATCACCCAACACTCGATACATATACTTTAATCTGGATCAAATAATTAATTACGTTAATTTAGTTGCAATAAAAATGAAAAATAATGCTAGATGTATGATTTCATGTAAATAAATAGAGAATCAATGGAACCCCAACCTCAAAAGGATGTTAATGTTCATCACACGAGAACCAACCAATGCAGCAAATCTACGATCACCCCTCCCATAAGAACTACATCCATCTGTGGATGTTGTGGCACAACCACACCATCAAAAACCTATAGAACCCACAATAAAAACGTAGGAGATCATCCACCATCACATGGAAGATTGAAAAGGAGAAAAAATTTATCAAATTAGAAGAATCCACTGGAAAATGAAGGAAAATACAACTATGATTAACTTGAATCACCACAGATCAAAGATGGAAGCCTAATGATTTATTCTCATAGAAGAGATCTCAAAAAATTGATGGGGGGCTTCTGGGTCTCCGAGAATGTGTGGGGGAGCTACTGTTGTTGTAGGGTTATGAGTAGCCCCATCATTAAAAAATTCTTAAAATATCTGTATAGCGGGAATTACGTGATTTGTAATCCCTTTTCATGTCATGTAATCCTCACTCTTCGGTTCCGCAGAAAATCATGTCACCTTTTCAATTTATTTATATTTAAACACAAATTTATTATTAATATTGTGAAATGTTTACAAGGAATATAATCACACTAATTCCAGCAATGTGAAACCAACTTCTCCATACTTCCTTCAAGCCTCCTCTGAGTTCCTCGGTATTCATAAACACACAATGTGTCGATCCATGAAGATCAAAGCACTTTCATTAGATACATCTAATTATATTCTAATCCCCTAGAATCCAATACTAACCTAGAGTGAAAATGGAAAAGGGGTCATCCAAATAGCCATACCATGAGATACATCTCAAAATCTATCACCACCATAGGAGCTAAACCACCCCCTCTATGTACCGGGGGATTTTCCTAGTGAGTATATAAAATAATTGTTGATTATTTACAACATATAGAGGTAGATTAGACCTATAAAACATCATGAATCTAAACATTAAAATCATGTGGCATAAGTTATGTGTCTTTTCCTCCCATGGAATGAGATTATTCCACAAAAATCAATAGGAGGTAGATCAATCTCATTAACCATAAAACGATCCAAAACCAAAAAATGAATAGTTTTATTAGAGAATAGATAATCATAAAACAACTTAGTGTACTAAGTTTGTATATCAAAATCACGTTCATATTTACCATTCTCCAGACCGCTGTGTCACCACAAGACATGAACCAATAATATAAAACACTCACCCAACACCTTCTACTGGATGTCATGGATCTCTATAGGTGACTCCTCAAAGATCACATCATCTTCCACATTGATATCTCCCCAATCGATGACATGAGAGTCGTCTTGAAGATATTAGAGGAACATTAACGTGTAAAAACAACATGCATCCATCTCATCAAAAGTAAGGTCTATCTGATATGACATGACTCCAACGTGATCCAATACCTCAAAATTCATAGTACACCAGGGAGCAATCATACTCCCTTGAACAAAACACCACAACCCACAATGGGGAGTCAACTTTAGAAAAATATTAACCGCAACATAGATATCCATAGGCTCCAATGATCAAAAAGAAATTCTGACAATCCTCAACATCATTCATCCACTCAAGGATCAACTAAACCATCTCAGTTGGGTTCTATATTAGTTTTGGCTTGAGAATTATAGACTATCCAAGATCGGTCTAATAGAATAGAGAAAAGAATGGTCAGACATAAAAGGATTCAAGTAGAACTATACTGATGGTGGAGTGAAAACTACTTTTTTACATGAAATATAATAAGGGTAGGTTCTTCATCCATGAAACACCAAAATCTAAGATATAATAGTGCAACTTGTCTTCTACTGTCTATGTGGTACACTCTGTCTGGCCATTTTTCTTTATGTGGAATGTAGTTATATGGAATATCTAATAACCAAATTGTATAATGGAGACCTTTCCACACCTAAGGTGTAAGATTAGGACCTCAATAAAACATGATCATCCTTGGGACTCTGTGGATTCTAACCTCCTCCTCCAGATACTGTCTTGACAAAAACTCTTCTGAGGTCAACACCTTAATCACTATAAAGTGGGATGATTTTGTAAAATGATCCACTACCACCCATATAGTGTCATTACCTCCCAGATCTTAAGGTAAACTAATAAAAATCTCTATCAGGATGTACTCCCACATCCACAGATGAACATATAATTGCTGTAGAAAACCACTAGGAACACATATTCACCTTCTGGCATACCAAACATCAAGGAACAAACCCTAAAACCGCATGCTTTTACATAGGCCACCAAAAATGTCATCTCAAATATCAGTACATCTTTGTCACATCAGGACTTACTAATAAATGATAACTATGAATCTATATAAGAACCATCTCATGAATCCCCAAAGAATAAAAATTCAACCACGAAATAATACTCATGGTTTTTCATCCTCAGGTCAAACATCCAGGGCCTCACCACAAACAACCCTGTCTTTCCAGACTGCCAACTCAACATCCCCTAATAGGGAATATTCCACCAGTTTCAATAGAGTTGATGGCACCATCATCTGAAATACTCACCCTCTACTCTAATATCTCATATACAATGATGTAATTCAGGATTTTCTTACATCGCAAAATAGGAATCAACTGATTCATACACTACATCACTACATGAATTCCAACAATTCACATTAGCTACAACATTACACATTCTAGGGGTATGTGAAATCATGAATTCATAATCCTTTAAAAATCTATCTACCACCACAGTTACATGTCCTTGTAATATTGGGATAAATAATACCTTAGGATATTATGATCATTGAATACCAAAAAATGCTCGATGAAGAGGTAATGTCTCCACAACATCAGGTAAAGCACCACCACTTCTTAATCTAGATCATGGGTGGCATAGTTAAGCTCAAGGAGACATAACTACTGAGACAGATATTAAATTTATGATCTATGATGCATCAAAACAAAGCCCAACCCAAGACGTGAACCATCACAAAAAACATCATACCAAACTCTTTCTGATGTCATACAATGAACTAGATCACAAACCAATTTCTCCTTCGGATTATCAAAATATAACTCACAAATATAATTCAATAATAATTTCTAATCTTTTCTACTTTGTGATATCAGAGGATTCACAACCTCAGATAAGTTAGCTACGAACCTCCTATAATAGCCTGCAAGACCAAGGAAACATTGGACCTCTGTAACTGTCTTGGTGGATTTCCAAGGCTCACATGATTCTATCATTGGCGTATAGATAGATAATCTCCGGTGGCTTAAAAAATTCTAAAAGATACATGCATATTATTCCCAAAAATCATAGTTTGGAAAATTCCAAAACAACTTCTCATGGTGAAGAACTCCTTAAATGGAACACAGATGCTCTACGGGACCCTTATCAGATGCAGAGTACAAAAGGATGTTATCATTAAAAACCACCACTAAGTTATCTATGAAATTATATAACTCAAAATTAATTAACCCCATGAACAGAGCTAAATAATTTAATACACCAAACAACATAAATAACATAATCTTAATTCCCATGAATATAATTCAAAGAACTCTTCAGGATATCCTTATAATTTAGATGCATCTGATTATATGTTTACTATAAATCGATCATTGAGAAAAAATATTTACTCATTATTTTATCGAATAAATAATTAATCTATTATTTAGGATATAAGTTCTTCACTATCACATGGTTCAAGTAATGATAATCGATACACAACCACAAACAGCGATCAACCTTCTTCAAGAAAAAAATTTGTGCACCCCATGGTGACACACTTGGATTTAGAAACTACAATGAAATAGAACATCAGGAAATATATTTATCTCTCAAAAATCAAAAGGAAACATCATATAATGATATATCAAGATGGGTGAAATGCCTGGGTATATTTTGATCCTAAATTCAATCTCTCGTTAGGAGGGTACTGTTAAAATATCATTTGGAAAAATATCATTGTACTCTTATACCACCCTAAGAATCATCAATGACTGAATATATTAACAACTTAGAATTATCTTATTCATCAAGGACAATAAGGACATGACATGTCTCTAATCCATTTGAGGGACTCACTCAACAACAAATGCTGCTAGTTCTCAATCTACATTAGTGAACAATAACTGCCTACTAGAGAAATCCATGAAATATTACCCTGAATAGAACTAATCCATACTGAGGATGATGTCATATAGTTGTATCTATAATCATATAATATCTACCCAAGAGTAGTTCTTCCCAATCACTATCTTAGAGTTTCAACATATATCAAACAACTCATCTAAAACTCCAGTTGACATGTTCATCACCAAGGGAACTATAAATATCTCTTCTTTAAGAATCAAAAAATGGACAAGGTAATGTGATATAGAAGGAGTGTTTCACTATATAATCAAAAAAGTAATGGAACCAGGTAGAAAACAAGAAAAGGATACCTTAACAAATTTTTGATCACCAGGTGCTGGAACACTAAATCATGATGATGACCACAATCTACCCCACAACCTCACTGACCATAATGAAGACCATATCCTTTTATGCGCTCTAATATCTAGGGACTGGGATCATACCAATTTTTTCTTATGCTTACTCCATCCAATCTATACAAATCCAAAATTTTAGAAATCTACTACTATTGTCTTAGAGGATAAACCTGAAGTAGGATCATTTCTGCACACTGATTTCTCGTAAATGTTGAGCACGTTCTCCACTAATGAAATAATATTCCATTAGAAAAACATTAGTATGATCCCCTAAAAGATTCTTGAGATACACCTACCCAGTTAAAATGATACATTGAGGGCTAGGTCCTACCCCCCGCTGATCAGAAGCTATTACGTCCAAAAAAACATGGAACCCTAGACCACAACTCTATTTCCTAAGGAATCCTCATGACTCCACTCTTATGATGATTTATTTCCTAACATCCTCTCGATGACCTCCTCCCTCACCAGCATGTCGATATTCATCATCATCAAAAATGGGGTGACTCAGTACTAGATCTTTGGATGCAATGCCCCCCTAAATTGCCCCTCCATTGCCTTCTCATCTAGTAATAGTTACGGAGCATACCATAGATTGTTCCTAAAATGGATTCCAAAATATTTCACACTAGAGTTCCCCTATAAAATGGTAAGCAGATCATGGTGATTAGCTGCCTCCGCATCCAAAGAAAGAATCAGAAATTTGAAATGGTCTCAAATCTCCTCCCATGAGACTTCCAATTACTCATGATCCCTAAGGAACAAGAACCACCACTACCTCACATCCCCACGCAACATCATCAAAGAAAACATTACATAGTGTTATTCACGAGAAAGAATCAAACATAAGGCTATCTCAAACCCCTCTAAATACTCAACTCTGACTCCATCCGAAATGGATCCCTCATACATATACAAAATATGGCTCATAAACTATAGTAGAATCTTCATCTATGTGTAATAATCATCCACATACACTCTATGGAGATCTGATAATTCCACTTATTGAAGATATTCTATGTGAACCTAGAAAGGACACTGACTTGGAGAAATTATTGCAAAAGAACAAACATTTATATCTACAAAACCTTGAATATGAAAGGCCTTAATATTAATTTGTTTTTTTACTATTATTCATTTTAGGATTACTTTTCCCAAGGTATACCCATTAAAACACAAGAACAAGAAGAATGATTCATGGTATTTTTTATTTCTCTAACCTAAAACCAAAATAACGTCATTTAGTAGCCAGTGTTAGATTATTGGTCCATGCACCAGATCACAGGGAGCCCTAAATACCCATTTTTGTAAAGATATCCCATGTTTACAATGCATGCTAAACATAGCTGACATTATTTCCCTAAAAACCCATGTAACCTCACCTGTTCTTATATCCAAACTCTGTCATATACCTCATCTAGATCTCTGATACTAATATATCATTACACCTACCCATATGGATTACCCATCCTGGGATGAAATTGGGATAAGGTAGACAGTGACATCGGAATCCTGCCTTCAGTAGGCCCCAGGTTGGTGACTAGCACTGAGGGTATAATAAACATGAAGATGGGAGGAACTATCCTCTAAGAGAATACATGTGAAAGAGAGAGATAATATTAATACCTACCACCTATTTCTTATACAAAAATATAAAATAATACCTATGTGAACATATTTAATTACCAAAAGAACTACTAAAATTTAAAGGAAAATTTCGAGTATCTAAATAAATGTAAATATAGAAGTGACAGTGAATATCCATCAGATCTTGAAAAACCCCAATATATTAGTAACAATCCTGATCTTAAATATACTCTAACTAACCTATTAAAGATAAATATAGTGATTATAATTTTATACTTATTAAGATCCTCCCAGAGCATCTCATGAAAAAGATAATGAAAGTATTATAAAGCATAGTTAATCAACATGTGAATATAACTCAACACCTATATAGGTATACTATGTTCCCAAAATCGGCATGTATAATATCAAAAAGTATCACATACAAGATCATATAATATTATAAATTATATGAAGGGTACCCTACCACCGCTTCCCCATCGGTTTGCCTCTCCACCCCAACGTCGCATGTCCGTAGCATCTTCATCTAAAAGGATACATCGCATGCCCATGAGTGAAGAACCACAACTTTTACCTCATGTATCGCACAACAATGTCCTTCTAACCAAATTAACCAAGTAGTGTCTGGGATCCCCCAATCCCATATAACGTTTATCATACGTTAGCTATTATACCTCATGCTATCACAACCAATACCCCGAGTAAGGATCCTCAATCCATCATAGACTATAACTGTTATAACGATAATTGTCCTTAAAACAACATCCAGAATACATGTGTGTGAGATAACCACAAGCCATTATAGCAGTATATATAGATATATGGGTAAAACTAACCACTATGAATACTAGAACATGTAACTACTAAGAGAAGAGAGTGAAGAAAAATGGGGAAGTTATCCATCCATCCTCCCATCACTGAGGTGTTAGTTTCCATAAATGATAGGTTCGAGTACCATATAGAATGAAAAAAATTACATGATATAATACATCTCACAAAAACACTATGGGTATAACTGAGTTCTAGACTCAACTACAGCTAATGTCTCCCGCACTCCTGACTACCACTTCTAAGACCAAATATCCTATAACAACACAACCATTTAAAGATATACATTTAATTACATTATTCATTTAAATAGTTTCACATTACCATAATGAATTATTTAAACATTAATTAAAAATTAATTTCTCCACATTACATTACATTAGAATAACAATAATGTTCCATGCCCTCAAAGCATAAAAAAATTATTCCTCAACTTCATAGAATTATAACAACAACAATGTATCCCATCAATATCCAGACCCATGGGATAAAAATATATTCAATTATTATTAACATTCCATATTACAAGGTACTCTAGGAAATCATCATATGCTACCGAATATGGTATACAAAAAAACATATCTATTTTCCATAAGTAGTGGGGAATGTAAAGAAGATAAAAAACAACCTATAATTTTTCAAAAAAATAGATTCAAAAAAGAATCCTACTTTAATATCAATAATTAAGACCAACATTGAACAATTTTTGTCATCTCTGGTGTCCTTGACACCCACATCCATATACTGATGCATCTCACGACACAATGGGTCAGCCTTCCCAGGATAACATTTCATAATAAACAGTAGGAAACATACCAAGAAACTGGGATCTTGGCCTTGAACCTGGAATTCAACCATAACACACAATGAGCTCTCACAACTCCAAATCACAAGTTACATGTCTATTAGAAGAAATCAGTCATATCTGGAACTAAAATAAGTTATAATTTTTTATACAACAAATTATTCTTCCATCTTGAATTAACCGATTCATTATTAATAGGTAGCATCTACGTGAAACCTTTAAAACAAGATATCATAAGCTATCACAAATTAATGAAATAATTAATTTTACATGCCTTTAATTATTTTATAAAAAATAACTAACAATATGTAAGTTCATTTAGCAATTAAATTAAATAGATATACTTTCATCTATATGATTATAATCAAATTACAAAAACTAGAATTCATTAAAAATTACTCTTTAAACCTTTATCTAATTAATTATCAATTTATTAAATCTTTAAATTCTTTATTAATTTAACATGATAAAAATGTATTTGATGAATAATATATATTCCACACTATCTATAAAATCAAGAGGCAAAATATTATCATAGTACTAAAAAACCATTTCTATGTGATGAATAACAATTCTTTAATCGAGTTCAAGTAATTAATTAGGTTAATTTTATTGGGATATAAAAGATAATTAATGCTAGATATAATATTTCACAAAAATAAATTGGGAATCATTGAATTGCATACCTGACAAGGGTGTCAACGTTCTTTGCAAGAGAACAGAATAATGGAACAGATCTTAGATCCCCTAACACACAAAAACTACATCCATCTGAGGATGCTGTAAAAAAACCACACCAACAACAACCAAGATAAACCCTATTATAAATAAGGTAGAACATATTCCATCACAATGAAGGATGAATGGTCAGAAAAAGGGATCAAATCAGAATAAACTATAGGAAAACAATGGAAACACACAATATAGATTAACTCGGGTCACCCCTGATTGAAGATGGAAGCCCGATGAATGATTACCATAAAAGGAAAATTCAAAAATCCTAAGAGGGGTTTATGTGGTATCCTAGAATGATAGGGATATACGCTTTAGAAATAGGGTTATAAATAATCCTAGTGGATAAAAACTATAAAAACAACAGTACAATGGGGAATTACACGATGTGTAATCCATTTTCACATTTTGTAATCTCAAGATTCAGTTCCATTAAAGGAATCATCTCATATTCATATTATTTATTTTTAAACTGTGATTTAATTATCGTTGTGATGCCTATATTTATGTCTTGTAAAATTATTACACTTTGTAAAGTCTCTATACTTCCATCGATTCGCAGCCAGCTTGTTATGACTTCCTTCAAACCTCCTACATGAACCTTAGTCTTCATAAACACATAATTTTTCTATCCATGTGCATATGGTACCTTATATGTTGAGTTGGTGGATATGAGATATTTATATAATTGAAAATGATTAATATTTCATTGTAAATTTATGTTTGGTGTATGTTATGGAAGAAACCACAATTGAATTATGTTATTTGGTAAATAAATTTTTCTCAAAAAAGATTTTATGAAATCCATAACAAAAAATAATTATAAAATTTTTATGTTTCTCATTTATTTAATTAGATTTTATCCATGTTATAACTCCTCTTTTCAACCATTATCAACATATATAATTATTCAGTAGGGAAACACCATTATTATAAAAAATAATTGATGGCCCATATTCGATTGATTTGATTTAATGAATAGGAATTTAAACAATTTAATCTAATTTAACATCTAAATATGATAAAATCGCATCTTAGTGTATCAATTAAAATATACAGGAAAACGTTTTTTTGTAGAAAAATTTGTTTTCAAAATATTAAATTTTCAACAATACATTTCAAATAAGATATATTTTAATTAAGTGTTATTTTTTAATCATTGATCATTATAATATAATATTCTATTAAATATGGTTATCTGGTATTATTATGATAAAAATAAATTATGTATAAAAAATATTTTCAAAAATTATACTTTTTAGAATTTATTGATTTTATGAAAAATTATTATTTATTTAAGTGAATAAATTGTTTTTAATAATATATTTATATTTAAAACCGACTATTATTCATTAAAATTTTATTAATGTTTTAAAATATAAAATAAATTTTAATAAATATTATTCATTTAATAATATCCTTTTTAAATATGAAATAATTTTGAAAGCATATATTCAACTATTTATATTTTTAATGATATAATTTTAAAAAAAATATTTTAAAATTGTTATATAGATTGACTAATTGATGTTTTTTAATAATAAAAAATACTATATAATAAAATATTACAAAATATTTTAATAAAATATTATATTTTTGTTTCATTAATTTCTTTTGAATTATCTTATTATCAATTTTTAAAAAATTTATTTTAAAAATGTCAGATTCTAATATATCAATAGATAAATTTTCCAATGATCATATTTCTAATTATCAATTTTCCAATTAAAATATATGTTATTTCATTTTGTAATGAATAGATAAATCCTTACATATTTTACCAAAACATTAATCTTATTCCTCTAAATATCACTCAACATGTATAACATATTTTCAGTTCATCTCTATACTTCATTTGGTGTAATAATGGTGATGATAGACTTGGAAAATGTAGAGGAATATGATTTAATGTTATTAGATAATATATTTACATAATATTTTATCCATTTATTTATTTTTTTAATTTACTTCTCATATATCTTAAAATTGATATATTAAAGTTTATCAATAATTTTAGATTTTTTTCCCAATAAAAGGTATTTTGAATTATTTTCTAGGGTTTTCATGTGACATATAGAACTCAAAATTAAATTTATATGCATGGAAATTAATAATAAAATCATAGGGTGTTATATAAAATGAATTATATTATGTCATGGGATAATACAATTGGTTTTGGGATATATTACTACAATATAGAATAGATACAATAAATGTTCTTAAAATTAAAAATGTGGTTTAAATTACTTCTCAGTTTAGAACCAATATAGTGAGTGAGACGTATAGAAAACACGATGCATATATCTCAATGTCGGTGTCTATTTTATTTTTTTGTATTAGAGAAATATGAATGAATAAAAAAAGTATTGAATAGTTTTGTATTCTTGGTAAATCAAAATCAAACATGATTCACATGCTACATTTTAATTCAAAAAATAAAATGTAATTTTTTTATAAAATCAATATTACATCTAGAATATATTCAATTATAAATATTAGTATATATCCTAGGTTCAATGTAAAGGAATCAAAATAAGGGTGATATGAAATTATCATATGGGATTAAGTCAGTTGGAAGCTATCATGAAATAGTAAGAATAATCAATATGGAATGGTAATTACCTAAGCACAATTACCATTTAAATAATTTTACAATCATGATAATATAAGTAATAATCAATATTGAATGCCAAATTAATAATCAAATTTTTCATTTAATCAGTAAATTGACTATCATTAATAGATTTGGAATAATAAATTTGACATGTTAAATAAATGAACAGCCATTACATTTAATGAATAAAATGAGAATTAAATGAATCTAGAGATAATATCATTGTGAAACATCTTGGATAATAATTATAACTAAATTCAAAATAATGGAAATTTATAATTATTGGACATTATTATCACAAGTATCATGACACCTCTACTATCATGAAATTTCACAATATAGTTTTTTAGTTATAGGTAAAAAACTATTTAATTCTAGCATACGGATTCACATAGTGATACTATAGATAAAGAGAGAGTCTATATAATTATTGGCCCCACTCATCTCTAAATGTTCAAATATTTATTCAAATATCAAATAATAAATTTACTTCATAAAAATTTTTCATTATCATAAAATATCATTATTGAGTAATAAATAAGGATTTATCAATATTTACGAAGATAAAAAAAATAACATTAAATGTAGAAAAACATATTTTGAAATGATATATAGTTTAATAAATAAATATATCAATGGTAATAAATATTAATATTTTTGGGAAACATAATGTAAAATGATCGGAAGAATGTGAATATTTTTAGGCAATGTTATTTCATACAACAATTTATCATGAAAGTAAATGTTAATATTTTTATCATTCAACATCAATATAAACCAAAAATATATGAAATAAGGATGGTATCAATAAAATATATTCTCGGTGTCTTATAGGTAAACTAATATTTTCACTAAGTAAAAGAAATACCTTTAAAATGTCATTAAAAAATCTTGATGAAAATTTCTATTTTTTACGTAGAAATTATTTTCATAAAAAAATTGAAAAAAAATTAAAAATATTTTCATTTAAAATAAAATTATAAAATTATAGAAGATGTATTAAAAAATTTAGTGTTCATGGTGGTAGGAAATTATGTACATTCCATATGTGTTAAAATAATGATTCCTTTAATATATTTTGTAAAACCTGAACATTAATTGTTTGGAAAATGGTAGGATGTTTAATATGAAAATATTTTCTGAAAATTTATTGAAGGGTAAAAATATATTTAAAAAGATATTTTCATAAATTTTAAAAAAATATTATTTTTGTAAGAAACATTTTTTGAAGAAAAATGATTTCTGATTGAAGAGATAATTGAATTCGGATGATGTTAAAAACATTTATAAAACATTAAATGTATTAATGATTAGAAAATGTGGTACTATTACATTATTACATAATAAAAAAGTTATAATTGAATATAATTAATGGGGTTTATTACCTTATCATAAAATAATTTCTTTCAATTGAAATTCATGCATATATAATCCCTATTAAAATGATATTGTAAAATAAACCCTTATAAACAGATCAACACATTGAAGTGAGAATTTAACAATTCATCTATTATGTGTGTAAAATTAAAAAATATATATCATAATTTTATATATAACATAATATATTAAAAATTAAATACACACCTAATTATATAATATCAAAGACAATGAGAAGTAATATAGCCTGAATAAAAGATACTGAATTATGAATTTATTTACAAATTAGTAATTTTAATTCCAATTCCCCTTGGATGGAATAAGTCAAATATAAACATAAAATACAATTAATTATTAAATTATCATGATATTGAATTTCAAATGGGATGTATATACACCATATAAACTAAATGTGTTGCATAACAATAAAATATTCATCAATGAAGTTAAATTTATACGATTTTATTTACCTTATGCTTCATTTTATTTTAATGTGCTTTAACATATTGTATAACAGTTATATTAATTTATTAATTCATATCAAATCCATGATTAAATTTAAAAATTAATATATGATATTATTATAACATATTACTAAGCAATTTATAATAATATGTTAATATTATCGTTGATTAAAGTGTAAATTGTCATGTTTTCTCAGGAGTGTTTGTCATGATGGATCATGATATTGAGAATATTTTATAGCTACATCAAATAAAAAATAATATCAGTATTCTAAAAATAATATTAAATATTATATAAATTTTTATATTAATGCCTTAATGTTTTACATGTAAAATTAATTAGATCACATCGTGGAGACAGTTGGTCGTACGTACCCACAAATGACGATATAATTCCATTAATGAATGAAATTATAGGGATGTGGGTGATATAATGACTTTACATAATCAATATCACATCATATATATCACATGTATTCATTAATAATAGTGTTATTACATTTAATTTATATCTTCTACGAGAAACTAATTACAATATTTCGTGAGGCGATACATATGAGCGACCGATTGCACCACAATTTCAAAACCATTTTTACCCTTAAACTACAGTGTTAAAATGATTTTATACTGTATATTTAAATTATTATAAATAAATTAACTTCATTATTGATTTAATAATTTAATATTTATCACTATTAAAGAGTTTTATTTCAGAAGATTAGATATTTTCATTATAGATGGAGGTGATCTTGCGTATCCACAATGCAGTTCAATAAACGTGTCCCAAGCCACACATTAATCCTAGAACACAATTGGGATCAATTAGATAATATACTAATATTTCCATTAATATGGGGTGAAATTTCTTTATATGATCCATAATTTATTGGGATAAAACATTATTGGATTAACCTAAGCCCAATTCACCTATTAAAATTCCCAACTGAACAAATATGTCTAATAAAATAACAGTGTATGGAGTCCAAATATTTTCTATGATGTTTGGAAATATATCTTATTATATATATTATATAGAAATAATTTTGATATGTACATATATATATGCTCTCCCCAAAAGTTTTCAGTATTCTGAAAAGAGAGATAAAATTTTCTATTGGACAAAAACCATGGTCCATGTGGTCTCTCGAAATTAGGGTGCCAAAAATCACCTACCCTTATGGATGTTAAAAACCCATGGGAGACAAATTTAGGAGTTCAACTAGGAGGAGAGGTTCTACAATTTTTTAGTCTCAATGGGGCCTTGTAATCAATCTTATATTTTATAGAGGACATGGTTATTTCTACTTCATCATTATTACATTTTCCTCCACCAACAGTGTCCTAAACACCTCTGGATCGCTCAGGGAGGAACACAATGTATTCTCTATATTCATGTTTATAATATTTTAATGATATTTTTATATTAGGTTTTAATTTTTTTTATAAATATTCTCTTATTATTATATTCAATTTTATTCTGGTATTTCATACTCAACCCATATGATCATGTTTGGGAGTAAACTTTCATGTGTTGTTTCATACAACGTTCACCACTTCTTCATCCCTCTTTGAATTACGGGGTTTCTCTGGTTCATATGGGTCATCCAAACTCTAATAAACACTATCATGGAAATGTAAATTTTTTTATGGTATCAAAATAGATAACATACAAACATAGATAGCACATCTAGTTCATCGTGTGTTTGCTTGGGGAGTTTCAGTTATGAAGTCAAACACAAATCACCTAATCGTTTATGGTAATTTGTGAACAAATTTTTTTTCAATGAATAATAAGATTTATCCTAGTGTGAAGTATGTAATATACTAGTTATAGGTGTCAAAAAGTAGGGATAAAAATTTCAAACTCCTATGTCCTTAAGCGATGATGGATGAGCATCATGTGATTTCCCCATCTTGATAACACTTAATGAATTCTTTTAATTTATGTTTTTTTTTATCACATTAATTTTTTATATTGATTTATTAAATTATCGACCCTAATTATTCACAAAATTCCATTCCAATTTAATTTTAATAATCAAAATCATATTTTTTTTAATTGATTATCTAAGGCTCCATTAAGACATGACCTAGAATTCCTCCTTTGCTGTAGAAATTATAGTACAAATAAACATCTAATTTGATGCGATCGAAAACATGATCAAATTTTTGAGCAATTTATTGGGATCCAAGAAACATTTTTATTACTTATTTCTTTTATTTCATTATTTTAATTCTTATTATTACTTCGTTTTATATCCCATTCCAATTTTTTTGTTTTTTTTATGTTTTTGATTTTGAATTTTTTTTGTGTGTTTCATCTTCTCACTTTCTCTCTCTATTCCCTTATATCTACAATTTTATAATTTAATTTGTTTTATTTGAAAATTTATTTATTATTATGTTATTTTATTTCATTCATATTCCATCACAAAAAAATAATTTAATTACCAAAAAAATCAAAACATATTTTCCTAACGGGATAAAAAAAAGAAAATTTGCTTGAATTTTAACAAGAAATTTAAAAAACATTCACTCAAAAAGAAAGTAATCATGAATAGGAAAATAAACTAATACTAAGTAACCCCTTTTGTAAACTCATTTGGTTCAAAAACAATAAAAAAAGAACCAAATTATACCACAATAATCATAGATGCAAATAATCAAACCTTAATAGAACTGGCCACCCCAAATGTGGAGTACCAACCTATGTACATCCAATATCCTAAGAAAGTATCAAAATTATATCTATGATTATGAATCAACCACTTACTTCCTAAATTTCATTGACAAACCATTTTTTTACCCTAAAAACAATAGTAATTATTTTTACAACGTGTTCTCCACTATCAAAACCCAAAATTTGTTCCAGACACCATTTTGTTTAGGGCCTTATCTTTCTCCATTGATAGTGTAGCCAGGGACTGTATATATTATCAAACATAAAAAATTGGGGGATTTAATTACCATAAACGACTATTTATATAGATTTTTTACTACCTCTTGAACTAAATAAATTAGAAAATAAAATTTTGAATTAGTAATTGACAGGGAGAGACTCTTCGGGAATATTGTGATTGAATTAAACAACTCTGTTTATGCTACCCCCAAAACCAAATTAGTGAACAATTTCTAATTTAATACTTATATTAGGTACTTTTTCCAATAGAGTTTGGAATGATATATTATGCATCTTGTGGTGACCTGGATGATAAACACCTTCAACTATTAATGACTTAATAGCAAACATAGATCAAAGTGCATAGAAATACATGAGAAATTACACCAACTCTGGGTGTTCATGAGTTTAGTCCTTCATACCTATAACAAAAGGTAGATAATAATCATGATTAAATTCATTCCCTTAGTTAGAAATTATATCTAGCACAATTTAATTCACACTCTCCTCTACTTCCATTAAAATGAGGTATTTTATTTATAACAGTCATTATTTTGACTAGTGTCTACAAAATTAGGATTCAACTAAGTCGTGTGTAATAGTTTTCCCTTGGAATTCATTCCCATAAAGAAAAACCCTTCAATAAAGAACCATTTAGGCCCAATAAAAACCCCAGGTGGAAATTACAACCACAATACAGACATGCGGGAAACTGAAGTCACCCTAAGTAAAATTGGTATCGATAAGGACAAGATATTCAACCTTATTATCCTTAAACATCTAAAAACAATCCTCCTAATCCCAATTCTGAACCATGTATTGAGGATATGGTGAAGAAAATTGAATACTATAACTTATTGTTCCAACATTACACACTATCGGCTATTTAATACCTACGAACTAAAGTGGGATGATTGGAAAACACCATCAATGAGATAATGATGCAAGGTTTTGGAAATATACGATCCTATCATATTGATAACAAAAAATACAAAGGAAATATTTTTACAATAAAACATCATAGTGTTAAATAATTTTCTTATTCCATAGATTCAACACAATATGTATGTACCCCACTTGAAAACTCTTTTTCCTAACACATAAAAGATTATTGAAGAAAAACAAAACAAAAATGGTAAACAATTTGTTTTCTATGATTACCATGAAATTTTCTTTCCTCTTCCTTTCTCCAAAAAACTATTTAATACAAAAAAAAAATAATTCTATTGATAAATATATAATGAATATATTTAAGAACATTAAAGATGAAAATACTTTTGAAGAGATAGTTTGATAAATCCCTCACAATTCCAAATTTAGTAAAGATAGTTTCACCCATAGAAGAAGAATAAATGGAAATGAGGATTTCCACATGAGAAAATATTTATTGGTCATAATACCAATAGAAATTCCAACCCAATGTAATGACATATTATCTTTTATGATACATTTAACCATTGGAAAAAACTTATTTTGTAATGAAATTCTATGATTGGGTGCTTAAATTAATGTAATGAATTACAATTTGTACACTTATTTGTATATTGGAGAGGTTCAAAAGATGAGAATTTTTGTGCCACATTCCAACTGAAGGACAACACATCCATCAGGAGTGATCTATATTTTAGTTTTTAAAATATAATAGTATCATATTCAATTAATAATTATACATTATTTAGGGGGAAGATACCCAATCCCAAGGACGTTCTCCTCACTATATGAGAGGAAATTCCATAAAAAATATGCTCCTAAACATACACAATGAAATGTTTTCCACAAATGGTTTGTAGAGAAAATGATTTTTTAATATATTTGGATCCATTAAGAAACCCATTGATGATCACTCCCCTCTTCTTATTTTTCAATGGAAGTTCTCTCAAACAATTCACACATGAAAAATTATTAGTTTGACACATAATATGATTCATTTTACTATTATTAAAAATTGGATGATTTGATTTTTGATTCATGTTTTGAGTGTTGTATGGGTTAATTAAGTTTAATATGTTTTTCATGAATTAATGAGTGTTTTCTTTATAAGGTACATGTGACTGTTTATGATTCTGAAAATATCATTTCAATTGATTCTCTTTACTTAGAGAATAAAATTGAGTAGATAGATAGTTTCATGGATCTCACTCACCATAAATATCCTCCCTTAACAACAAAAAAACATGGTTGTTTTATCTAAATCCACTTCCATATAATTATAAAAAATTTATCTCGAAGGTATTGACCAATTTCCCATCATTATTTCTAATAACCTCTATCCACAGTAGGAATCAAAATTGATCGAACTTTTAAGAGGCTATAAAAAAAATTGGATGGAAATTCGATGATATTATTAGGATTAACCATTATATTTTTTTGCACCATATATATTTATTTGATGATGTTAACCCTATTAGGAATGATGAAAAATGGTAGATTCCCACTCTCCGGGATTTGGTAAAATTGAATGTTAGTAGGTTACATGTAGCTAGGATATTTAGCCTATATTTAATAGCAAATGTTTTAGCCTAGTGAAAATCATGCATAAAAAACTATAATTAGATTTTTTTTTCATATTAATGTAATGAATTTGGTCTAAAATACATGTAAAATAGTTTGTTAGTCAGTTTTGATTAACTTTGACTTAATTAATCCACTAGAAAGAACTATTTTATCTATATTCATTGACCAAATGTTAGAAAGATTTTCTGGTAAGTCCCATTTTTTTCTTTGATGTCTATTTCGGTTATTTAAAACTCCACATAGCCTATAGTGATTAGGAAAATACAACATTTATATATCTATTCAGAACCTTTTCATACATACAAATTCCTTTTTTCCCATATAATTCTTCTAGTACATTTAAGAGTTGTATGTTTAGTATTTTTTAATACCTTAATAATTTCATGGATGTCTTTATGGATGAATTCTCAGTTTTTAGATATTCCAATTATGGATTGTTGGAAAACCTAGGTTATTTCCTTCACCATTTCATTGAAAAAAATTATCATATTAAATTATATGAAATAAAATTTCTTGGATAAGAAAGGGATAGTTATTGGGAATGTTATTTTAAATGATGGAATTCAAGTGGATAAACAATGAATTGAAATAATTTCATCCCTTCCATAACCTAAATGTTTTCATAAAATGTGATATTTATTCTGTCATGCTAGTTTTTACCTTCTATTCATTAAATCTTTTAGTAATACTGCACTTCCATTATTTTGATTGTTGAATAAATGATTTTGAAATTGGTTTTGATAAAATTTGTTATGATACATTCGATTCACTAAAAGAAGACTCACATCACCACACATTATCCACCCACTAATGTGGGATCTCCCCTTCAAACTTATGTGTGATGCCTCTAAATTTTCAGTTGGGTAAGTATTTTCATAACGGGATGGGATGTCTCCTCATGTCATCAAATATACCTCACATACCCTTGAACCTTCCCATAAAAATTACCTGACCACAAAAAATAGATCTATTTTCTACTGTGTTTTTTATAACAATACCACTCATATTTTATTAGGTAAAAATCATTTTATTTTTTAAACATGCTACTATTAATTTTCTCCTAAATAGACCTAAAGTTAAGACCCACCTCATTCGGTAAATGCCCCACCTACAAAAGATTGAAATTCAGATTAGATATAAGATAGGTCTTGAAAATGTGGTATCCGTTCAAATTAGTAGGATTTACCCACCCCTGGACCATCATGTTTACTCAACCATCCCCATTGGAGAATTGTTCTATCATTAAAAACATATTTATATTTGGACCATACACCCTGGTATACAGACATTGTAAATTTTCAAGAAACATCTAGTGTCCCCATTGACACCACCACTTCATGTTCATATTAGTTTTGACCTTCTGTCACACTTTTTCTTATAGGTGTAACATTGTATATCAAAGAACAACTAAAATTTTCCTTTAATCATTTCTATATTCGAAACCATTGAATAGATATGATAGTTAGTTTCATAAGATTTTTAATCGATGTCAATTCGAATGGATGATCTCCATGATGAAGGAAAATCCACAACAACCCTTGATATTTTGTGAGATATTTAGTGCATGGGTAATTGACATCATTTTTCCATTTCTTACTTAGTTTGGATTTGTTTACGTCTTATTAGCTACATACTATATCTCTAAAATGGTGTAAAAAAAAGTCCACAAGGACCCATGACTCTCGAGTTATTGTTGATTTGGTAAGGTCCTAAATTTTCAGTTTGTTCGGTTTTCCAAGGTTCATCATCACTGATCAAGGTTGGAATTTTTTTAGTATTACCCTGAAAAACATACATCCAAGTATTTGGTTGTAAATAAAGTCTCAACTTCCTATCAATCCAGTCTAACAACAAGATAAAATTTAAAATTTGTAAGTTAATATAATTTTGGAGAAAATAGTGCAACCCAATATAAATGAATAAAATTCTTGTTTGGGTGATTCACTTTGGTCATACCATACAACTATTAAAACCATGATAATAATTACAACATATTGGATTGTGCATATAAATTCTATTCACCTCCTAGTGGAGTTAGAAAAATATCCATATTTGGCTACTAAATAATGTAATATGAATCTTTTTTATGTAGGTAAGCATATGAAGCAAAAAATTCAAGAGTTGGATGAAATTTAATGTTATGAATTTGAGAAAAACTATATATTTCAATGGAATATAATGTCTATTAATTATGGCATGATTCATTATAAAAAGATACATATTGGTGATATTTTCTTCATGTACAATTCCAAAATAAAGCACCACCATGGAAATCATCATTCTCATTGCCTCGGTCCATATATTGTAACTAATTTTTACCCTTTTGGTTCAATTTAGGATTTTTATGAGAAGAGTGGATAGAGGATTACTATTAATGGTTAGAGCCTCAAACACTTCTATAAAGTCATTAGAAAGAATTTGGTAGAGGAAATCCATGAGATGGATGTCTTATATGACACCACTTAGTAGGATATCCCTTCTACTTACCCATATTTATATGTCTATTTATTTTATCTAATTTCATTGAGGACAATAAAATTTTTAGGTGATGGGGAGGGTGTCATGTCATAGGTAGAATTATGAAAAATAAAAAAAATTGTTTTAATTTGGGATTTCTTTTTCATTATTTTGTGTTTTTACATAATCAATAATCTTAAAAATAATAACCAAACAATTTCATGCATGATATGATTGTGTATTTAAATTCCATAATTTTAAGAAAACCGATTTTCAAATGAATGGTTATATAGAATATCTTTTTAGAATTTTTATTTTCAAATTATTCTTAGTGACTTAGTGGATTTTTAATACCCATTGAATCATTATCACTGATCTATATTATAATCCCTTCGTAAAAATATATTCTAAGGCCTCTATTAAAAATTCACCCTTTTATTTAATTTTTTTAGAGTCTCATGGAGTGTATAGAAAATATAACATTCCTTTATTCGGTTTGAATCCATCATATTCAAAGTGTGCTACCCTCAAGATATAGGTCTTTGTTAATTTAAAACCCATCATAAAATTAACTCTATTTTTTGACCTTGACATTTTACACTTATTAAGCCTTAGAGACTATGTAATTCCTATTAGTTAGCAAAGTTAAAAGTCTATTTATCAATACATACCCATCTATTGTGTAAATTCTTATTTTATTTTTAGCAAGTGTGGGGGAGATTGTGTTTCCATGGGTATTCCCAGGAAATAATCATTGTCATTTGTTGATTGAAAGGGTGCCTATATTGTTTGGGGTAAGTATGTCCACAAACCATATTATATCATTTTTTGTACATTTTACCTTCTTTATTTCCAAAATAATTTATATAATAATAAATTTATGTATATAAAAAATAGAAATGAAGAAAAAAATTGAGAAAACATAATTTTAACTCATTATTAATCAATACTTGGTTGTGACCCACGTAAAAGTAATAACAAGGAGAGTGAGTATGAAGTGATAAAATCTATCAGGGGTTGAGTGAGTAAATTTAATGTGAACACTTTCTGAATTTTGAAATTATCGGAACTTAAGAGATTAAGAACTCATATTATTCCTTATAAATTTTAAACAATAAAATACTACAAAACCCATAAACCTCAGAACAACCTGTTGGAAATATTCTTGAGTATCATCCCAATTTCTACTAGAATAGAAAATAGAATTTTGTAAATAATATGTTAAGAACACATAAGCTGTGAGAAAAGAATATAACTCTAATTTTATATGTTCCCTGAATAAAGGTGGAAATTTTCTAGGTGAAGTAGGTTACGACATGTTGTATTGCTTAACAAATGAAGCTGCTCAAATTTGAATGACATAGAAGAAAAATGATTGGGAAATTTATTTCATAAATGAAAAAATATGTATTTTATTTCAACTAATATATTATTTTTTGTCACCATTGATTTATTATTTGGACTTCGTTAGGATATAAGACTTTTACCAGGTGTAAAAGTGTTTTGGTTTGGGGGTGTGATCACACTTTGATTTCCAATTAATTTGTACCCTTACAGATCTGTGTTATACTGAAATTTTATTGTAAATTTAAATTATTATAACAACATTCACTTAATTATTTTGTTAATAATTCGATATTTATCACTTCTATAATATGATATTTCCCCAGATTTGATATTTTCATTATAAGTGGAGTTGATTTGGAGGATACAAAATGAAGTTAATAAATAAAGCCTAAATTTCACATGAATCAAATAACCCATGTTGAACCCAGGATAAAATTAAGTGGCACAAAATTTTAATGAAGGAACCCCATCCCAATAAGTATATCTAGATGCCAAACTAAACCGATCTATCCAATAAAATTAATAAGCATAAAGTCAAACTTTTTACTCTATATTTTGGAAATATATCTTATTATATAGATTATGTGAAATCAAAATTTTACTTGCAGATATATATGATGGAAGATAACATGTTTTTAGTTTTTTTAATGTTATATAAGAATGTATTGTGGGCAAAACCATGGTCCATGTGGATTCTTGAAATTAGGGATCCCAAAATGTGTTTGGATTTTGTCTATAAAAAATCCCTTGGGAACCACAATAAATAATTCAACCAGTAGGAATGCTGATGATAAATTAGAGTCCCAAAGTAGTCCTTTACTCAATAATATATATTTTTAGGCCATGGGAAGTGATATTTCATCAACATTGACATTTTCTCCACCCATGGAGTTCTAAATGCCTTGTGATCACTCAATGGGGAACATGATGTAATCTAGAGATTCATGTTTGGATTATTGGAATGATATTTTTTATTCTTGGTTGAATGTTGTTATTATTACTAATATCATTATTTTTTTTGTGTTATGTACTAGTATTTCATACTCGACTAATATGATCATTTTTGGGGGTACCCTTTCTTGTGTTGTTTCATACATTGTATTCTATTTCTTATTCACTCTTTTAATTGTGGTGTTGGTGTGGTTAATATTGGTCTGTAGAACAGTCATAAACACTATTATGGGTATTTAAATTTATGTAATGATATCCAAAATAAATAAAATACAAACCGGTATAGCACATCGAGTTATTCATGTGTTTCCATGGAGAGTTTCAGTTATGAATTCGAACATAAAACACCCAATAATTAGCAGTAATTGGTGAATTGTTTTTGATTATGACTGAACCATAATGGTGTTTGAGTTTTAACATAGTAATAATATATTTTTAGGTGATAAAAAACAATTATATTCTGAATCAATGAAGGATTCCCATCATGATATTTTCCCAGGTTGTTCAATCTTAATCCACTCTATTAATTTCATATTCTTTTTATCACTTTCATTTTTCTATTGGATTCATAAATAATCAACACAAATTTAAAAAAAATTCATTCCCATATGAATATAATAATGAAAATAATATTATTAAATTAATAATCTAATGATCCATCGTGATATGACATATGTTCCCTACTATATTGTATAAATTCTAGTTAAACTAAACATCTAATTTGACACACTTGACAACATGATCAACAATGTTATTATATTTTATATAGAGTAGAATAAAATAATAAATATTTAATATTATTAATATATAACTAAAATTATATTTAAAATATAATAATAGTGTTTTTATTCAACATTATATCTATTTTTTCAATGGTGGTGATAAAAAATGAATTATAATGGTTTTTGAGGTAGCAATATGTTGGACAGATGAACAATAATTGTTTCTCACATTTGATGGATGAGTAGAAGGATATAAGTAATTATATTAACAAAAGAGAATATAATAATATTTAAGACAATATAATTGTTATATATTCATGTTTAAATAATTTTCTCACGATTTTGAAGAAGAAAAAAATTAAAATGCTCATATAATAACATTACCTCTTCTTCAAAAAAAATCTATATTTTTACAACAATGGACTTCCTAGGATGGATTTATGAAAAAAATTCTATTGAATTTTGATTGGGTTAATTATGTTATTTTCATTGGTATTGGATAAATTAAAATTAATTAGATGTAGGTGGAGGGGCGGAGAAGGGGTGGCCCTTTATAAGTTAGGGATATGATAGACATGGAGTTTTAGAAAACAAGCAATTAATCCCATATTTTTATTGACAACAAATACTTGATGTGAGTCATTATAATTCATTATCAGTGATAAGGTCTAAATATGTCAATAAAATGGGTTTTTAATATTTTCTTTGATTTATTTAACGCTTTTATTATTTTTTCCCTCATGTAAATCAGTTTTTACATTGACTATGATACTTAATTTTTTACTGTCTTTAATATTACAAATTGTCAAAAAGTATGTTTTCGTTAATTAATAATAGTAATTAATTAGATTAAAAAAATTTAATTTATTTTTTCAAATTTAGTTAAAATCAGTGGAAAATATCAATTTAAAATTATACAAAAAACTAGATGATATAGAAGGTTTTCAATTAGGAAGGATTCATAACTATAAAATGTTTTAATATCAATATTTAGTATGAAAGTTATACAAAGGAAATAAACTAGTTATATTATAATATAACTAAAATAATTTTTATTAAATCAAATATGAAATATAGTTTTACCTTGTAAATTATTTTAAAATTTTTTTTTTTCAAGAAAATGAAATTTTTATCCATATTTATTAAAAACTAATCTACGTAGAAAATTATAAAAAAGTAAAATTGTGATTATTTGGAGATATAGATTAAGAAAATGAATTTTATTTATATATATATATATATTATAATTTATTTAAATTACTTATAATTTATGGGTGTAATGCACTGATAAACCCATATTATAGAGAAATATATTTCTTTTAAAAATATTTCTTTTTTTAAATTATTGTATTTTTATTTCAAATAAATCGGTAAATATAATTTTCATAATTTAAATGTTAATATTAATTAAATCCAATTTAATTACTATGTTATAGTGGAATACTATTCAAAGACTCATTTTGGATCAGGTTTTCTTGTTCTGCAAGCAATCAAGGATATTATATTTGAAGAAATATAAATCATGGATTATTTTTTATCATTTTTGTAGTCCCCAAAATGTTATTATTTTAGTATTTCACAGTGATTAATTATCCCCACCATAAATAAATTTCATCCTATTAATTTTATCTTGCACTCAGAAATCAAGGTATTTATATTTTAAAATTCCATTGATTAAAACTCACATCTTAAAAAGTGCTAAAAAATCTTAATTTCTTATAAAGGGAAGTAAAATGGTCATAATGAAAAAAAGTAACAATGGTTATATATAAGTGAAAATTTGTGTAGAGTAAATATATCAACATTGAAGAAACTAAAAATAATTATAGAGATTTATATAGGCCATTCATCATAAGAAAGTGAATAATCAACTGAAATATAAGGACCTAAAATCCATAAATCATTATTGATTTAAAAGACCATTTGATTCATCAGGTATGTAGATAATAGGATGATATGTTTTTTTGATAATTTTCACAATTTTGGAGAATTATTTTTCTATAATAGCTATGAAAGTTAGAAATATACATTTTTAATAATTTTTTATATCATAATAACAATTTCATCCCTTTATTGTGCATTAATCGGTTTCAAATTAATCTATTTCCACAATAAATAACAATCCAAAATTGAATTTTTTTTATCTAAAACATAAAATTAACATTTAATGTGAAATAAAATCCATAAATTAGTGATAAGTTCTTCTATCGATCTCAAAATTATATAAACACTGATATGGTTTGAAAATATTATATAATATAATACATTAATATACAAAAACAACAAATAATACCACTGGTTAATCATTGATTTTTATTCATAAATTATTTTATGAAAAAAAAATTAACAGGGACATAATATAGGACTTTGGTGGGATCCAAAACCAAGTAATCCTTCATGTGTGCATTCAAGATATATGACCTTGCTAGATTCAATGAGTTTCCAGCCAGCATATGGGTTTTTTTTAAACCATATTAAAATATTATAAATTAATTTTCTAATGTGTAATAACCCATAAATTCATGAACATCAATGATATGTTAAACCCTAGTAGATACAAATATCATTAAAATTATTCCCACAAAAAGTAAGGGAATTATTCCTGAAATTAATTTTTTAAAAAAGAATACATTAATTGAATTGTTTTTATTATCATACATGTATCCCAAAATATCAAAAATTATCATAGATAGTCATTACATAAATATGAAAATGGGTGTTTAAGTCATATGATCAGTATTAAACTTATAATACCCTGATAGTGTCTATAAATCTTAATTAAATGATGATATAAATGAATTAAACATTCACCACAACCCAAAGATAATTTATTATTTTTTTTATAAATAATTATTGGTATAATTTTTGAATCCAAAAACATAAATACATCATCCATTTTATTTCAAAATAATTTCATTTTTTGTATAGGTTATAACATTTAGAAGAGAAATTTCAATTAGATAAATCATTGTCTATAAATGTTTAATACAATGTACTATAAATGATCTCTAGGATGAAATTTATTTCATTCTACCATACTCTTCATTTTACATTAATAAATTTGTATCAATATTCCCTAATTTTATAAAATTAAAACATTTTTCCATTACTCTGAGAGACATCTATGGGTGTCACTTTTCACATTTTTTATAATAGAGAAATAAATAATTTTCTCCTCCGTGGTATCCACCCCAAGAGCTCTTATAGTAAACTATCATATTATCATTTGTTGAGTCTTAGAGTTGGTTAAGTTATAGGTTGTAAATCATATTTCTGAAAAATGATTTCCAATAATCATTATATTATTCACTCCATTCAATATCAAATTTAGATGTTCATTGTCACTGTATTTTCATTCAAATAAAATGTTAACAAAATTCCTTCGAGTTCAAAAAATACACAAAATTTACCATACCATAACATTAGGATGTTCTTTTATAATCATCTTTAAGTTCTATAATAGAGTTTTGTTCCCTAAATTATTATTTCATTTAATATAGTTTCTGTTGATTCTACTAAGATTTATCTAACACCAACTATAGTGACCCTATCCAAAGTATCTTTGAGCACAATTCTAATTTATTATATATGAACATGATAAAAATTATTAGTTTCCAAATAATTGAATAGTTATGTATCTTACAAAAAGAAGATAAATACATGATTTCCATTTTAAATATTAATAAAAAAATTATAGAATAATAATTTTTTTGGAGAAAATAATTATTCCTACAAGAATATCATTTTTTTAATCTTTTTCACCTATGAAATTCATTGCAATGGAAAATATATGTGTGTGCTCAGATACTCGGTAAGGGACAAGTACAATGGATGATATTATGAATCAATAAACATAATCAAGAAGAAAATTTATATAACTTGGAAAATATTATATTTAAATAATTTTACAACAATGAAAAGATAAGGAGTAATAAATATGTTATGGTAAGTAACTGAAAAAACATTCCATTCCATTTAATTAATAATGTGACTACCATGAATATTTAATGCATTATTAATAAGGATAGGTAAATAGATGAACAAACATTACATTTAATAAATAATATATGAAATAAATCCATATAGATATAATAAGATTTTGAAAATGTAATGGATAATAATAATAACTGAACTATGAATGAAATCAAGGCTTACTTATTGGATTTCATGATCACAAGAATCATGATACTTCTACTATTAAGACCATTCACAAGACTTTTTAATACTTTTGGAAAAACCCCCTTTAAATCCTTGCTTCATGATCCACATCTTGTGACTATTGATGCACTATGGGGTTATATAATTAATTTAACCATTCATCACTACATGTCCAAGCCATTGTACAGATATCAAATAATCAAATTAATTTTTAAACTATGTGCCTTGTCATATAATATCCATATTGAGTAAATAATACAAATTTATCAATATTTATCTATATAAAAAAAATTAAATATATAATACTATATTCATAAAGGATATACAGTTCGATTAGTAAATATATTAAGAATAAATAATATTGATATTTAAGAGAAAATTAATATGTATTTATCAAACACAGGTTTTTATTTCAAGGGAAGGTTTTTAACTTCAAAAAATAAATTAATAAATTGAATTAAAATCGATTCCATTGACAAAATGGTCAGAAAACATCCATAGAATAAATAAATGTCATCAATATAGAATATCCCATTTGTGTATAAGTAAATTAATATATTTTTTATGTTCATGAATAAAAATAACATAAATATTTCATTAACAATCATTAAGAGGAAATTATCCCTCTATTAAGTGGAAGATATTATCAAAAAATGTTTATAAAATATTTTTAAAATACTTATATTATAATATAACATTTGAAACATATAAAGTATTATTTAAAACATTCAGTTTTTATGATGGTGAGATATTTACAATATGGGATCTTAATTCATGTAAAACATTATTTTTGCTTTTTATGTTAGATCATTATATGTGCAAAAAATAAATGTTTTAATTTTTTAGGGGTGAATGAAAATAGGGATTTTGATGTGGTTCATGGTTACAAGAGACATTACTTTTATTTTTATTTTCATATTATTTATATATGTTCATGTACTATTGGATGATAGTATGCATGATTATATTATAATATATTTCTGATACAATATGTTTTTTCTCATTACAATATACTTTCTATAATATTTTAGATACATATTTTTTATGATTATGAAAATATTTTATTCTTTTATATGATTTATCTGTGTATACACTATTATTTTAAGAAAATCGAACTAGTATACAACCTCTAGAATAAGGATAGGTACTCCTGAGTTCATGCGGTACACTGACCCAACCAAATGATTTGGTTGTGGTGTTAAATAGATATACACAATGGGAATGAAAACGTGAAATATTCTAACAAGAAACAATAACATCTAGTTTTAAATTTTAATGTTATAATAAAATTCATTTTATTTTTATGATATGTTTTTAATAAAAGGATAATGAAAGTAATGTGTGAGTCAGTATTACAATGAATACATTTATTGAATTGATAGAATTATAATAATTCTAATGTCAATATATCATAGGTGGTTGTTTTTTAGTATTTGAAGACCAAATAATTAGGTGTTAGATCTTATACAATAATATCATTTAATACTTGGGTTAAAAAATTTCTCCTTTTCATATAGTTATTGTAACCTCTATATAAAATTTTAGAAACTACTATAGATATTTATTTACGGACACCTTCTATCATAAAACCTATTCATAAGAGTCACTGATGTACTATTAAATTATATTGTAATTAGAATGAAAATATTTAAAATGAAAGGGATTTATTATTATCATTTTAATCTATGGTTTTATGTTTCTAGGAAATATTAATAACTTTAACTATAGGAATCACAAATTTGATGGATGTATTATTTATTATCTTTTAAATAAAAATATATTACACATAGAAACTATGTCATGTACATCAATGTGTAGTAACAAAAATATAGAAAATCCATGTAAAATTAAATGATTCAATTGAATTTTCATATTTTATTTTCACAGTAGTTAGTCTGAGGTTTAATGGATAGTGTATGAAGACATTAAAATCTAATAGATGTTAATTTAGTTTATGAAATTTTTAAAAATATTATCATTGATTCACGATCATGTTTTTATGATTCAAAACCATATAAAATGTAACTTCTTTATAGATAATCACTAATCTATGTATACTCTAAGAGGCCATAATATGTTTAAAAATTAATTATTGTAACTTAAAATCTATAAATCATAGTTCCATTCAAGTATTCAATGGATCTATTTTTTATGTTTGTGTGAAGTGGATGATTATTAATCCATTACCTCATAACCTGTATGAAAGTGAAGAAAATATTGTGAGTATTAGAAATCATGGGATAATTCTATAAGTGGTTTTCATAGAAAATATATTATTATATTGAAGAAAATGGTTGAAAAAAATATTGATATCTTTATATAAAAATGTTTATAAAAATATGTCAATTAAAACAATCGTTGTAGATTTGGGATAATCCTAAGATCAATTTTGAATAGAATTAAAATGGCAATGAAGTATGAATATATATTTAAAAAGTTATCATTGAATATATAAAATAGGATAATGATGAAAATATTAATTAACTCTTCAGTACAATGGATTGCATTATTAAGAAAAAAACATTTTTTTGTATGTCATGAAAAATCAACTACTATGACGTATATAAGGAATTTTTTCTTGATAGATTTTATGAAATAGTTTCTAATTAAGATTAAAATAATATGTTATCTCTTAATAAGTAACATAAAACCCATTTATATATTATATTATGATCTCTCTATTGTATTATTAAATTATCATAGAGGTTATTAAAAAAAGTTATGAATAGGTTTAAAATCATAGATAAAGAAGATGTGTACTCTCGGGAATCCTAAGATGATGATGAATGTGTTGAAGAAAATAATTACATAATAAATATTATTTTCATAATAATTAATAAATAAATGTATGTGTAATAATTTGATGTACATAAAATATGACTTAATAATCACAGAACATGGAATTCTATAATATATTTTCAAATGAAAAAAATAATAGATTACAAAAAATATGTGATAGAAAAATGTCTCAATTATATAGATTGGGATACACTTATAAGGATGTTGATATATATATCAAGGGAATGTAAATTTTACAAAATGAAAAAGTAGAGGATTTATTTTAAATGACCAAGATTTCTAATCATCAACTGGTATTCATATAAAATGATATTCTGAAATTTTATGAAACCAATTTATCACGTGTATAATCATAATTTAATTTTATTTAAGGATGGTGGATATAAATTAACCTAAACCAAGGTCTTGTTAAATGATGATACTAAATAATTTCTTGATAGTTAAACCCACAAAATAAGGAAAATAATATTATTAGTTAAATATTTTAAGAAGGTAATGTATGGTAATGAGGAGTATCATAAGAAATTGAATGAAAACATTGAATAAATAATACATCTTAATGAAAAAATTGTTGTATAGGAAAATGTGATGAACGATTTTGATGAAAAAAATGATCAAATAAAGTGGAATTAAACAATAATAATCCTGATTTTTCAAAAAAATGAACATCTAAAAGGTAGCTGATTTTTTTAAAAAAATAGTCTATTTAAATCTTGATTCACCATAAAAAAATTCAGAAACATTGTTCAAAATAATTGACAAATATACACCAATGATCTATAAGATAGTACGATATATTTTTTTCGATAAAGTGTACATAATAAACAAATGTTTTAGAATATATATCATATGAAATCAATATAATACAACTTTTATATTAATAAAATTTACTAATATATGGAAAAATAATTTTTCCAATTAAAATTGAAAAAACACGAGATCATAATACACCTAGATAGTAAGTTGAATTTCACTTGCACAAGTAATAAATCCATGAAATCTTAGGATTAAAATGATATTAATGTCATTGTGGTGACTATTAAAACAAATACTATAATTTTTCTGTAATATTTAATTTCAAATATCATAGAACAGGAAAAATTTTATGGGTTTTTATCAATGGAAGATAATAAATAATTTTGATAAAAACTGTGCTTTGAATAAAATTATATAACGAATTCCAATTAAAATATATTTTTTATGCGGATGAAATTTTATTTTTTATTTTTTAAATGTAATTTTGATGATGAATCATTGAAAAAATAACCCAGATAAATTTTTTGATCTATTGGATAATAGGAGGTTAATTGTTGATAAAACACTAATAAGTCACATCTAAGTGAGGTGGGAATTAAATAAATAAATATAATAAATATATGGAAACATAATTGTGGTAATTTTGGACATAATATATGAGATATAAAAATAATTTATACTAATGTAGAAGATGACATATGTAAAACAAATTTCTGGAATGATTTTTATATAAACAGTTAGAGAAAAGAACATATAGATATGAGTTACGATCAAAAACAAAAATCTTATTAAATTTGGATCATTAAATGGGTGAAAAATGTTATATTCATTGTAAAACACAATTAGGATAATTATAATGAAATAATTTTTACAATAATGGAAAATCTCATTATAATCTTAAAAGATGGAAAAATTATCACCAAGGTTTAAAGAACATGTTTTATGTTATTCCAATTTATATATATATATATAACTCATTTTATTTAATTCTAAATTATTGAAGAAAAATATACAATCAATTTCACAAAAAAAAAATTGTTAATAGATATAAAAACAATTTCAATATGGTATATCATATGATATATTGTTAAACTCATTATATAAAGAGAATACATTTCAAAAAATGTCAAAATAATAACTAAAATTTTTCACCAAAAATATAAAAATATTTCTACAAGGACACTTGAATTAATATATTCATATTTTTTACACAATGATACATCATTCACCTAAAATAAATTTATCATTTATTATATTTTCAAATGAAATATTAATGATGAATAGTTTTATGTTCATAAATGAAAATTTTTATATAGTAGAGGTGTTTAATATTTTTTGATTGTGTGTTAGAAAAAATATAGAGTTTTATATATTAATGTGAAGAACTTGTAATGGAATAGATTTAACCAAATAATCATTGAAGGAAATCTCTTAAACCATGGGTTCACTAAAAAATTAATTATTTTTTAAATATTATAAAATAATTATATATTAGATTGCATAATATTATTATACAATGATTATTTCTAATAAAATAACATTTAGTTAGAAAAATAAATCACATTTTATAATTTTGATCTTATGCATCAAGCATATTTCAATGAAAATATTGTAAATAGAAGATATAGCATGCCGAACAATATTAATATTAATTCAAATGGGATAATTATTACTTGGTTCCTTCATACAATTATATAATGAAATATAAATGGTTTAATAAACATATGTAAAATAATAATATTTTTTGAAATTACAAAGTAAATTTTTTGAGTAAAACAATTTTTGATGATTGATAATAAAATATCATTTATTTATCAATGTGAGGTAAAACTATTTTATAAAGTAACTAATGAAAAAAAATGGAGTACTCAATAAATAATTGTTTTCATAAAATTTTATAAATTTCGACATGCGATTTCAGAAATATCCATGGAATAAAGATTACATTAGTATATTGATGATTTTTTATAAATAAGTTTTATGCTAAATTTATTATTTTACTAAAAAACCATTATCAGTTTCATGATACTTCATTCTAGTTGAGGGATTTTCTATTGAATATGAACATTCATTTGTTTCAAGAAGTGTGGTAAAATGATTATTTATTACTAATTCCACTAATATTATTTATTGATATTTTCAATTACATGTGATTTCATCTTATAAAAAGAAATAAGTGACTAAAAATATTATATTATCAAACTGATAAGTATTATTCTTGATAGTTGAATTTACTTTTAGTTGTTGTTGTTTTCCAATAATGAGTCTTTGATCATTTTTCAATGTACTAATGAAATCTTGATGCCTATGATGATAGAATATATTATCATACTAATGAATAATATGAAGAGGACATCGCATTCCATATGAAAATATAATAAGGAAGTTCTTTTCCCATAATCACTTAGTGCATTATATTCAAATACAAATTATTTACATCATTTTATTTCTATAAATAGCATCATGGAAAAAATATTCAAGTAAATTTTGTAAATGAATAGTTGTATATTACATTACATAATGAATGAGATATTTTTATAATGGTTGATTTAAAATAATTACACAAAATAGTAATTAAACAAGTCCTCTTGTGAAACAAATCTACAACATTGTGTCAAAATTTTAATGAAAAAAAGGGACACATGTTGTGAAGAACTAGATATAGAAATCAAAATTAAGGACATGTCACTATTTAGGTAATTTGATATATAATTGGATTGACTAATGAACTAATGAGTTGGATGAATACATTATAGTACCATGTTGGGATTTACCACTGATATCAGGGTATTTTCATCCATATGATTTTGGTATATGATCTTTTTTGATTCCAAATAAGATATGGTGGAATTATTTTCATAAAAATAATATTTAAGGAGTATTTTAAATACATTGTCTCTTTGAAACTATTAAACAGATGTTTGGTATTATTTTAATGATTTTAGAAATTATTTAGAGTATTAATGACCATATATGATATTATTAAAGGGTCATAGAGATGACTTCAGGAATCTAAAATTTTAATTCTATAAATTTTAATTCTACTATTATCATGTTGGTGTTCTAAAAATTTGATAACTAATATCATCTATTGGATCCACCCATAATCCAATTCACTAATGTGTTGGTGGCCTGAGGGTGCATAAGATATATGTAAATTTCAAATTTTTATTATCATATAAGGAATAATTTGAATGATAATTTTAGATATATAGGTGAATATTCATTAGGAAAAATTAGGAATCCTGCTGATGAATGTAATAGAATAATTTCCTTCAACATAAAATTCATTTAATGACTTTTCATTGTTTAAATAATAAAAATATAAATATAAGAGAAATAAATGAATTTGATTAATGAAATTGAATGATGCCTAAGATATAATTCATTGATATAAAATCATGAAATAAATGTGATAAAAGAAATATATTTTTGTGATGATTATTAGAATGTCTACATGAAGGAAGACAAAATACTCTAATAATTCCTTCACTATCAAATTTTTAACAACTAGGCCCTACTAAAAGAATATACACTCTTCCTTGCATGGTCATCTGGTCATGACCCTTCATAATCCACCAATGTCTTCGAGGACATATCTTCCCCCAGCATGAAACCACACATGTTTCCTAATGGTTCATTATACTAATGAATATACCCATATCCCATCTTATGTTATTGTTTGAATGATTCTTATCACTCACACACACAATGAGAAACATCCCATGATGTCAACTATCTTAATAACTACTCTATCCTATGAATTATTAACAGTAGAGTTATAGTTATGTAGGCTCCTAGTAAGAAATGGTACCCTGGTTGACATGTGTAGTAGAAATTTTTCTTTAATACTATTAAAATTCTAGAGTGTTACACACTATCAATTTCCAAGACAATATTTTCCCCCCAACTTAGGGCCCTCCAACATGCTAGAATATGTCATCATACAAATTACAATCCGCAAAACCCAACACAAGTTCATTACATTGTTTTCTTTATTCAATTACATGCACCATGAGAAACATCCTAGGAGGTCAGCAATCATGATGACCACTCTGTTCCAAGCTTGATTAACGTTATATCTCTAGCCCGTTAGGTTCCAAAAAATAAAGCTTCACCTTGTTGACAAGGGTAGTAACATTTATCTAATTAAATCACCAAAATTATAGTGTGTTATATAAAGTTTCAACTAAATGTATAATATTTTCATGAATAAAAAAGTCATTTTTAGTCTGGGGTTTTATATTGAGTAGCACTTCAATTCATTGATAATGAATTCTTATTATTAAGAAGAAAGAAATTTGAGTGTTAAGTCTCACAACATTGAATGTGGGTCCCGATCCATAAGCTGTTGTGTTTTATGTTTTGATATTGATGTAGATATTGAATTGGGGAATTAATTATTAATTTTTTGAATGAAAGATGATGTTGAAGAAGAGACTATAGAAGAATAAAATGAATCTATTTGAGGATCATTTGTTTTCATAACACTTTAAATAATCATTGTATTAAAAATTCATTACATGAAATAACATTAAATCAAAAAATTATTATTATTAATGGGGGTTTTATGATAGTGGTAAATTTTTTACTCTATATACTATTGTTTTGTTATTCTATAATTATTTCATGCATTTTATGTTTCAAAAAATTTCAATTAATTTATTGTAAGATCAATAAGAATAAAATATATTTGAGGTAAAATATCGTTGATACTAATTCTAGTTTTAATAATATAGAGTAATGATATTGTATTGATTAAGATAAATATATTCCCCTTGAGGAAATGGAACATGAAAAATATAATTCCTGTTATAGAAAACAAAAATTGATAATCTGAATCAGCACTAATGAGATTCTATTTTCTACATTTTGAAGAAATGGAGGATAAAGATAAAGAGGGGTCTCTAAATGTTTGTTTTTTTATTCAACTGATATAGAATCAGTATATATTATATAATAATTTTAATTTTTTACTTTTTCTATTTTTAATAGTTTTTCCTTTTTTTATATGATATGTGAGTGTGAAAATTAATGATTAGAATTATATAAGGGAGGTGAATTTGTTTTACCAGTAAAAACAGAGTTGTATATATTTTTATGGAAGATCTCTTGGTAAAAAATTTTTCTTTTATTATTTGAAAGAGATTTATCACAATGGAATCCAAATATCATACGAAAAAATAATTATCTACATAAAAAAGTGGAGTTAATGTTTTCACATGACTATTCATGGTGGGAAACTATAGATTATTTGAAACTCTAGGAATAAAATAAAATAAGATTGATAATATATGAATATTGTGACAATATGATGATAAATAGTGAGTCTTTGAGTAAAAACATTGTGTAAGAACAATAAAAAATTCTATTGGGCCAAATTAAAAATAGTTTAATTTGTGAAAGAGGCCACTAGTTTACCGCCATAATTATATTATTATATAAAAACTCCTAGATTATCACTTCTTATATACAAATGTGTAAAATAAATCCATAAATTTCATAAATAATGTTTGTATTGGGATAATTCTGGAAGATCCCCAAAATTAAGAATCTATACCATGTCTAATTGGTATGTAAATGAAGGATTCAGATAATTCATTGAGAAATATGAAAATGAAAGGTGAAAAAACTGATGAACAGTTAAAATGCGAGAGAGGGATCACTACTAAATATTGTATTATGAAGTGTTTACAATATTTAAAAATAAATTATATTTTATAAATAAAGATATTAAAAATGTTAAAGAAAAAAACATGGTTTTAATGAATCAGAAAATTTATTTTATTATGAAATCAAGGATTACATAAATATTATCTTATATTAATATGTGAAATACTTTTTTTGAGTATATAAAATGTATATTAGCATTATAGTTTCCGTGATTGGTAAGAATACAATGAATATAGTACACACTAATTCAACATGATTTACTTGGAGAAACTTGAAATATATACCTTAGATAGACCCTGAATGAATTCTATAACTAATGTGGATACCTGAAGAAGTTTTTTATTTGGAAACATGGTAAAAGGTATTTATAATGAGATTTTATAGATTGATTATAAATAATTATAAATTATTTAATAGTTATAATGTAGTTTATGTTATTATTAATCTATTAGAATGCCACTGAATACGAAGAAAAAAACTATAACCCATTAAAAAATGATTCTCTCTTAGTGATGAAGAGTTCCAAATTTATGAAATAGAAACAAAATTCAATATTAAGAGTAACAATTTGGTGTTCCATGCCTTGTATAAGATATATAATGTATCCATAGATATAATGGTTGAATAGTTTTAAGTAGAGGAAAAAAGGACTACGGAGAGAGAAAACTATTCTCTTGTGAAAAAGAAATTGTATGATGATAAAATGCATCAAATTATAGAGAAATGGGAAATGATATTTAGATGAGAAATAAATTCATAAAATTCTCTCAGAATAATGTTAAAATATATTTATGTATTTTTTTGAAAACAATATATTCAAAATTTGGATTCTTCTAAGATTGTTAAAAATAAGGCAATATCTACATGATCCTAATTTAATCATAAACCTTAAAAATGACTATAAATTGTTGAAATAGAAGATAGAGATGATCTATATAATCATTCACCAAAAACTCATACATTAATTCTGTATAAGTACTATTAATTAATTTGGTATAAGTTTATTTTGGGTTTTAAATATGAATTTTCAGAAAATTTATTTTCATGGTGTAATACGCACTAATTATATAACTGTTTTTTTCACTTAAAAAATTTATCATAAAAATGGATTTCATATTTTCAATTAGCTTTATCAATTTTTTTATATATATCTCTTTATTTTTTTTATTATTAATAGCAACGATGGGAATGATATCTAAAGACAATACAAGTGAAACAATTAAAACTTGTTTAAAAAATGTGTTATGGCTAGTAAATTTAAATAAGAAATTATTTTTTAAAATTAAATGAGTTTTTTCAACCAATTCCCTAATTTATATGACAATTTGATAATTTATATCATCATCATTCCTTTGATTGTGACATGTATCTTAATTTATGTAAATAATGAATTTGAAATGTCACTTTCTGGATTTCAATTTCACATATACTATTTCATTGGTATAGAAATAATATATTAGTGAATATAAAAGATATTTTTTGAGAATATTAAATTATTTTTTGATATTAATATATTAATAAATTTTCATGATGATATATGTACATTGAATTGTTACACAAAGCTAATGCAGTACTTTTTCAAGAAATAGAAAAATTAAGGTAAATGGTTTTAAGAACAACATAATAAATATATTCTGTATAATTATGTTATAATAAGAAAATAATTAGTAATTATAATTTATAAATTATTCCAAATGTATTTATATTTTTATTCCATTTTGTTCATGATGTCATTAAATTCAAACAATATAAATATCACCAATAATGAATAAAATGATAAATTACGTAATATTTAATTTTACATAATCATTTTAAAATTAAAAAATTTACATTAAAAAATATTTTTAATTTTAAATATTTTTAAAATTTAATCCAAAGAATATATCGAATATATTTTTCATCAGCTATGTCAATTTTTGAACATTAATAACTAAAATATGGTTCCCAATGGTACAATCCAAAAGAGTTTACAAAATTATAAAATCCAAATATAATGTTCAAAATTACACAGAACCCTATCTAAATAATATGATATGTGATATTATTTCCATATAATCCATTTAATTTATATTAATTCCATTCGGAAGAATTATTAACTAGATATTCATTAATTATTTTTAAATATAGTAAATAATTGCATTAGCATCCTCTCCTAAAATATAAACGGTAACCTCATATCCTCAATTATTCACAATGTTGGATCCATATATCTTGGAATATACTGTCATTAATACCATACTATATTATTGTCTTTCATTCATGAGATTATGTATTTACCCTAGGATCTTCCTATAAAAGTAGAAGGTTATTCCAATGGTCATCTCTCAAAGTAGAGGTAATCATCTTACCCTAGTCATTCACTGTTTATTTATGATTCTATATAAAAAAATATACTGAATCATAAAAAAATATTCCAATATCACCAGTATAAATATATTTTATTGTGATTGTGGGAAAATAATCATTATAATTTTTAACTAATGGGAAATGAATGTACTTCCCATCCATATGTGTGGACTACCACATGCACCTAGTGATTATATGCATGTACTGTCATATTATTTATAACCTATTATATTATTAGATTATATTTATTTATATGATATTTTTTAAATAATTATTGGCCTATAATATATGATAATGTTTACATTTGTTCCATTATATCAATTTGAAAATGATGTTGTCCATGTTGCATGCATGTAAGCAACCACACACTAAAACAAATATGATCAGTTTTCAATTGGGATATACTTCTATTGTTGTAATGATGTATTTAATATATATATATATATATATATTATGTTATGATTTTAATATTTATTTTATAATGGTGAATAATGTCTTTCCAGTAGTTCATTTCAACCAAAAATAGTTAAAACAACACCCATGTGTACGTACAATGTACTTTCTCCACAAATTGTTGTAATCTATTTTACATAAAATCATGTTATAAATTCTTATGAAATTATAAATAATAAATCAATATGATATATATATATATATATAATTATTATTATATATATTTTATTATATTTACCGTGGTCTATATACATGAATAATTGAATAAAAATATTCATTGAATGATGAAGAGGATTCACCCAAATATAAATTATAATGATAAAATTATTAATAAAAGAAAAATTAAGAACTATAATGAATGATACATAGTATTTGTTTTATGAATATGTTTATATAATAGATTTATAATAAGTATATATTTAATATACATAGTGTTTAATCTCATATAAAGAAAAACAATACATGATATAAGGGATTTATTTTATAATCTAGAATTTTCTAGGATTCTTTAATAATAATATACCAATGATAAAATTATTTTATAGATCTCTTATTAATATAATATTTTTTTTATAATCTCATTATTTATAGTGTTTAGAAGATTCCATTTATTTTTTCCCACTTCATGGATTGAAATATGAAAAATTATTTCTTGAAAATATGAATTATTTACCATAGTATATACACAAATAATTTAAATCCTTTAATATATTTTGTGATTAAATCATAATTTAATTATGAAACATTATATGGAATTTTAATTTATAATAATTATGGATGACGTAGGGGAATCCCAACTATTTACATATTGAAAAGAAGGATTCATGAATTACAAACATTATGAATTATTTTTCAGGGTTATTTGATTTTTCACAATGATTATTATTTATTAAATAATGCATTTTGGATTTAGGATATGGATACTATATATATAAAACATGATGAAAATAAATTTGATGTAAAATGGATTGAATATCCTCATGACAAAAAAATTGAATTCGATATAGAATGTGAATGCCTTTTATAATGCCTATTTATGTATATTGATTTATTTTACAAAATATGATCATATGTGAATTTATGAATGATCAATATAATATAAATTTTTTTGATTAATGAGGAATATAGAGGAAAATAGATTCATAATTCTATAGGTCACTATTGTGTAAATTATTTATTAGGGAATCTTCTAAAAGGAACATGAGGATATTTTATTTGTAGGAATGAAGGTTTAAAATTAAGTTATTTTTTTTTATGAAAATTGATGAGTTAAATAGGGGAAATAATGTATATCAAAAGAAAACCTTAATATTTTAATGTATAATGTTTAGGGAACATCATAATTACCCATAAAAATTCAATAATCCAAGGATTGTCTTCCAGAACATGTGGGGGATTCTGGTATGGGAACTATTAGTGTGAAATTATGGATGTTATATGTTATAATATTGAATAATTATATTATAAAAATCTTTTATATATGATATTTTGTTTAAAAAATCCATGAGATGTATAATGATTTATTTTCAATGGGTTTTTATTATGTGAATTCATGAAAATTATGAATAGTATCAAAAACCTAGAAATGTGATTCAGTGACAAGGTTATATTATTTAAAAACACATGTTTGTGGGATTAATATCCCATAATTGGTTGTCACTAGAGTTATTCGAGAAGTTCTCCAACTCAACATGGAATCTGATTTTTCCTACAGCTATTGGGTATCTCAATACCCATAATACCAGTCTTCATCTTCATACCGATGATGATTTTTTCACTCTTTGGTACCAAAATCCTAAAATTGAGACAACTAGTGAATTTTTCTTCTATGCTAGACTATTTATTTAAAAAAGGGATAGGATTGTAGAAGGCATGTGGTTTGGTTGCGCTTATCGGGGTTACCAAGGACCTTTAAGAATTTGGATTTTCTCAAAGGAATCGAGGATGGTCTGGTATGCTTCCTTATTACCGATGATCCGACCCTATATCTAATGTTTTTAAGGGTTATCCATGTCAATTGATCTAGATTTATAAAAGACACTCTCGATAAAGATTCACCTAATGGTTGTTGATAAGGAATGGTTATAAAAGTTGCATTAGTATGTATGGAATTTTGGAAAATAAATTTCATGCAATCGTAATGGTCAATGGCTGCATTAGTTTGGGGTTCAAAATGGTTGACTAATTCAACATATGGAACAACATCCAACTCTCTATCCTCCCGGGACTTAGTCTCCATCACCAAGATCCCTTATATAGGAGTCGTTGTTCTTGATTATATTGGAACCCAAAAAGTTGTTTCTCCCATTTTATAATCTGATATTTCATTTGGGGAACCTCTAGTTTTAGCTGTGGTAGATATTGCCTCTATTATTGCCATAAGGGTCTATAATTCATCTCCTAATCCTTATTTAACTTTGTTAGAGGTTGTAAAGACCTGTAAATTTCAAAGAAATTTTTTTTTAACTTTCTTTGGAATTTTACAAGAGCGCAGTTTCTGACGGCACCTGATTCTGAGGCCCGGTGTGCCCAGAATCATTTTCCAAAGTTTGGCTCGGGTACGTTCAGTGAACGGACGAGGGGGTTTTTCTAAATTTTGAACCGGTGCCCGGAATCGAATTCTGAGGGCACCGATGAAATCACAGCACCGATATTCGCTTAGAAACGCCTCTTCCGGAGTTGTGTTTTCTCGGGAGTGGTTCTAAATTTTCGGGCTTAAAGTTAAGAAATAAAATAATTTTGCGACAACTTTATTTTATTTCAATTAAGCCACTTGGGAGCCACTTGAATCCACTTAAATATTGCTTAAACGGAGTTGATCTGGATTGGATGCTATCCAGAAATATCCTACCCCCTTGGTAGGATATTTGTGAGGTGGGGCCCGCACGAGGCTCGCCGTTTCTTTCCGCTAAGTAACGCACCCGCAAAAACCCGTCATTATGAAAGTCAACTGACGCATTTTCTTAAATTCTTAACAGACCATTTAATTGGGCAGTTTATTACGTAAATTAAATGATATGTTTCTTCCGTGAAATTAATTCAACGAATTGATGGGTCGTTACTTACCCCCCCCCCTTCGTGTGTTGGCATAATAATAAAATAAGACCAACCATTCTTTTGGAGGATTACTCGTTGAGAGAGGATCCATGAACCTTCATCCTCCTTCATGAAGAACGCAAAGAACGCGAAGAACACCGAACCCGGAAATCAATGACGCGACACCGTGACCCGCGACGCCGACGTTTCCTTCCTGCAACGTTCTTCTGCGACGAATCTTCCTCCGCGACAGATCTTCGATCGGCTGCTTGAGGTAAGAGTCTCGGACTTTCTTTTTTATCTCCTTCATGGTTCTTTACCAAAACAAGGATTTAATTAATTAAATTAAATCTGTAGTTTCATGGTCCATTGAGTTCGCCGACTCAACGCCGTGTTCCGCGACGACGCGACGCCCTTCCGCGACGACGCGACGATCTCCACCTTTTGTGACGAGCAATTCCGCAAAGAACGCTCACACGCAACGACTACGAGTTAGGGATTTTATTTTTGGAATTACCCCTTTTTATCTCCCCGTAAATGTTTCTTTAAAAAGTTAAAGAACTGGTTTTGTGAACAATTTTAAATTTATTAAAATTGTTGTTTCCGTTCAAATGAGGAGCCCGTTTTATGAAACAATTTTATTTCATTAAAAAAATTGTTTCGGATATGCATTCATGTGTTGAACTTTAATTCCTCTGGTTGTTTATCTCTAACGCGGAGGGTGCGGGCCAAACGAACACGGCCCAACTCCCCCCCACCATTCTTCATTTTTTTTGTGCGGATTTGACGGGCAACGACGGAACATGCCGTAACGGATGTTTGACAATCCCGTAGTGAAGAACGGAACCCGGGAGGAGCAACGGCACAGAAAGGAAGAAAATCGGGCCACCGGAGCGACTCCGGCGGCCCGCGGAAGCCGGCGGCGGCTCCCCCCAGCGTCACTCGGGACGTGGCTTTAGCCGTGTCCGGTTGTCTAGCCGACACCGCACGGGTGCGGCGGGGGTGTCACGCTGGGGTGGCGGCTCCCCCCCGCGCCGCTCGACCGAGCCGAGCCGGGCTGGCCGAGCCAGGCCGATCCGACCAGCCGGGCCGCGCCCTGGACGGCCTGGACCGGGTCCGACCGGGTCAGACCGGGTGCACCCGGTTCGGACCAGGCTGACCCGGTTCGGCCGACCCAGGGGGGGTCGGGCCGGGTCGGCCTGGGCCCGGACCCCCCATCTTCGGATGGTTTTCGTTCAAATGGTTGTATCTTGAGCTACGTGCCTCCAAACGACTCACCGTCAGCGGCAACGCGATCCTTGGATCGAGTCGGTCGTTTTGGTATATAGCACTCAAGGTTTAGGAATACTTTGGGTTTGGCCGGGTTGGTTCGTACATGAAACCAACCGGGCCCTCGGAGCGGAAACACTCATATCTTGAGCTACGGACGACCGATTGACGTGCCGTTAGCTTTGTTGAATTTCTCTAAGTGAGACGGATCTTTTGGCACACTCTGCCCAAGGTTTGGACGCAGGTGGAGTACGGGCGGGTTGGTTTTTCCTTAAAAACTAACCGGGCCCCTGGGACGAAAAAGCCAATAACTCTCAGACCGGGCGTCCGATTGACGCGCCGTCTGCGACGTTGAGTTCCTGTTGACGATACAGATATTTTGGATACATCAACTTCGGACTTTGTATTAGTTGATGTATCGGCCTCTGGGCTCGTGGAGCAGACCCTCCTAAATGAGCTTGTTGTGTGCGGGAACCCTAGAGCTGGCTGCGACTGCTACTTCGACAGCAACGACCGTGGAGAGATCCTCAGTGGACTGCGGCGACGACCGTGCAAAGATCCTCAGTGGACTACGAAGACAACTGTGCAGAGATCCTCAGTGGACTGTGACGACTACAGCACTCAGTGATCCTACGTGGATCAGTGCTACAGGTCCTGTGTGGGCCCGATCCTATGTGGATCTGATCCTGTGTGGGTCCGCGCTCAGCGGTTCTGTGTGAGCCAGCGCCTACAGGTCCTGTGTGGGCCCGGTCCTGTGTGGGTCATTGCGGGGGTTAGTTACCTATCGATCCTTCGTGGGTCCGACGACTTAGATGGATCAGTGATCATCTTTATCATCATCCGAAGAAGTATACCTGTGTGAGCTGAATCTTGTGTTACTCTCCTTTGTGGATTGTGTTGATCTATCCTGTGTGGATTTACTGTTTACTCTCCTTTGTGGATTGTGTTGAGCTATCCTGTGTGGATTAATTGTTTACTCTCATTTTTGGATTGTGTTGAGCTATCCTGTGTGGGAATACATTTTGCTTTCCTGTGTGGACTGGTTTGTGCTTGGGCTCGGACGTTGGAGCCGAACGGGAATTGAGGACTTAGGTATATGTATGGGCATATACCTAAGCCGTGTCAGATGTTTCTTCGTGATTGTATCTTTCCTTTGTGGATTATCCTTTGTGGATTTCGGGAGACCTTCGGGGGTCTCGGGGTCCCTACTGAGTAGCTTATAATCACCCCTGCACGGGCTATGCCATCACTTCGTGGTGTTGGTTGCAGACGACGGACAGCGCTGATCGTGGTGGAGGCGTGCGGAGTAGGACGGTACCTGGAGGTGGACCACTGGGCGGGACGTACTCGGAGCGGTCAGGTGGACCCGAGGAGCAGTGGAGGCTATTTGTACCCACCCTTCAGGTGGGACTTCCAGAGGACGTCTCGACGCTGCAGCTTTTCCTTTCAGTTGCTGTTTTTCCTTTCAGTTGTACTTTACAGTTGGGCTTGTATTTCCAACCGCTTTTACTTTCAACACAGCTTGTACCGTTTTTACTTAGTGTTTACTTTTCTGCTTGCTTACTATGTGGTGCTTGTTTACTTTTCAAAGGCAATGCCTTCCCTTTTTGTTGGGATTTAAACCTTGGTGCTAGTCGCCAGCCCCTGGCCTATGGAAGGCGGGCTTGGGGTAGTCACGGCACGGGCCCCGAGGGCGGGTCGTGACAAATTGGTATCCGAGGTGGTCGGTTCTACCACAGACTCTGATCATTCTTCTATGTGAAGCAATAGTGTTTAGTGTATTGGGTGTGGTTATCAGTCCAGGGAGTCCAGTGTTGGTGCGACGGCCGACGTATCCGTACACCAGGACCCTGACTTCTGATTTCTAACTTAATGCGCGAAAACATTGTTTGCATGTGTGTTTCACGTTTTCGTTGTGATTACTTGTGTCAGCTCACCAGGTATACTATTCTGACCGTGGCGCACTTGTTTCCTTTTCATGATGGCCCAACGACAGCAGCCAGCTAGGGTTCCGAGAGTAGAGCGCGACGATAGCCCACCGAGTGACGAGGCCTCGGTACAGGGCCCGTTGACAGCAGAGGCACCGGCGGTACCTTTACCTGCCGAGACCCCGATGCTTCCAGCACTGGCAGCTGACAACGCACGACGCCTCGGCGCTCTGCACGAGTTCCAGCGCCAGCAACCACCCAGGTTCCATGTGGAGACGGACCCCCAGGCCGCCGAGGACTGGCTGGAGGCGGTCGTCCGAGTTTTCAGGCTAGTGAGAACACCAGCAGACCTCATAGTGATCCTCGCGGTGAGCCTACTACACGTAGCACGAGGGCGATGGTGGAGCTTGATGCTCCAGGTACATGATGAGGCCTCCCTCATCTGGACGGACTTCGAGAGCCTCTTCCGCTCAGAGTTCGTCCCGGCCACCCTCTGTGCGGTGCGCATTCAGGAGCTTCTTCAGTTGCGGGAGGGCACCTTGACGGTCGCTCAGTACGCGGCGAGGTTCACCGATCTTTCTCGCTACTCGACCGACATGGTACGGGACCCCTTCTTCTGGGGCCAGACCTTCGAGCAGGGATTGAGACACGAGATCAGGGCATCGCTGATCTCCCTCAGCATCCCGACCCAGGCAGGAGTGCTGGAGCGAGACCTTCTGATCGAGAGCTTCCTGGCTGAGTCCACAGCGAGACCTACCACAGGGCGGCAGGTAGCAGAGTCTTCGGCAGCTGGTAGCCGGCGGATGACTCAGGGTTCTAGGCAGACCAGACCTTCCAGAAGACGACCTCGGGACACTGGCTCAGTAGTGCGGGGCACACAGCGCGGGGCCAGTCTTCTGAGAGGTAGGCAGTGTTACTCCTGCGGCGGGCAGGGCCACATGGCTCGTGACTTCCCGAACCGCCATACCGAGGAGCAGCAGACAGTGGAGGGGCCACCTAGGCAGAGGCAGAGGGTCGACCGTGGCGGTCTGCAGGGAGGAGGCGGACGAGGTAGAGGAGCTGGCCGAGCAGCAGGTGGTGGGCGACGCTTTGAGGCTCTGCCACCACCACCACCAGGAGGCCCGCCCCGACCACAGGGAGCTGGCGGGTAGAGACAGGCACAGCTCCAAGCAGTGGAGGCCTATGACCACAGCGTTCCAGAGATGATTTGAGGTACGATCTGTGTCTATTCCACCCTTGCTGCAGTTCTGATAGACACATGAGCGAGTCACTCTTTCATAGCCACTGCCCTTGTTCGGAGCTCGTAGATTCCGACAGAGCCGTTGGGTCGATCCTTACGGCTAGAGACTCCTACGGGAGTAGACTCGACGATTACGCACTGGGGCCGGCAGTGTGAGCTTACTCTAGGAGGCGAGAGCTTCGGCTGGGATCTTCTTGTAGCGGCGTCGAGGCCTTACGACGTCATCTTTCACAAGGATTGGTTATCTACGGTCCATGCATAGATTGAATGCATTAGGCGCAAGGTGCGATGCGTGCGCACCGACGAGAGAAGGTTCACCTTCACTGGTGAGAATGGAGCCTTAGTAGGACAGGATGGACTTCCACAGAGGAGAAGGACAGCCCATCACTCATAAGTTGTCTAGCCTCATCCTTGGAGCAGTTGATGTGCAGAGTCCTAGTTTTCCTGTAGTGGTGGATCAGTATGCGGACGTCTTCCCCGACAATGTTACAGGGCTACCTCCTCGCAGAGAGGTAGACTTTTATATTGATCTGTACCCCGGGACAGCCCCGATATCCACTCCAGCAAATCGGATGGCCCCCGCTGAGCTTTGAGAGCTACGGTACAGTTGGAGGACTTGCAGGGCAAGGGGTTCATCGGACCCAGTGTTTCACCCTGGGCTTCCCCGATATTGTTTGCCAAGAAGGCAGACGAGAGCTTGCGACTGTGTGTCGATTATTATCGCCTAAACCATGTGACAGTGAGGAAAAAGTATCCGCTAACGAGGATTCATGACCTCTTCGATCAGCTCAAGGGAGCACGGTGGTTCTCGAAGATAGACCTCAGGTCAGGCTATCATCAACTCAGAGTTCGAGACGAGGATGTGAAGAACACGGCATTCAGATGTCGGTATGGCCACTATGAGTTCTTGGTTATGCCTTTCAGCATAACCAATGCTCCAGCAGTGTTCATGAGCCTCATGAACAGGATCTTCCAGCCATACCTCGATCGATTTGTCATGGTATTCATCGACGACATTTTGGTGTACTCGACGACGGAGGAGGAGCATGCCTACCACCTGCGGGTTGTACTAGACACACTCCGAGAGCACCAGCTTTATGGAAAGCTCTCGAAGTGCCAGTTCTGGTTACGTGAGGTCCACTTCTTGGGTCATGTCATTTCTGAGGTGGGAGTTGCTGTGGATCCCGCGAAGATTGAGGCAGTGCTAGCTTGGGATCCACCCAAGAGCGTGACAGAGGTGCGGAGTTTCTTGGGCCTAGCCGGATACTATCGGAGATTTGTGCCGGACTTCTCTAGGGTTGCGGCCCCAATCTCAGCGTTGATGAAGAAGGGGAAACCCTTCGTGTGGTCAGACAGATGTCAGTAAAGCTTCCAGGAGCTAAGGCAGAGGTTGACCAGCGCACCTATCTTGAGGTTTCCTGAGGAGGGAGTTGGATACATTGTCTACTGTGATGCATCAGGGACCGGACTCAGGTGTGTCCTGATGCAGGAGCGGGCCATGATATCCTACGGATCACGTCAGTTGAGGCCGCATGAGAAGAACTACGCCACCCATGACCTAGAGTTGGCAGCAGTGGTCTTCACTCTGAAGACATGGCGGCACTATCTGATGGGCGAGCGCTTTACAATCTTTTCTGACCATCAGAGTCTCAGGTACGTCTTCTCTCAGAAGGACCTGAACCTGAGACAGCGGCGATTGCTTGACTTCCTCCAGGACTATGACTTTGAGATAGTCTATACTCTTGGGAAGGGGAACGTGGTAGCTGATGCCCTCAGCAGGAGGATGGGCATCCAGCTACTTGAGGAGGCAATAGAGCAGCTAGCCGCTTTGCAGATATCCCTCATGGATAGAGACAGAGCAGCCTTCCTCTAGTCTCTCACAGTCTCTCCTCCACTACTGCAGTGGGTCAGAGAGGCACAGAGTGGGGACACTGACTATGAGACGCGGCGTGCACATATATCCTTAGGACATGCACCTGATGGTTTCTCCTTTGGAGCAGAGCACAAAATCCTTTTCAGAGGACGTACCTTGGTACCAGTCGCTTTGCGAGAGAAGGTGATGAGATAGTTTCACACTTCTCCTTTGGTGGTACATCCAGGAGTGGCGAAGATGTACCAGGATCTCAGACGACAGCACTGGTGGCCTGGCATGAAGAAGGTTGTGGAAGAGTTCGTTTCACGGTGCCTCACCTGCCAGCAGGTGAAGGTAGAGCATCAGGTACCAGCAGGCTTGGTATAGCACTTGGAGGTCCCGGAGTGGAAGTGGGATGGGATATCTATGGACTTCCTGACTGGAATTCCACGCACTTTCAGAGGACACGACTCCATTTGGGTGATTGTTTACCGACTCACCAAGTCGGCACACTTCTTCCCCACCAGAGAGCAGGGCTCAGTGGAGATCTTCGGGCATCTCTACGTTCAAGAGATTTTATGGCTTCACGGTGTGCCATCGACTATCGTCTCCGATCGGGACGCTCGCTTTACTTCCCGACATTGGAAGGGGTTGCAGGAGGCGTTCTGGACGCGGCTACATCTGAGCACCACCTTTCACCATCAGTCGGATGGTCAGACGGAGAGGACCATTCAGACTCTCGAGGACATGCTCCGTGCATGTGTCCTCGACTTTGGTCGCAGCTGGGAGGACCACCTACCCTTGGTGGAGTTCGCGTACAACAACAGCTACCACTCCACCATCGGGGTGGCACCATATGAGGCGTTGTACGACAGGCCTTGTAGATCTCCTTTGTCCTGGAAAGACCCTGGGGAGTCAGTACATGTGGGACTAGAGATGGTCTGGGCCATGACAGAGAAGGTCCAGGTCATCTAGGAGCGGATGAGGACAGCACAAAGCCGGCAGAATTCATATGCTGACAGGAGGCGAAGGCCACTAGAGTTCGAGGATGGCGACCACGTCTTCTTGTGGGTCTCACCTTAATGTGGGTTGCGGAGATTTGGCCAAGGTGGCAAGTTGTCCCCACGTTTCATCGGGCCTTTTCAGGTCCTCAGCAGGATTGGCGAGGTGGCTTATCGTCTGGCTCTACCACCTCAGTTGCACCGGGTGCACGAAGTCTTCCACGTATCTCAGCTGAGGAGATACGTGCACGACCCGACGAACATCATTGACCATGGGGAGCTAGACGTGGATGATGGGGCGACTTTTACAGAGGTCCCGATGGAGATAGATGATCGATAGGAGCATGTCCTACGTGGGCGATCAATTCCTCTTGTGCGCATCAGATGGCAGCACAGGAACCTCCAGGAGAGCACATGGGAGCGGGAGGCTCAGATGTGTGCTCAGTACCCACATTTTTTTCCCTAGTTTATGATGTATCTTTACGGGGAGGTAAAGCCCTGAGGTGGGAGTAATGTAAAGACCCATAAATTTCAAGGAAATGTTTTTCTTATTTTTTTTTGAAATTATACAAGAGCGCAGTTTCTGACGGCACCTGATTCCGAGGCCCGGTATGCCCGGAATCATTTTCCAAAGTTTGGCTCAGGTACGTTCAGTGAACGGGCGAGCGGGTTTTTCTAACTTTTGAACCGGTGCCCGGAATCGAATTCTGGGGGCACCGATGAAATCGCAGCACCGGTATTCTCTTAGAAATGCCTCTTCCGGAGTTGCGTTTGCTCGGGTTTGGTTTTTAATTTTCTGGCTTAAAGTTAAGAAATAAAATAATTTTGCGACAACTTTATTTTATTTCACTTCAGCCACTTGGGAGCCACTTGAAGTCTCTTCAAGACGGCTTAAACATAGTTGATCCTGATTGGATGCTATCCAGAAATATCCTACCCCCTTGGTAGGATATTTGTGAGGTGGGGCCTGCACGATCCCTGCCGTTTCTTTCTGCTAAGTAACACACTCGTGAAAACTCTTCATTATGAATGTCAACAGACGCATTTTCTTAAATTCTTAACAGACCATTTAATTGGGCGGTTTATTTCGTAAATTAAATGAGTTGTTTCTTTCGTTGAATTAATTCAACGAATTGATGGGTCATTACTTACCCCCCCTTTTCGTGTGTTTGCATAATAATAAAATAAGACCAACCTTTCTTTTGGAGGATTACTCGTTGAGAGAGGATCCTTGAACCTTCATCCTCCTTCGTGAAGAACGCGAAGAACATGAAGAACGCCGAACCTGGAAATCGACGACGTGACGCCGTGATCCGCGACGCTGATGTTTCCTTCATGCAACGTTCTTCTGCAACGACTCTTCCTCCGTGACGGATCTTCGATCGGCTGCTTGAGGTAAGAGTCTCGGACTTTCTTTTTTATCTCCATCGTAGTTCTTTACCAAAAAACAGATTTAATTAATTAAATTAAATCTGCAGATTCATGGTCCATTGAGTTCGCCGACTCAACGTCGTGTTCCACGACGACACGACGCCCTTCCGCGATGACGCGTCGATCTCCACCGTCCGGGACGAGCAATTCCACGAATAATGCTCACGCGCGACGACTACGAGGTAGGGATTTTATTTTTGGAATTACCCCTTTTTATCTTCCTGTTAATATTTCTTTAAAAAGTTAAAGAACTGGTTTTCTGAACAATTTTAAATTTATTAAAATTGTTGTTTCCGTTCAAATGAGGAAACCGTTTTATTAAACAATTTTATTGCATTAAAAAAATTATTTCGGATATGCGTTCATGTGTTGAACTTTAATTTCTCCCGTTTTTTATCTCTAACGTGGAGGGTGCGGGCCAAACGAACGCGGCCCGACGACCCTCCGCCATTCTTCATTTTTTGTGCGGATTTGACCAGCGACGACGGAACGTGCCGCAACGGATGTTTGAAGATCCCGCAGTGAAGAATGGAACTCGGGTGGAGTAACGGCGCAGACGAGAAGAAAATCGGCCACCGGAGCGAAAACCAATCGGGCCCTCGGAGCGGAAACGCTCATATCTTGAGCTACGGACGTTCGATTGATGTGCCGTCAGCTTTGTTGAATTCCTCTAAGTGATACAGATCTTTTGGAACAATCCTCCCATGGTTTGGACGCAGGTGGAGTACGGTCGGGTTGGTTTCGCCTTAAAAACCTACCGGGCCCCTGGGACGAAAAATCCAATAACTCTCAGACCGGGCATCCGATTGACGCGCCGTCTACGACGTTGAGTTCCTGTTGACGATACGGAACTTTTGGATACATAAACTTTGGGCTTTGTGTCAGTTGATGTATCGGCCTCTCGGCTCGTGGAGCAGACCCTCCCGAACGTGATTACTGTGTGCAGGAACCCTAGAGCTGGCTGCGACTGCTACTTCGACAGCGACGACCATGGAGAGATCCTCAGTGGACTGCGGTGACGACCGTGCAGAGATCCTCAGTGGACTGCGACGACGACTGTGCAGAGATCCTCAGTGGACTGTGATGACTACTGCACTCAGCAAACCTACGTGGATCAGTGCTACAGGTCCTGTGTGGGCCCGATCCTGTGTGGGTCTGATCCTGTGTGGGTCCGCACTCAGCGGTTCTGTGTGAGCCAGCGCCTACAGGTCCTGTGTGGGCCCGATCCTGTGTGGTTCATTGTGGGGGTTCGTTACCTATCGATCCTTTGTGGGTCCGACGACTTAGATAGATCAATTATCATCTTTATCATCATCCGAAGAAGTATACTTGTGTGAGCTGAATCTTGTGTTACTCTCCTTTGTGGATTGTGTTGATCTATCCTGTGTGGATTTACTGTTTACTCTCCTTTGTGGATTGTGTTGAGCTATCCTGTGTGGATTTACTGTTTACTCTCCTTTGTGGATTTTGTTGAGCTATCCTCTGTGGGTATACATTTTGCATTCCTGTGTGGACTGGGTTGTGCTTGGGCTCAGACGTTGGAGCTGAACGGGAATTGAGGACTTAGGTATATGTATGGGCATATACCTATGTCGTGTCAGATGTTGCTTCGTGATTGTATCTTTCCTTTGGGGATTATCCTTTTTGGATTTCGGGAGAACTTAGTGGGTCTCGAGGTCCCTACTGAGTAGCTTATACTCACCCCTGCATGGGATATGCCCGCACTTCGTGGTGTTGGTTGCAGACGACGGACAGTGCTGATCGTGGTGGAGGCGTGCGGAGCAGGATGGTACCTGGAGGTGGACCACTGGGCAGGACGTACTCGGAGCGGTCACGTGGACCCGAGGAGCAGTGGAGGCTATCTGTACCCACCCTTCAGGTGGGTCTTCAGAGGACGGCTCGACGCTGCTGCTTTTCCTTTCAGTTGTTGTTTTTCCTTTCAGTTGTACTTTACAGATGGGCTTGTATTTTCGGCCCCTTTTACTTTCAGCACAGCTTGTACCGTTTTTACTTAGTGTTTATTTTTCCGCTTGCTTACTCTGTGGTTCTTGTTTACTTTTCAAAGGCAATGCCTTCCCTTTTTTTTGGTATTTACGCCTTGGTGCTAGTCGCCAGCCCCTGGCCTATGGAAGGCGGGCTTGGGGTAGTCACGGCACGGGCCCCGAGGGCGGGTCGTGACAGAGGTGAAAGGTAACTCTATAAAAAAATAATAAAGGTAAACAAAACATTGTTAATGGATGAATCACTCTCTATCAAGGGATAAATCCCAAATATGATAATCTTAATACTAATTCGCTCCATGGGGAAGCATCAACTCGATGAAGTTCCGGTAATTTCACTATATTTGATTCAGTATTTAATGTGATTACAGGATAAATATTGAGGCTTCTGGTTCTAGAAAAAACACAATTGATAATCCTATAGGGATATTGGGAGGCCTAAGTAGGAATAATGAGAATTATCTTGTGGATATCAGGTACCCATATTCAATTATATAGGATGATGTGGTCACTAAGAATGTTATGTTCAATGAATAATAAGAGGAACACCAATCCTTGTGAATTAAGGGAGCTTCAACATAACCTGATAATGTGAAATGATTCTATTTGTTAAGTGACTTTAACACACCTTTTACCTGGTCTTGGTGTATCTAAACTTTTTGTGGGGTTTATTCATGAAAATTAGGACATTTGGGGAGGTATGGATGTGTAGGTTCACAATTTACAAGTAAAAGAGTTTTCTTGAAAATTACAAAAATTAATGTATTTGGAGGAAATCAATGTAATATATTTGTCTCATTTTTTCATCTAACATTTTTAACTAAATGTAAGGTTGGATACAAATGGAATGATATAAGATGAACATTGAGTGTTATTATGGGTATTTTATAAGTTAGTGTATAAATATTTCTTCATATTATATATATTGTGCTAACTAGTTCCATTTTGGAAAATATATTGAGTTATGAAGGAATAAGATGTAATTACTTTATGGAACTTATCACATGTTAAATGATACTTTTATTTCCAGTATCTTGAAATAAATTCAACATGGTTATATATCATATGAAATATTTTATTATACATAAATGAAAAACTAAATGATGTCGGGGAAAATTATGAAATAATTATAATGGTATTGAAAAAATCATGTATGTTTGACATCTCATATTATTAACCTTGATAGAAAATGAATTCCCATTCTCATACATGATGAATAAATTCTATAAAGTCGTAAGTTTAATGTATTACTAATATATCAAGGTATATTTCATATAATTACATGGGTCTTATAATTATAAACTCTTTTTGGGAATACTTAACTGGTAAATATTAAGAATAATTGTAGTTATATTGAAACTAGTTATCATGATAGAGTATTCAATAGATTTTATTAATATTTCATAAAACATTGATTATAGTTAGTGTAAATCAAAATCTAAAGGGAATATGTTTTTAATGGGGATAGAATTGGACACCCAGATATTATAGAATATGTTTCTCTTAAAATAAACTGTGTACATTTCATAGCATACATGGCATAGAACATTGGTCTTTAAACAAACGTAGATATAGTATAAGATAACCACTAAATTTATGGGTCTTAATAATAATAAAAATATTATGATATATATATATATATATCTATAAAATATAAATTAATTAATTATTTTATAATAAATATATACCAAATAATTAGTAAAATAATTTTATGTTTTAAAAAATATGTTCACATTAGAATTATTTAATTATTTTTATGGATATATATTGTAAATATTATATAAAATTATTAGAAATTTTATTTAAGGTAATGAATTTCATTTTTTAATTCATAAAATCCATATTATATTTGGGATATTTTTTTAATTTTTCGAAAGGTATTTATTTTTATTATTTTCACTAAATAAATAAATTTATATGTTAGGTTATATTGTGAATTTGAAATTGTTTTAACATATTTATCATTTAATGAAAAAAATGATAATTAATGGTATTTTAAACATCAGTTTATTCGAAATTGGTATAAGATTATTTTTGGATAAAAAGTTAATTAAAATTACCATTTTTCATTGCATTATACATATTAATACTAATATTGATTTCATTCACATCATCAAATTTAACAATTATATGTAAAATCCATATTTTGAATCAGGAGGTTAAAATTTGTTAAATTTATCACATATATTTTTTTTATCAGTATTAATATTGGCCATGGTATAGATTTTACAACTTGGTAATGTTAAAACATTTAGAAAAGGGTTAACAATACTAGATAAAAAACCAAATTATCCTAAATAGTTTCTATTAATATATTGGATTAGTGTTTATAATAGAAACTAATTCTATATATTAAATAAATGAAATTATGTTTCATATATCTTTGATTATAACATTTGTATTATTTTAAGTAAAATATAAATTCAAATTGTAACATTATTGATTTTAATTTCTATAATTAGTTGTATTTCTGATAAAGAGAAGTAATTGATGATCATCAAGGTTTAATTTGAAATTAAATAATTTATTTTTATTTTATTTATTTAAATTTAATTTTAACTCTTGATATAATAAAATTAAATAGTTACACGTCACTGCTAAAGTTCTTATCCATGTAGGAGAAAAACCCAGGTAAAATTTTTTAAATCATTACCATTTATATTTTTCGATTGTATTGTGGTATAAAATAAAATCAATAAGTATTTTTAAATTACTAATGATGTAAAATTTATTTAGAATATATTTCCATTATAACAAGATTTCGTTAAAAACAATATACATACTAAGGAAGGAATTTTTCTGTACATGTATCCTCTTCCTACGAAGCCATGTCACCCCATATTTCATATCCCTCCACCATACCCAAAAAACCCTCCTTCCCCCGATCGAGAATTATTGTCGCTTCTCCCACCACTCCCCAATTCTCCTCTACCCTTTCTAGGGTTCCCGCTCCCTCAAATCCCCCTCCCCAAATCCCCTCTCCTGCTCCCCTCTTCCAATCCCTACTGCAGCCACAACCCAGCCTCCACGACTCCGCCTCCACGGCACTGCCTCTGTGCCTCCACCTCCACGTGACACGCCTACAGCTCCTTCACCTTCACCTTCACCTCCTCCTCCTTCATCTCCTCCACCTTCACCTCCTCTGCCTTCGGCTCCTCCACCTTCAGCTCCTCCATCTCTGGCTCCTCTGATGCATTATTTCCATCAGGTCATGCTACGCTTCCAACTAAATCTTTACGGTTTTATCATCCTACCTTGAATTAATTTATATTTCATTATGGTTTCCCACATTGAATAATTGTTTTCCTTAATTTTGAATGTTGTTTGGGGAATTCAAGTGAATGTATGAATGTAACCATTAAAGTTGGGGGAATTTTAGAGTCCATGAATATCGGTAAAATGTACCACCATTCAAAGGTTTGTTCTGTTTTTTTTTCAGCTAAATGCTTACGCTCTTGCACACTAAGAATGACTGAGCTCAATGTTTCATTGTAATTATTGATGACATAAGTAACATCATATTCAGTTTTTGTGCATTAATTTCATAAAAATCTATATTTCTTTAATTATTTTTATGAATCATATGTCTATCTATTATGTAAGCTCACCCAACTCCTAACACCATCTTCTTTCCATCACCAATGTTGCAACATAGTACATGTATATTGTAAACTATAACTAACTAATCCAGTTTAATGTTTTATGTAGATTATCAATTTGTTCTGTATATTAATTTTTTAATTAATATAGTTTACTTTTTAAATTTCATGTTTTTTATTAGTTCCATTATTTTACCATTTTCATTTTATAACTTACTGTTTATTGTATTTTTAGGTATTTTTGGATCATTGGTGCACACCTCATAATCAGTTAGTTTGTTCATTGTTAATATTTTGTGTTTCTATTGCATAAGTGTTTCCAACTGTATATGAAATTAAACTGTATACATGTTTCCATTTAGTGTTGGTGATTTGCTTTCAATATTTAATCCACCATTTATTGATTTTATTCACTAAAGATATATGAATATGATTCATATGACATAATACAATGAAACCAATATTTTAAGGTAAGTACATTCATCTTCCAGTTGTGCATGCCTATAGGAAAATTCTAGATACCTTCATTCCTAAGGTGGTACTTATCATGCGTACATTGAAGAGTAACATATGGATCAAAAATCACTTTAGTTATCCAGTATTTATGTTCTTCATTCAAAAAATTTTTTATTCTTTAAATGATAGGCCAAGCATCTAAATTGGTTCGATTTCATTGCCTTACCGGAGATGTATTCATTGTCAAATCAATGTGTTTCGATCACTGTTAAATAGATAATTCATTTTTTGAATCCTAACATTCATTCCCACTCTTGTAAATATACTATACAATTTCGTAATCTAAAGATAACCACTTGATGTTATGTCAAGTAGTTTACATAATGTGGAGTGGAACTCGCGTCTTAGGTTAAGCAATTAATGTAATGTGCGTCAATTATATGGGAAAATAGATTAATGTTTTCATATAAATATTTATACAAATTTTTATAGATTTAATGTAATGTCACATTAATCTTCCCCTGCACCTTATGATTATGTGGTACAAAAATCCATAGGTATTGTGTAAAATTACACTTCTCTAAAGTTGACACATCATATAAACTTTTTTCATAGTTTTCTATTTCGACATGCTATATATAACTTGGGATATTAATGTATTGAATTCAAACAATATTACAATGCCATGTATATATAAAGAAGGTAAGGATCTGTTTCACAACACTTTCAAAAAAATTCATATAGAACTTATTCTTGTATGTATTTATAAAGTATGTTTCCTATCAAAAATATATATTATTAATGCTTCTAGTGTGCTCTCTTCAAATGAAGTGTGCTCTGTGGGTTTTTATGAAATAAAGTGGTCAAGATCTATCAAATATTTCCAACATGAAGATTTTATTATTTGATGTCACTTTATAAGAATTTTCATTTTTTATAAAGACAATGTTCAATGGAAGCATGTTTCATTGGAGCATGGAAGAAAGATCTAACTTATTATGTTTGAAGATGTTGACATTGACAAGGTTAAGTTCTTGTATTTCAAACTTTTCTATGATTAATAATGCTTATTCCATTAAAACAGTGGTTGAATGGGTTGTGTTCAGTTTTTTGTATAAAAATGGCCAAATATTCTCTACAACATCTTTTGTTATTATGGTTGTATGTTTTAAAACTTGATTACATGTGTGATCTTTCATTATATTAATTTCATCCAAGATGGATTACCTTCACAGGGATTATTCTGGCATTTTAAACGATGTATTCAGGCCTGTTTCACTGGAGCATGGAAGAATGAACCAACTTATTATGCTTGAAGATGATGACATTGGCGAGGGTATGTACATGTATTTCAATTATATTTATGATTTAGAATGATTATGCCATACAAAGAGTGGTTGAATGTGGTGTGTTCGTTTTTTCCTATAAAAATGCCCAAATTTTCCCTTCAAAATCTCATGTTCTTGTGTATGTTAGTTTCATAACTCAATTTCAGGTGTGTTTTGATTGTTCCTGATTGTTCGTGAACTATCCTTTAATGATTAATATGAGAATAATTCATCTTTCAATATTTCCATTTCATGGATACAAAGGAATTTTTCTCCATGATTATGATATCTAAAATAATTTTTTTCTTCTAAATATCAATCCAGGAGGATTTACATTATCTTCATTAAATAATTATTGTATCATTTATTTGCGATGTACAACACTCCTAAGGTGATTACATATTTATTATCGGTTGGGGTAACTTTTATTTCATTTCATCCATATCATTTGTTTTACTTGATGATATTTATGTACAATAGTCATCCATTAACTGTCATAGGATGATTGCATCCCCTCTGATATCACACATCATCATATAGAAACTATAATGACTTCCATATGTGTGTGATGTATATTATTTTCTTTTATAACATACAATCATATTAATTTTTTAAAATGTTATGTCTATATTTCCTAATCATTCAATGCAAACTACTTATTACATATAGCAATATTCGCATATGAGGTAATCTTGTTCAATGGTTGTATTTGTGAAACAAAATTCAGTACATTGTGTTTTTACAACATTTTTTACTATATACAGTGCATATATATCATGTTTTTTATAATATTTCATATAGGTACTAGAAACAAGTTCTCTAATATGTATGTTTCAAATTTTCTATTAGAAATTTTATAACCAATTTTATATCTAATCATATTATAGTTTACTAATACACTATAAAACATATTTCCCATTTTCTAATTTGTAATTTTTGTTTCCAATAAAACTAGGTTCCAATTTTTGGATTTTTAATTGTTTTTCTTACTACGGAGGTGGACTATAATGCAAAACCAATATTTTTTTGTGGGTCTCAACTTCAACAAAAAATCATAGATCAAATACACAATTATTAACATGAATTTCCAAACTTTTTTCTATTTTATCCACACACGAAAAACTTAAAAAATATTTTATGCAGTTATTTCATTTCTTTTCATTCCAAACAATTAAAGGTTACATTACATACAATCAGTTTCCATTCGATTATTTCATAATAATGCAATCACTTTACATGAAATGTGCCTAACAACCATTAAATTTTATGTAGGTTAAAAGAATTTGACTACTAGAAAAAGGGTAAAAATTTGTTTATTCATTTAACCTTTCAACCAAATGTTAGTTCTTGTATTTTTAATACGGTCAGGGTACTACTCGACACTACGTCTTTGGCTCCTCCACCTACGCCTTCTTAGCAACTGGCTACATCACCTTCGGATCATTGAAAACTGGGTCCTTCGCTCCACCTTGGGTTCCTACTCCCTCACGCACGCAGTGAGTATGGCTAGGTTTAAGAAAATTAAACATGTATAAATCTTGAATTTGTGAAAGATAATAAAGATAAAAAACATCTATTTATGTCACGATAGAGTTGAAATCTGCAATATAGATCTATCTCCACCAAATCAAGATTAAGGTTGATTCTTCATCCAGGTCTGTATACATGATATCCTATGCTTCTCTAGGAGATCCAATTTTATATAAAATCATTCCGCAATATCCCTTCCATTGTATTGAAACTGGTAACTCCTCCTACATTATTGTTTTCTACTTATAAATGTAAGATTCTTATATTATTAATAGCTTACTCTTTTTTTTCTAACCCACTATCTCTATTTACTGCCCATAAATCTGCTACTATATTTCAATTATAGATACACCACGAAAAATGGTGAACTAAGACATTTTATAAAACTTCTTTCAATACTAGATCTGACATCACTCTTTTACAGCACATTATATCCTCTAACACCGGTATACCTACCATATTTTATTCGAAACATGGCATTCTGTGTTTATATTTTCCATAATTAATTTCTCTATAATTTCTGATAGTGTTAAACTAATTAATTACATATTTTTTCAATTTGTTGTTTTCCTTTACAATGTATTTTACATTCACATTGTTGTTAGTTGTTAGTAAAATGGTTTCCCTGCACACCTTGACAATTCAATATAAATAAAAACAATACCACACTGTAAAAGGTAATAATACATGTATATTGTCAAAAAGTATAGAGGCCACAAGAATAACCAAAACCATGTTGTAAATGAAATATTCATGGAGGATGAAAGGGTTCATAATTGCATGATGTTTATATTGTTTTCATATAGGAAATTTTATGTTAGGTTAAAATTCCAAGTTCAATCATCCCTTACAAAGGAAAACCCTCCTAAAAGCCTCAATATTACTCCATATTTCTGGATTATAAAGAACAATTATATAAACAATTTAAGAGTAGCAGTTAGTTAAGTTATTAAGACCCTTGGGATATTAGGAGTTATAGGATTTTATAATGTATCATATTGGTGTCATGATTTATTTATTCATGTATTGTAATCTGTAAATATAGAGATTACATTTTTACATCTGTTTATGATACTATCCAACTTTTAATCCTTGGAAATATGGATTCGTCCTCTTCTTAGAGGACACGAAGTGAGTTGCACCAAGCTTAAGACCCATGCCACTGTCCACTTGATTCTCTTTTTGAACCTCTTTTTTCTACTAATGGTTTTTCAACATGAATTCTTCATTCATAGTACAAATTACCTTCTTTTAATAATAACATTATTCTTAATAATTATTATTACTTTAATGGCATCATTGTTTATGTTTTCTCTTTGACTTGTGTTATGATCATTGTTTTTTGATGTCAGTGGACAGTACCTTCCATGTTTCAAGTGGAGAGGCATTTGGTGACTACTAAGGATCATTAAATACAACCTCATGGCTGGAATTTCCCTATTCCCCTTATGATCATGTGGTACATAAATCCACAAGTATTTTGTAAAATTCCACTTCCCAAAAGATCACATTTCATAGAAACGTTTTTAAAATAATTCAGGATCTGTTTCAAGATGCTCTATAAACATTTGATATCAATGTATTGAATTTGAAAACTATTGAAATTACATGTATGGATGAACAAGGTAAGAGTATGTTAGATAAAACATTCTAAAAACTTTAAATAGCACATATTCCTATTTATATTTATAAGGTATTTTTTCTGTGCAAAATATTTTTTCTTACTGCTTCAGTTCCACAACTTGAAGGCAAGGAAGGTGGTCCTAAAAAAAATTTGTGGAATGATTATTCAAGCCCCCTTGAATTCTAAATGTTGGGTTGGATGTTGTAATACTTTATAAGATGGCTTTTGAATCAAACAAATTGTTGTTTGTAAATTCTTCCACATAAATATGTGAGGTACACTCTTGTATCTTTCTATAACTGAACTCTTTAACCTGGAATTTACTTATATTTTATTGAACCGCCATTAGTTACTATAATATTGAAGAGAAATAGTCCATTAAAACACTATTTATCATTGAAGATGATTTTGTGGAAATTTGTTCATGAATTCATGGAGGTAATTTAATTTTTTTACAATACCTTTGTCATAAAGTGCAGAAATTGTTGTCCAGAGAAATAATCGGTGGCATACTCATGGAGAGTCCATGGATTTGTACATCGAGCCAATGAAGTATCAACAGTGAGGTCTCAATTTAATTTATTTCTCCTATGAATATTTTCATTCTCTTCTTTTTTATGTAGTCTTTATGATTCTTGTTATATTTATCAATTATATACCTTCAATTTATTTTATGAGATAAACCCTAGAATTTTTTGTCTTAGAAAATTTTAATGCCGGACATTTGAACTCTTGCATGTGATCTTCTGTTTCACAGATGAAATTTAATACTATGGGAAACTCTAGATTTTTTCACAAAATAATTTTATTAAAACCAACAAACACCACACTCTGGACCTTGAATAAAGAAACACCAACATTCAATTTATCTTTATCTATTTATTTTATTCAATTTTACGATGTCAGATCTTATAAAGTGGTTGTTGAAGCTTCTTAACATAGGTGATTATCTCAATTCAGGGATCATTATATTTTTATGAGTATATAATTATTTATTAAACTTGTAAGTTACCTTTGTTTGATAGGTGGATGGTGTATGGAATTAATTAAAGAGATGATATACTAAAAGAGAGAACTAGAATTTACATTTATTATGTTCTTAATTAGAATTGTTACATAACTCTTTTGTCTAAACATAAATTTGTTTGGAATATTCTATTATAGATTAATTTATTTCCAACTATGGTTTCCAAATTAGAATAATTTATTTATTTATTTGTTTTTTGGATTTAGCATATTCGTGGGGGAATTCGAGCGGATGTTTGCAACCATGATAGCCATTGTGTGAGAGCTTTTCATAGGATAAATATTCCATATGTATGAAGCATTCAAAAATTTTATTTCATATAAAAAATATATTATAGATGATTCTAGGTTAAAAAGAATTCATCAACATAGTCTATTATTTCCACTATCATAGCTTCAATATACACCAAAGACTTATAAATATTCATGGAGAAGAACTCATGAGTTATTAATATTATATATTTATTTTACTATATAGATTTGTTTTCATGGATGATATACACCACATAATCCTATAATATGAATTAAAGAAACTAAAATTAATGCAACCATGTTTCCTACTAATCCTCACCCCATCATATTCACAATCCCATCCACCCACTCCAGTCAAAATCTAGAATCCTTGAAACTCCATATAGGTTTCCTTCCATCATTTATCATAATCTTTCCTCTCACCTCCACCTTTTCCTTCACCTCCACCATCAGTTTCATCTATCTTTATCTATAGCTCTTCCATTCCATCATATACTATCTCCATAACAGTTAGTATTTACTTCTGTTCCTTCAATTATGGGTATCCTACCAACTTTATTATCATTTTTTTATTTTAAACATTATATTAAGTATAGTGAAAATGCAATTTTTTTGAATGCCCCAAAACCAGATGATTTGAATGAAAATTGAATAGTCTCATGCATTTTCACAGGCGAAGTACTAGTTATATTAAATGAAGAGTTTTAAAAGGAAACTAATGATATTTTATGTTAAAAATTATTTTATTAAATTATTTAATAACCCAAAAAATCATTAAAGAGAACTAGTGGATGAAAAATAGTCGAATATTAAATCAATATACCATTTCTATCCAAATAAAAATATTTAATTAAATTTATGAATCTTAAATTCTAAAAATTATGTTTCCTAGAATAAGTTTAATAATAAGTAACAAAGCGATTAAACCAAATGATAATGCATAAAATGGGAAAAAACTTCTTAAATATTATTAGATAATGATATTTTGACCATATTATAATTTTCACAGAATAAATGTCTATTCTGAAGCATTATTTTTTAAAAATAATTTATTTATATTTAAATATATTAAGTAATTCTTAGAGTGTACTATCATCACATATAAAAGGGGACATCCTATCCCCACTTATTTATTTATTATGATGAGATGAGATTAAAAAATACCTCATATAATACCTTCTAAAATTCCATCCATTCATTTTTTGGCTTTAAGTCTTAATCGATGACAATCATTTGATGTCATAATATTTATTCGAAAGGATGTATCTTAATGAAGAGGTAATCCTGTTACCCGACTATTTAAAATATTATTTCTAATTATTCATGCTATAAAACAATTTCACACATCCAAAAATTATTTCTATAATATAAAAATATATTATTAGGATGTTATTATTAATTGAAAAAAAATTCAACCTCATTTCCATAAAATAGAAAATAAAAAAATCTACCATGCATGGTGTTAGGTCCACAAGGCTGAATACCATGGGAGGGGGGTTGAATCAGGGTATGAATAATTTTAAATTAATGCTCGTTCTGAGCTTGTTTCGTTGTTAATCAAAACACTCTTCTCTCTCTTTCCTGTTTCACAATATAAACATAAATTAAAGCAAGCACAGGACACATCAATTGTACTTGGTTCACCACTAAGGGCTACGTCAAAGGAGCATACGCCGACAGGTTGCTGGTCGTACCAAGTCCACTAAACTTCACTAGCTGTGGATTACAATGTTCGGGCACAGTCACTCTGTCCCAGGCTCACTGCCTTTGCAAGGTTTAGGTTCAGCTCACTGCTTTCCCCAGGGTCACTCCCTATTTCTCTCTCTCTGGATCACTGCTGGTGGAGAGGATCACCTTCTTTCTCTTCATAAGTTCATAGCTCTGGAAGGGAATCCAATCACAATTTATAGAACTGTAGGTCTCTTCATTTGCATAAATAAATGCAACCTCAACTGTTGATAGATGCTCTGTTATAGTCCAACTTTCATCCAATGATGAATACCACATTGCCTCTTAACCACTAGGCAATTCACTTTGGAAAAACCTTCCCAAAGCACCGTACTTCGCTAGGCTCCCAATTTCACGAAGCTCAAACAAGCCTTCACGAAGCTTCTGACTTTTCACAAATCACTCTCACGAAGTACTACCATGAAGCTTAAGTCGTTGCAGTGAAACTTCCCTCACGAAGCTCACTAAGCCAACGCGGAGCTCGCAACTTTCGCGAAGCTACAATAGATGCCGCGAAGCTCTTCTTTCGCGAAGCACACAGGCTACGCGAACTACCTTCGCGAACAGAGAGAAAATGATTTTCTCTGAAAATTCTCTATACTTATCTCGAGAGGGTCGCCCTCTATTTATAGGCGATTCCACCGACCCTCGACCCTTCCGCGCAAAGTCAATGCCACGTCATCGCCAATCGTAAAGCTCCGAAGTTTCCGCTGGAATTATGTCCAAATCGCGAAGCACCTCGGAAATTTTCAGATCGTGGAGCTCGTAGTAATCACGGAGCATCACAGTCAACATTATTTCGAACCTTCGCTGCGAAGCTCCCTCGCAAATCCCTTCACCGCCGCGATGCGCTTCAACTCTGCCGTTCGTGAAGCTTTTACGTAATCGCGAAGCATCACCACCTCCATTTTTTCGGCCTTCGCGAAATCCAATCCATGCATCTAATCTTCGCGAAGCATCACCGCCCCCATTGTGCTGCTCTTTTGTACCGCGTCCGGATCATCCATTACTTTGTCATCATTCTTTGTCAACATGGATTGTCAACAACTTCTCGGGAACCCAACAATTCTCCATGGAAACCTTATTTTTCAACAAACACAATCAACCCAAAAATATTGCAGTGTTTCCTTGAGGGATTTTTACCCAACTCATGGAGGTGGAATACCAACTCCACAAGTCGTTATGATTTATTTTACATCATAATATTTCATTGTGGGTTATTATTATATATTAAATGTATATATATAATATCTCTGAAATAATTATGATTCTATAATTATATGATCATATACACCTTTTTACCATCCCATCCATTGGAAAATGATCATATAACTTTCGTATATGTGTAGACTATGACCTCTATAAAGAAATGAGACTCGTTTTACCATTCCATATTACATTGATTGAACAAAAAGAACAATTAAATTAATGTTTTTTGTTATTTATTATATAATAATTATTCTTGAATGGTGAACAATAATCAACCATTATTTTTTGTATCTATTGAAAAGTGATAACATCACTTTTTTTTACGTATGGACTTCCATATCCATAAACAAATGTAATTAATTTAATATAACCTATTTATTCAAGGATATTATATTTTTTTCCTATAAAATTTGTCTCTATTTAAGTAATTACAGCCTTATAGAGGATTTGTAATCGAAATTGATTTTTCTTTTCACCATTTGATTATCGAAATTATTATTATATGTCTATATTCACATAAAAATGAAATAAATAAAATTTATAAAAATTTTCGATTTAATTATAAAAGTTATTGTATAAATATTTAGTTTTTAGTAAATGGTTTATATATAATTATTTATCTATTATTTTAATTGGGTACATTTTATAAAAAAATGTGGAAAAAGATTTTTTTCTAAAACATAATGTGTAAACATATTTTATCACCATTTGAAATACTATTTTATTTAGATATTGAGTCAAAATTATTGAATTTATATCAGATGAATTTTTTTCCAATTATTCTGTATATTTCTCTATTTGAAACATGTGATATCTATATATAAATGGTATTTTAATCATGAAAAAACTACTGAAATTTAATGTTATTTTTAACAATGAAAAAAATCCATTTTTGATATAAATTTTTCAAATGGGATGGGATATAATGAAAACACCATTATTATTTCTTGGGATAGTTTATGATTAAGATGATAAAATCATGATGAAACTCAAGTACTCTTCCATTATATTATCTATGAAGAACTAGTAAATATATTCATGATCTAATGAAATAAATATGAAAAAATTATTGTGATATGGTGGTTAGTTCCATCAAATATTGGTACCTGACATCCACTAGATAATTCATATGAATGCTCCTGATTACAAAAGTAAATATTTACATTTTAATTCTTTATTATTTTTTTATTTAGATATTCTTAAAATATAATGAAAATACATGATTTCAGATTGATATATTCACACAATTAGGATTTAATATTCTTATGATTATATATGGCTTTGTTTTGACTTTTGAATGGTGATTACTACTTCGACACCCTATAAAATAATTCTTTTAGTTATTAATTGGTTTTGGTGTTTATTATTTATGATTTTCAGTATTTTAATATTTTATGCTTATAAACTTAACTTGATTAATTTTTCATACCAATGTTATAATTTTATTCACTTTTTTATTTATATTTATCTTGTTTACCCTTTGTTAGCATTTTATCTCACACTTTCTTATGATTTTATTCTCAAGGTTGTAAAGAAATGGTTTTATGTGGGGTATATCCAAGAATCTTACTATTGGAAGATCACTTTAGGAAATATAAATTAACATCCATGAATTATATTTATTATGTATCTAGTCATCAATGAAAATATTCCTTCATTGTTTTAATGCTTCTGTTTTTATGATATGTATTAAACATATATCACCAATGATGTAATATTTACGTATGTTTTTCATGTTTCATCTCATCCATGATATGTATTAGTCACCAATACCAGGGAAGAGGGGTCCAGTAATGAAAAATAAGATTATTATATAATAATATATATATATATATATATAATAAAATCAAAATTTTAAAATAAGAAAATCATTATTGTCATCATTTAAGAAATGTAACACCCAGCTTAAACGGACCACAAAATATTAATATTTAAATATTTCATTTATATAAAAGTCTTTCTATGGATAGGTATTAATATAATTAACCCCATTATAAAATTTATAAAAATTTTATAATAGATAAAAAAATTATTAATACTTTGTAAATAAGAAATAAACTTTTAGTAAGGTCATTTTATTATTTAAAAAAATATTTTCAATACAAATTAATTTTATTAATTATTATGTGAAAATATCATAATTAATTTCAACAAATTTTATGAAATTTATAATATAAAATGATATAATTTTTTAAATAATCATATAAAATTTACATTAGAGATAATGTTTTGGATTTTATTAGAAAGCATTGATTTTATAGTGAATAGTGAATAACACAGATTTATGTTGAGTGATATATTTTTCTTTCAGGAAATTAAAATCTTAATCTACTATCTATACTGAAACAGGCTTCTTCTGGCTGATGTGTCACCTTATTATGTAGACACATCACTTAATAACCTATACTCCTCCATCCGTTATCGGGCGTCCATCATCTGCGTTTTAATTTCCCTCATGCATCGTTGCATCTTCCTCAGTTCACCTAGGGTTCCCGTTGCCATCTGATACCCCTCTCCCTTTCCCCTTCCGGGACCTCCTCTCCAACAGCACCTCCGCTGATGCATGCTCCACATTCGGCTCCTCCTCCAATGACTTCTCCGTAACCTGAAACTCTTCCATCATTTCCTCCACCTCTGAGTACTCCGAACTACCTAGGGTTCCTACATAAAACCATGTTGTCCACATCCTATTGCTTCGCCTCTGCCTCCAGAACCTATGCATCCTGAAGCTCTGCCTACGAATAGTTCGCCTCCATCTGGTCTGCCTCCGGGGAACCTCTGCATCCAGCTGCTTCATCTACAACTTTTCTACCTCTAGCAGGTCTGCCTCCTGATCCTTCGTATCCTCCACCTCATCAACCTACTCATGCTCCCTGTTCACATGCTCTTTCAGTAACCCTGCTTTTACAGTGTCGTAACCACTTCGGGCACGCAATTTCAGTTCACCCTTCAGTATATTTCCTTTAGCACACATTTGACTTTTCATTTTGTAATTTTTTCACGCGGTTTACATTTGTTTTAACTATTATTTTATGGTATTATTACTCTCTGAGGTGTTATTTTAAATCCATAATTCTATATGACTATTTATTTTGTGTTTTATTTATCTCAAATCCTCAATGTGGTTGTGGGAGATTGATGTAACTATTTAATGATTTCTATCAAACTGCACTGATTAGAGCCCTGATTAAGATTAATCTTGCACCGATTAGAGCTCTGAATGATAAGGTAATCCCTACATTGATCAGAGACTTGAATATTTATCCTTACTGTTATTATGGTGATTCGAAATTAAATTTCCCTATCCCTATTTCGATTAAAACAAGTCATTCGTGTCTATATCATAATAAGATACAACTCGTAGATCGAGTTAAATTTTATAACTAGACGAGAAATGGTACATTTCACTCCCATTATGTTGTTAAACATATATTTTATATGTTAAATTACAATTTTTCTCCTTTTATTATTTTTTTCATCAGTAGATGGGTTTTCATCAAAGAACATATGTTTCTATTTATAGATAGCAGTACATATGTTTCACACATTCAGTATGGTCTTCATTGAAATTGACAATGGGTTTTCACTTCTTTGAGTTTGCATTTAGACGGGTTTCTATCGGAGTTTCTAGAATAGACAAGGTTTGTTTAAGTTTTGATATCGACTCATAAATATCATTTGGTTTTTACTATGAGGCCTATTTATCGTAACATAGTTGATGTTATTATCTTTGCTAATATTAGTGGTGTATGTAACTGAATCAGGTCTGGAGATGGCCTCCACAATTAATGTCATATAGAAATGGTATTTGGACAAGATATCATACACCATCAGATGAGGTATGGGGGATCTTCTCATTGACTTACATGGATTTCATATCCCATAAAAAATGCGCAGATTTTAGGATCACTGAATCGTGATAAAGACATTAATTATTTTTATCATTTAAATTCACCTATGATGAAATACCAATAGCCACCTAAACTATAAAGATTTTAGGCTCAGTGTTGTTTCATTATTTAACTGTTCTACCAAATATTATGTTACTCATGATTTTTACATTGTTTGTAAATTTAATGTTCATTGTAATGTTGCATAATGATCTTACACGTCTTCTTTCATTCAGTTTTATTCATCATTGTTTGCAGTTTTTGAATGAAATTGTATCACATATTCAATGTAGTTCTCCTGATATATTTTTGTATTAATTAAAATTTAAAAAATTGACACTTATTCTACTTAGGAATGTGACATGAAATCATTTTGTTTTTAAAGAGGCACAACATCGACAATGAGAAAATATTGGCTAAAGGATGCAATGTCTTCTTGACAATATGGTTGAATCCTTCTAGAAGGTTTGATTGGAAAGCATTCATTATGTTTTTCATTTCGCTGATTGATTTATTTTAGAAGGATATGGATGCTCATGTTTTCAAACATTCTTTATATTTTTTAAACCTATTTAGATAGGGTTGTGAGCATGTTTTGAATCATTTTTTAAATGTACTGTAAACTTCATCTCTTTTCATCCTCTCATTTATGATGAAATGTATCCATATATAATGTAATAGTTTACATGATATTGTATATTATTGATGTTTTTGGAAGCACTTCAATAGTTTTATCTTTGTTTTCAAATAGGACAATTGATTGTGTTCATTGAGTTGTCAAATAACAAATGGTGATATGTTAATCTTAATATTTTGTCTCCTTGTCCTATTATTTATATTTTGGAATCCATGAAGTAAGAGATATATACTTGAAGGTAAAGATTTGTGATCAGGGAACCTGTAATAACTATAACAACCCACTCTTTAGTTTCATGTAAGTAGGTCAGTGTAATCATCCATTTCGTTTAGAGTCATATCACTCTATCATATTAAGTATTAATTCAATAGGTATAGTTTAAATAATATCTATCATCCATTATTATATCTCTAAATATTACTATGGTATGACTAGATGTTCCCATGCTGATTACCAGGAAGAAAATACACTAGAAAAATAATGGGGATGATCTTTTGGACTTGATCGATGCCATTTTAAGTAGCTAGAGAAGTGTCTCGATAGAAAACTGAGTGATGTGATTGAAAATAAGGTCGACAATTCAACTTATACCTATCCATTTCCATTTAAATTTCATTATTAATTTTATTTTTCAACTCCTACTATATTTTTTACCCCAGAAAATTCTATTTATAAAACTCTAATGTTGTTCAAATGGTAGGAAATGCTGGATACAATGGTCTGTTATATTTCTGAACACATACCGCGTCCAATATTCTTTTTACTATAGTATTTCTTAAAATTAGTTGTAACACTATGATTCCATTTTTTGTATATGTGTTGATAAAAATATCAACATGACATGGTATTTCTATTTTCAGTTTTCCAAACCATATGTTTCACACATCCAGTATACTCTTCATTGTTATTGACGAGGGGGGTTCACTTCTTTGAGAGGAGATTCAAATTGGTTATCTATCTGAGTTTCTAGAACACACGAGGATTGTTTAATTTATGAATGTATCATAAATATCATTTTTTTGACTTTGAGGGATAATTTCCCATAGAAGTTCATTTTATTTATTTTATGCATGATAAAAATTATGCCTCATAGTAACATGAAAGGAATAATCACATGAAACTAAATGAAATTCTGACGGTTGTAATTATACATTATTGTTTTGATCATACCAAGGTTGTGAATGCAGCTTTATTTTCTGTCCTTTGTTCAAGTCTAAAATGTTCTCCCAATGCAACTTGTCCTTAATGCCTTTTTTCTAAACTATTCCACGGAGCTGTGTTGGTATACAATTTTCCTGATAAGGATCCTTCTGCACTTGGTTTGGATACCTCATCACAAAGAATATTGCCTTTTCTTTTTTGTAGCTGCTACAACTATTTAATGGTACTCAATAATTTATTCCTTATAAAAATTATACTGGGGACCAACAATCATGATGGTATATATAATTTTTCAGGACATTACACTGTAAAAGAATCTCTGTATGATTTACTAATTTTTTCATGTAATAATCCAATGCAACTAAATGAGCTTTTGAAGGTTGTAATTATACATTATTGTTTTGATGATACTAAGGTTGTGAATGTAGATTTATTTTATGTCCTTTGTTCAAGTATCATATATTCCCCCAATGAACCTTTTCCTTAATACCTTTATTCTTAACTATTCCAGGGAGATGCGTTGGAAACAAATTTGCTGGTAAGGAGCCTTCTGCACATGGTTTGGATACTTCATCACAAGAAATATTGTCTTTTCTTGGTTTTAGCTGCAACAACCATTTAATGGTACTCAAGTATTAATTCTGTATAAAAACCACACCGGGACCAACAATCTTGATGGTATATATAATTTTGCAGCATTGTACACTGTAGAAGAATCTTTATATTAGTTACAACTTTGTTCAAGTTTCTTGAGTTTATCATATCACAATATTTTTTAATTTGGCCTTTGTTTAATTACATTTTTTTGAATCATAGAAGCATAGCTTGTTGTCATAATTACAAACCACTCATTAATGGTAAATACTTTGTTTAATAGGTTTTTCTTTGCAAAATCAATGAATTAGAGGAGTTCAACTCTCTGTATCCAAATGAATTTCCATACTTTAATCATCATAGTTGTTTAAAACTGTTGAGTTAATATGCATGTTTTTATTAGTGAATAATACATTTTCATTACAATTTAATCTTTATGATTTAATGTTTCACATCCACTCATCTTTTATTTAGTGTAGGTATATTAAAACCCTAGAATTGCAGGAATTCTAGTTCTATTTCAACCCTACCCAATTGTTCTATTTTAATCCTTACAACTATTAAACATCATATTTTTGCTTCAACGATTTCATCTGTCACTACTACTGTCACTTTCTACTTAATCAATAAAGTTAATTATTTTTCTAGAAAGAATCATGGAGTGGGTGGTACGTTCATAATATTTCATGTTCATGAACTGAGGATATTTTCATAAATTCGTTTCTTTTCAGTTCATTTAATTCTTATATCATCCCACTACCTCACCCCTTTAACATCTGTTGACAGTTACACTGAATTTGGAAAGGATATGCCTTTCCGGCCTACTGACAACTGTGATGCCCAGAATTGATCAAATAAACAGATTAGGAAGAGATAATTTGAAGATAACTGAAGCAGATACTCATGTTATGTATTGGAGAGCTTCTAAGGTGCGCCATTCATTGAATAGTTGAGGTTTTTTCATTCAGAATTTCGTTCCTAATTCATCTTAAATATTTTCATATCGATTCAAAAAAAATTATCTAATACATCTTTTGTGTATGTATAGCGAACAGTCAGTGTGGCTGATATTATAGGGTTCATTGGTATTGAAATGATATCTTCAAAACTAGACGGTAACAACACCACCAAATCATTCTTACATGACAAATGCATCCTTATTGCCTTAAAATATGATTCTTTTTTAGAGCACTACATCTTGTACTCGCTTCTTCATATATTTTCAGCTCCATTCATTTAAATATGATCCCATTAACATCATACGTCATAGTGATAGATATATCTATCATTGAGAATTTGATAGTTATATATGTACCAAGTATTCCATTAGCTGAAATACATTTTCAGTTTTGACCACATTCTTCCCAAAACAAGTTTCTCCATTTGCAACTTCTTAGAGCATCTGAACATTCTATGATATCCCACTTTAGCATGCAGAAGACATATGCCAGCGTATTGTCATATTCATCATTGATATTTTTTATTAATTATCCATAAATTCATACAGCTTCTTTTTTGAAAATAGTCTATTACATATTCATTAAAAAATGAATTTAAAACAAGAATATAGTTTCTATATATAGAAATTTTTTCTTTGATTGTATTATGCTGTTTCTTTTTATCTTGTGACATGTTTGGTTCATAAAACATGGTATAACTAATAGAATTAATGATGATGCTTAAATTTTCTTATTTAATTATTATAGCATGGTATATATTGATTATAATTAGTATTTTATGGCGTAAAAAACATGTATTGTCAAAGATATCTTAAACCATTCATGTAGATAAAATCACATCATCTATTTTAAAATATTACAACATGAAGTTTCCATAAAAATCATGGTTTTTGTGCAGTTGACATTATTTACATTTTGAACAGGTTAACATCTTGCATCATTTTATCAATGAAGAATGTTGTTGTTTTGGATTGTGGTGTCAAGAAAGAATAAACTTCATGAAGTAGAGAGAAATATTTTTGTCGTCAGTTTTTATTCCACTATACGATCCAATGTTTTTGTAAATGCTATTTGAAATGTACTTTCATTCATTTGTTTTCAATTCTTCTTTCTCAAAATAAATTCTTAATCCTTTAAAATTTTCCTTAATGCTTTCTAATATTTTCATGATGTCTCAATAGTTCCTCCACATGTGTATTCCAATATTGTGTACCATATTTTTGTGATTTAAATACATTCAATTTTACTGTTCATTATTAACATTTAGAACCAGTATTTTATTATTAAATATAAGAATTGATTGATAATTTCATGCATTCTCACGGGCGATTACTAGTTTTTTATAAACTTTTTCTATTTATCATTAAATCTATAGTATTTTTATTAATATAATTATGTTATTAAAATAATTTTGTATATTGAAGTAGGTATATAACAACTATTATACATAAAAATGGAATTTTTCAGATAAATGTATTTTTATGTATGCAATCTGTTTTTATATTATCAAATTAAATTGGTCAATGTTGGTGAATAATTTAAAGGATATTTATATTTAATCCATTTAATAATTTTTAAATATTATATAATATTTTTTAATCAAGGTATATGATTTAATGTAGTTTTAATATTAAAAATGTAATTTTCTAAAAATATTATTTAATCACATTTTTTACACTTATTTTAAAATTAATATTTTCGACATAACGAATTTACTATATAATATTTTCCTATATTTGGAATTTGTAGTATATTTTTTTAGACTTAAATTTTAATATTCGTAAATATCAATAGTAATCAATATAAATATTGTCACCTTCTTAAGGTTCAAACATGTAAAATATGGATAAAACATAGGTAAAACACTGAAAATATTCAGTAGCTCTTGAATTTATCATATTAGATGTATTTAGTCCATCTAATTGAATCCATCTGTAAAATATATGCCCCCTTGGTGCCATATTTCTTGATTATGACATTTATATTGATTTATGTAAAGTTATAGTAAAAAATATATCAATTTTAATTTAATATTATTAATATTAACTCTTAAAGATAAAAATAGATAGTTTTCAGTTTTAAATTTATGTTTAATGATAAAATAATGACTTTCTAAATGGATTTTTTAAAATTTTATGTGATATAATAATTTCCCTATATTTTTATGCATCACCTACATTGTATTTATTCAATTAATAAATAAATAATAAATTAATTCACAAATATTAAAAGTAATAATTTTTAATGATTTATTTTGATTCCTGAATTTTTTGGAAAATATAACATATTAAGGATTTTTTAATGGTTTATATTAATATATTATATTTTTCTTACTATTTTATAAGTCAAAATAATAATTTTGTTTCAAATATGACAATAATGATACTTTTGGAAACTAATATGTTATGAAAAAATAAAAATTCATAAATATCATGAAATTGGAATGATGCATAATATATGGATAGAACTGAAATTATTTTTCCATTTATTATCTAATTGTTACCTTATATGTAAAATATTATCCCTTTAAGAGTGAATGTGGTTAATGATTAAATTCTTCAACTAATGGTTTAAGACAGATGAAAAGGATTAAATGTAAATACCCATAAAATTCAAGGGAAGTTTTTTCTTAATTTTCTTTGGGATTTTACAAGAACGCGGTTTCTGACGGCACTTAATTCTGAGGCCCGGTGTGCTCGGAATTTCAATCTGAAGTTTACCTCGGGTACGTTCGGTGAATGAACGAGCAGGTTTTTCTAACATTTGAACCGGCGCTCAGAATCAAATTCTGAGGGCACCAATGAATTCGTAGCACCGGTAATTGCTTAGGAACACCTTTTCCAGAGTTGTGTTTATATGAGAGAAGTTGTTAAAATTTGTGGAAGTTAAAATAAAAATTGAGCTACAATTCTTATTTCTTTCTAAGTGGTTTAACCTTTGAGTGGAAGTTGGGGTAACCACCCAACTTCCCATGGGAGGTTATGAGAGTGGTGGGGCCCACACGAACCCCACCCCTTCATCTTCCCTAACCTTCCATAACCCTCCATTTATTAAGACAACTTGAGTTTATTAATTGAGTGGATTAATTCAATTTTTGAATTTCAAACTTTAGTCATGTTAATAAAATAAGTGAAGTACTTATTTTATTTTGGTTGGAAGTTCTTGCATTGGGAGGATTTGGAGAAAAGATAAGGGGCTTAAAGATCTTCTTCTTCTTTGACAAAGAACTCAATGAACGCGAAGAACACCGACCACCAACGAAGGTCGACAAGAACGCCGGATCCTCGGAGATTGACGACGAGACGCCTATGAATCTTTTCTCCGCGACGTGACGAATATCCTTCCGTGACGACTTCTTCCGTGATGGTTATTTCCGCGATGAACCCTCGCTCAAAAAATTCGATGAGGTAGGGGATTTATGTGTTTCTAATCGTGAATTCTTCCATCATCATTCCTCGTACAATTGGACCACTTGTTATCAGTTAACGGGAGGGGGCCAGACCGCACAAACACGGCCTACCCTCCTCCCCTTTTTCTCTTGTCTACCTTGTGGTGGAATGGAATGGGGATGGCGCGGTGCTGTCGCACCGTGCAGGTTCATCCGGCAAGGATTGTGCGGTGTCGTTGCGTCGCACCGTTTAATCGAACAAGATCGCGGCACCGTCGCGCTGCGCCGGAGAACCCCGAAGGAACCGCGGACGGAGCGGGGCCGTGGCGGAGCAGGGACCGGCGGCCGATTCCCGGCCGCCGGCATCGGAGCAGGGCGACATGCCAGCATCGGTCCCGTGTCGGTAGCAACCGGTCGGCCGGAGCGGGCTGGCCGGTCAGAGGAAGAGCCGGGGGTTACGACCCCCGACTGGCCAGATGTGAGCGGCCCCCTCATGGGGACGTGGTTACGAAATAGGGGGGAAGCCCCCCCCCCCCCCCATCCGCTCGGCCGAAACGACCTAGCCACCTGGCCACCGGGCCAGCGCCAGCGCGCCGGGCCACCAGGTCGGGCTACGCCGAGGCCGGACTGAGCCGCGCCCAGCGGGCCGGACCCGGACCCGGGTCGGGTCGCCCCGGTTTGGGCCGACCCAGGGGGTACTGGTCCGGGTCAGACCGGGCCCGAACCCCCCAATACCGGACCCCTCCCAGTCTATTACCCATAACATGGGTTGCAGACCTCCGATCGATGCACCATTAGCTGCAATGCGATCCTTGGATCGAGACGGTCATTTCGGTATATTACACTCAAGGTTTCATAGAACTTTGGGTTCGGCTGGGTTGGTTCGTACATGAAACCAATCGGGCCCTCAGAGCGGAAACGCTTATAACTTGAGCTACAGACGTCTGATTGACGTGCCGTCGACTTTGATGGATTCCTCTATGTGATACAGACCTTTTTCCTTACTCCGCTTGAGGTTTGGACGCAGTTGGAGTACGGATGGGTTGGTTTTGACTTAAAACTCAACCGGGGCACTAGGACAAAAAAGACAATAACTCTCAGACCAGGCGTTCGATTGACGCGTTGTCTATGACGTTGAGTTCCTATTGATGATACAGAACATTTGGATAAATTAACTCCAGACTATGTGTCAGTTGATGTATCAGCCGTTCGGATCGTGGAGCAGACCCTCCCGAACGAGCTTGTTGTGTGCGGGAACCCTAGTGCTGGCTGCGACTGCGACGACGATGATGACTGTGCAGAAATCCTGCATGGATTCGACGGTGATGACTACAGCACTCAGGGATCCTACGTGGATCAGTGCAATCGATCCTGTGTGGGTCAGATCATGTGTGTGTCAACGCTCAACGCTCCTGTGTGGGACAACGCCTACAGATCTTGTGTGAGTCCGATCGTATGTGGGTCATTGCGGGGGTTAGTTACCTATCGATCCTTTGAGGGTCATTGAGGGGGTTAGTACCTATCGATCCTGTGTGGGTCCGACAGCTTGGATGAATTAGTGGTTATATCTGATCATCTCTATCATCTTATGAAGAAGTATATGTGTGTGAGTTGAATCTTGACATTCAATCGTTATCTTCAATGAGATTGAATTGATTTCCTGTGTGGATTACGTTATGATTTCCTGTGTGGATCAGGTTATGATTTTTTGTGTGGACTAGGTTGTACTTGAGCTCGGATGTTGGAGCCGAACGAGAATTGATGACACAGGTATATGTATGGGCATATACATAAGTAGTGTCGGATGTTATTTCGTGATTGTATCTTTCCTTTTTGGATTATCCTTTGAGGATTCTGGGAGACCTTTGGGGGTCCCGGGGTCCCTAATGAGTAGCTTATACTCACCCCTGCATGAGATATGCCTACACTATGTTGTGTTGGATACAGACGACGAACATCGTTGATCGTGGTTGAGGCATGAGTAGCAGGTTGGTACCCGGAGGTGGACCACTGTGCGGGGCGTACTCGGAGCGGACGGCTAGACCCGAGGAGCTATGGAGGCTGTCTGTAGCCACCCTTCAGGTGGGACTTCTAGTGGACAGCTCGAGGCTGCAACTTTACTATTCAGTTGTTGTACTCCCATTTTCAATTGTACTTTACTTTCAGATTGGGTTTGTATTCTGGCCCACTTACATTTCCACACTTACTATTGTACCCAGTTTTTACTTAGTTTTTACTTCTACTTGCTTTCTTTGTGGTGTTTGTTTACTTTACAAAGGAAATTTATTCCCTTTTGATTGGAAATCATGCCTTGGTGCTAGTCCCCAGCAACTGGCCTATAGCTGGCGGGCTTGGGGTAGTCACGGCACGGGCCCCGAGGACGGGTTGTGACAAATTGGTATCAAAGGCATTCGGTTCTACCGTAGAAATTTGGACTCTGATCTTTATTCTATTTGAATCAATAGTGTTAAGGGTATTGATTTTGGTTATCAGTCTAGGGAGTCTAGTGTATGTGCGGTGGCCGACGTATCCGTACACCAGGACCATGAGTTCTGATTTTCTCACTTAATGCATGAAAACATTGATTGCATGTGTGTTTCAAGTTTTCTTTTTGATTACATTATGTCAGCTCACCAGGTATACTTTATGACCGTGGAGCACCTGTTTCTTTTCAGGATGGCCCCATGACGGCAGCCAGCTAGGGTTCTGAGTGTTGTGTGTGACGACAGTCCACCGAGCGACGAGGCCTCGGTCCAGGGACCTTTAACAGCAGAGGCACCGGCGGTACCTCTACCCGCCAAGCCACCAATGCTACCAGCCTCAGCCGCTGACGATGCACGTCGCCTTAGTGCACTACACGAGTTTCAACGTCAGCGACCGCCCATGTTCTGTAGGAGGACGGACCCTCAGGAAGAAGAGGATTGGATGCAGGCAGTTGTACGAGTTTTCTGGTTAGTGAGGACACCAGCAGACCTCATGGTGATCCTCGAAGCGAGCCTCCTGCACGCGGCAGTAGGAAGATGGTGGAGGTTGATGCTCCAGGTGCACGACGAGGCATCTCTCCTCTGGATGGACTATGAGAGCCTCTTCCGCTCGGAGTTCTTCCCAGCCACCCTCCGTGCGGTGCGCATCCAGGAGCTTCTACAGCTGCGGCAGGGAAACTTGACAGTAGCCCAGTACTCGGCGAGATTTACCGATCTCTCTCACTATTCGACGGACATGGTACGGGACCCATTCTTCCGGGCTCGGAACTTCGAGCAGGGATTGAGGCAGGAGGTCATGGCATCGTTGATCTCCCTCAGCATTCTGACACAGTCATGGGTACTGGAGCGAGCCCTTCTCATAGAGAGCTTCCTTTCTTAGCCTACATCAGTGGCGAGAGCTACCGTAGGGCAGCACGTAGCAGAGTCTTCTGCAGCGGGCATTCGATGGATGACTCATGGGTCTAGGTAGACCAGACCCTTAGGAAGACGACCTCAGGACACTGGCTCAGTGGTGTGGGACACACATCGCAGAGCCAGTCTTTCGAGAGGGAGACAGTGCTACGCATGTGGCAGTCAGGGCCACATGGCTCATGACTGCCCGAACCGCTGTGCAGAGGAGCAGCAGACGGTTAAGGGACCACCCAGGCAGAGGTAGAGGGTCGACCGTGGCGGTCCGCATGGAGCAGGCGGACGAGGCAGAGGAGTTGGATGAGCAGCAGGTGGTGGACGACGCTTTGAGGCTCTACCACCACCACTGCCAGAAGGTCCACCCCGACCACAGGGAGCTGGTGTGCAGAGACAGGTACAACTTCAGGTAGCGGAGGCCTACGACCACGGCGCGCCCGAGATGATTCGAGGTACTATCTATGTCTATTACACCCTTTCCAAAGTTCTTATAGACATAGGAGTGAGTCATTCATTCATAGTCACTTCCCTTGTTCGGATCTCGGAGATTCCGACAGAGCCATTGGCTCGATCCTTACGGCTAGAGACTCCTACGGAAGTAGACTCGACGATTACGCACTAGTGCTGGTAGTGTGAGATTACTCTATGAGGCAAGAGCTTTGGATGGGATCTTCTTGTAGTGGCGTTGAGGCTTTACGACGTTATCTTGGGCATGGATTGGTTATCTACAGTCCATGCTCAGATTGACTGTATTAGGCGCAAGGTGCGGTGTGTACGCACCGATGGGAGCAGGTTCACCTTCACCGGTGATATGGGAGCCTTCGTAGCACAGTATGGACTCTCGCAGAGGAGAGGGAAGCCCATTACTCATCTGTTGGCTATCCTCATTCTAGGAGCAGTTGACATGCGGAGTCCTGGATTTCATGCAGTGGTGGATCTGTATACGGAAGTTTTCCCTGACGACGTTCCAGGACTACCTCCTCGCATAGAGGTAGACTTTTATATTGATCTATACCCCAGGACAGCCCCGATATCCACTCCAGAATATCAGAGGCCCTCGCTGAGCTTCGAGATCTATGGGTACAGTTGGGGGACATGCAGGGCAAGGGATTCATCTGACCCAGTGTTTCACCCTGGGCGTCCCAGATTTTGATCGCCAAGAAGGTGGACGGGAGCATGTGACTTTGTGTCAACTATCATTGCCTGAACCAAGAGACCATGATGAACAAGTATCCACTACCGAGGATTGACGACCTCTTCGATCAGCTCAAGGGAGCACGATGGTTCTCGAAGATAGACCTCAGGTCAGGCTATCACCAGCTCAGAGTTCGGGATGAGGACGTGCAGAAGACGGCCTTCAGGTGTCAGTATGGCCACTATGAGTTCTTGGTTATGCCATTCGGCGTAACCAATGCTCTAGCAGTGTTCATGTCCCTCATGAACAGGATATTTCAGCCATACCTCAATCTATTTGTCGTGGTCTTCATCGACGACATTTTGATATACTCAACCACTGAGAAGGAGCACGCCTACCACTTGCAGGTTTCACTAGACACACTCCAAGAGCACCATATTTATGGAAAGAACTCGAAGTGTCAGTTCTGGATACGTGGGGTCCACTTCTTGGGAAACTTCATCTCTGAGGTGGGAGATGCGGTTGATCCTTTGAAGATCGAGGCAGTGCTAGCTTGGGAGCCACCTAGGAGCATGACAGAGGTGCAGAGTATCTTGGGACTAGCTGGATACTACCGTAGATTTGTGCCAGAATTCTCTAGAGTTGCGGCACCACTCTCAGCTTTGACGAAGAAGGGGAAACCCATTGTGTGGTCAGACAGATGTCAGAAGAGCTTCAAAGAGATGAGACAGAGATTTACTAGCACACCTATCTTAAGGCTACAGGAGAAGGGAGTTTATTACGTAGTTTACTGTGATATATCAGGGACCGGACTCAGATGTGTCCTGATGGAGGACCAGGCTGTGATCACCTATGGATCACGACAGTTGAGGCAGCATGAGCAGAACTACGCTACCCATGACATGGTTATAGAATTATTGGTCTTTGCTCTGATGATTTGGCGACACTATCTGATGGGTGAGCGCCTTACAGTTGATTCTGAACACCAGAGTCTCAGGTACATCTTCTCATAGAAGGAACTGAACCTGAGACAGTGGAGATGGATCGAGTTCCTCCAGGACTATGACTTTGAGATAGTCTATACTCCTGGAAACGGGAACGTGGTAGCCGATGTTCTCAGCTGGAGGACGGGCATTCAGCTACTTGGGGAGGCGACAGAGTAGCTTTCCTCTTTGCAGATATCCTTCGTGGATAGAGATGGAGCAGCTTTTCTTCAGTCACTCACACTCACACCTCCACTACTGTAGCGGGTTAGAGAGGCACAGTGTGGGGATGCTGACTGTGAGACGCCGCATGCACAGATATCCTCAGGACAGGCACCTGATGGTTTCTCTGTAGGAGGATATCACGACATCCTTTTCAGAGGACGTACCTTCGTACCAGTTTTTTTACGGGAGGAGGTGCTGAGAGAGTTTGACACTTCCCCGTTGGCATTACATCCTGGAGTGGCGAAGATGTACAAGGATCTCAGACGACAGCACTGGTGGCTGGGCATGAAGAATGTTGTGGCAGAGTTCATTTCTCGATGCCTCACCTGCCAGCAGGTGAAGGCAGAGCACCAGGTACCAGCAGGGTTGGTACATCCCTTGGAGGTCCCAGAGTAGAAGTGGGACGGCATATCTATGGACATCGTGACTGGAATTCCATGCACTTCCAGAGGTCACAACTCCATTTGGGTGACTATCGACCGACTCACCAAGTCAGCCCACTTCTTACCCATCAGAGAGCAGGGCTCAGTGGAGAGCTTGGGACGTCTCTACGTTCAAAAGATTGTACAGATTAATGGTGTGACATTGTCTATCATCTCTGATCGAGATGATCGCTTTACTTCCCGTCTTTGGAAAGGGTTTCAGAAGGCGTTCGGGATGTAGCTACGTCTGAGCACCGCCTTTCACCCCCAGACAGATGGTCAGATGGAGAGGACCATTCAGACTCTCGAGAACATGATCCGCGCATGTGTCCTCGACTTTGGTCGCAGTTGGGAGGACCACCTACCCAGGGTGGAGTTCGCGTACAATAACAGCTACCACTCGACCATCGGGATGGCACCATACGAGGCATTGTACGACCGACCATGCAGGTTACCTCTATGCTGGACAGACCCTGGGGAGTCAGCACTTGTGGGACCGGAGATGGTCCAGGCTATGATAGAGAAGGTCCAGGTCACCCAGTAGTGGATGAGGATAGCTTAGAGCCGGCAGAAGTCTTATGCTGATAAGAGGCGAAGGCCACTGGAGTTCGAGGATGGCGACCACATCTTCTTGCGGGTCTCACCTCGTCGTGGAATACTAAGATTTGGCCGAGGTGGAATGTTGTCTCCATGCTTCATCGGACCATTCCAGTTCCTCAGCGGGATTTGTGAGGTGTCTTATCACCTAGCTCTACCACCTCTGTTGCACTGGGTGCACGACATCTTCCACGTATCTTAGCTGAGGAGATACGTGCACGACATGGCGCATATCATTGACCATGGGGAGCTAGACATTGATGATGGGGAGACATTTGCAGAGGTTCCAGTGGAGATCGAGGATCGACAAGAGATGGTCCTACGTGGACGGTCGATTCCTATAGGGCGCATCAGATGGCAGCACGGGAACCTCCAGGAGAGCACTTGGGAGCGGGAGGCTCAGATGCATGCACAGTACCCACTTTTGTTTCCCTAGTTTATGATGTATCTTTATGAGGATGTAAATCCCTGAGATGGGAGTAATGTAAAGACCGTAAAATTCAAGGTAAATTTTTTCATAATTTTCTTTGGGATTTTACATGAACGCGGTTTCTGACGGCACTTGATTCCGAGGCCCGGTGTGCCCGAAATTTCAATATGAAGTATAGCTCAGGTACGTTCAGTGAACAAATGAGTTGGTTTTTCTAACTTTTGAACCGGTGCTCGGAATCGAATTTCTAGGGCACCGATGAATTCACAACACCGGTAATTTATTAGGAACACATTATATAGAGTTTCATTTACATGGGAGAAGTTGTTAAAATTTGTGGAAGTTAAAATAAAAATTGAGCTACAATTTTATTTCTTTCTAAGTGGTTTAACCTTTGAGTGGAAGTTGGGGTAACCACACAACTTCCCATGGGAGGTTATGAGAGTGGTGGGGCCCACACAAAACCCACCCCTTAATCTTCCCTATCCTTCCATAACCCTCCATTTATTAAGACAACATGAGTTAATAAATTGAGTGGATTAATTCTATTTTTGAATTTCAAACTTTAGTCATGTTAATAAAAGAAGTGATGTACTTATTTTATTTTGGTTGGAACTTGTTGCATTGGGAGGATTTGGAGAAAAGCTAAGGGGCTTGAAGAACTTCTTCTTCTTCGACGAAGAACGCGAAGAACGCGAAGAATGGAAAGAACGCCGACCTCCGTCGAAGGTCGACAAGAACGTCAGATCCACGAAGATTGACGATAGGACGTCGATGAATCTTTTCTCCCTGACGCGACGAATCTCCTTCCACGACGCCTTCTTCCGCGATGGTTATTTCCGCGATGAACCCTCGCTCAACGAATTCAATGGGGTAGGGGGTTTATGTGCTTCTAATCGTGAAATCTTCCGTTATCATTCCTCGAACAATTAGACCTCTTGTTATCAGTTAACGGGAGGGGGTCGGACCACACAAACACGGCTGACCCTACTCCATTTTTTCTCTTGTCTACCTTTTGGTGGAATGTAACGGGGATGGCGCGATGCCATCGCACCGCGTGGGGTCATGCAGTAAGGATTGCGCAGCGCCGTCGCGCTGCGCCGTTGAAACGAACAAGGCGTGGCGTCGTCGCACTGCGCCAGAGAACCCCGAAGGCACTGTGGTCGGAGCAGGGCCGCGGCGGAGGGGCACGGCGCCAACGCGCCAGCCCGGAGGACCAAGGTCGCGGCGGAGCAGGGCCCGGCGACCGGTTCCGGGCCGCCGACATCGGAGCAGGGGGACCGGCCAGCGCCGGTCCCGTGTCTGCAGCAACCAGTCGGCCGGTCAGAGGAACAACCGGAGGTTATGACACCCGGCTGGCCGGACATGAGTGGCCCCCTCATGGGGCTGCGGTTACGAAACAGGGGGGCAGCGCCCCCCCCCCCCCATCTGCTCGGCCGAAACGGTCGAGCCACCTGGCCGTCGTGCCAGCTCCAGCACGCCGGGCAGCCAGGCCTGTTCGGGCCGCGCCCAATCCGGGTCGGGCCTCCCCTAGGCCAGGCCGGGCTGCGCCCAGTGGCCCGGACCCAGAATCGGGTCTAGTCGACCCAGTTCGGGCCGACCCAAGGGGTACCGGGTCGGCTCGGACCGGGCCCGAACCCCCTAATATCGGACCCCTCTCGGTCTTTTGCCCATAACATGGGCTGTAGACCTCTGATCTCCACACCATCAGTTGTGATGCGATCCTAAGATCGAGATGGTCGTTTCGGTATATTACACTCAAGGTTTCGGAAAACTTTGGGTTCGGCCGGGTTGGTTCGTACACGAAACCAACCAGGCACTCGGAGCGGATATGCTTATAACTTGAGCTTCGGACGTCTGATTGACGTTCCGTAGACTTTGATGGATTCCTCTAAGTGAGATGGACCTTTTGGATTACTCCGCTCGAGGTTTGGATGCAGTTGGCATAAAGTCGGGTTGGTTTTGACATAAAACCCAACTGGGCCCCTGGGACGAAAAAGCCAATAACTCTCAGACCGGGTGTCCGATTGACGTGTCGTCTGTGACGTTGAGTTCCTGTTGACGATATGGAAATTCTGGATACATCAACTCCGTACTATTTGTCAGTTGATGTATCAGCCCTTCGGCTCATGGACCGGACCCTCCCGAATGAGCTTGTTGTGTGCGGGAACCCTAGAGTTGGCTGTGACTGCGACGATGATGACGATTGTGCAGAAAGCCTTCGTGGATTCGACGGCGACGACTATAACAGTCTGCAATCCTACGTGGATCAGTGCTACCGAGCCTGTGTGGGTCAGCGCTCAGTGGTCCTATGTGGGCCAGCGCCTACAGATCCAGTGTGGGTCCGATCCTGTGTGGGTCATTGCGGGGGTTAGTTACCTATTGATCATTTGTGGGTCATTGCGGGGGTTAGTATCTATCGATCCTATGTGGGTCCGACAACTAGGATGAATCAGTCGTTATATCTGATCATCTCTATCATCTTACTAAGAAGTATACATGTGTGAGCTAAATCTTGACTTTCAATCCTTATCATCGATGAGATTGACTTGATTTCCTGTGTGGATTACATTATGCTTTCTTGTGTGGATCGGGTTGTGATTTCCTGTGTGGACTGGGTTGTACTTGAGCTCGGATTTTGGAGTCGAACGAGAATTGATGACTTAGGTATATGTATGGCCATACACCTAAGTAGTGTCGGATGTTACTTCGTGATTGTATCTTTCCTTTGTGGATTATCCTTTGTGGATTCTGGGAGACCTTCGGGGGTCTCGGGGTCCCCACTGAGTGGATTATAGCCACCCCTACACGGGCTATGCCCGCACTACATTGTGTTGGATGTAGATGACAGAAAGCGTTGATCGTGGTTGAGGAATGAGGAGTAGGTCAGTACACGGAGGTGGACCACTAGGCGGGGCGTACTTGGAGCGGACGGTTGGACCCGAGGAGCTGTGGAGGCTATCTATACCCACCCTTCAGGTGGGACTTCCAGTGGACGGCTCGAGGTTGCGGCTTTACTTTTCAGTTGTTCTACTCCCATTTTCAGTTGTATTTTACTTTCAGTTTGGGTTTGTATTCTGGCACACTTACTTTTCTGCACTTACTATTGTACCCAATTTTTACTTAGTGTTCACTTATACTTTCTTGCTTTGTGGTGTTTGTTTACTTTACAAAGGAAATTTCTTCCCTTTTGACCGGTAATTACGCCTTAGTTCTTGTTGCCAGCCCCTGGCCTATGGAAGGCGGGCATGGGGTAGTCATGGCACAGGCCCCGAGGACGGGTCGTGACATTAAAACACTACATAAACTAATACAAAAATTTTATGATTGGTAGAATTTAATACACATACTAATTTATCATTGAATATATTTCCGCTCTAAATCACTTTAATATTGATGGTATATGTTATATTTTAATATTTTAATTAATTCCATGAGTCTGTCATCCCTCAATTATTAAATGGAACCCCTCTTTTCTATTCATTACACATCTTTGATCCACACATATCAATAAAATGATGATAAATTATATTATACAATTAAATATAGATTATTTAAAAGTGATTATTTTCGTGAACAACTTTCCCAATGTCCCTGAATATGGCATGTAATTAAGTCTTACCGAAGTTAAAGTAATCATTTTTTTCCCGAAAACATTAAATTTATTTCTTCTTAAAATCACTTAAATATATCATACTATTTAATTAATATATATATATATATGAAAATCTAATTAAATGTTGTTATGATTATGAAACATCTTATTCAATCTCTATTACAAATATTGGTAGTGAAAGTATCCCACATGCATATATATGACTTACCATCTCCATGTAGTGATATAACTAATTTTCAATCACAATGAGTCCAATTTTTTTAATGTGGATGGTTTAAATTTTTTATTAAAATATTATGATATAATAATTTTTCAATACACACTATATAATATCTACAATCATGCCGTCTAAAAGGTTATAAAATTATAACATTGCTTGTGAATACTTGTGGACTATAACCTCTATATACAAATGTAATTGGGTTTTCATTTCAGACAAGCATGAATGATAATAAAGATAGATTAAATGAATATATAAGATATATAATATATAAAATTTATTCTATAAATAATAATAATTATTTATATTTTCTTCTGTCCACCATATGAAAAGGGAATACAATATTTATCCATACATACGGCCCACACTCACCTAAAACAGTGTAATTCATTTTTATTCTCAATGTTATTTGAATAATGAAAAATATGTATATAATTAATTAATATGATAATAATTTAAATATTTTCATATTAGTGTTTATTTAATCATGATAAATATATAAGGACATAGTCTACTCAACCAAAAATTTCATAATTATATAAAGTATATATCAACAGTAAACGATAATTTTAAGAAGGGATTATTAGAAAATGAATGCTAAAATTTTATAAATATATTTTAAATGATATTTTATGTATTTATATGATTTTGACATATAGTTATAATAAAATTAGAATATTTATTCATGATCATAACGATCGTTGGAGGGAAGTTGAAATCGAGGTATCAGTTTCTGTTTTCAAATTGGTTTTTTTGAGAAGTATGTTATAATATGAACTTATTTTATTATAAGAGGTTTAAATAAATCCCATATTAAATAATATATAATTTATATAATTATTATATTTATATTTTGTGTCTCATTTTTAGTTATAACTTCATGGATATTATTGTTCAAAATTCTCCAATGTGGTATGGGTTTTATGATCCCATCTCATTGTATATGACATTCATTTAGGATTATGTATTTTATAACTAAATGTTATGATTTACCAATAAAGAAACCTATTAAATTTATTATAATATAATTATTTATGAAGAATACATATTTATCGTATATTTTCATCTCTTTATATAATCAGGGGGATTAAATAATATTTTTTCAATAAAACTGACTTTATTTCTCCCATCTACCTAAAATCTATTCTTATACATTCCCATATTTTCAAAAAAATTCAATAATTTTTTATCATTTATATAATTATTATTTAATTCCTTTTCCAATGTTTTAATTTTAAAAAAATTGTTAAATGGAACCCCCTTATCATTTTATGAATGTCATACCTTTTAATTTTTGTAAAACATGTGCTAGAAATGTTTGTTCTAATATGTACCATATCAATGAAATTTCCCACCATTAGTAACACTAAATGATTTGAAGATTTTATTAAATATTTTGAATCTTATTTTTAATGAAATTATTTCCCTGATAATCCGTATTTTTCTAAATAGTAAATTTTATATTTCAAAATTTAAAATGGTAATTTTTCATAAATTATTCTATGTGAACTTTTTGGATGCCTTATAAATTTATATTTTATTATTTTGATGTTTTATATATTTTCTCTAATGATATGATTAGTTTATAACATTAATAATATTTCTCTAGGTGTGTTAAGTATAAAATATAAGTATTTTTATGAATTCCATACCTTTTAAAAGGGTTATGCTATAACAAATTGATGAAATTATTATGATACTCATATCACTTACGTTTACATAAAAATGATTAATTGTTCATGATAAAAAATTCATTATGATTGGATATGATATGATTAGAATTTTATGATTTTTTATAAATAATATGTATGATTCTCATTATGTGAAAGGTGGGAATAGAATTATATATTCATCAAATGAAATGTGTAAATAAGGATATCTCATGAGATAAATAGAAAATGGATGGGGAGTTAACATAGTTTGTATGGTATAATATCCACTATGATAGTATTAGGAGTGATCGTTGATTATAATGATGTATTATGTAGTGAAAAAAATCAAAAATAACACTTTGGGAAATGATCATTGACTACAAAAGAAATTATTTTTGATTATTATTTATGTGCCACAAATATATGTCTTTTTCCAATGTTACTCTCTCAATGATCATATTCATTGTTTCTATTATGATTTATCTCTTATGAAAAACTAAAAATTATATGATGAATCAATATTATCATCTTCTATATGTATGGTATGTTTTTAAAATTATATTCTCAAGTTCTCATACACTTATGAGAATTTTTCTATTTTTTGACTGTTGATATCACCCTTGGTTATGCTTACTGATAGTCTAATATCAAAAATTATGATTTTTCTTTTCTCTAAGTATGAATAATTTTGTCAAGTAAGATATGTATTAGAAGGGTTCTAGAAATGGAAAACATAGTGGGAGAAGATATAGATTTCGTATGAATAAGAGTTATATATATATATATATGGTTTTACAAGGAAGTGAAATTATTCAATTTGGGAAAGAGGAATGATTTAAAATATTTAATATTCATATAATAAGATGTATTTATATATATATATATATATATATATATAATATGGTTCCCTAATTTAGTTATTAGATAATGGATTTGTATACTTTGGAATCAAGGATAATAAAACATTAGTAAGGACCCTTTGGATAATTATTTGTATTGGATAACATCCTAATTTTTTTAAGGGAATATATTTTTAGATATTACATATAATAAATTCTTATCAGGATACAATTAGTGGATATGGGTTTTAAATAGATATATCGTGGTGTAATATCCTGTAAAAGAGTTGGTGGAGCATATCTTGACCAAAACTATTGCCTGTGGTGAGTATGAAATTATTGTGCACCATATTTTACACTCATATGGAAAATATATGGGAGAATTGACATTTCCACTTTAAAACAATTATATTTTTTTTAATAGATTATGATCATGAACCCCCAAGGATACATGTATATTTTATTATATTTAAGATTAGGTGACATTATTTATAAAACATACGAAATATATTCCATGATTTATAACTATTATTTTTATTTCCCTCAATCTAAGTATTCGTTTTAGTCAACAAATAATAGTTGTAATAATTATTTTAACATTAAATTTGATGAAAAATGAAATGTTTGTCCTCAAGACAAATAATGTGATATTGGAGATAGAATGTGAATCATTGTGCTTATGACTAATAAAATATCACATTATAATATCATAAATATCAAGATGGGTGTGTTATTTAACACCCCTAATAAGATTAAAATATAGTATCATGAAGTCCTTGTAGGGAAGGAAACTTAGTTTCATCTATGTTAATTATGTGGGATGAAGCACCAAAATAAATATATAAATGGAAAGAAAAGATTTTTTTGTGGTGGAAAATAATCATATATATAAAGTAATTATTGAGGAAGCATGAAATTTTTCTTAATTTAATGGATTTGAATAATTATTTCACAAATTTATAATAAATTATTTTACATTTATTTTATATATAAAACACAAGAACTATGAAAATGAGGGTCCTAAATGGAAATATCATAATGTTGATATGAAAGGATATGAATGTAAATATATTAATTTTAATGATGATGTGTTTATGAATGAAATAAGAATGTAATAAGGAATTTAGGAATAATATTAAAAATCCTAGTCAATGGTTTAAGAAGAAATTAGAATCAATGATGTTTTTATTTTTTAAATTTGAGAATTATGTTATAAAAGTAGTTTAATCCATGGTATTTTAGTTATCTGTATAATAAAACATCTGCGGATTCTTATGTTGTTTTTATATATAATAATTTTCATGATTTGTTTTATTGAGAATGGTGACCGAGAAATTTGATTTAATGGTATAGTGATATTTTATTAATCAAGATTGAGGAAATGATAAAAACCTATTATTTTCTCAATGTTGAAATAAATACTTTAGATATGATAACAAGATTATTGATATGAATAATGTATATGGGATTATAATGATGAAATTGGAACATATTATTGATTTGATTACATTGTGTTTTATTCTATATTTATTGGGTTTTTTAGAATTATTTGATATATGGAATGTATTTTATAATATGTACATTTATTTTGAGGAGGGATGATATTATGGGAAGAAAGAATGTTTTCATTATGGTTTTATGGTAATCTGAGTTATTAGTATGATTCAATAAAATATTTAATCAAGGAATTGAAATATTTAGTATGTGATATTTACAGTCACTTTTAGTTGTTAGGGGGATTAATTTTCTGTTTATTATGAAAATTTTGTGGCCATCATTCTAAAATTTTTAATATAAAATTTTGTAAGAAATATTTTTTAAGGGTTTTAAGGTAAACTAATCTAATAATGGTTTAAGATTATTTTTCGGTATTATTATTTTCTTATAATGTATGATTAACATATTAGATAATCTGGGATAATAATTTTTATTTTGATAAATATCTACTCATATGTGGCATAAATTTTCATTATTTTTATGATTTTATGATAAATTAACATTTATTTTTAGTTGCGTTTGAAAAAAAAATCATCCTTTAAATAAATATTTAGAGTAATATATTCATCGTAAATTGAATATAACGCAAAAAGGATGAAATTATACTTATAGTAGAGAACAAAATTATGTAATTACATTGTATCTTTTTCTTGATCATGATAGTAATTTATTATATTAAAAACAAAAAAATATTCATGAAATAAAATGTAATGTATTTTTATTCATTTCAGATGAATTGATGGTATTTTCACCAATCAATAATTTAAGGTTATTATTTTGATTAAAATTCTAATGAACAGGATTTGTACCATACTCATTTAGTCTACGTGTGTATGTTTTGTCATCCATGTCTATATTTTAAAAACCCAATACTATTATCATAAATAAATATAAAATATAAACACATATATATAAACATAAATATATATTTATCATAAACATATATATGTATATATAATAGAAAACATAATCATATATATAATATAAAATTAAAGCATATATATATATATAATAAATCACAATCATATATATATATTTAATAAAACAGAATCTTATATATAATATAATATAAATATATACATATAAATAGAAATCCTAAAACATAAAACATAAAATGTAAACAAAAAAAATATTATTATATCCACATATATATATATATATTATTTTACATACTAAAATCTATTTATATATAAAAATATAACATAATAGAAATAAATATTTTAAATATCTTAACATTTCCAAGAAACAATTACTTTAGTGACACTTTTACTGTTGTTTAAAACAAGTATAATTATATATGTATATATATACATTTACAACTATAATTATATATGTGTACATACACATATATATTTACACACAAACAAACACAGGAACACACACACACATAGATTAACACACACATATATATATTTACAAATATATATATATATTATAAATAGACACATATTTTGTAATATCTCATAATTTCCATGTAATCTATTTTAAATTATATGGAATTTTTTTGAGACCACATGCTTTGAAGGCACGTGATTCTGGGGCCCGGTGGGCCTGGAATATAAATTTGAACATTTTGAATTTTCACTTAAAGAAATGTGTGAGTGGTTTTTTTAACATTTTAAATGGCACTCATATAAAAAATATGAGGGAAATGTTGAACTCAAAATGCTAGGATTTTCCTACAAGGGATTTTGAGTTCAATCGGCAAGGGTCATATGGAAATGTAATTTTATAGAATTTTCAGAAAATAATAAAAAAACATAAAAAAATATTTTATTTTATTTTCACACTATTTAATTGTGGACGATGATGCTAAAATGTGGCGATGAGGAAAATTAAATGGAGCTCTTTAATGATTCTGTAATTTGTAGTGTAAAGGCACATTAAATGAATCGAAAAATCTACGATGTTTCATAAACGAAACAGTGTAATGGCGCAACATCATAGTGTAACAGAAACGATGCGACATGTTTTCTATTTATTAAGCTAACACATAGGAGTTTTGGGAATTAAATCATGGGATTACTTCGGATGACCCTATAATGAAATTTTTCTCCAAAAACGAATTAAAAACACTTACAAGATTGCTAGTGACGTCGATGCCTTATGAAGAATGGAAATGGGAATCAAAGAATTCCTTAAACTTCTTGAACCATTGTTGGAGGACCAATTCAATGATGAACATCAACTGATGTATGGGTATTTTTGGTTTATGTTTTCCCTATTCTACATTCAAAACAGAAAATGGGGACCATCCCAAAAATAGGTTGATCCGTGGATCGTCCGTTATTGTAGTAGGGTGATGTTTCTTGGGATTTCTATTTAGGATTGAATTGTTGTTTATGGAACCCCATTCCCAAACCTTCTCTATTTTATACTTATATCGCGGAGGGTGAGATCTGACATAAAAAAGTCCCGACCACTCTCCTCCTTGCGTGTTCTTGGTGTACTATTTTTAGAAATGACGACATGGAATGTTTGGGACCATGAAAGGGAGGTAGATGCCCCACAGAATATATAAGCACAACTAGAGAATAGAAAGGACCACCTAAGTGGACCCAGTGGTCGGCTAACTACCCTACTGATGAACTAGTTCTTAAAATCATTAGTGGCAGCTATAGGGGGATGGTGGCTCACCATAAAGGCGTGTTGATAAGAGTATTTCAGTTGGACAGGGCTGTGATAGAGCAAGAGGACTGCTGACTATGCCAGCAGTTGGTGGAGGCATACACGACCTGCCACCACAGGCTTAATTCATCCGAGGCACGTGGTCTTCAACTACATGTAGGAGTTCGTACGGCCATGTAGCAGCAACTATGGACACTCCATGCATCCAAAATGGAGTTAACGAGCCTACAATGATCGTTGGGTGATTATGAACCTGGAAGCAGCTTCCATCCATGTCTCGACCTGACCAACTGGCCAGACATGTGACCCAACAATCAGGACCCTAGCCGGGTAGGGTTTGTGTCATGTTGCTGGACCCGGGTCGGGTCGGTCCAACTAGGTTAGACCATACCAGGGCCAAACCATCCCTGTTTTTGAAAAAAAGTCATTATCATGTAAACCATGCTTCAAATTTACCATTTATTGGTAGAGTTCAAACCCTCTATATGAGGAATATCATTTTTCATAACAGATGTTGGATTTCATGGAATATTAAATTCGAATAATGAATTGGGGAGCGGTTGTCCTAGGATCATGCATGCTACATCCAGAAACCCTACAATTGGATAAGACCAACATACTTCTAATGATCTCCCTAATGTGCATCAGATATTATGGCTCAGTGTGAAGTAACTTTTTTGTGTCCTGGTAGGACAATGGTGGGGAGCGGCTTCTATGTGACCTGGCAGACCCACCGTACTGGACAAGAGAAGTACCATAGCTTGGCCATAAACTAGTGGGAAGTGGCATCTGTGTGACCCAAAATGCCCACAATTGGGAGGGAATTATACGTAACCCAGCATACCCATGTTACTCATCAAGGACAAGTTCCGCGACCGTTATAAGGTTAGTGGTAAGAGACTTCTATGTTACCCACCAAGCCCATTGTACTAATTTTTGAGTATTTTTCAATAGCCGAGGTGTTAGAAGATTTGAATAATGGTTCTACTATTCTACTCGATAATATACCTAGTGTGATCTTTCATGCTTCATGGTTATGCATGGTGATCATGTATTGTGGTTTTTTCACAGATTTCCTTATGGTATTTCATTGTTATGTGGGTGTCCCTACTGAGTATTTTGTTACTCACCCCTACACAAGCTTCACCCTGAACATGTTGTGTCTGGTGCAGATGACTACAACCATGACATAGGACATAATTTCCAAGGTCTGGGTAGTTCCTAGTGAGACTAGGCAGACGAGATATAATTATACAGCTTCTAGTTGCAACTCTATACATACCCATCCGCTGGGGTTTCCAAAAGATGACTTCTAGAGTTTCGTTTGGTATTTCATGTTTTGCTATTAGACTTTTTATTGGGTTTGTATTATGGCCCATTTTACTTTCATTTTTACTTCTACTTAGTGGTTATTTATAGTGGCATGATTGGTTAATTTTCTTTATTTGGGTTGTTGTTGGGTGTGTGTTTGTATTGGTACATAGGAAGATGCCTCCTAGTTGCAAGTTTATGCCTTCAGCACTAGTTTCCAATCCTGTAGCCATCGAGAGGATTTATTGTGGTACATCATGACATTGGCCCCAGGGGATGGGTCATGAGAAAGTGGTATTAGTGGATTTCAGTTCTAGTTTGTATACCGAGAGTCTATTTTTTATGAAACAGTGTTAAATCAATCATGTTTAACTTCCTGATTTGGGGAGTCTATTGCTGGTTCAAAGAATTCCATATCAATACACCAGGACCCTAAATTCTTCATCTCATCTCTATAAATGAAAACAATGGTTGAATAAGTGTATCCTTAGAATTTTCTTGAATAAGGGTCATCTCGCCATGTATAAAGTTCTTTACTATGGTATATCTTGATAAATTTTAGGATACCTCCACACAAACATCAAACTAATATTATAATACGTGATCGTGTGGGCATCCCTCCTAGAAATGAGGCATCAGTTCAAGGTCCAGTCATAAAGATGGATCCACTGGGTGGTGTGCTAGTGTTTCCACCACCTGTTGATCAGAAGTTATTAACGACATTATAGTTAGAGGAACCATACAAACTCAGTTCCTTATAAGCATTTCAGAGATAGATACCTCCCCAGTTCATGGGATATTCATATCCTCAGGCCTTTGAGGATTACGTGGAGGCAATGATGTGGGTCTTCTTCCTAGTGATGAAACCACTTCACCATATAGTGATCTTGGCTATAATCCTTCTATAGATTATGGCATGGATATGATGGAGCCTGGCCATCCAGACACATGATTAGAATAATCTCATCTTGACAGACCATGATCAGCTTTTCTAGGTGGACATTCCCTTACAACCATGTTCTATATGCACATACAGGAGTTGCATCATCTTTAGTAGGACAACATGTAAGTGGCTGAGTACTCTTTATTGTTTACAGAACTCCCTTTCTACTCCACAATCATGGTTTAAGATCCTTTCATTAGAGCCCTGAACATTTAACTGGGAATCAGATGGCAGATCCGGTATTCCATGGTGTCACATTGGATCCCCACTCAAGATGGACATCTAGAGAGAGCCCTTCTTGTGGAGATATTTCTAGCGAAGAAGGCACTGATAGCTGGAGCTAATAGTAGAACTCATGTGGGAGTGTCATTAATTTTGAGGAGGAGGCGACATAAGAGGGGACCCAAGTGGGCCATTTCATTCAAGGGATGACCCCTGGACTCGAGGTTTGAATTACGTTGATCCCAGAGAGGAGGGAGATAGCAGGGAATTGGGTTATGCTTCAAGTGCTGCAGGCGGGGACACATGGCTCGTTAATGCCTTACCTGCCACATAGATCATTAGTATATGATAGAGGGACCACCAAGGCAGAGGCTGAGGTTCGAGCGAGGAGGTCCATATGATGGCATGCATGGAAAGGGAGCATGCTAAATGGTAGGTACGAGTTGAAAGTTCTTGGAGTTACCACCACCGCCCCATGTGGTCCACCACATGCTGAGGGAGCTGATAGACATGGGTATGTCCAACTTCGGGCAATGTAGACCTATGAACATGGTTCTTTAGAGATTATTATAGGTATAATATGCGTCTTATTCACCATAGTTTTAGTTCAAATACTCACTTATGTGAGTCACAATTTCCTTTCCACAGACCTTGTTCGAGGCATAGAGATTATGGTGGAGCTGTTGGGTTGATCTTTACGATTATAGACTCTTATGGGAGGGGATTCGATGATTATGCACTTGTCCTAGCAGTATGTGCTTACTCTAGGAGGTGAAATCTTTATCTAGGATCTCCTACTAGATATTTTGAGGCCTTATGACTTCATCTTAGGGAAGGGATAGATATCTATAATCTATGCTCAGATCAACTTTTTAGGCACATTGTGTAGTGTGTCCACCAGTATGGGACCTAGTTTTCCTTCTCCGGTCAGAAGGGAACCCTTCCAGCATAGGATGGACTTTCTCGGAGGAGGGTGCATCTGATCCCTCAACTGTTGGCTAGGCACACACTCGGTGTGGTGGACGAGATGAGTCAAAGTGTTCTTGGAGTGGCAGATGATTATAAGTATGTCCTTCCTATGGATGTTCAAAGACTTCCTCCTCATATGGATGTATACATCAAAATTAACCTGTACCATTGGAAAACATTGATAGCCTCACCAGTATTTAATATGGATTTCTTGGGGAAATAAGAGTTGAGGGTATATCATGAGGTCTTGCTGGAGAAGGGGTTCACAAGGCCCATCATTTCACCATGGGCAGCCCCATTGTTGTTTTACAAGATGGTAGGCGGGAGGTTGTGGCTATGAAAAGACCTCTGGTGCTTAAACTAGGTGAGCATGAAGAACAATTATCCACTACCAAGGATTGATGACGTCTTCGATTAGTTGACGGGGGAATGGTGGTTCTTAAAGATCGACCACAGATGAGGCTATCATCATCCTCGGTTTTAAGATGAGGATGTACCAAATATAACCTTTCGATGCTGGTATGCCTATTATATGTTCTTGGTGATTCCCTTCAGCATGACCAATTTCCCATAACAGTACATGGTACTCATAAATAGGATCCTCCAAACATACATCGATCACTTCATGGTGGGCTTAATTGATGTCATCTTGGTGTATTTTGAATTGGAGTAGGAGCACACCATACACCTACGGATAGTCCTAGAAAAAATTAAGTGAACTATCTTTATGGTAAGCTCATGAGGTTCCAGTTCGAGATCCAAGATATCCACCTGCTAGGATGTGTCATCTTCGAGGCTGGAGTTACAATGGATCTCGTGAAGATATAGGTAATGATTTCTTGGGAGCCACCCAGAAGAATTACTGAGTTGATGAGTTTATTGTGGTTGGCCAGATACAACCTGAGTTCTTGCATGACTTTTCCCGAGTAGCAGTACATTTATCTGCCTGGAAATAGATGGTAAAACCCTTCGTGTAGACAGAGAATTTCTTGCATTATTTACAGGAGTTGGGGAAGAGACTGAAAAATGCCCCCATCTTGAGACTAATAAAATAGGGCGTTGGGTATACAATTTTATGTGACACCTCAGGGATCATATTGGGTTTGTTTACTGAAGCATGAGTGAGTGGTGATCGCATATGGCTCATTAATGTTGATTTAACATGAACAGAACTATGAGACCCATGATATGGAGTTAGCAGTTGTGTTTTTTCCTTGAAGATGTGGGGACACTACTTGATGTGTGAGTGGTTTACCATCTAATCTAACCATAAGATTCATAGGTATATCTTCTCATACAAGGACAAGATCTTGAGAAAGTGGATATGGATGTATTTCTTCCAGGAATATGAATTTGGGATTGTCTATAATTATGGGAAGGGGAAGGTGGTGGAAGAGGCAATCAGTTGGAGGTCTAGTTTGCAGCAGCTGCGTGAAGCGACGGAGCAGCAAGACGTGATTTAGATATCCATCTTGGACAAAAATTGAACAGCTTAACTTTGGTCAATGACTATCACTCCCCCACTCATAAAACAAGTTAGCGAGACACGTTATGTGAATGTTGACTGTGAGGCCTGACTTTCTCTAATATCCTCAGGAATGGATACAGTTGGATTTCCGATATATGGGGAGCACATAATCCTTTTTTGAGGATACACTGTAGTACTTGTGATGATACGGGAGGATTTTTTGATGGAGTTCTGAATATTCCCTTTAGGGGTACATCCTGGTTTAATAAAGATTAACCATGACCTCTAACGTCAGTATTGGTGTTTAGGATGTATAAAGATATGGTAAAGATCATTTCACGACGCCTAACTTTTCAGCAAGTGAAGGTCGAGCATCCAGTACATACAAGCTTGGAACAACCACTTGATGTACTGAAATTGATATGGGATGATATATCCAAGGACATCCTTATGGGGTTACTAAGAAACATCCATGGGCCATGATTCTATCTAGGTGATTGTTGACTAACTAACCTAGTCGGGTCACTTCCTATACATCCAGGAGTCGAGATTCATAAAGAGCCTGGGATGCCTCTACATCCATGAGATAGTTTGGCCTTACACGGATCCTTTGATGATCATCTCATACTGTGATGAACACATTATTCCCTATTATACAAGGGGTTGTAGGAGGCGTTCGAGACTCAGTTGCGCTTGAGAAAATCTTTTCACCCCAAATAAATGGTCAGAAATAGTGGACTATACAGACTTTGGAGGACATGTTTTTTTCTTATGTACTTGATTTGGGTCATAGTTTGGAGGGCCACCTACCCCTATTATAGTTTTCATACAAAACTAGTTATCCCTCCACCATTGGAATGGCACCATTTTAGGCCTTGTACGGGCGGCCATGAAGATCACCTATATACATGACAAACCTAGGGGTGTCAGCACTCATGGATCCAGAGTGGTAAAGGATACCACTGAGGAGGTGAAGATCACCTAGGTGTATATAGGACTACATAGAGTAGGAATAAATCATATGATGATAGGAGACAGAGACCCATAGAGATATAGGGGAGACCATGTTTTCTATTGAGTACCACCCTAACAATGATTGAAGAGACATGGATGGGGCGACATGCTATCATAGAGGTTCATTGAGCATTCTCATTTTTTCACCTGGTGCATGATGTTTTTCATGTGTCGTAGTTGAAGAGATACGTGCATGATCCATCACATATCATTGACTAGGGAGAGTTTGACATTGATGATGGAGCGACATTTAGAGAGTTCTCTGTGGAGATGGAGGAACAATAGGAGTGAATCATTCATGGATAGTCGATCCCTCTGTTCCTCGTTCTGTTGCAGTACAAGAATATTTATGAGATAAATATGGAGAGGAAGGCCCAAATTCATACTCAGTACCCCTATTTGTTTGTTTAGACATTGTCATGGATTTACGGGACATAAATATCAAAGGTGAGGAGAATTTGACATCCTAAAAATGCAATTTAATTTGCTTTAAATTATATGGAATTATTTCGAGACCACATGCTTTAACAACATTTGATTCTGATGCCCGGTGAGTATGGAACAAAATTTTGAACTTTTTTTCAGTTCAACTATTCAAAAGTGTGAGTGGGTTTTTCAATATTTTGAACTGGTGCTTGGATCGAAAATATAGGGGTACCATTGAACATGAAATTCTTTGATTCACTGTGAAAGGACATAACAATGACTGTAAAGGTCGGATGGAAAATTTCTTTAGAAGACTCTTAAGAAAGTAATAAAATAACAAAAAATGATATTTTATTTTATTTTATCGTTGTTGAGTAGAGAACGACAACACTACTGTGTGATGATGAGGTTGGTTAAAGGATCATTATTAATGAATTCTTAATGTGATGAGTAACAACACTTTAAATGAAGAAAAACAGCTATGATGTTTGATAAATAAAATAGCGTAATGACACAACATCGCAACATAACAAAAACACTATGATTTTTTATCCTTTTATTAAGCTACTGCATTAGAGAATGAATAATTGAACCATTTAATTTCGTCTGATGAACCTACAGTGAAATTACTCTCCAACGAAGAATTAATAATAATGAAAATACTGCAAATGACGTCGATGTTGTAAGAAGAACATGACATGGAATCGACCAGCGCCATCGACTTCTTGATCATTCGTGGGCGGACTGATTCAACATCAAATGTAGATCGATATAGGTGTATGGTTTGGTTAATAGTTTCCCCATTTTACATTCTATATAGTTAACATGGACCAACCCACGGACATGTTGATCTATATATCATCCTTTCTTGAGGGAGGGGGATATTTCGTGGGATTTATATACAGGATTGAATTATTGGTAATGAATCATCTTTCTTGAGCCACCTCTATTATAAAATTCAAACTTATAGGGAAAGGACCGACACAAACGATTCCTAATCCCCCTAAACCTTGTGCATCATTTGTGGATGAATTTTCAAGATGGTGGAATGGGAAATTCTAGACCATCGCAGGGAGGGTGACGCCGCACGGAGACTATAGACGTAGTTAGCATGAAGAACAGACCACCTGAGAGGGCCATGTGGTCCACGAACTACCCTATCGGCACTCCATGATGGTGAACTAAAAGGAGAACCATGAACTAACTAGGCTTCAGTGGATCAAAAAAATCTCCAGATGTACCGGCATTTGGTGGAGGCAGAAGTGTCTGGGCGGCCATGTCAGTGGAGCGGCTTGTATCTGCAGGCTGTGTTCTTCGGTGGCCTGCTGTCTTCAAAGGTGTGTTGAGGTTTGGAAGACCATATAGGAACAACCCTAGATGTGACATGTGTTATATATTGAGGGAATGACCCTACGACGACCACAAGGTGAGTAGGGAGCCAGACATGGCTTCCAGATGCAACCCGGACAGACAAAAATGGTCTTCCACTCACAAATCGTGTATAACAGCAGGTCCGAACTACGACCCAACGTGCCCATTCCCCAACCGACCGACCCAGGAAGGGCCGGTTATAGGTTGGTTTGGAGGACCCGGTTGGGTCAGAGGGCCTAGGTAGGATCGAAAGACTCGGTTCGGGTCTGTGGACTCCAAATCTGCCTCATACCCAACCACCCTCTTTTCAATAAAAATGTCAATATCTTTCAAACCGAGTGTCAGATTGACAATTCATTTGGGGCATTGAAACCATCATGAGAAGAAAATTATTTTTAAATACCCTATACATGATTTCATAGAAGATGAAATTAAATTAATGTCTCTGGGTGAGGTTCACGGAGATTAAACATTCTAGTGTTTAAACCTAGAGGTTGGATAAGACATATAGACTACTAAAGAGTGACCCAGTTTATATCAGATACTATGGACTACTGGGAAGTGGCTTATATAAGAACCATAAGGCCCATGGTAGGGTGTGAAATCTGTTTGACCCCGCAATCCATTGGAAATAAACATGATTTGTACCTCATCTAATCCATACACTAGTGGGTAGCAGCTTCTATGTGACCCATCATGCCCATAATGGGGTAGAACTTCTGTGTGAGCCAACATACCCATAGTAATTATCATGGATGAGAACCACATTAGTACTAAGTTTGGTGAGAATCAGATTATTTTTTACCTGTAAGGCCCACTGTACTCATTGAGGGGGATTTCTCCAGTAGTTATGGTGTTCGGGGATGTGAATAATGATGTTATTATCCTACTCCGTAATATACCTATCGCGATCTATCGTGATTAATGATCATGATTGGTGATCATTCTTTGTGGTTCAGATGAGGATTTATTTCATTTACTTCCTCGTTATTTTGGGGTTCCTAATGAGTATTTTGTTACACATCCATGCAGGGTCGTCACCCACACATGGTCATATAATGGAGATGATCACTGCCTTGATAGAGGACTTAGTGGCCTGACACCAAGTGGTTCCCATTGAGACCAGGCATATGGGATGTATTTCTACAACTTATAACAGCTACTATGTACTTAACCATCAACTTGGGTTTCTAGTGGATGACTTATGGGGTTTATTTTTTTTCTATCATGTTTTTCAGATAGTATTTTTATTGGGTTTTTCTTCTGGCACATTTGACATTTACTTATACTTATACTCAGTGGTTATTTATACTGGAATGCTTATTTATTTTTCCAGCTTTAGAATGCGGTTGGATGTGGGTGCTTACAATTACTTAGTAAAATTCCTTACACTTGCAGAACTATGACTTCGGCACTAGTCACCAACCCCTGGAATTCGGGAGGCGGGCTTGGGGTAGGTCACAGAATGGGTCCCGGGGGACGGGTCATGACATATATATATATATATATATATATATATAATATAAACATATATGTAAACATATTCATGTCAAAAACATTTTAAATATTAACATATTTGTCAAAAAGTATAAAATATGAATATATATATATATATAAACATAAAATATAAACACACACACATATATATAATATAATAAGAAAATAATGATATATAAAGATACATATATGTAATACAAAATATAAACTTATATATATATATATAAACTGAAAGTAAAAATTTCAAAATTTATAATTTATAAATCAAACATGTTTATATAATATAAACACATATATAAAATAATATAATATAAATATGTATATATATTTTAATATCTAAAAAGATATATATATATATATATTATCTTTTTAAATATTGAAATCTATTATATATATATGTATATAATAAAACATTAAAATCAAAATTGGAATAGATTAGACGGTTCTATAGGGGGGAGGAGAAATTTTAAAATAAATTACATATAAATTTATAAATTAAAATAAATAGAACATACTAATGTCTGTAATAAAAAGATATAAAATTCAGAAGAAAATATATAAATTTCAAAAAAAATTACTGCTATTTTTGAAAAAATGTCTGTAAATACACGAAATTTATAAAAAAACATTGGTAAATGATTTATATTTAAATGATACCATTAAAGGTTTTTCTAATTTTTTATTGTATAATTACCAATGTTTCTAGAAATGGGATTCCCATACCCTTGTTTCTGGTTGACAGTGCTAAAATATGATATATAGTTTTTTATAAAAGGAACTAAATAACTACACAACACATTACATAACAAAGGATATTTACCGGACAATATTTTAAATAATTAGACACAAGATTAAAATATATCAGTGTTTCAATATAGTTAAGAAAACAAAAAATAAAACATCACATTCACAAGTGCAATAATGATGAAGTCCATCTTTAGATTTCAATGTGACCTGTGATAATAATTTTAAAACAAGTGATGATCATTAAAGTTTCTATTAATGGGTTTTAAAACAGTTGATAATTTTTTTAAAGATACTATTTGAATATAATTTTAAAAAACTCATTTAAAAATATTATTTTGAATTCATTATATGAAATTTAATATGGATTCAAAATACTATCTCACATGGTTAATATTTACATGAAAATACTACATTAAACATATTCCGTTGTTTTTCTGAAAACAATACACATGATTATTAAAACAAATCACTTTCATAAGGCCACATAAAATGTTATAGGATATCATGGGTCTACCCACATAGACAAGGATGGGTTCACTGACCAATAATCATCCATATTTACAACATTCAAGTGCCGGATTTTATGAAAAGATTTTAATATTGATTTACACACACACACACACATATATATATATATATATATTTATTTATAATGAAGATTTTAATTTCTAAAAAATTCCATTACATTTAGAAACAAATTCGCAATTATATATATATATATACATACAAATATAAAAATCCATTTCATATCACTTGAGAGTTTGGTTCCAACCAAAACTCTGTCCACATAACCTTTTCATAATCATCAATCTACGAAAACATTTATGAAATTCATATTTAATTATTATTATTACATCATCGATATTAAAAAACACAATCCAAAATAAATAAATAATTGATCAATTTATTTAATTCATTAAATAATAAGGTATTAAATAATATAAATAGCATTTATTTTTTTCTTCTTAAAAATAATTGTAATGAATAAATAATTATTTGAAAAACTTACAATTATTAAAGAATCATAAATCATTTCATCAATGAAAATTATATAACTATGATCTTGTATAAGATAGGTGATATAAAATTTGAATCATATTCATTGATGTCTTTCTTGTGCATTCAAAACATGACTAATTGTTTAATGTCGATAGATATATATGAATATATAATATTCTTTTATTCTAAAATTAAATGAACATAAAATAAGAAAATAATATATATATATATATATGCACATAGAATTTTCAATACCCATATTAACATAAATTAAATATTTCATACACAAAACCAGGACATATTTCAATATAATATAAATGTGACCACATAAAATTTTAATCTCAAAACATGCTTGTTTTTAAAATTACTATCATGTGAAAGATTATGGTAAAGAAAATAAAATTTCATTTCAAACATAGGAAAAAAATCTTATTGATTAACATAAAATATGTATACATAATAAAATCAAAAATCATACATCAAATCTGTAAATATATCTGTTAAAACATACCTATTTACAGAATAGAGAAAAAATTTATTATCACCTTACAGAATCAAGAATCACATCTAAAAAAAATAAATTTAAGAACACCTTATAATAGAAAATATCCCATAAGAATAGTTCTGAAAAAAATTAATATAAAATAAAAAACAATGATTTAAAATAAAAAATTTCTTGATGAAAATGAAAAAAACCAAACAAATTAACACCTAAATATATTTCCCCTTACCAGAATTGCAGACATGGAGAAGCAAATAGAAGGACTTCTACTACTACATAATCTTTTCACATGGTCACTCTCACCTCAAAAACTGTTGTTTATTTTTAATTTCATATTCACATTTAAGGATTTTATAACAACCTCCACTCCTATGGAATGATACATATTTTAATATAATAAATTTTATAAAAGTATACCAATGCAGATTATCTAATAAAAAAATAGAGATTCACACATTGACTTACTCTACATGATGAAACTATGGGAGAAACGAAAACAAATACTAGCAAATTAACTAAGAAAATATAATAATATAAAAAACTGTTATATCAATTACCCAAAAAAAACTATGGACTAAATCAAAAATAGAAATAGTGGATCCATTGATACAGTAATCAGATAGACATTTTTATCAATTCAAACCCAAAATCAGATCGATCATCCCATAAAAGATGAATGGGGGGATAGTTAAATCAATCAGCGGGGAAAAGAGTAAGGACAAGCATAGAACTGATTAGAAGGGAAAATGAAAAGCACATATGACAATAGGACCAAACAAAATATCTATCCTCTCATAGAAATGAATAGATTGAGACCAAAATAATGATTCTTATACCTCTTAATCCCTTATCAGTGGTCAAAACCCTAACCACAGAAGAAAACCTATGACATCACTGGGATATCCTTTCTGAAACTCTGATCTTGATCTACATTCCACATTCAGCCTTCATCTTATCACAACGAGGGCATCCAATTCTACTTTAGAAATTGATCTTGTAAGTGACAACAGAACACTAACGCTCCCATGTGAAGTCCTCATCTTTGAACTCATCTTAGTCACAACCTACTGAATCAAGGAACCCCTCATGCTTAGACTCTCCCTATGTCGAACCCATGTAGTGCATTGGGGCTCAAACTTCTCCCTTCAATGCACAAACCTACGCCTCTCCCCCCATTACCTCATTTTGTTTTTATTTCATTAATTAATTTAATTTAATTTATGAATATTATAATAAATTGTTAAAAAATAACTATTAATATAATAATACTAAATTTTAAATTTTCACAGTTGTTATAATTTCAATTTTTCCTAATTTAATAAATTTTGTAATTTAAACATTTATAACATTTAAATATTTTTATTTTTAAATAATATATATTCCCTTAAAATAGTTAACAATTTTCATAATTCAATAATAATATTATTTTACTTTCATAACAATATAATAATTTTTTTAATACATTTATTATTTCAAGATTACACAAAATTAATAATTACCATAAGTTCATATTTCTTTTTATGTATCATTTAATGAAAATTAAAATAATAAAAACATCACTTATATTTATTTATAGTTTATTAAAATGATATTTTAATTAAAATAAAAAACATAATTATTTTGAAAATAATAATTTAGGTTTGAAACCCATATAATTTTATTCAATTTACAAAACTAGTTTTGAAATTTCTATGATATTACATTATTCCCCCTATAAAATAATTGTGACCTCACAATTCCATTCATAGGAATAAAAAGAATTCTGATTTTCTATCTTCATAATGAAGAAACACTAGGACCATTGATCTTATAGAATCTACTATATAGATGATGAAATATAATCTTCAATATTTTCTAGACCATTCTTCTAATACCAACCACGATTCCCTGACCCCAGTTGCCTGGTGCAGGTGCTAAAATATGATATGTATTTATTTATAAATGGAACTATATAACTACACATAAAATTAAAAAAAGAGGATCTTTACTGATCTAGGTTCTGGATAATTAGATACTAGCTTACAATTTATTATACTTTCAAAAAAAATCAAAAAAAAATCTATCTTCACTTCTGCACGTGAAATAATTATGATGTCTAACTTTGGATTTTAGAGTTATCTATTAAAATAATTTTTATACAAGGGTTGACATTTAAATTTCTCAGTATAGAGTTTTAAAATCATTGATAAATTCTTTTAATTATATTATTTGAAAATATATTCAAATGATATATTTAAAAATATTTGTTTTTAAACAATAGTCATGATTTGGAAAAAAACACTATGGTGCGGCCACATGAAAAGTTGTTGGATGTGTTGGGCCTAATCACTTAGAAAATGGTGGGTTTACTCTAAAATAACCTTTAATATTTATAATTTTCATGTGTCGGATTTTCTGAAAACATTTTAAAGTCTATTTATATATATATATATATATACTTCCATTGGTGTTTTAATTTTTAAAAAATGTCCATGAATTCATGAACACATTAACACATATATATTTATATATTTAAAGATGTATATATATAAAAATATTAAATTCTGGTTTATATCACTTGCATGTTTGGGTCCAACCAATACTTTTGATACATAACATTTGCATAGTCATCTATATACCAAAACATTCATGAAATACCTATTTACATATTGTTACAACAGAAACCATATAAAAAATACAGTATTGAATGGAGACATATTTTTTTAATTGATTCAATGTATAATATAATGAATTTATTAAATAATAAAAATATAATATAATTTTTTCTTCATGAAAACAATATCAAATTATAAATAATTATGTGACACACAAGAAATCATTGAAGAAACATAATAAATTTCATCCCTGAGAATTCTATAACAACAATCTTGTACAAGATCGATGATAAAAAATTTCACCCATATTCATATATGTTTTTTACACTTTAAAAAAATATATGAATTGTTTAATGTCGAAAGATATGTATGTATAATATATATATAAATATATATAATAAGATTAAATAATATGAAAATAAAATAAGAAAATATTATTTGTGTCTATGTGTATTGATGGAATTTTCGATACCTATATTAGCGTAAATAAATTTATTATTACACTAATCATCAATATATATCAATATAATATAAATTTGAACACATAAAAGTTTAAACTAAAAACATAATTTTTTTTAAAATAAACATCAAACCAATGTGTATAGAATAAAAAATAAAATTTCCTTTCAAACAAAAAAATAGACACTTGTTAATAAACATAAAATATGTATACACAATAGAATCAATAATCATTGACCAAATCTAAAAATAAAATTGTTAAAACATACCCTACATATAATAGAAAACAAATTTATTATGCCCTTACAGAATCCAGAATCATATTCGACAAAAAATAAATTTAATAACACCTTATAATTTAAAATCACCCTTACAAACAGTTATGAGAAACATTAGAAGTAAATAAACAAAATATATTTGAAAATAAATCATTATTGATTATAATGAAAACTACCAAATGAATTAACACATAAATATATTTCCCTTTACCTGAATTGTATGCATAGAGAAGCAGGAAGAAGTACTTTTGCTGCATTATTATCTTTTTTCACTTACAGTCTCACCTAGAAAGATGTTTTTTGAAATTTGATTTCCAATTTTAGTATTTTTATATCCATATCCACTACTATGGTATGATATATATTTTTATATAAAAAACATACGATAGGAGACCAATGAATATTCTCTGATCTCAAAATAGAAACACAGTCACATGCTTTCTCATTAAGCTGAGTATTAAAGAAAACTACAAATGAAATATTATCACATGAATAATGAAATAAGTAATATAAAATAACTACTATAGGATCAACCAAAATGACAACTACATAATAAATAAAAAATAGAAAAAGTAGAGAAAATGAATTAGTAATCAGACAAAAAAACTGCAATTAATTTAATAAAAAAATCAGATCAATTACACCACAAAATATGAATAGGGGTATAGAGACATAAATTAGTAGATACAAGATTTATAATAGACATATAATTAAAAATAATGAAAAATAAAAAGTACATCTGATTACAGGATCGAAAAAAACTCATACCTCTCATAGATCTGAATAGATCAAGACCCAAATGATGAAACATGATCTTCATAATCCCTTGTCAGCAGTCGAAACCTAAAACATAAATGGAAATTGATGAAATCATTGTAATATCCTTCCTCAAAATCAGATCTAGATTAAAACTACATGCTTGTCCTTCCTCCTCGCACAAAAATGGCCTCTGATTCTACATCCGAAATCAATCTTGCCGGTGGACATACCACACTCAAACTCGCTTATGAATTCTTCAGGACCAACCTCATCTCAGTTGTGGCATCCTAATGTGAGGCACCCATATGGATTATACTCCCCCTATGTCAAATACCTACAGTTCCTTAGGTATCAACCTTCTCCCTTCAATGCATAGACCCATACGCATCCCCCATTAACTATTTTTATTTTTTTCATTATTTTTATTAACTTATTTCATAAATATTATAATAAATATTTTACAAAATAAACTATGAATATAATAGTAAATATTTTAAAACTTAAATAAAAATTTTAATATTAATTTTTTATAAATGCATAAATTTTACAATTCAAAAGTTTATAACATTTAAATTTTTTTAATTCTATAATATATATAATCTATTAAAAAATGTATAACATTCATAATTTAAAAATAAATATAATATTATTAGTTTTAAAACATTATCATAATATTATATAATATATTTATTGTTTTAATAATACAAAAATATAATAAATACCATAATTTCATATTTCATTTTATGTCTCATTCAAAAAAATAACATAAACATAATCTATATGTATTTCTAATTTATTAAAATATTCTATTAATAAAAATAAAACAGTTTTCTATTTTGAAAATAAAAATTTTTCTTTAAAAACCATATAAATTTATTTATGATATAAATCTATGTTTTAAATTTGTAGGATGTTACAATAAAACATCGATAAACAAGTTTTAACGATGTTTATAAATTTTTCAAATTTATTGACATCTCCTTTTGAGATTATTTTTTACAAACATCGGTAAATGAATTAGAATATTTTTAGAACATTGAAATTGAAATAAAAATTTGATAATTATCAAACTTCAGTAGTGTGTGTGTTTGTATAACTCAATATCTCAACATAGTGATATAAATCATTATCCATAACCATATTTAATGAATGATTATTATGATCACCATTGGAAATCTAAACTATCCCTATGGTTTCAATAACTGTTGGCATATGGACTGTTTGGGTAGCCCTAAGATAATGGTTCACATTGAATCGTTGGTATAGGGGGAGGGGGGTTTGGATTTCAATATTTCCACCGTTTAATGTGAACCATTGGGATAAATTTATGACAAATGTTTTAACCTGTTGGGACATCTCTATACCAACTGTTTCAATTGCTGGTATAGCTCTCTACCAACATTTTCTAGAGGTGATGGAATTATGATGTTCCAATGGTTCATCTTGATCCATTGGAATAGAGTTATAACTATGGGTTGGCACAAATATATTCCAATGGTTCTAAACTATAGGCCATTAATATAGGATGCAGGAATTATAAAGAGGTGCACCAACGGTTTTGAAACCATTGGCATAGACCTCGTACTCTTTCATGGAACAAAACCTTCATAGACCCCACTTTATATTTCATAGAAAGAACCTGCATAGACCCCCCCCCAATCTATTTAAAACAGATAGAAATAACACGGAAATAACACAGAAACCTTCAATAACAAAGAAATAAAACAGAACCTACATAGACCCCCCACTCTATTTCAAAAACACTGCTATCAAACACACTACAATAACACATAAATCACACTGAGACCTACCTCCTTCAATTAAAAAACACACTACAAACCCAAAACCTAAAGGCACACAAAAAATCACTACAAACACACACTGCAAACACAAAGAAAAATAACAAAAAACATCCAAAAAATGACTACAAACACATAAAAATCTCACATCAAACACACATAAACTCACTGCAATCACCTAAAATCACACAAAAATAAAACACAGAAACTCGCTAAAACCTAAAATAAAACAAAAAATATACAACCACATGATGAGTGTGGAATTCGTAGGATGTGGGGATTCAACATTGATCTTGTTGATTGTGGAATTCTTAGGATTTAGGGATTCAAAAATGATCCTGATGTGTGTGAAATTCATAGGATACTGGGATTCAGCGATCATGTCTTTGGAATAACTTATGTAATCCCCTTGGATTTGATGGCTTGGATATAGATGTGGGAATTACGAAGATGTATTAGAATCAACTCTATAGACATAGAAACTTTAATTCCCTAGGAGAATTGTAATTGGTTGATACTAGATGATCATTGGCTTCCTAGGACATCTAGGAATTTAGCATTGTTCCTAGTAGTATTTGATTTCATAGGATTCTTGGTAATTTGTTCTGGGCTTTTTGCAATTATAATCCCTAGGGCCATTCCCCTAGGAAATTGTTCTTGAACATACTACATTGATATTGGATTTCCTTAGAGGATGAGAATTGGTTTTAAAAGATATACTAGTTGGAACGGTTTCATGAAATTATTGGAGACACTTATGCACTATAATAGGTCAGTGTGGTTGATCAGAAGTTTCACATTAGAGCTTGAGGATTAGTAATTATTTATTTATTTATATTAAATAGTTTTTAAATTTATTTATCTTTCAATATCACATATAGTGACACACAATTACTAGTAATGTATCAAACTATATTTGTGTTTTCATATTATGTTGTACTCTCATCATGCTCAGGAGGCCATGACACTTTGGTCCCCAAGAAGAATTATTACATGCATATATGACCAAATTGGGTAAAGGATCATTGTTACATGATAATGATGGAGTAGTTCAGATGGTTTGGTGATTGAGATGATGTGAGACATGAGAATGGATTGGAGTCCCTTTTTCATTTTATATTGTTTTTTCATAAATGGGTTCAATCTGGTGGGAGACTAGTGTGTGTTAGTTTTTATGTATTTAATTTTAATTCATTTATGTATTATCATGTGTTCCCTAATTTTTATATCATCGATGATGATTGGTTTATTTTTATCTATTTTTGTACACTCTAATATACGGTATATTCTTCCAACGGTACTACCCTAAAAATTCATTATTAATCGATATCCCCTTGTATATGGGAATGTGTGCCTAATGTCCTATGGTGAGACCATGATTCAATCACCACTCAGTGGATATGGAATCAAGTATAGTGGGAATCAATCCATACATTTTCCTAGAGGGTAGTATGGTAGGAGTCTAGTGTCATGCATGGATTATCATCTCAGCTGGGAACTAAGGTATCACATAGTTTTAGTAAATTCAATAGGGATATGTTAGGGTTGTCAGGGAGCCTTCCACCTGGAAGGTTTATTCTAGATGAAGGATAGCTATAAAAAGGGAGGTAGTTATGGAGCCACATGGAACTGGAAAGGGTGAGTTTGTTAACGAGTCCCATGGGTTCTAATAGCTTTGGTGCATAGTCAGCATAGTGGATCAGGGGTAGGGGGATAATGTGGGTCATGGGGGGCATAGGGGGTATTCAGTAGTCTATTATTGAGTAGCTCCAGGGAACTTGAGAGGGAGAGCAGTAGGGGAGACCATAAGGATTATTAATTTTTCTTCCTCCATATTTTCTGGCTCATATACTCTAAACAGGTACTCTAATACAACTCTATTGAATATACATTATTCTGCTGGTAGTTCGGGTGAGGAAGATCTATCATTTTTCTATGGTCTTCCAGATACTTCTCTCACCCCACCCTCCATAATTTGCTTTCCTTTGGTGCATTATGAACCTCACTTATGAGTGTGGAGACTCACATACAGAATTGATTTTAGGCATTGAAGCTGTAGTTGGAGAATGTGTAACACATCTGATTGACAAATGGGGGCATATGGGTGTTCAATAGAAGCATACATCTTGGATATCAGAGGGAAGGACTTTATTCTGGCTGTGGCATGGCTCATTACACTAGGAAATGATTTCATAAATTGTAAAACTATGGTGATGAGTATTGTTGTATGAAATTAGTTGTTCACCCTTTCATGAGTTAATCAATCAAACCGGGTTGCATTTTCATAGCAACAATGGTCTTGAAGACATCTCTTTAATGGTATTTTTCGTCAAATAATTACAGGTAAATAGAGTAGTGGGGAACAAAAACTAGCCTCACGGCAAATGCAGGACATACATCATATTTTTCTCCAATATACTTTAGTTTTTGATGAACCCTAGGGATTTCCAGAACCTAGACAAAGAGAAAATTCCATAAGTATCATCCTTGGAAAATGACCATTCTTGGTAAGACAATATATATATCCTTATTTTCAAAAAAATTATATAGAAACGCATGTGTAGGAGATGTTTTCCAGAGGAATAATCAGATGCAGTTCCATCACATTTTTGTTCTTGATATTGTTGGTATAAAAGAATGATGGGTCGTGGAGGCTTCGTCCAAACTTACGATCATGGAACAAGGTAACCATTCCATAAACGTTTCTAATTCCTGTGGTTGATGAATTATTTTATAAATTTTATGGAAATAATTACTTCTCTAAACATGATTTAAGAGTAGGATATCATCATATTCGGATGTGGTAAAGCAATGTTGAAAAAAACTGCATTTCAAACTCATTGTGGCCACTATGAGTATATAGTAATATGATTTGGTTTACTGAATTCCCCCTCTATATTCCAAGCCACAATTAATGAATTATTTTGTTCCTTTATTTGAATGTAGGTAATCATATTTTTTTGATGATATACTAATGTACAATAATAAATCGAATATTAGGATCACATAATTTAAACTGAGGGAGTTTACGTGGATCCTGGGAAGGTGATTTTATTGTTAGAATGACCAATCCCAACTTCTGTTCATGGTGTCTGCAACTTTATAGGCCATGCAAGACATTACTGCAAGTTCATTTGGGGATTTGGAAAGGTAGAACGACCTCTTACTGTTCGCACCAAAAAGGATGGATTATGGTGGACAAATGAGGCCCTCAATTCTTTCCATAAACTCAAACAACTAATGATAGAATAACTGGTCCTTTCTCTACCAATTTTCTCTAATAAAATTGAGATGGAGTATGATGCTTCGTGGAGAGTTATAGGGCTTGTCCTCATTGCTGAACGTCGAAAAAAATCATTTTTCAGAACATCTCTCTCAGATCATTACAGATGGCATAGCCCATCCTTAATTTCTAATCCAATGGACTGGATGCTCATTGGATGATTCCACATGGGAAGACGAATTCACTCATCAAAACAAATTTACATTCTTCCGTCTTGAGGAAAATATTGGTTATCAAGGGGGCGGAAGAGGTAAGAAAAACACCCCAAATATGTTTCTCTATAAGACATGGTCACAATGGACATGATAGAACAAGAAAAATATTTAATGTGCTATAACAAAGGATCTCTAGAAGGTTGTATCAAGCGAAACGATGACACAATGTCTAAAGTGAAATGAAATGATGGAAATGAATCAAACTCTCTACAAAAACCATTTACAAATTCATTCACTTCATCTAAACAGGGAATTTCATTTATAATATTCGAATCGTGAAAGGAAAATTGTCATGGTCATGAAAAATTCCTACTCGAGAAATGTCACTTGAGGTAAACTAGTTTGATAAGACAATTTATATTATTCAACGAAATTACATTAAGAGGCATATTGAAAACTCAAATAAAATCTATACATGATATAAATAAATAACACTATTATTTGGTTTATAAGACATCGCATCTCCGTAGAGGCGTTTTATTATAAAATCATGAAATTAATTTATCACACAATGCATTTAATTATATTAACTATTAATTCGAATAATCAATTAGCACAAATCAAATGCAATAAATTAAACAACTAGATCAACATAACTATCATTGTGAGTTTTCGAAGATAGCGCACTTCCATTAGAGGGGTATATAATAAAAACATGACATTAATTATAAAATGAAAAAATTATATTAAATAAAACCAATCCATGATATGCAATTCAATATAATTAATCATAATTAAGAAATAGGATAAATTGAATTGAATACATTCCTGAATTAATGAGGCAGGGAGAGGGACACTACCTCAAGGTGGAACCAAGTCATACACTTCGGATCATGGAGCATTCTAACTAAGATATGATGCTCCCCCACTAGGTAAACACACCTACACACACGTGGAAGGACACCTAGACCCTATGCACACACCTCCATGGACACAAACATGTGCAAGAGGACCACTGAAAATACGCTTATCTGCATATACCATTCTCCACTCACCTATGTATGAATTTATATATATATATATATACATTCAAACAACTAACTTTATTTGTGAATAATCGCTACTATGAATGACTATACACATAACGGGGGAACCCACATACATATACTTACCAATGCACACGTTGGTGAGTCTCCCATGACTTGGCGACTTGAAACCAATGAGCAGAGATCAACACATTGTACAAAGGATAATAAGAACCTTAAAACACATAAAAGACGCTTCATAACTAGTGAAAAACCAACCAACGACATTAAATACCTACCTCAATTGGCAGTGCAGATCCAAATCCATCCAAACAAACATGAAATGATCCATCTCCTTACAAAAAACATAATATGGAGAAAAAACACTGAAATACCCGAATACATGAAGCACGAGAAAATTAGTAAACTGAGAATCTTACTTGGTATCAGTGATGGTGGACTAAAACAATCTAAACCCCTTATGGCCCCCTTTTCTATATATAATTACCCTCTGTCCATATAAAGTAGTAAAAGACCTTTGTGGCCAATGCGGTAAACAAAATAAAATAAAAAATAAAGTAAACCATACCTTTCTCGTATAACTACACATGTCACTACCCAACATATAAGAACAACAATGCCCCATGGGTCAAATCATGTTTATGTAGGGAAGGGGAAATAGATCCATGTTTCAAAATTATACTATCAAATAGTCATGCAAGATGTAAACTACTCTTATTCATTAAATTAATACCTAATATAGATTTGTCATGGGCACATAAATCACAAAAATCCTCAAATTAAATTGGGCCAAACAATCCTTTGGGCCAATCAACTCGAAACAATGAGAAAGCGCAACACTATTCCCTTTGGATTTCTCAAGATCAATCCTCCATGCTTTCAATGATTTGGAGTAATTGAACTGTATGGAATTAAAAGATAGTTTTACAAGAAAGATGTAGGTTGAAGTGGATGCAATATATGTATAAGAATAATAGATGTAATATTGTTATTCTATAATACCTATAAAAACAAATAATAAGAGGAATAATATATGCTAAAAGAGATGAGAAATATTTATTTTTAACTCTGGATTCAAAAGTGTTAGAATGGAAAGTCATATTTAACAATTAAATTGAAAACATTACATGAGGATATATTTGTTTGATTCTTTTAATTACGATTTTATCATCAATAAAAATCTCATTATGTAAATATCATCTTCCTCAATGAATTATTTTAAAAAAATACAAAATACATGAAAATTGTGTCATGAATGTCATCTTTCTCAGTTAACTAAACAACAGACTCAAGAGGGACTGCATTAGAGAAGAAATAAAACTCAATTTGTATCCCGCACACTATGAAAAGATTATTAGAGGACACAATTTCTAATCTAATAAATTATATCATAGCATAAAAAATTAAAAAAGGCATATGCACTATAAGAAATAAAACTATTATAACAAAATATGTTAATAGTTTAATATAATTTATATTTTTATTGAATGTTCCTTATTCTTGTCATTAATTTTACCTATTTCAGTATCAGTGATAAAATTATTAACTTTATCCTATAAAGGGATGATCAATAAGGTAAAACCTAATGGGCCAAAGAAGGTTCCATGTCTATGATAGAGAGGTAATTTTCAATATAGTTGAACTATAACATAATAATGTTATCATCGCATATCTTGCTAGAATCTAACATACAATACCTTTTTTATATCTTTTAAAACATAAATGTATTAATTTTCATAGTCATTAATCTAATGGAGTTATTTTGTAATGATCCCTTATTGGGTCATGAATCTAATGGAGTTTTTTTAATGATCCATCATAGGGTCATTAATTCATCGTATAATAACATCAATAACTAAGATGTGAACCATGTGTTTTGTTATAAAGTGACCATATATAGTACCTCATACAATATTAGAATATAATTTATTTATAAGCATCAAAATCCATCTACTAAACACTAACTATGAATAGGGAAACTGTATTAATACATGATTTAGTATCAAAACTAGAAAACTCTTTACTATGATTGGTATGATGTGCCAATAATAGATTTTATAATATAATACCAATTAGTTACTCCATAACATATTCTATAGAATAGAGAATATTTTAATTTTATATAGTCCATGAAGAACTGAGTAGCATGTGCCCACGTATTAATGATTATAGAAAATATATTTACAATATCCATAAAGAATAAAATCATAACATTAAGAGAGATTAAAATTATTTGAGGTTGATAAATATTCCCACATTATGAAGTTCTTAGAGCTTGGACCAAAACTTGAAGAATCTATAATCAACCAAAGATGAACTTCCCCGAATAACAAAGAAGAAAAGTGTTACCACTCAAATCACATTGATGATTTTATACAAAAAATTGATTCATAATAATAAAAAATAAATATTTAGAACATTTGGGGAGTCCTATACTTCAATATAATGAAATAATTTATCCCACTACCCTAATAAATATATAATTGTATTGTCCTTTTTTATTTGTTAGTGTTGTAAAAATAACCTTCTCTATACAAAACCCAGTGATATAAAATATATCGAAACTCACAAATTCGTTGAGGGTGGATGTGAGAATTTATATGAATAGTAGTCCCCCAAAATAATCCAAAAATTACAGTCAATATATTAAGTGACATTAATAAAATAAATATAGGAAAACTACCTCAAAAGACAATGAGACAATATTTTTTGTAAAATATTGTAGTTGCTGGAAGTTTGGGCACAAGGAAATTTATTATTGGTATAATATATATACTAATAACATTTGTATAATAGAATAATAAAACGGGATAATAGTTAAAACTAATAACAAAACTATTGTTCAAAATTTGTATTCACATATAAATGGAAATTTATCTCTTAGAAACATATTTGAAGTCCTTGATAATTTTTGTGAATATTACACCGTATATGGTCATTGTAATGAGGTATTTTGGTATATCTAAACTCAAAATAAGGAATATATTAATGAAAATAGATGTTCATTACTGAATAAGTAGGTAAAAAGGAAATGAATTCTACCATGAAGTGTAAACTGGAGGAAGAAAGCATAAAAAGACACTCCCAAATGGTGATTGAAAAGAGATGATCGTCATGTGGTTTTAGTATGGATAATATGATTCTATTACGATAGTAAAGGCTACATAATAGACTACTTAAATCTTTTTTATGGTGTGAAATGATGGTGAAGGATGTTTTTGTTGGTTCCCACATACCCTTAATGTGTATTTTCAATAAAATAAAAAATAGATTGTGGATAGACTATTTAAAAACAGACATAAAGATCAACAAATTTTATGATAGAAAATTTAAATTGAAAATGCAAACCATAAAAGAAAGGGATAGTATAATAGGATTAGTTGTTGAAATTTCTAAAGAAGGTCCTAATAGATTTTTTTAAGGAAAATCAAAAGCATTTGAAGATGTTTTTAGAATGTATAGTTATGTTGGTCCTGGATCCATCATATGTATGAACTTGATTCCTAGTCAAAATCATTCGATTATTAATAAGGGAAAATAGATAATGTTATCATGTTCTAACTCAGTTTCTATAAAAATATCCAAACCTATTAAGATGTTTTAACATGATAAGAAATAATGTTTTATTATATGGTCTGATGAGTAATAAAAGGATAAACAAATAAAACGAAAAACATTGATTGTTCTATAATTTTCCAACTGAATATGAAAATTTCAAACAATAATGAAAATGTGAACGAAGAGAAAATCATGTTTCCTCAACAAAAACATGTTTTCAATGTCAGAAATAAGAAAGTGAAAAGATACTCAATCTTTTTTTATATACAAAAAAGTGCTCCCATGTCGAGAAAAAATCCTCAGTAACTGTTATAACATAGAAGTTGATAAACCCGCCTAATTACCATATTTATTAGTACAAATAACTATGGAATAAAAATATCACATAACATAAACATAAAATATTTATTTATTTGTAATGGAAAATAAATTTTCAAAAATGAATCCTTCATATAGTGTTGTTATTCTTCTATGTCACTACCAATGCATCCATGAATCTCATATATAAAAATCCCCAATTGAAAATTCTTATTAAATAACTAATAAAATTTATCTTCGGAAAAACTCCATTGAATAATACGAAACATTTAATACCTTAATGTATAGATATGCAAGAAATGGAAGGGATGGATAACCCTTCATAATTATAGAAAAATTGATAAATAACTCTTCCTAATCCTAATTATAGAAAAAAAAGAATATGAAACATTTAATAACACCAAAAAAATATGAAACATTGATTTAGGGGTCCCCTATTACTATTTATAGAAAAATCTCTTCATAAATTATTGATTTCACCATACATTAATGATATTGATGAATAACCCAAAAACAGACACTTCTGAAATTAGAAATGCTACCTATGTATATGTCTTGTGGATGACACGTGGAGTGAATAATTTGTAGGGGAGGTGTGAGAGAAGACTACTAGATATTAGGATTAAAGCAAGGGAGATTCTATCAACAAATATAGGGGAGTGGGGAGCGGCGAGCAGGGAGTAGGGAGCGGGGAGCCTTGAGCGGCAAGTGGGAGTTGGAATGGGAGGAGGGGAGCACGAGTGGAATGAGAGCGGTGGTGAGGGGGAGGGATGGGAGTGGCGGTGAAGGGAGTTCGGGATTGGAGCGGTAATGAGGGGGGTCAGGATAGGAGTGATGAAGAGTGGTGGTCGGGATGGGAGCGGCAACGAGGGGATAGAGTAGTGGGGCATGACCGGATTGGAGAATGATCTCGATGGCTACCGATTTTAGATGTCTATATCCCAATGAGTCATATGAAACATTGCTATTAAGGTGGTTTTTTCCAATGGTTTATTATAGCTATTGGGAAAACCCAAGATATAATAATATATACAAAAGGGTTCACAGAACCGTTGGTATAGATTATTTTCCCAACGGTTTCTTCAAACTGTTCGGAAGGAAGTGTTGGTAAAGATGGAATTCCACCAGTGGATATTTTTACTGTTTATATATTTTATTTGTGACATAATTATTCTTTTTGAAACCAAATGACATATTTAATTTCTAACATTCCAACCCACTTGAAAATTATACCTTCAATTCTGCATATGAGTGGACTACCACATCCCTGAAGTGATGTGATTCTGTTTTGTGTTATAATTTGAATGGATGATAATAATGATAAATTTAATTAATATACTTTTAATAATATATTATATTGTTTATTAAATGGTTAATTTCTATTTAACTTCTCTTCATTTATATTTTTGAAAAGTGAATAAATATTAATGTTAATATATGGCCTACTATCTGCCGGAATTGTGTAATACATTTTTCTATAAAAATATTTTTTGGATAAATATGAACATGTAAATAATTAATATATATTCTATTTATGTCACTTATAAAATTTTGAAGATTATAGAAATAGGCCCAATCTAAAAGATCCAAAACTACTGAAACAAAATTCTCATAATAGAATGAAATAGTTAACACTCGGAAACTAGGATTTTAATAAGGGATTATTTATAAATCGATCCTAAAATATCATACAGATTTAATATATAATATTATAATAATTAACATTATTCTACAATGAATGGATTTTAAATTTTAATTTATTATGCATGAATATTGGAACCCATCAATGTGGTTGAATCTTTAGGTAATGGGTTATTATTAAAGATATCTTCTATGGAACTTATGTTATGTTATGAACCTATATTATTTTATGAGGGGTATATTAATACTCAATAATAATTTTTATTGTGAATCTTATTATGATTATTTTATTTAAGGAATCATTTGAAGCAATTATTCCATAAGGATTATGTTTCAATATTTACCAATGTGGGAAGGGTTTTATGCTCCAATATCATTGTTCATGAGGTCTATTTATGATAATGTTTATGATGATGAGATATTATGATCTCTATAAAACAAAAAAAAGTATTCTACTAATTGTTTTGTTATATTTTTTTCTATCATTTTTCTATATTACTGTAATCTTGATTAAAAATTGTATTTTTATGAAAAATCAACTTTATTTCCCTCTTTGGTTGACAACCATATCTTATTCATGTCCATGTTTTATAAAAAATATTTCTTTAATGTTTCTAGAAATATAATATAAATTAATAAAAAAATTTACACTTGATTGTAATTTTAAAAATGGTTTACTGGGAATATTTTATTTTTATTTTCCAAATAAATTTATTATAAATTAATACTAAAAATGTGAAAGTTGACATTATTTAAAAATAAACAATTTTAATGGAATTTACCATAACTATGAATGATATTTTTTTAAATTTTCAATAACATTTTTTCAATTTTCATTTTTAATGAAATTATTTAAAATGTATATGTGATTTATATTTTTTATATAAATTATTTCCTAGGTGAAAGGGTACATTACTTATTAAATGTACCATGTGAACATTGAAAGGAATTTTTCATTTAAGATTTCATCTCTTGAATTTACTTAAATTTAAGCATGGGATTTTATCCAATTATAAAATTCATATCCCTTCAATAGATGATTAATTTTAATGGTGACATGATGTTTATAAAACAAATAAATTTTCCATGGGTGATTATATTATTACTGGATACAATATTTATGAAACCAAAATCATAGCCTTGTGTTATTATATGATGAATGGATTTTGAAACCCATTTTATTTTAATATGTTATGATCTGATTATTATTTTCTAATATTATGGTGTAAATATTAATAATTTTCATTATGTGATTATTAGGACCAAAATTATATATCCCTCTAATGAATTTGGTAAAGAAAAAAATATCATGAGATAAAAAGGACTATAATGGGTATTGAACCCAGTTCGGTATGTTTGTTTCTCTAATATGATAGTCGTAGGAGTGGAACATGAATACTAAGGCAGATTGGTGAGTGAAAAAAATCCAGAAATATCATTTTGTAAATGACCCTATAATATGATAGAAATTATTTTACACTCTTAAATGTATTTAAAAATATTTTAATTATTCTAATGTAATGATATCATGGCTTCTATAAAAATATTCATTTGTGATTTATATCTTATACACTGATAATCATTATTCCATTAGTCAACATTACGATATTGATATACATAGATTTTTTGCAAATGTTATGATAATGTTATCATAACCATATGCACATTTTATCTTTATTTGATGATTTATATATACATTGTTTACCATTAATTATCATCCTTGATAACCCTCTATTTTGTTTAATATTCTCATTTTATGAAGAGTTTTTTATGTGTGATATGACTAAGACAGGTGATAATTTTTGAAATCATATTGAGAGATGAAATTTATATCTTATAAATAATGTTTTTATGTATCCAAGGTTCCTAAGACATAAATTCTATATAATTATTTACCATATCATGATGTTATGTGTTGACCAATCCTAAAACAATATTTAGTGTTTATTTATGAAAATTATGGTTTTCTACTCTATATTATCTATGGGGAATAATTATTTGGAGAGTATTTTTGGGAATTATAATCCAAATAAGGTTGTAATGATGAAACACTAAATAATAGTAGATTCTACTATTGTGGTAGGAATGTCCACATGGAATAATACTAAAAAATGGCCATTATTATCCATAATGATAAAATAAAAATTATGAAATGAAAATTATCCATTAAAATATATATAAATTAATATTATCTTAGAAGAAAGAATAATAGATGTTTATTTTTCCATGATAGGTGAAAAATGAATCTCAAACATTTATCAAATGGTTTTTAAGTGTGTGATATAGAAAAGAAAACTCCATATTAAATGAAATAGATTCACGGTAAATATACAATCAAAATTGAATAAGTAGAATAATAATTTAATAAATATGTCTAATATATGTATAAATAGAATATAATACCACACTTTAAAATAAGGAATATCCATATCTAATTAACATATTTACCACATGTATATAATAATTCAAAGTATCCAGAATGTTATATTAACTGGAAATATTTAAAAAATATATATATTACATGGTTGAGACTTATATTTCACCTATGTAAAATGTGTAATAACAAATATTTCCAAAATGACTCAGGTTGGGTTGATTTTGAGATTCGAGAATAATGAGAGACTAGAGAGGTGAGAATACTATATTCAATCATAGAAGTAACAATATTGGTTGAAATTTATTTCAAAAATATAATTCTAATGTCTAGTATATATTGTAGGATCTACACTATTTCAATTAAAAATATTTTTTGTTCAATGGGTGGGTGTTTTTAGTGAATAACTAAATAGAGTATCCCATAAGGGGGATCCATCAAAATATGTGATGATGCTTGAAAATTATACCATTATTATGATTAGGGAATTCTAGATAACCCCTTTCAAAAGTTCAATGATTATGAATGATATATATTATCACATGATTGTTTAATTTATATTTACTGTTCATATAAATTTTGTGTTGTTATCAATCAAATGGGGAATAGATAACATATACATGAATTCATTAAGTCATGTGTTTGTGTGACATTACGTTAAGGAGAATGAAAGTAAACCTATTTTTGTGGAACATGCTTTCTAAATTACAAATGCTGGATATCATTAATACTAATAAATTAACTTATTTTATTTCTATGATTATTGGTCAAATATTATATAATGGGATATACAACATAAAAACAGTGTTGTTCAGTTGCAGAATTTTTTTTCACAAGAATGTGGTTTCACCATTATATCCTAATTTCAGTAGTGATCTCTAAGATGAAAAAAATTGGGAGATAATATTTCATAAATATAAATAGGATATTTTCATCCACATTAAACTATATATTTCTAATGGTTATAAGAACAATATTATTTACCTTTTATAGGTAAATGATCTTTCGTAGACTGTCCTTTATTATCAATTATTGTAAGAATATTTAAATTTAAATTTTCAATAAATTGTGAATTTAAAAAATATAATAGTGGTGATTATATTCCCATTTTTCATGTTTTTATGATATAAATTATCATAGTTTTCATTTTCAATTTAATTATCTTGTGTTGATATATCAGGTGATAGATAAGAGAATGGAAACAATGAATAGAATAACAAGGGGTGTACATGCCCTTGAGAAATTTCATAATGTATCTAACTTCCCTATAATACATGGATGTATACATTACAACTGGAATCCCCAATATTTGATGATATCTACACTATTCATCAATGAGTAAAAAATAAATAATTTTTTTGGAAATACTTATTTTCCATTGTATAAAGAATTGAATATGAAAATTCTATATTGGATAAATCAAAATTGAATACATCACAAGATTACTGAACTAGCCCTTAAGTAAAATATATGTTCAATAAATTATGAAATTGATATCTTTAAATTTCCAAATATTTGTGGAGAGATGAATTCAATGAATTAAAAAATAAATTTGTCATTATCCAATTATATATAATGTTGACTGGGGATATTAATGACTAAAAGATTTATAAGAAACTAACCTAGTGATTAATTGGGATTTTATTTTGCAATTAGCTTTTATTAAATGTTGACTAATTATTTGTGAGATCATGTGAGGAAGAATCTATGGGTGAATAATTATTTTCATAGAAATATTTTATTATGATTTATTATTTTATCCAATTATTTTTAAATAGGTCAACTATGTTTATTGTTTTTGAGATATTTGTGGTCTTATTCGGATCCTTTATGAAGTTATTTCAGAAGAATAATGTTAATTAGAGTTTTTTCAAGAATCATACAATTGATTTGAAATAATTACGTATTTTATTTTCAGGAGGTAAAATTTATAAAATTTTAAATAAAATACATTATTAAAATCGAACTTAAAAGAAATAAATTATTATTCAGTTATTTTAGGGCACATAGTAGAATTTTCCTAGTGCTTAAGAAATCCGATTCTAAATGATATCGAGTAAATAAAATTCGAAAAGTGGATATGAAATTTATTCTACATGAATAATATTTCATCAGCACATAACTGATACTTTTCTCATCTCGAATTATTCATATTTATTGAATTATATATATCAATTTACATGAAAAAATTGAGATACATATACACGATGCAACATATATAATTAATTTATGATGATTAATTCACATTTGGATAATTGAAAACAGAATTTGTCTATTTAAATCATCCGATAAGATATTTTCAAAGGGAGTATCGGTCATTCATTATGATGAAAACCACCAAAAATTATTACCCATCTATAACAATTTATATTATAGAAAATATACATTCATGCACAATATTTTAAATGAATAATGTCTCACACCAAAACTAATCTTTGTGGAAAATTGACATTCATTGTGATAAAATTTATTTCAATAATTAGTAGATACAAAATTAATAAATTAGGACATTACTTTAACTGGTTGTCAATGATCAAAAACTAGTATTTTTTATGCAAGGACAAGATTTTCAAGAAATCTATATTGAAGGATAAGGGAATAATAATTAAATAGTGAAAGTATCTATGAAGTATCATTTTATTGAAATGAATGTTTCTTATTTTTATAATAAATAATATATTTATTAGTTGATAAATAGATATTAATCCACACCATTGTTAAATAATAATGAATACTTCTCAAGAATAATAAATAAATAAGAGATCAATGTACCTTGTCCCAAAATTATAGCTCCCTACATCAAGATGGTCTGCTATATATTTTGATACAGATGCAGATAATGAGATGACCATTTAAACTAAAATATTTTGAGATAATGGGGAAGATGAATTGAGAATTTATCTGAATAAAACAATAATATTATTATATTTTTTATATAAATTTAGTAATGTAGCATTAATAATATAAATTTAGTAGACAAATAACTTTATAGAATAATGTAGAAACCATACATGTGTATTATATATTTCTGTTTTTGTAATAGAGTCTTATATTTTCCTAGGTACCAAATTTGTGGGAATGGAAAATCATGGATCCAACATAATGTATATTTTCTTATAGATTATATGATGATAATATATAAAAAATTAAAAGATAAATATGATAAGTATATTCCAATACAAAGAGTGGATAAGTAACATGAAATCTATTAGAATGTACTCAGAAGGAATATCTAGATGCTCTTACAGAAAATAAATTTGAATATGCCACTTCTTTTTTAGTAAAGTGAAATAGAGAATATAAACTACTACTAAATAAATTTTATAAAAATTTATTTTATGAAATAGATGATGAAGATGATATGTATATTTCTATTAGGTTTCTAATAGTTTTTATAAACAAAGGAAAAATAAAATTATTAAAAGAGAACATGTTTTTCTTATTGTGATAATTCATGTAAATGATTGTTTTTTCTATGAAGTGAGTGTGAATGCAGATTGAGTAGTTATTTTTGAGAGTTTGAAAGTATTTTTCAATGGATATATTGTTGTATTAATTTTTCTTGAATACCTATTATAATATAAACATTCAATTGTGTATTGAATGATATTTATAATTTGAAGTAGAAGAAATCCATGTAGAAATATTAGTTGAATTATGAATAATGTATTTAAAAGCGATACATGTTTAAATATTATAAGAAGATATATATCTTACAGAAATCATTTTATGATAGGATACCATGTTGAAATAAAGATAATAATTTGAGAATCTATTTTTTGAAATCGTGTTTGATTCTAGAAAATAGAAGTCATGTGTTTTGTAGGAAGTGGATGTGAGTGAAATCATTGAAACAATTGTAATTTTGTGGATTATTATTTTGGAAAATCCATAGATGAAAAGAAAATCTAGTAATAGATAGGAGTATGTATTTATTTTTATCCATTGCAAGTCATTATTTTTATCATTTATTTATTATAATATTTATGTGATTCTATGAGTAAAATGATGATATTTGATCAATAAAGAACATCTCAAAATGGGTAAATGTAAAAGAAACCATTTTTTTCTTCATCCCTAGATTCAACCCTACCTTCAAAAAGACAATCAGTCGTTTATGAATTGAAATAGTTCTGAATCCATGGAATGAAGGATGATGAGTTATTTGTATGCTATAATAAAATATACTATGTTATAGTATTCTATATTATATAATAAAAGTAATGAATGAGCATTATTATTAGAATGGGTGACACCAAATAATTTTAAAATTCAATTATAATAAGTATTATTCTAATATTTTTTTATTTTTATGTTATAATATATAATGAAAAAAAATATTATTGATGGGGAATTGTTTTTATACATATTAGTATGAACATGAAAATATCTATTAATATATAAATGATATAATTTATATATTGAAATATGTTTAGAAATGAGGATGATATTTTTCTCTAATAAGGAATTTTTTTATGGAATAGATAAATGGATTTGGAAATCAAAATTCTATAGGGAATTCCAAACCAAGGAATTTTAGTGTGAAGGCGAATAAGAATTATTTGTGATAGAATGAGAATAAAAAAATAAACAAGTTAATTGTTATTTTTCATTCTCCAACAACATCAAGTTTTGAAATTTTTCATGTTATCATTTGTTTTGAAATTTATTTAGGTTATCATAAGGAATAAAATAACAATGATGATGAATACTGTTTCTAACAAATGAAGGGGGAATTATATCCAGGGTTGATCAATAAATAATTAGATGAATGAAATCATTTTTGGGAACATTAATATTTTATATGTTGGGGTTTTGTTGGAAAAAGATTTGATTATAGGAATCATTTTAGGAGGAAATTATGTAATCAAACATTGGAAGTAGCATAATGAAAATTATTTAACACTATTGAGCCTGGTTTTGTGTCATGTAAACTGGAAACAATTATTTAAAAGAGATAAAAATTAGAATATGTGAATATAGTAATTTATTATTCATTGAGAAATTATTTTAATTATCGACATATGGGGATCAGTCATAGATCCCATTAAATTGTTTATTGAAAATAAAAAAACTATTTTTATACTACATTGTTTATTTAGGTGGTTGAAGGGTATGTAAAAAATAATCACATTTGTTTTTTCTCAATTTTAATAAAAAAAAAATCTCTATTTGATTTTTCTAAACAATTTTTATTATAAACATAAATAGTAAAACTAATAATAATTGAGAGGTATATTATTTTAGAAGTATGTAAGGAATTTGATTGTAAATTTTTTTTAAAGATATTTATATGTATCAATTGAATGGAATTTATTATCCTTAAGACCCACCCTCATTACTTATGTAAAAATATTACCTTATTGAATTCTCTAGTGCTTACTCCATCGACTATATATGAATAGAAAGAGATTTGTGAAAAACAAAAAATTCCATCAGTATGAATATTTTCACATATATATATGTGATTTAAATTCATGAAAATATTTACAAAGTCAATCATAATTGAAATAAAAATACAAAAATCAAACACATCAAAGTAAAAATTTAAATAATATAATGAATTACATAAATCCACATATTATACATCCATTAATTTTTATATAGGAGAAGTTATATTTAATAATTAAACAAACCACCATCATTTAAAATATTATGATCCCAAAGAAATTTATATAGAATCAATATAATATAAATTAATTAAAATTTAATGATGTTAGATCTAAAATTCATATAGCATACTGGTATTTTATCCTATAATGGAAATATAAACTACCATTTCCCCTTATTCTTCCCATATTAATAATATATTAAGATTATAATATTCTATGTAATATCCTCTAAAAATAACATAATATCTATTCAAGTGAATTATTTCATTTGTTCAGATCATGGATCTTACATATTATTGGAAATACTGGGAAAAATAATACAAATTACTATTTCCTATAATTGACACATTAGAAAACATCAAATACATAAAAACATAATACCCCATTTTATTCCTTTTGGTGTTGTAGCATTAATTATTCATGTTATCATGAAAGGGCCGATATGAAGTTATTTATCTATGTGAAGAAAGATATTGGTCTCCCTTATTCCAACAATTCTCCAATAAATATAAACACTATATATCCTCATAATATTAAATGATCTCATTGTGGTAGTTTGTTGATAAAAATTATTGTTACATTAATATTTTTTAAGAAGCATTCTTGGTTTTTTTTAAAAGTTAAAAAAATAAATGACACTCAAGAACATAACAAGGCACAATTTCAAAAGGCCTTTTTTATAAAAAAATATAATTTATTATAAAATGTATAATTTAAATTAGTATGAGTAAATTCTTACAGAATGGGAAGAATACTTATGGGATAAAATTATTAATGTCATAAAAAAATTAAACTCACAAAATATTTTAATGAATTCTATATTTTATGTATAATTCATATGAAATTAGTGTCATAAAATATGATATTTGTTACTTGTGACTTCTGTGTTCATATGATGTTAGGGGAAATGTATAATGAAATTCAAAAAAACATATGAAATCAATACATAGTATTATAAAATAGAAAAATAATAATGGATTCCAAAACCTTTTAAGAAAATTGTCCCAGAAAAATTATATACATTTCATATTAAGAATTAGTTCTTCAAAATTAAAAAACTAAAGCATAAATTAATAATTATTTTCTGAAATAAATAAAACACAAAAAAATAATGAATTTATCTGTTTTGAAAAAAACCAAATTACCAATACCCTTTAAAATGAAAAAAATCTATTTAAAATGTAAAATGGGTGGGTATAAAATTATTTAAGTTGAATGAAAAGTGGAAAAAATATCATTTATTTCAATTTTTTAATGACCCCCACTAGTAATAGAATAAACCCCCATTGTCTAGAATGAATAAAGTGAGATGGTGACCTCCCGATACCTACATCCAATAGTGCAAGGGTTGGAAGAAGGAAATTATGGTATAATTTACATATAAAATGGGGGAATTACACTCTAAGATAACATTAAAATAAATAAAGAAGATAAAAAATACTCTCCTTCACATGATGATAAAAAAATTCCCAAGTGATTACATGTAGTTTCAAATATAACTAAAAAATATTTAAGTAGAATTACATATACCAAAATTATAAATTCTAATGTTAGAAAAAAGAGCATGAAATTAAAACAAAAATATGGGCTTGTAATATCATTTTCAATTTCTTACCAGCTCCTACTAATGTGAAAAACAAATTTATATATATATAAGATACAAATAACTACTATACATACAAGGATCCTCCATAGAGCCTCTTGTTCCTGAGATAAAATAATGAATACTAATGAACAGTAAAAAAAATAAAAAGGGAATAATCACTTAAATAAGAATTCTATGTTTATAGCCCCAACAAGAACATCTCCCACCATTTACCACTTATGATATATCACATAATATAACATCAAATGAACATATAATAACACAATTTCCCCACTAGTTTTACACTCTTCCCCAATGTCGTCTGTTTAGATCCATCTCTCTCTTACAGACTATATAAAGAAGAAACCAAGGGCATGTATCACTGATTTCCTATTGTGTGTCAAATTTTCTCATCAACTCATACACATATCCATATAGTAACCATATCTTTTCTGATACCCATTACAACCTATATTTCTTGTATTATGCATTAAGTATTGTACCCCAACCCGTCACATCCCATATATGTTTTTTGTAACAAAAGAAATCAAAATCCATATATTTTATATGTATAAAATTATTAGTAAAATAAATCCATAGATATTTGTTTTTGAAATAAATAGAAGACATAACATCCAAATTTATGCATATGAGGGAAACAATCCACCATGAATTGATGAACATAAAACTATAATGATAAGAGAGCATAGCCAATGGAGGAAATTTCCTATATTTTCCTTTCCAACCTGGATATTGGGGGAAACCCAATCCAAATGTCATATTTGGGTATTTATACAAATAAACATTGGATGTGTGCCATATGACATCACCAAGAATACATTACAAAATTTATTTCTCCTAAAGAGTCTTTGGGATAAACCCATTACTAGGATCAAATGTGTCTATCATTACATAGAAATTTATATGCCAATTATAAGAACTATTTAACCATTATGAAAAAATAATTTAATATGTTTTATATAAAATTAATTATTTCCATTTAATTTTATAGAATATATTAATTAATTCATTATAAGAAAAATCTTAATTACATTGTATTGGTAAATGATCATTCGTAGTCTGTCCTTTATTATCAATTATTGTATGAATATTTACATTTAAATTTTCAATAAATTGTGAATTTAAGAAATATAATAGTGGTGATTATAGTCCCATTTTTCATGTTTTTATGATATAAATGATCATAGTTTTCATTTTCAATTTAATTATATTTTGTTGATATATCAGGTGATTGATAAGAGAATGGAAACAATGAATAGAATAACAAGGGGTGTACATGCCATTGAGAAATTTCATAATGTAGCTAGCTTCCCTAGAATTCATGTTTGTATACATTACAATTGTAATCCCCAATATTTGATGATATCTAGAATATTCATCAATGAGTAAAAAATAAATTATTTTTTTGGAAAAACTTATTTTCCATTGAATAAAGAATTGAATGTGAAAATTATATATCAGATAAATCTAAAATGAATACATCACAAGATTGTTGAACTGGTCATTAAGTAAAATATATGTTCAATAAATTATGAAATTGATATCTTTAAATTTCCAAATATTTGTGGAGAGATGAATTTAATGAATTAAAAAATAAATTTGTCATTATCCAATTATATATAATGATGACTAGGTATATTGATGACTAAAAGATTTATAAGAAACTAAACTAGTGATTATTGGGATTTTATTTTGAAATTAGCTTTTATTAAATGTTGACTAATTATTTGTGAGATCATGTGAGGAAGAATCTATGGGTGAGGAATTATTTCATAGAAATATTTTATTATGATTTATTATTTTATCCAATTTTTTTTAAATAGGTCAACTATGTTTATTGTTTTTTAGATATTTGTGGTCTTATTCAGATCCTTTATGAAGTTATTTCAGAAGAATAATGTTAATTAGAGTTTTTTTATAGAATCATACAATTGATTTGAATTAATTACGTATTGTATTTTCATGAGGTAAAATTTATAAAATTTAAAATAAAATAAATTATTAGAATAGAACTTAAAAGAAATAAATTATTAATTGGTTATTTAAGGTAACATAGTAGAATTGTCCTAGTGCTTAACAAATATGATTCTAAATGATATCGAGTGAAGACAATTCGTAAAGTGGATATGTAATTTATTCTACATGAATAATATTTCATCAGCACATAACTGATACTTTTCTCATCTCTAATTATTCATATTTATTGAATTATATATATCAATTTACATGAGAAAATTTAGATACATATACAAGCTGCAACATATATAATTAATTTATAATGATTAAATCACATTTGGATAATGGAAAACAGAATTTTTCTATTTAAATCATCCGATAAGATATTTTCAAAGGGAGTATCGGTCATTCATTAGGATGAAAACAACTAAAAATTATTACCCATCTAAAACAATTTATATTATAGAAAATATACATTCATGCACAATGTTTTAAATGAATAATATCTTAAACCAAATCTAATCTTTGTGGAAAATTGACATTCATTGTGATAAAAAAAATTTCTATAATTAGTAGAAAAAAAATTAAAAAAATAGTACATTACTTTAACTGGTTGTTAATGATCAAAAACTAGTATTTTTTATACAAGGACAAGATTTTCTAGATATATATATTAAAGGATAAGGATAGTGAAAGTATCTATGAAGTATCATTTTATTGAAATGAATGTGTCTTATTTTTATAACAAAAAATATATTTATTAGTTGATAAATAGATATTAATCCACACCATTGTTAAATAATAATGAATACTTCTCAAGAATAATAAATAAATAATAGATCAATGTCCCTTGTCCCAAAATTAGAGCTCCCTACATCAAGATGGCCTGTTATATATTTTGATACAGATGCAGATAATGAGATGACAATTTAAACTAAAATATTTTGAGATAATGGGGAAGATGAACAAAGAATTTATCTGAATAAAACAATAATATTATTATATTTTTGATATAAATTTAGTAATGTAACTTTAATAATATCCATTTTGTAGACATATAACTTTATAAAATAATGTGTAAACCATACATGTGTATTATATATTTTTGTTTTTGTAATAGAATATTATTTTTTCCTAGGTAACAAATTTGTGGGAATGGAAAATCATGGATCCAACATAATGTATATTTTCTTATAGATTGTATGATGATAATTTATAAAAAATTAAATGATAAATATGAGAAGTAGATTACAATACAAAGAGTGGATAAGTAACATGAAATCTATTAAAATTTACTGAGAAGTAATATCTAGAGACTCTTATAGAAAATAAATTTGAATATGCCACTTCTTTTTTAGTAAAGTGAAATAGAGAATATAAACTACTACTAAATAAATTTTATAAAAAATTATTTTATGAAATAGATGATGAAGATGATATCTATATTTCTATTAGGTTTTTAATAGTTTTTTATAATCAAAGGAAAAATATAATGATTAAAAGACAACATGTTTTTCTTCTTATGATAATTCAAGAAAATAATATTTGTTCCTATGAAGTGAGTGTGAATGCAGAGTGAGTAGTTATTTTTGAGAGATTGAAAGTATTTTTCAATGGATATATAGTTGTATTACTTTTTCTTGAATATCTATTAGAATATGAACATTCAATTGTGTATTGATTGATATTTATAATTTGACGTAGAAGAAATCAATGTAGAAATATTAGTTGAATTATGAATGATGTATTTAAAAGCGATAAATGTTTAAACATTATAAGAAGTTATATATCTTACATAAATCATTTTATGATAGGATAACATGTTGAAATATAGATAATAATTTGAGAAGCTATTTTGGAAATCATGTTTGATTCTAGAAAATAGATGTCATGTGTTTTGTAGGATGTGGATATCAGTGAAAGCATTGAAACAATTGTAATTTTGTGGATTATAATTTTGTGAAATCCATAGATGAAAAGAAAATCTAGTAATAGATAGGAGTAGGTATTTATTTTTATCCCTTGCAAGTCATTATTGTTATCATTTATTTATTATAATATTTATGTGATTCTATGAGTAAAATGATGATATTTGATCAATAAAGAACATCTCAAAATGGATAAATGTAAAAGAAAACAATTTTTTTCTTCATCCCTATATTCAACCCTACCTGCCAATAGGCAATCAGTCATTTATGAATTGAAATAGTTCTGAATCCATGGAGTAAAGGATGATGAATTATTTGTATTCTATACTAAAATATAATATGTTATAGTATTCTATATTATATAATAAAAGTAATGAATGGTCCTTATTATTAGAATGGTTGACACCAAATAATTTTAAAATTCAATTATAATAAGTACTATTCTAATATATTTTTTATTTTTATGTTATAATATATAAAGATAAAAAATATTATTGTTGGGGAATTGTTTTTATACATAAGAGTAAGCACATTAAATTAACTATTAATATATAAATGATATAATTTATATATTGAAATATGTTTAGAAATGAAGATGATATTTTTCTCTATTAAGGAATTTTTTTATGGAATAGATAAATGGATTTGGAAATAAAAATTCTATAGGGATGTCCAAGCCAAGGAATTGTAGTGTAAAGGCGAATAAGAATTCTATATGATAGAATGCGAATAAAAAAATATAATGTTAATCGTTATTTTTCATTCTCCAACAACATAAAGTTTTGAAATTTTTCATGTTATCATTTGTTTTGAAATGTATTTAGGTTATCATAACGAATAACATAAGAATGACGATGAATAATGTTTCTAACAAATGAAGGGGGCATTATATCCAGGGTTTATCAATAAATAATTGAATGAATGGAATCTTTTTTGGGAACATTAATATTGTATATGTTGGGGTTTTGTTGGAAAAATATTTGATTATAGGAATAATTTTTAGGAGGAAATTATGTAATCAAACATTGGAAGTAGCATAATAAAAATTATTTAACACTATTGAGCCTGGTTATGTGCCATGTAAACTGGAAACAATTATTTAAAGGAGATAAAAATTTGAATATGTGAATATAGTAATTGATTATTCATTGAGAAATTATTTTAATTATCGACATATGGGGATCAGTAATAGATCCCTCTAAAATGTTTATTAAAAATAAAAAAAAACTATTTTTATACTACATTGTTTATTTAGGTGGTTGAAGTATATGTAAAAAATAATTACATTTGTTTTTTCTCAATTTTCATTAAAAATAAAATATTTATTGGATTTTTCTAAAAAATATTTATTATAAACTTAAATAGTAAAACTAATAATAATTGAGAGGTATATTATTTTAAAATTATGTAAGGAATTTGATTGTAAAAAATTTTAAAATATATTTATATGTATCAACTGAATGGAATTTTTTATCCTTAAGACCTACCCTCATTCCTTATGTAAAAATATTACCTTATTGAATTCTCTAGTGCATACTCTATTGACTATATATGAATAGAATGTGATTTGTGAAAAACAAAAAATTCTATTAGTATGAATATTTTCACATCTATATATGTGATTTAAATTCATGAAAATATTTACAAAGTCAATCAAAATTGAAATAAAAATACAAAAATCAAACACATCAAAATAAAAATTTAAATAATATAATGAATTACATAAATCCACATATTATAAATCCATTAATTTTTATATAGGAGAAGTTATTTTTAATAATTAAACAAACCACTATCTTTTAAAATACTATGATCCCAAAGAAATTTATATAGAATAAATATAATATAAATTAATTAAAATTTAATGAGTTTAGATCTAAAATTCCTATAGCATACTATTATTTTATCCTATAATGGAAATATAAACTACTATTTCCCCTTATTCTTCCCATATTAATAATATATTAAGATTATAATATTCTGTGTAATATCCTCTAAAAATAACAAAATATCTAGTCAAGTGAATTATTTCTTTAGTTCAGATCAAGGCTCTTACATCTTATTGGAAATACAGGGGAAAATAATACAAATTACTATTTCCTATAATTGACACATTAGAAAACATAAAATACCTAAAAACTTAATACCCCATTTTATTCCTTTTGGTGTTGTAGCATTAATTATTCATGTTATCATGAAAGGGCCGATATGATGTTATTTATCTATGTGAAGCAAGATATTGGTCTCCCTTATTCCACCAATTCTCCAATAAATATAAACACTCTATATCCTCATAAAATTAAATGATCTCATTGTGGTAGTTTGTTGATCAAAATTAATGTTACATCAATATTTTTTAAGAAGTATTATTCGTTTTTTAAAAAAGTTAAAAAAATGACACTCAAGAACTTAACAAGACACAATTTCAAACGGCATTTTTTATGAAAAATATAATTTATTATAAAATTAATAATGTAAATTAGTATGAGTAAGTTAATACAAAATGGGAAGAATACTTATGGGATCAAATTATTAATGTCATAAAAAAAATTAAACTCACATAATATTTTAATGAATGCTATATTTTATGTAAAATTCATATGATATTAGTGTCATAAAATATTATATTTGTTACTTGTGACTCCTGTGTTCATATGATGTTAGGGGAAATGTATAATGAAATTCAAAAAAAACATATGATATCAATACATAGTATTATGAAATAGAAAAATCATAATGGATTCCAAAACCTTTTAAGAAAATTGTCACAAAAAAATTATATACATTTCATATTAAGAGTTAATTCTTCAAAATTAAAAAAACTAAAACATAAATTAATAATTATTTTCTGAAATAAATAAAACACAAAAAAATAATGAATTTATTTGTTTTCAAAAAAACAAAATTACCAATACCCTTTAAAATGTAAATAAAAATCTATTTGAAATGTAAAAGGGTGGGTATAAAATTATTTAATTTGAATGAAAAGTGGAAAAAATATCATTTCTTTCAATTTTTTAATGACCCCCACTAGTAATAGAATAAACCCCCATTGTCTAGAATGAAAAAAGTGAGATGGTGACCTCCCGATACCAACATCCAATAGTGCAATGGTTGGAAGAGGGAACGTATGTTATAATTTACATATAAATGGGGGAATTACACACTAAGATAACATTAAAAAAATAAAGAAGATAAAAAAATATTGTCCTTCAAATGATGATAAAAAAATTCCCAATTGATTACATGCAGTTTCATACATAACTAAAAAATATTTAAGTAGAATTACATATACCAAAATTATAAATTCTATTGTTCGAAAAAATAACATGAAATTCAAATAAAAATATGGGCTTGTAATATCATTTTCAATCTCTTACCAGCTCCTACTAATGTGAAAAACAATTTATATATATATATGTTACTAATAACTAGTATACATACATGGATCCTCCATAGAGCCTCTTGTTCATGAGATAAAATAATGAATACTAATGAACAGTAAAAAAGTAAAAGGGAATAATCACTTAAATAAGAATAATATGTTTATAGCCCCAACAAGAACATCTCCCACCATTTTCCACTTATGATATATCAAATAATAAAACATCAAATGAACATATAATGACACAGTTTCCCCACTAGTTTTACACTCTTCCCCAATGTCGTCTGTTTAGATCCATCTCTCTCTTACAGACTCTATATAGAAGAAACCAGGGGCATGTATCACCGCTTTCCTATTATGTGTCAAATTATCCCATCAACTCATACACATATCCATATAGTAACTGTATCTTTTCTGATATCCATTAAAACCTATATTTATTGTATTATGCATTAAGTATTGTACCTCAACCCATCACATCCCATATATGTTTTTTGTAACATGAGAAATCAAAACACATATATTTTATATGTATAAAATTATCAGTATAATAAATCCATAGATATTTGTTTTTGAAATAAATAGAAGACATAACATCCAACTTTACACATATAAGGGAAACAATCCACCATGAATTGATGAACATAAAACTATAATGATAAGAGAGCATATCCAATGGAAGAAATTTCATATATTTCCCTTTCCAACCTGGATATTGGGGGAAACCCCATCCAAATGTCCTATTTGGGTATTTATACAAATAAACATTGGATGTGTTCCATATGAAATCACCAAGCATACATTTCAAAATTTATTTCTCCTAAATAGACTTTGGGATAAACCCATTACCAGGATCAAATGTGTCTATCATTACATAGACATGTATATGCCAATTATAAGAACTATTTAACCATTATGAAAACAATAATTTAATAAGTATTATATAAAATTAATTATTTCCATTTAATTTTATAGAACATATTAATTAATTCATTATCTTCTAAATATTTTAAAACATCAATCCAAGTTATCTTGCACTAAAAATCAATGTAAAGTACATTCCCACTATGAATAATCTCACTATGTCTATTGTTTCTCATGATTATCAATATTTTCATTCCAAACACTACAACTGTGGGTTAAAATATTATTAACCAAAATTAATATTCCATAATTCTTAGTTCCATAGGAATGCATCATAAGATTCCATCAAAAAGATACATAACCATGAAACATGGAACTAAAGACCATAATGTACATAATTAGGAATATATACAACACATGTGTCAAATTCTTCCACAATCTCAGGCTTTCCCTCCCAAATATAATAAAACATCCTATGATAACATCAAATCATTTAGAAAATACCACATTTATACCACATAATAGAAGTAAGAAACCCTTAGAAAAATAAAAAATGTAATTTAGTCCCTAAAACATAGTTATCCATTCTTCAAATTCATACTTGTTTGCATGACCCATCATAAAAAATTCAAACTCCACAATATAATCAGCTCCTTCAGCATAAAATATTTATCATCATTAAACCATTAATTTTATTCCATATTCAATTAATGGGTTAAATTATACTAGTTTCCAGTTATTGGTATCATATGTAATTATCTATAATAGGGAATTAAATTTATTTAAACATTATTTATATCATTTTATAGATTCTATAGGATTTAATGTGTAATAATTCTCAGTTAACATTAATTTCATTTTATTGTCTTTAATAATAATTACATCTTAATTTTCTTAATCCAATTATGATAATGGATGTCATCATAACATTTATTAGACATAGAATTTTCACAAAGTTGATTATAATTGTTTTAAATGAACAAAATTTACATTTAAAAAGCCTCTTTACATTCATTATCCCTATAAAAGATTTCCCAAAATAACATTATTTAAAATTCACATAAAAAACATTGAAATCAAGGAATAAAAATCACGGAATATATTATAAATTATATTTTACAATATTAATAAAATCTAGAGGAAAATTATAATCATGGTGATAGGAAAAAACAACAAATCACTAACCATAAAAATTATTCTATTAATTATGTTTAATAATTAATTAGTAAAATTTCACTACCATATGGATGAATATAACATGGTAAATAAGACATTTTTTGAAAATTAAGTTTAATAAATTAATATTGTACCTCTAAGAAAAAATGATCATTACACATGAAATAAAAAATAATATTGATCTATGAACCCCTATATGATATGAAAACCTCACCCCTCTATGAACACAACATCACAATTCCACCCAAAAAAACAATAAAATTCCACTTAGAAAAATCAGGATCAACAACCATAGTATGTAATAAAGAATGATAGGAATACCAAGAATTTAGTGATGAAATTTCAAGAAACAAATGAATAACATAACATGTTTTACCAACTATTGATCATTGGAATCTAGTAATTGATACATTTAGGTTGGGGGTTAAAATAACATATAAAAAAATCTTTTTAATGAATTGATTGAGATGAATGGGATATTGGAAAATGAGTTTAGTGGTATTTAGGTCTTTTTAGTTTAACTAGAATTTATAAATCTGTGATGCAACATCGAGGACTATGTCCTAGAACCAACTGATATAGGAAACACTACAGTGAAACATTGAATACCACACCACAACACCATGGTTAAAGAACAACTGAGAATCAAATAAAAAATACATTCCATAAACTCTATAAAACTGGAAGAGGGAATAAGAATTTGACTAGACCAACACACCTCAGACAACATATTACAATAATGGATGGTATATAATTACCAAAATCCATTTCTCAACAATATCCCAATAATGAAAAAATAATTTAACCTATTTGTCCCAGTAATGACCTACATTTCATAGAAACTCACTGTCAACAAATGTCTTATGTTATTTCCTTACTCTATAGAACAACTCAACCAAGATACACCATATCCTACCACCATGGAACAAACATTTCAAAATTAACACTGGCACTGAGGTCATCATACAAACATTTATAGACTATATCCATTCCCAATATATAGAAACAACTATCCTATGGTGAAACACTTAGATCCAAGGAATTTAATTCTCAAATAACTGAAAATTCATATTAACTTTTATTTTTAAATTATAAACAACATAGAACCTCTTCTAGATACTGATGAAACCCAAAAAACAAAAAAGAATAGGTTAATGGGATTCAAGACCTTACACCAGATACCTCTCAAAACAGTTTCATAATCATGAATAAAAAAAACCAGATAGATAAAAAAGGAAAGGTCCATCTTAATGACCACCCCTGAGATATTTATCAATAATTATTCCATCACATTAGCTCTACCACCTCACAATTGGATCTATGTAAAGACCCATTCAATAAAATGCTAGCTTATAACCACACTATTAGAGAGGTACCTATGAAATGATATCATGTCCATAGAAATCATCAAGAAATAGTAACCATTTCATAAACTAGAAATATTCAACACCACAACGAGCATTATTACAATTTACGTTATTTAAAAATAATAGGTTACTGAACATGTATTTGTTACTGTCGTTCATAGGTACCCTCATTCATGCCACTATTCCACTACAATACATGAACCAATAAAATTGTTTGCATGAATGGAACTATCTACCGACAGTCATGGATATCCACACACCAATCCTTGGAGGGTACATCTTCTTCAACATCAATCTCTCCCAATTTAACAATGTGGTAGTTTCTATAAATATAAATTCAATTATTTTATACATTAATGGTTTCATGTATCTGACTATCTTTGACAGAGGTTCCATCTAATATTTTGTGGCTATGACATGATCTGACACCTCTAAATGTCTAACAAACTAGGTAGAATGATTAATCCATCGACGAAACCTTTACACCCCCTGATAAATTGTCACTTTAAAAAAAACACAATATATCCACCATATAAATCTAATGGTGTCCTCATCTGATTATCATATTACATATGATGACATTTTTCTCCTTTCAACCTCTATTAAATTACCTGAACCATCTCTATCTTGTTATTAACTAGATCTAGCTTGATAATATCTAACTCCCTAACCCAATTTCATCAAAATCGTGATCTATAAGGAATTTCATATAAAGAGTCAAAAGATTCTATACAAATATATGTGTAAAAATTATTTTTTTATGGAGACTAAAAAAATGGTAAGTTCCCCACATATAATCATAGAAAATATAGAAAACAAGAACACAAAAATTCTTCAAGAGTCTTGTTATTTCGCTCTTTCTAATTTCCATATACTGATGAAAATAAGTGATTATGAATAACTAATATCCAATATAATATTGAAGTATAGTCCAAACCCATGAGTTAAAATCATGTTAATAATTATAGATTATATTCCTTGGGACATCATAGAGTCACAACACCACCTCTATATACTACCTCCAAAAAAATAATGAGTTGGTATCCTTACATATTATGTTTTTTTATTTCATAAAAAAATAAACTATCAACCAAATTTAATTAAATCATCCCTCATCAGATGTTAAACCTGTAATAATTCCCATCATTAGGTACTCCTAGTCATCTAGGGAACATTTAGTGGCTGAAGAAAAAAACTGCAAACACTATTTTCACGCATCAACTTATGGTATAAAAAACATCTAGATATAAAATATAATACTACATTATTCAAACATGGCCACCATAAAACACCTCTTAGAGTTTCATAAATATTTTTAATGCAATAATGTAATAATAAGGGTGATCTATGTAATTCATTTAGGACTATGAAATGCATCACCAATTTGATGAATGGACTACCATATAATAATGATTAACGTTTTTCATCTTCATAACAACAACCATGGGAATTACTAAGGTAATGAAGTCCTCTATATATTTCCACAAAAGAATACCCCATATGGGAATCATACACAAGTTTCGCAAAATAAGACTTACTCATATTATGAAAAATATAATCTTTTCACCATTCCACTTCTATATAATGATGCTTGACAAAGAGCTCATCCAGTTCTCTCCATGAAGTAATAGATTTACAGACAACATTACTAAATGAATTCCATCCCAGTACAACAAATTCATCATTTCCCATTACAGGTGTATATGAAATCATGAAGTCTTAATCCTGTATGAATTTTAACCAACATCCATTGTTACAAAATCATGTACAATATGGAGAATACAAAACTCATTATATTATTATTATAAAAACGCAAAAAATTACCATTAATGAGGTAATGTTGGAAAAAACTCAAGGAAAACACAACTGCTACAAACACAAGATCATAGTTTTCATAGTTATTCTTGGAGAATATTTACCATCGAGACTCAAAATAACAAAATAATCACTAAAACATTAAAAAAAATCAATCACATACGGCAAAGTATCACACAAAACCTCAAATTGAACAAACTATACTAAAAAATAGATTGGATTAATGACCAATTCTTCCATGGATGTTCCAATAATTCTTGAAACATATCATTAAACAATTATACAAGAATAATTCTAGTTATGATAGTCATGACTATATCATCCAATGGTAAATCATCTATGAACATCCAATAATAGCATGCAAGAACAAGGAATCCCTGCATATCTATAACCGTCATGGGGGGTTCTTACAAAATGACTTCTTCAATCCTATATTAATAATGAATCCTCATTTTGAAATGAAATTATTAAATAAATTAAAATAAAGATCATAGAACATGTACACAGATAACCAATGTAATATCGTTCGATGATAAAGGACTACAAAAATAACATGTTGATTCTCCGGATTCATCTCCTTAGATATAGAGTACACAATGACATTATCAATGAAAACCCCAATGATCCAATATTTGAATTATATAAAAACTATGTTCTAAAAAACCATGTAAACTATTGTATAATAAATCAAAACAATAGGAATTACAAAGAACTCATAATGTTCATGACTATATTAGATATTTGATTTCATATTATCTTAATCTTCCACCCACATATGGTAACATCCTCATCATAAATCGATCGTCAAGAATGAACATGATCCTTTCAGTTGATGAAATAAATCATCAATCTATTTATGTGGATAGAGGGTTTTAAATTTATCATATATGGAGCAATGATAATCAATAGAAATATGAAAACAAGATTCAATCATATTCACAAAAACTAGTTCATCGCTTGGTAAAACACTTGGTTGAAAAAAAACCATATAAACATATAATCTATCATTAATTGAAATTCTAAAATATAAAAGGCATTAATACCAGATAAACTCATTATTATTGATCAATAAGAAACATGATATACTATCAATGGAGAAACATTACAACATCATCATGAAAAACATCGTGGTACTCTTCTACAATAATATAAAACCTCGTTGGTTGAACCCATGTTGAAGATAACAACATTTTTTCAATCAGGTAAGAGATAAAAACATGTCTCTATCCAATCCATGAGTCTTACCTTTTTTAAAACACTTCAGGATCTCCATCCTAATCATATAACACATCATTTCTCTTCAAGAAATCAAAAATAGCCTATACAAAATAATTCAATTCCCAACTAATAATTTTTTTATAAGAAAATTCTATATATATTATAAGACTCCCAAACAGTTGTGGTGTCACATTACTTTCTTATAGTCTCTAAATAATTCATAGAAATAATATGTAACTCAAATAAGAGTAGTTAATTCCAAGGTAACTAGCAGGGTCTACAAATAATGTCCAATTTCATGTACTATTTTAGGTGATATGATGAATTTTTTAGTTATTTAATTAATCAATGATACAACATAATTAGAAAACAAGAAAAGGGTACCTCAAATGATTTTTATTATGCATGAAAGTGCAAATGACAGGGATTATTTATGACCAAAACCTACTATATATCCACTCGAACCCTGATAATGACCACCTCCATTGTCTCAATTTACTCTATAGGGATGCGGAACATCTCAGTGATTTCATCAACTCACTATATCTCCTCTTTTCTAATAACAAGTTATTCAATCCAATTACAACATCAATTAGAGAAGATCATTTAATAGAGGAACTTAATGTGATCCTCCAGCTATATAATACCTTCTCATAATGTTTGGTCACCCATACTAATAATGAACATATCCTACAAAACAAAAACAAATGTATGATTCAATTTACAAGGCATGATTGCTTCCACCCTCATATAAATGAGATTATGGTGGTTTGGACCTACACCTAGTTGAACATATTATTATTCGCAAAGAAATTATGACATCAATACACACCTATTCATTATATGTAATCATCATTTATCCCTACTCATGAAACTCCAAATTTATAATTCACTCTCTCAACATCCTCTAGTTTGTAAAACAGCTTGAGATACTAGATAATTGTAAACAAGGTGACATGGCACAAGATATTTGGATAAAAAAATTCTCAAAATACATCTCCCTATACTTTTCCTCCAAATACCTATAATTTTCATACTAGAGAATTGTCTATAATTGGATCTCGAACACCCATATATTGGAACTCCCCAGATGAAGGGTAATAATATAATAGTTAATACCATCCATTATGGTAAAAGGGATATAATGTTTTAAGAAACTGGCCCCAAAACATATCCCATGGGGAAATGACTCCTCATTATCACAAATAAACAAGATCAACCACAACCTCACTCCTACACATAGTTATTCCACAACAAAAAAAATTCTTTTTACAAGAAACGAATTATGTGAAACTACCATAACCACCTAAAAAACAATATTTTATCACCGATTATAAAATTTGGACCTCATACATTGGTAGGAACTTCTAATGAAACAATTTTATTTTCCTCCTCTAAGTGTCCTCTTCACCCAAATTGTACCCATCAGGGGATAACAATGAGGGAAGGGATATGTTGACCATTTTAAGCATTACTCTACTAGGCCATGATTTGGTGACATTAACTGATGGTATAATGTACATTATAATGAGACGCAATACATTACAATAGAAAATTTGTATGGTTGAGACAATACATATACAACTATAACATACTACACATAATTATTAAAAATATCATATGTTCGTACATGTATCTTCATAAAAGACTATGAAAAATGAAACAGTATTCTAGAAGTACTAAAAAGATAAACACGGAAGTGACCCAAAACACCAAATAGATCCAAGAATATCATGAGATAAAAATATAAATCCAATTATATAACAATATTATAATGGAATAAAAAATATTTTATATGTATATAGGGAGATCATATGAGTACTAATCAATAGGATCCTCCTCAGGTAATCTTTTAAAAAAGATATGAAAGGAATACAAAAGACAAGTGATCAAAAAGTGACATTAACTAAAAATCTAAATTGATATACAATGTTCCTTGAATCAACATGTATATATCCCACTAAGTATTAAATATAATAGATCATATAATAAAATATCAAATGATGGTTCTTCACTTCCACTTCCCAAAACTTTTCTAGCTGCACCCCAACAGTGTACTTCCTATGATATGTGTCTCAAAAAGAAGCAAACTTGAAAAAACTTGATCTAACTATTAAAACATAAATCCCATGAATCCCTCCATCTCATAATCCCATCCATATCTATACATAGTAACCATGTAGTTTTATAGATCCACCACAAACCATATTCCTTGTATCAAACATCAGATTTTTTCCTCAAGTAGTTTCATCCCATACAAAGAGTATGTACCTCAGGCCATTCTATTACATAAATGTTATATGTATAATAATAATTAGGATACCATATCAAGAGTAAAATGTTTATGAAATAACCAAAATCTATCACATCTTTAAATACACATATATGAGAATCTAATTATCATATACACCATCACATAATAAAACATAGAGAAAAGAGTACAGGTTACAGGTCTAGTCATCAATCCACCCCTCACAAGCCTAGATATTTGGGAAAACAACTTCTTAGAATCCACATATTTTCATTCAACCAACCAAAATCGGTGGGTTAACATATAAAATAAAAAATTCATGATATAATATAGCTTACTTCCACATTATAGGCTTTGTGTAGTCAGAAGAAACACACCAACTATCATCAGGTTGACACGTAAAATCTACTGTATTGGAATATATACCATTCAAGAATACAATTAATTATTAAACGTTCATTAATAATTTATATCAAATTTAAATTATATTTTTTTAATTAATATATTATACATTAATTAATAATCAACATTATTCTAATTTATATTTTATTTAATAAATTTACCTTCATTCACTAAAGGTATAATCTTACAGAGTCTAAAATTATAAAATATTATCAATATATTCATTCTAATATGTTACCCATTGAGTTAAAATGTAATTAACTATTATTATCATTCTTAAATTCAAGGATATTTAGGAAAAAAGATATAGAAACTATAAAATATATTCATAACCAAGCACATCTAGCTGCCTCAACTAGTGTAGAAAGGAATGCAGATAAAAAGAATCCCATCCATCCAAACCATAAGAAATACATTAACAAACATGGATACAATATTTCAACACAATAATGTGTATTCCAAAAATTAACATGTTCTTTAATCCCTATTCTATACCTAACAACTTCATACATACCACCATGTATCTCTCCGTTATAGTTGTCTACTACTTTCAAAACCACATGTTATCACATTCATATTTCATCTTTATACTAGTCTCATATCACAAAAAAACTTATAGGCGACATCTATAGAACATCACATAAGAACACAACCATAAATAAATTCCATAGAGAAATCAAGTCCCTGATGACAAGGTATTCATCATTCAAATGAAAACAACGTCACATGAACTCAACACAAGCCATTTCGCCTCCACAATTTAATATCCTCTATTAGACCCAAATAATTATCCTTAAATATAATATATTTTATTTTATATTTAATTAATCAATATAATTCTCGTAGGATTCAAATATGTATTACATAAGGAATTATATATAACTTAATATTAACATTATTTAACTCTAGTTTAATTTTCTACCTACAACATTATGTAAGGAAAAAAATTATAATTTTACATTATACATATCATATAAAAATTAATAATATTTATATTATAATTTTATTTATCTTATTACATTAAGATATGGTAGAGTAAATTTAATTAAAAATTAAATTAACATCAATTTGATTATAATAAAATTAAATGAACATTTGGTTCATTATACAAGACTCTTAATAGTATTTATCCAATCCAAAAAATATATCAACAGTATATTATTTTATAATATCCATCTAGAAGGAAAATGAAAATCCAAGAATAACAAACATTCAGAAAATCATTCAGTAGATAACACGTAATATATAAAATCCTGAGGAATCTTGTTATCATGGAGGAAGGAAACAACCTTCTATCACCAACCAAAGATCAATTATTTAATTAATCTTATTTATTATTTAGTTAAAATAATTCCACCAACCTACAAGGAATAATACTATGTCAAATATGTTGTCCCATTTAAAATAATTGATAATTAACAAATCCCCTACCTCAAATCTTGAGCTTGGTTTACATGAGAATGAAGATGGAAAAAAATCACAGATCCCATACTCCAAATGAAAATTACATATCTATTAGATAATTCTAACACAAAAAGATAATATCAAGATACACTTAATTATAATAAAGGACATCAACAAACATATCATGAAAATAATAATGGGAGGAAAACAAGAATGAATTCGAAATAAACCAATAGGAACAAATTAATAACTTATCATGGATTTACAATGATCAATATTGAGATACCACATGTTAATCCATATTAAAAACACATCAAGAGATCTCAAAAAAACAAAACATATTTATAGAGGGTGAAATATTAATGGGTTGGAGAAAAGTGGCTTCAAAAGGGTCAGGTTTCACTAAAGGTAATGTAAAGGTTATTGTTCCTCATTGTTTCCTCCTAGAACTCTTTGGAGAACCACCTTACCTAGGGTAAACTTTGATGAAATGAAAAAGTACATGCCATATAAATATTCTCAAACCATCATTGAGTGCCATTGTTAGCTACTATATATTTATCATATATTTTTGGTGGAGGGATTGTGACATAGCCCAAACCACTACACTGTAGACCCCATTTTATGAGAACAAAGGATAAGCCAAAAAATACCTTCACTATGTAGCTATCACCCAAATTGGAAGAACATCATCAATCCCCTATGTCAATGTCAAGACCTTGACATAATATCAACATACATATAAGGGGTTCATACATGGAAGCCTCATCATATGTAATAAAATCCAATCATGGCTATAATGTAGCCTAGATCAATGAAACAAACATTCCAAACATGGTAGTTTATTTAAAACTTTCCCTTAACCCCCAATAATCCAACGAACCGAACTATATTATTGACCCCACCATACAACATAGTAGTAGGGTCCATGATGTATAATTTCCTATTAAACTAATATTTCATCTAAACTCTTATTTTTCCTTTAAAGTCACCTTATATCAACAACCAGGTACCTATAATATCCAAATTTAGTATGGAAATGGATACATGGATACATGCCCATATATATTACCATAAAACTATGAATGATATTTCAAGAAGTGTAATAATAAAAACAATAATAATGATATTTCGAAATGTAAGTGAATGATATCAACTAAATAATTAACAATAGAACCCAAAATAATCATTCCTATTTAATATAAATTATTTAAAAATATGTATTATTTTGATTCTATTCATTCAAAAATCATTGATCGACCCATTTTCACAAACACACACCTCTCTATATTAATATATTATCACATAAATATGATTTATTAAGAAATGTTAGTATCATATAATGAAATGAATGTGTCTACAATGCTTTTACTTGTTCCTAATTCTCAACCAAAATGATTCATGATCTTAATTATATTATAAGGTAACCGTATGGAGTTTTTGTGCATAAAGGATGGAAGGATTATTATAATAATAATTATTTTTGAGAAGGATGTTTCACAAATTTCTATTTTAGAAAATCAATGATACTTTTTATATAAAATAACTCCCTTATAATTAAAATACATTAAAATTATTCAATATAGAACCACATAATATATCATATATAAGACACATCATACAATTTCAATAAAAATAATTAGTCTAATTAACTGTCATAAATAGTTGATAATTTTTTTATTTCAAATATATATAAAGAATTTATGTTTTTGATATAATTACATTCATCTGAATTTTAAGATGTGTTGTGGCTTCCAAAATTATATCTTGAAGCGTATACCATTCATTATAATATATTAATTTTTTATTTTATATTTTTTATAAATATACTGAAAAAATTACTCAGTATAAAAACACTAATTTTTTTCAAAAACTACACTAGAGTTTCTCTTTATACTGCTAAGGTAGCCCCAAATTATAATGTGAACTAGAATAAAAAAACCCAAAACATGTATGTAAAACTAGATAATGTATTTTAACTTTTATTGTTTGGTTAGATAGATATTTTTGGTATATGATGTAGACACCTTGTAGGTTGTCATAGATATTTAATAACGTAGAATCAAAAAATTATAAAAACTATCCTGAATAAAAATTATCATTTTAAAATATATTTTTTAGAATTAAATAGTTGGATCAATCATATTACATACAATTTCCTTGAATGCTCAACATTTGAAAAAATTGAAATCTTATAAGATGATTCTTCTATAGGATCTTTCAGAATGTTAGAAGAATCATAATATAAATTAAAAAGGTGGATAAATGTATTAAAAATTAATGATTTATATATTATGAAATTTATATGAGTAATGGGATTCAAAATTTTTATATCATTTCATGATTTTATAGTAATAAATTTAATGAAATATATATTTTCTCTTCATATATAAACTATATTCGATTGTTCACACCACATTAAAATTAAAAATACAAATACATCCCATTATAAGATATCCATAAAATTTTCATATATAAAATTTTGTAGTATAATTATGAAATATATATATATATATATATATAATGAAAAAGAAATAATTTACTAAAAACATTGATCCAATTATTATAAATATTTTATTGTTAAAACATTTTCTAAAATATAAAACCTTACATATCTAATATTTTTTTATATTAATAAATTTTTAACACAGTTATTTAAGAATTTATTACAAAAAATAGTAAATATATAATAGTATACTTTTATATTGTTTTTCCTATATTTTATGTTTTTATATAAAAATATATTTAATTAATCTTATAATTTTTAGTTGAAAAAATTTACAACATTTATGAATAGAAAATTTCCATATTAGATTACATTGAATTTTATTCCATTTTCTAATAATATTAATTGCTTGGAAAATAATGAAAAATACTATATTGAAAAACTACATAAACATGCTACATTAAGAAAAAAATATTCATTTTTAATGTATCATTATTATTTTTTAATTTTTTATTATATAAAAATGTTTTTTTATTTTCAAAAATATGTTATATATGTATAGTAAAATATTATTCTATATATAATCTTTTTATTATTTGAATATTATTTTTTATCAATTTTCAAATTGAATAAAATTAACTGGATTTCAAATTTCGAATTCATTGGTCCAAAATATATAATATGATTCAACTTATAGTAATAATGATTATATACTAGTGAGTAAAAAATACTTACCATGGTAAAAACTAGATTAAAAAATATAGGAACCTAATAGGTAACGGGAAAACCAAGGATTATTTTCAATATACGAATCACGGTGTTCATTGGACATTTTAATTAATCTAAAAATTATATCTTATTTATATAGATAGTTCCCTTGAGTGTGACTACCGATTAATGACAAGTTTGTGGTATTTACAAAAAATCCATCCTTTTTCAATTTTAAAATGGTAACTCATTTCTACACATTCCCTCTCACTAATAAAACCATGAATGAAAATCTACCTAAAATATTACAAACCATCCTATAATAATTAATTTTGATAACATTTTCTCTAAATGGTATTTATCAAATGAATAATCCACATCATTAATGAGAAAATAAAAGAAGAGAGGTATTGGTTTTTATCCTCTATTTCAATATTCTATTTTTTTCAGCTATTAATATTTCAAAAAAAATATTTAAAAATAAAAAATAAAATATTTATAATTGTCATACTATTGATTTAAAATAATTATGATATAATCATTAACTTATTTCAATATTACAATACAAAAACCAAAATTGTTAATAATTACATGTGTAGACAACAACATAAAAGATCATGTTTCATATTCCTTCATAATCTAGCCAAGATTGTATAATAATTTATTTATGTTAATTTTTTTGTTATATATCATATATATGTTCATGAAATATTATTCCATGTTGATTATTTATTCATCCCTTAAAAAAATGTAGTAATTAATGATGTGTACCTGCAAACTTCTTCCCTGATATATTGATTCATTCTTTTTTCAATATTGAAAATAATTATGGCTTTGGTTTATATTTTATATTTATGTATGATATATAATAGTAATATATATAATTAATTGTGGCCTTTATATAATAAAAAAATTATATTATCATTATAATGAAGTCTATCTTTAATAGTATATAATTGAATACCAGTTTAGCCCCATTTTGATCATAAAAAAATTAAACTAAAATCTATTATAAATGAATTATATCATTATATGTTTTATAGAACATAAATTATGGTTGCATTAATGGTTTATAAAATGATGAAAATTGTGATAAAAATTAAAATCTACACCACTTTTACTAATTTAAAAGCACAAAATATTGTTAACACTTGAGGTTGAAAAAGAGATTATTATAATTGAATGATTTAAGATAATATTTAGTAATTATTTGTATAAATAGAAATATATATTTTTACAGTTATTCAATAGTTAATGATAATTTATATCATTGTGATATAATAGGATAATTCACTTCTAAGAAAATCTTTGTTAGATGGAGTGGTTTCCATCTAAAATTACTTTCTTTGATACATGATTGATAATATAGAACAAATTTATATTATTGAAAATATATGCTACCAATTTCAGATCAATAACATTAATAATAAATTTTAATTTATGTTTCTCCCTCATTAATTTTTTTTTTGATTTAGATTCTCTTAATGTTGTATGGGAAATTACAACACAAATGTATCCCCTTGAGTTATAGAATTTCTATAAGATTTTATTTCCGAAATGTTCACGACATTTTACAAATTATAAATTGATATCTCTTTATATTTTTGATAAAATAGTTTTTTATTTCCATTTCAAGGAAAATAATTCATTTCAAATTATTTTTTAGGGGAATAAATGATATATTTTGAAATGAGTTTCCTAATTGTGAATTTTTCTATGATGAATATAATAATTTATGAAAATATTTATTTAATGATTTCATTTTTATTATCATAATATGATATTTTAATAATGGATTTAATTTCCACATTTCATAATATAATTTCTTTTATTATGTGATTAATTTTTTTGATATTGTTTTAGCTATTAAATGATTTTAAATATTTATTATCCACATGTTTCTCAAAATAAAATGATGATCCATTTTTTGTGACTAAAATATATATAGTGGATCATGATTGGGGTTAAATATTTCCCTTTTTATATTTTTTATTTATATATCATGATATTTTGATTTGTTGATATGTAATTTTTTATCACACATCAAGGGAAATGTGGAATGATTATATTTAAATAATGGAAATAATGATTTTGTTCATATAGAAACATAAATATTTTTTTATCACAAATTTTTTTGATATTTATGATTATTCACATTTAATGTTTTTAGTTATACCCAATTTTTATGAGGTATTTCATTTCCATTATTATTTTTATTTTTTATTACCCCATATTTGAAATGTATTATACGCTTATAGTTCAAGATCACTGGTTATATGATTATCCAGATGTTATTTATACTGGATCATATTATTTATGATACTATAATAATATTTTTATGATATTATGTTACTTTAAAAACATTATGACTATAATATAAGTTGTTTTATTCATTTATTAATTTATTAATGTAATTATATTATTATCTATCATGTTATGATTTTTTCATTCAATGAATCTATGTAACATCTCATAACCCTAGTTTATGTATTTTTTTCATATATTTATTCACTTATCACTTTATTTGGTTACATCCTCTGACTCTCGAGGATAGAAATCATTTTCTAGGGAAAACACCTAAAATCTTGGGATGCTTTTTTTATTTGAATTAATAGAGTCTAGATATAGATATTTAATGAATTAGTAGGGTTATCCTAGAGTTCATTGAATTTATGATGTGTTTTTGGTTTTTTTATGTATGAATCTGAAATTTTTTTCACTCTCCTAGATGATTAGACACCATGTAATTGGTTTACATGACTTGTATTTGATCTTTATACTTATTTTAGTAGACGATTAAAAAGAGTTAATCTTTACATATAATGTAATTATTAATTCAATTTAGATGTTAAAGATCATTTCTAATAAAAATAATTTTTTTGGAATATACAAACACCATTGATTAAATGATATGTAAAGGTTTTTCAATCCATGCAATTGTTATGGGATGGGATTTAGGGTGGTGAAAAGCAGATTTTTAATTTCATTCATCTATATCTATCTTCACCACTAACCATGAAGAACTATCTAGTGTGTTTCGTAATCTCCTCCCCTTCCAAATCAATTCATTGAATGTTTGATCATTACTGATTTTCAAACTGACTCTTTGGGTGAGTAGTCATTCATAATTATTCACTACATTTGATCAAAGTATCACTATTTCTTTAAAATATCAGATATATTGATTTTATATGATGAATATTTTAATTCATTTATTTATCCATATTTTGATCTTGTACCAGGGGATGATTCTTTGTTAGTTTTTGTGTGGATTATTTTTATTATTTCATGTATATTTTATTTATTCACATGATAGAACATTTTTCTTAATAGAATAAATATTATGAACATTATAATGAATCTATAACATATTTTTTCATTTTTATATCCCTATTTTTGGTTGAACCTGTTGCAAGCGTTTTTGACCCATGTTTTGAGGTCGGTGAATTCATCCTTAGCATGTGCTAGGGAACTCAATTTCTCCAATTTCTCCAATTTATTTTATAAATGAAATGGAATTATTTATTTAATTGGTTTGTCTGTCTAAAAATGAGTTTTTGATAAAATAAAATTTTACACTATTTTTTAGTAATTGAATAAGTGTTTTCATAGTGTTGAGGAATGGTTTTAAAAGAATAAAATGCTAAAAATATATTGAGGAAATGTGATGGAAAATAGATAACATCAAATTAACTATGAATATTTGCAGAAGGTGTTGTAATATGTCTCATCCTTAGTCGATGGTTCATTCTTAAGGTGTTCCCCTTCTACAATGGTATGTTATTCTATGGAAATGTTTGAACAATGGGGGGTTACATTATAGGGTTTTACACTTCTCTATAGACATGATGAATATATCTAGAGTCTTGATGAGTGCATAATTTTTAATGTTAGGCATGAGTTTCCTAGAAATCGTAAAATGTAGTGATTTGTGAAATGATGTTACAAATTCCGTGATCTGGCTGATTTGGGTTTTTTGTTACTATTTTCGGTGTACATCAATGGATTTGATATGAAATTTGATAACTTATTTGGTTTTATTTTATATATTTATTTCGATACATGTAAATGAAATGATTTGAAATTAATATAATAGATTTATTTAGAAATGCGAGAAAAATGGGAATTAAATTGTTTTTTATGATTTTGATAAAAAAAACTACTAAACTATATATCAAGCATTTATTATTTAAAGATTATCATGTATAGATAATTAAACAAAGACTGGTTATGGAACATATTTTTGGGATCCTTCTTATCCTTTTAACTCACTTCAAGTACACCCCATTCATATTGTGTAGACCTGGTAAGGAATTTCAATGTAGTGAATGGTAAGGCACTTCAATTGGATAGAAAGGTTTCCTATAAGATGGGATTGGGTAACTTGATTGTGATGTGGTGTGGGTTTCTCAAGATATCACATGGATATTGTGGGATTATTTATTTTTTATTTCATAATTTTCTATTAGAATATTCCTTTGGATATATTTTTCTATCATTTAATTTTTATCACTTATGTTGTTATATTTATTTTATGACATACTTATTCTTGTCTTATCAAGAAATTTCATTCAATATGTATATTTATCATGATGTCTTCTTCAAGTTTATAAAAATCATTCACTCCACTTTTTGTTTGATTTCAATGTTAGGGCCATCATCCCATGGAAATTGTTAACTCCCTTATGGTATATATAAATTTAGGTGGGGTACAAGTTTAAAATATTAACCAGTTAAGGTTCGTTATAGTTTGGTATCATAGATTGGTCAATCCTCAATATTCCATGTTTTTTTGTTGGTAGACTGGGTTATATAACATGATTCATTCATTGAGAGTACACCATATTTAATGATACAAATAATCCTTATGAGTTTGAGGACTGAAATAAAAATATTGATCTTATCATTAACTTCATGAATAAATTTGAGTGTATCATGGTGAAATTGTTGGTGTTCATACATGAGGTCCCTATAAAGATAATTTAGGATACAAAAATACTAGAAGATAGGCATGTGGGCATAGTCTTGAATATTTTCATGACTCTGTTCGAGAAACGGTTTATTTCCTGAGTAAATGATTATGGAAATTTCTCTAGATTTAATATCATTTTACTATGGAGGGTGTTCAGTGTTGGAATACAATAATAAATTTTCTATGAAGAATAATTTTTCACTAGGGGATTTATAGAATGACCAATTGATATCTCTAATATACATATAGGGTTTCCGAATTATAATCATATTATAGGTATTCGAGTTGAATATTTAGACCTATAAAGAGACATAGGATATGAATATTATTGTAGTGATGAATATGGGAAAATAGAATGGATATTTGTTTCCTTCTAATCCACCAACTTGATGAATATTTTATACACCGAGGAAGAAGATATTATTGATAGATCATTACAGTAGTGGTGGAGGTGGTTCTCAACATCATGCATTCTCCACGCCTTTTGTTATAGCATGTTCCCCAAGAGTGGAATGTGTTTGGAATGGTCACACACAAAAAGAGTTATTTTACTTTAATTAAAAATATGTGTATAGGTTGTATATGTAATGGTCATCAATAATGTTTCTTTCAAACTATGTCTACTAATCGATATAATCAGGTATCATCAGCACTAAAAGTGATTATGGAATAGTAACATGATTTATAGAATATAGGGTTCAATACAAGGGCATTATGACTGTATAACTTATATATAATATATTAGTTTTTGGAAGAGTTTGATTCATGCTCAGAAACAAAGAAATATACCATATTCATTGCATACCATTACTGATTTTTTTATTTGATAATAGTTCTTCCCACTCATTTATATTTCTTTATTTTTTTTGAAATTATTAAACATCCATTGAATATCATTTCCATTGTTATGGAGTTATCGAATCCCATTGGTAAGTGGAACGAGTAGGGGTCTCAGTGCCCTACTTTTGAGTTGATGATATCTTATTCCAATGAAGTATTATATTTTCATATTCTCTTCCTAGATATTTTTAATATCATAATTGTGATGGATTTTATTTTTTATCACCGTGATTAGGTCAATTGTTATCATCTGATATTCATGTTTTATGTGGTAAATGTGTGGTTAAATATATTTTAGGGTCAAAGTAACATGAGGATCAGTTTTTTTTGACATAACCTCCCAGATCATAGGAGTTTGTTTTTTACTATTATAGATTATTCTGATGACATTTCGTATAGTGATGATCCTACCTCTATTGTTGATGATATTCCTGACATTTATGTAGATTTTATCACTAGGTATACTCTAGAGTGAGAGGTAGAATTTATGGTTTAGGTAGTTCTAGATATGAAACTAATTTTGGTACCTTATTATCTCATTGAATTAGTATTGTTGAGAGAGATCATGATTTAGTCGATGATATGATGAGGAATGATTTTGTACTCCATAGTATTTAAACCAATGAAAAAACAGCCTTCATTCTCAGTAAGGTATATTGTTGACATTGATCATGTGTGGACTATCAAAAATTGAACTATGTAACACTTAATAAAAAGTATTATTTAACATGTATGGAATATTTTTTTGATCACTTTAGGAGGGAAAAGTGAATTTTGATGATTTATCATTAGTTTGGTTGGTATATCCTCTGTGTTTGGGCATATGATATGTTGAAAATTTTATTTAAGAGAATGTATGGAAATTTTTAATATATAGTTAAGTTTTTTGTTTTCAATAATGCACCTAATATTTCTCTGACCTCAATAAATTATATATTCCTTCAGTGTTTTGATAATTTATTCAATGTTTTTGTGGATAATATTTTGTATTATTCTACATCTATGGATGATAACTAAAAACAAATGTGTTCATTCATGGAAGTCCTAACAAGTACTGATTATTATGAAATGATTTATAAATTTTAATTATGTATTTTAGAATTATTATATTGGGATAAATTATTTTTAAGACAAGATTCTCAATTTGTCCTGAAAATATGAATTTTTTCATTTCATGGGAAGAACCACATAATTTATTTGAGACTCATTATTTAATTTGTTTACTTGGACATCGTTTATGGGTTATAGAGATTTCTAAATGATTACATTACCATTGATTAATCTTATCTAGAAAGTATTTAAAATCACATAAGATTCAATGTGTTAGTATTAATTTGAAAAGCTTAAAATAGATCATAAATCATCACCTATTATAATCATACATGTCCCTGGAAGGGGGTATATAGGCTTTTGTGACTCTACTCATGGTAGTATCTGTTTTTTGATCATACCTGATGGTCATGTGGTAGATTACGACACTCATTAGCTTTGTAGTCATGAGAAGAATCACCAACTCATGATTTATAGAATTTTTTAACAATGAATTTTCTTATATATTATAGGAACTATAATTATTGGTAGAGGTTCATAAAATTTTAAAAACCTAAGATTTTGTGATATATCTTTTCATATAAGTACTTGAATCTCAAACAGAGGTTGTTGGAAGAATTACATTACATGTTATTCTTCAAAAAATACTATACCTCGAGGAAGGGTAATGTCATTAATGGATCTAAAATTATGAGTGTTCAAACATGGAATGCTTAGAAATTGATGGAATAATGAACGATTGTGGGTCTTTTATATTAGTATAATTTGGATTCTCTAAAAAATGTATTTTGTATAGTTTTGACTAGGGATTAGTTATCATCATCTCTCATTGAGTCTGTTGTGCAGATTCAATCGAAGGATGATGAGTTTAGAGGAATTTCAGAAACCATGTATGGTGTAGAGACTATTTCCAATTGGTCTTTATATTCCTATAGTATTATCATTTGTTGGATTCCTTATTTCATCCCAAGATTAGTGAGGATATAATTTCTATTTCATTGTAATAGTTCTTTCTGGTATGTTCATCTGGGTACTATGATTATATATTATTACATTAGAAATCAATTCTGGTGTCATAGTATTAAGCATGAAAAAAATGATTATGTGTCTCTCTATTAATAATACCAATAGATAGAGGTTGAGAATCTATAACCATATAGTTTTATTCAACGAGTCCATGTTCTGGTTTGGAAATTATAAGATGATTCCATGGATATTATTTGCTTGATTACCATGGAAACCTTGTGGAAATAATTCTATACGGGTAGTGACTAATAATTTGACCATTTAGCCTCATTTGTTTTAGATCAAGGACACCATAAAATTTTATGATAATGGTATGATGTATGTGTAAGAGATCATGAGGTTTCATGGTGTTCTGTATTGCATCATTTCAGAATGGGATACTAGGATTTTTTTGAGGTTTTGGGGGAGTATCCAATAGGTGACGGTGACTAACAATAGGTTTAGTAGAACATATCATACATAGATAGGTGGTGAAAAAATATCATACTATTCATATCTCATTGGCTATATTATGTGCATATGTCTTGGATTTTGGTGGATCTTGGGTTAGCCAACAAATCCTTACTGAGTTTGTTTATAACAATAGGTATCAGCCATCAATCATAATGGTTATGTTTGAGGATTTTTATGATCACATATAAAGATGAATTCCTTTTGGGAAAATGTAGGAAAATTTTATTATGTTGGACTGGGTTTCATTATTAAGACTTTTACAAGGATTAAATATATACATAAGAATCTAGTTACTCCATAGAGTAGATAGAAATCTTATGAGGATTAAGGGAGTCTTCCTTTGGATTTTTCCATAGGTGATTGGGTTTATTTAATGATTATTGATAGTTATGTCACCATCATCTATGAAAAAATGTAATTTTTTCATTGAAATATATTTTTCCATTTGAGATCATTGAGTGTGTTCTTCGGGTTATTAATCTGTTGGAATTGGTAGTTTAGCTTACATGTATTCATGATGTTTTACACATATCATAGATTAGTATATATAAACCTGATCTATATCACATTCTGAAATGACAACCGATTGACTTAGATCCATATGATTCTATTTTATAGTATCACGTGGTGATCTTGGACTCTAAGTTGAATTCATTTCATGGGATACCATTGAAATTGATAAGTTTTTATGATGGCATGCCTCAGATTCACATGAGATGTGGGAGAACGATTTGTTGATGTGGTGTAAATGACCTCACAACATTATATTAATTCATTATTCATCATCAGTTCCTGGGGATAGAAATTATAATAATGGGGAGTTTTTAACCTATCATTACCCACATTCATGATTTTTTACTTTAATTTTTTTTCCCTCTTTATTTTGGTATATCATAGGGATCCAGATTATGGAGATAATTTTCTATGGCTGATGATATAAAATTTAGAGATGTATGTTAATTATAATTAATGGATTATGGGAATAATCTTGTAATGGTTTAGCAGTATTATTCCCGATTTCATAGAATGTAGAATGTGGTTTGGGTATTCATGTAAGAATCTATGTTTTTGGTAGTATATTAGAAGATTATATGTTCTGTAACTAGATTACATGTCTTGTATTTTATCTCTAAGATCATGTCAAGGGATGAGTACAAATAATTAATAGCTATATGAAACGTAAATATTACATGTCATTTATTTTTTAAATTTCAATTTTTAATAAAAAAAATCATATTGTTTTTCAGTGTATATAAACTGTGATGATTACATGATGTGTAAATGGATTAAAAATTGTGTAATAATCAGGAGTTGTCCTTTTAGTGTGTTATAAGACTGATTTTTATTTCACTCTTCTATATTCCTCTTCCATATTGATGTATAATTACAGTTTGGTGACATAGGGGACCTTCACCCCTTCCAAGTTGATTTGTTCAATGATTTGTCAAAAATTTTGTGTTTGGTGTCTCTATGTATGAGTAATCATATCTTTTTATTCATTACTATTTATAGCGATAACACGTTTTCAATTCATTATCATATTGGTCGATTTGAGATGATCATTATCTTATTTCCTTTCTAGATACATTGTGCGATCATATTTTGGGGGGTGATTGTTTGTTGGATGAGTTCTGGTGGGTTTTTTTTCTTCAATGTATTTTGGATCGATCCTTTTTATTGATTCATTTTATTTTTGGAATAACTTTTGTGATCAGTATATTGATTATAAGACCTATTTGTGCATTGTTTTTCTCTTCTTGTTAGTAGATCCCATTGTGGGGTTATGTGATAAGTGTTTCTTATTAGGTTGTTATGTTTATTTCATATGTTAGTGATATTAAATTCTCTATTTTTGATAATTTTTTACAAAATGAAATCAATAGATTGATTGGTTCGGTTTGTGTTAATTGAAATGGGTTTTCAATAAAATACGGGGTTCCCTTGATTTTTCATAAAAGAAATGGTGTATTTAAAAAACTGTGATATTGGTATATGAAATACTTTTGAAAAAAAATCCATTGGATTCCATTGGTACGTAGGTTGAATTTATATTAATAGGATTTATCCAATCTTGGGGGGTCATTCATGTTGTGTTCCTCTACAACCATGGAATTTCATTTTGGGATTTGTTAGAGTTGTTGAGTGGTTCACATTCTATGTTGTTCCTCTTATCTATATACTATATGAATTTTCCTAGAAGCTTGATTCATTCATGATTTTTTATATTATGTATGAGGGTAATAGCAATTGTGATCAGTATAGATACTTTACATGATATTACATGTTTTGTGATTTAGTTAATTCGGGCTGTAGTGGATTGTATTATTTTGGTTCTACATCATCTGATTTTATATGATATGTGATTCTTTGTTTTTTATATTTTGATATATATATTTTGATATATAGATATGAGATGATTTGGATCTGATTTATAATTGTTATTTGGAAAAATTGAAAAGTGGGAATTTAAATTGTTTTTCCATCAATTTTATATAGAACTAATAAATTTTATATCATGTCTTGTTTTATTTAAAGTTATGAATGTTTGGATTATTATATAAATACTGCTTATGGAACAACTGGGTGGGAAGATATTGATCTTGATAGATCACACCATATAAACCCCTTCATTGGTGCATAGACCTAGTTTTGTACATTGAGGGAGGGAATGGAAAGGAACCATAGTGAAGTGACATTTTTTCATTCAGTTAGGTTTGGGTGTTGGGATTGTGATATTTTTGGGATTTTACCACATTATCATATGGACTATTATTGGTTTAGATGATTCCTTTTTTATCATCATTTTGGTTAGATTCCTCTCTTAGGGATTTATTTTCTACCTTTTTAGATCTATCTCTTAAATTTTTATGTTTCTATTATGAATCATATATGCATATTTTCTTCTTATATTTCAATCAGTATTTATATATGTTATGTTTTCATCATCTAGTTTGGAGAAATAATTCCCTCTATTTTATGGTTGATGATGGGGTGATAGATGCCAAGCCACGAGGAGTAGGAACACACATCATGTATTTGTAAATTTGTGTTAGGTATGAGTTTGAAAGGGTATCATAGTTTGGTTCCTAAAAAACATATCTCACCCCTTTTTTATGTTTCCATTACCCATGTTATAAAGATTTTTATATCATTCGATATTTTTCAAAATGTTTATACATGAGAATCACTAAAAATAATGAAATGAATGGTTTTAAAATAAATGTCTTTTTGTAAATAATATACTGTAATATAAACGTTTAGTTTATTGGGTTGTGTGGTTATTGGGTAGTAAATAAATTTTGAACTATAGTTTGAAAAGGTGAATAAATTCACACTCATTTTGTCCATCATAGAGGATATTATTTGGTTAATTATATTTCCCTTACAATATATTATATATAATTTATACTATTAAGGAGTAAGGATCCAATTTTTCGTAAATCCTACCTAACGAAACATAAATATTTTAACATCCTAGTAATTCCTATATAGATAACTATGTTTTATTACATATACAACACACAACACTAATCCAAAATGTATCATTAAATATTAATATTTAAATTTGAATGATAAAAGATATCCATTAAATTAATATTTTGGAATATTAATTTTTAATTTATTAAATATATATAAATTTTTCTTAGTTTATATAAATTTATTTATAATTTCTTAGGAAATAATAACTCAATTATTAATGAAGAAAATTTTATAAGTAAGTTTTTTCCAAATGTAATATTTTTCATTCTGAGAGGAAATAATATAATTAGTTTATTTAAAATTTATTAATGTTAATTTATATTATGAACATCATTTTTAATACTATCACATGAAAATTTATATAGGGTGAAATTTACAGATTTTTCTAAAATGATTTATTTTTCTTTAAGTAGTGAAAATTTCCGATTTTTCAACAACTTCTATTTATAATCATTATGTAATTTTAATGTAATAAAAAAATTTCAATTTTATTATAAAGTGAGTTATTATAAATTTTATTCATAATAATATTAATTTTTAAGAATCAATTATCATGATTTTGGTATAACTTCCATTTTATGATTAAAAACAAGGGTTTCATCAACCAATTTTTATGTGTATAATGTTTATCCTTTTAAAAATTAATATATCCTTTAATAAAGACAATTTTAAATTAAATTAATATATTATAAATATATTTACACGAATTATATATCATATAGTTATGATTTCTAGTCCATGAGTTAACATAATATCATCCTTTTCTGAAAATACACATATTTAAAAGCCATATTTTGACATATATTGCGTGTAAAATTTTAAATAAAATTTGACAAGTTCTATGATTTCAATTATATATAATGTAATAAATATTTATAATTTAAATAATTAAAATTTGTTAATAATGTAAATTTATTTTTTGTCATAATCAATAGTAATGACAGAAAAAGAAAAAAACTAGTTACCCTAGTGAAAAAATGAAATGTTAAAATTTATTAATCGTAGAGGAATATATAACAATATATATAATATATATATATTTTTTGAAATTTTTAGGTATTTATTAACTATATAACCCCTATAATAAATAATTTAACAAATTTGGAGGTAGAAGTATTGAGAGTGACTTCCAAATATTTAATAGTTTTGGGTGTATACAAAATGATACTCCTCTCATTTTGAAAAAGGATCCTCATCCACTATCATTTACAAAATTGAAATTATTTTTGGAATATGCTTAAAAATTCAATATTCTTTCTTAAATTTTATGCACTCATCATAGAGACCTTTTGTTGATAAAAAATAAATCTACTAAAGCATTAAATATAATAGAAAATAATTCTTTTTAATAAGTTGTATCATTATTAACCAAACATATTTGTTTCCTTTTAAATTCCACCTATATTAGAATACAATTATTCATGAAGATATAGTAAAATCATATTTTTTGTATAATGATATTTTATTATTATAATAGAGAAAAAAACATTTATATCCCCATCAATCTAATGCGAAATGAAACAAATTTTTGTGTGTTTAGACCACTACCTAGTCACGAACTGATATAAATAAATTTTCATAATCAACTATCATGAAAATTAATGATGAATTATTTAATTTGAATATATTATATTAATGTAATAATATTTCTACATGAATATTAACATATCATACACCATATTTCCATTTAATCTCTTGAAAAACTATATCGTTGGTCATGTGTATGGAGGACTACTACATCGCGATGTGATGTAATTATTATTTTTATTGATGACTCTCCTGGACGGTATATGTTAGTGTTTTAAGATAAATAGTATGTCATTTATGATATAATTTACATTACATAAATATGAAATAAAACATTCCATCTTCAAATCATAATCATTAAAAAATTAAAATGTTACATTTGAAAGTGCATTACGTGTCATCTCCATGATTATATCATATTTAAATTTTCATAATAATAATTCATGATTGATTTTTATCTTATATATTTTTTAAATATTATAATTATTATAGTATTATTATTCTACATATTATTACATAATAATCTTTAGGATGTTAACCAACGTAACATTTTGATTTCATAAAAATGATTATTACATCATCAAAATGAGTGAAATAAACCTAAATGATTAATTAAATTAATATAATAATATAATAAATAAAATAATTTTAAAAAACTAAACATTTACTGAATAAAATAAATAATTATCATATGTTTATTGTTATGTAATATTAATTACATACATTAAAAATTAGGGATGACATAAGTGATGACTCTAATCAAATATTTTCTCTATATTATGACAATTCAATTTTAACTCACCTTATATCAGTTGAATGTTATGGAATTATTCAAAATTATGTATAAATGACCCTAAAACATGATCGTATTGCATTCTATATTCCAATAATGTGGTAATATGTTTGATTTATCCATCTATCAAATTATTTGATTATTAAATTTATTCTGATTATTATATGAGGCAAGATTATACAACCCATTTTATTTACATGGGTAACACTTCTGTTTATGTTTTGTGATTGATTAAATTTTTGTGGAAAAAATAAATCATAAACATTTTATGGTGTTTGTGCCCATATAGGACTCCAATTAATTGGGTAAATCATTAATAACATGAAATTATTACTTATTGTATTAGGGATTAATCCTCATCCATTACGATACATTATCCACCATGTGATATATTATGGTCATTTATCCTTACGTCATGTTTATTTCAAGTTATATATAATTTACCATTTTCTAGGATTTCAGGGAATTACGGTACCATTTTTTTATATTCATCTTTCAAATGATTATTCATGAACCACACTTTTATGATTTCAATTTATATGTTTGAATCACAAGTTGTGTTTCCTTATCATGTTTATTTACATTCTAATATTTTTAGATCACCCCATTCTTTTATGCATTCACCATATTATCCTATGAATTTTTAAGAGTTCAAAGATATTTTGGAGCTTGCATAGGAGATTAAAAAAATGTTATGTTTTAGTATCATTTTTATGTATGAGGAACCTTATCCTCTAATTAAAATAGCCCACATGATCTTTTAGTTGTAATTAAGAAATTATTATGATAAAACTCATGTAAAATTTTTTATAAAAGTAATAGGTTGTAATACATTTTATAAAAAATGGAATAATTTTTTTTATTAGGAATAGAATAATTTAGTGAGATCCCTAATGATAAATCTATGTATATGAATATATCTTAGAAATATGGTACTGTATAGAGAGAGTTTGTTCCATGAAATAATATCCATTTCTAGGTAATACAAGTTAGTTATTCATGGAAATAGTTCTACCTTGGGGTAATGAATATAAAAGGTAGAAATGGAATTTAACATAATAATCACCATTTATAATACAATGTGAATCACTACACTCTAGGATTGAAACTCATGAGTTATATGTTTTGGAAATTCAGAGAATATTTACAAATCATCCCAATGGACTTTAATAAAATATAATAATGTATGAACTATTTTAAAACTAATTTCTTTGCATTTATTTATGAAATAAGTATGATGTGTTTAATATCAAAAATTTCACTTAGGAGGTATTATCTTATAGACGTCTAAAATTATTAAGTGTATTTTTGGAGACTTTTATTATAATAAAACACTTTTTTGAATGGATTAATAATACAAAAATTTATTTTAGGATTAATTACTTATAATTTTGTAAAAATAGATTTATGGTTATTTGTAACCCTGAGGTTATTTGTTATATTTTATGTTAAGGTAATAATAATCAATTACTATTATTTGATTTTATGGGAAAATATGAAATCCAGATAACCATAGTGGATACAAACTTAATTTATGATTAATGATTTTTAAGGATGTTCTTCATATTTTTGGGAATGGAATATTAATTATATTAATTCGTTTATAAATTGATAATGTCTTATTATATGAGTCAATTTTTCATATCTACAAGAAGGCATGACTTGAAAACATAACTGATGGGAAAGAAGGTTACAACACATCCCATTAGAAATCATGATGTCATAGTTTATATGAATTCATTTTTAGAAATTATTTTTTTGCAAACATATTAGGTTGACATTGAGAAAAATATTATCAGATAATACCACTTTGAAATTTTTTATTGGTGACTAATGATATTTTAGGATGTGATATCTTGGTTAGTGTGATATGTTCCCCTTGAGTTTAGCACGTGATTTAACATGAATTCTTTTCATGGAAGAAAAAATTAATTTAATTACAATGAGGATAATTGGGATGTAGTGTTATTTATCTTATGAATAATCAATGTTGATGATTTAGTGGGAAGTGTGATTTAAGATGTATTATTTATTTATATTATGGTTTATAAATTTTCATAATACCTAACCTTGTTGTAACCATTTGTGTTTGGGAAAATATTTATAGATACAAATAAGTGACAAATATTGTTTTCTTAGTAGTGTTATGTTATATTTTTATACTATTCCTCATAACTATGCTTTATTCTAGATAACCTTTAACATTATATTCTCCCATATCAAGAAGTGTTTTATTAACCCATTGTATGATTTAATATTTTAACAAAGTTATATTCAAATTGAAAACTATTGACTACCGATGTCAAATTTAAATTGATAGGATGAATTTTTTTAAATTGGGGGTAAATGTAACACCATATGATTTATAAATAACAATATAATGTTTGATAGGTTTTATGATAGGAATATTTGAGCCTATATAAATAATGAAATATTATTTTATCAGTAGGAGAAATATACCATATATTTTTAATTGATTAAAATGAATATTTTTAACTATTTCTTAAAATATATTAATACAGGTCATAATAGATATAAGTTTATATTTATAATTTTATGAAATTATAACTCAATTAATAATAATGTCTTTTAAAAAAAATATTTTAATCAAAATTAATTTTTTTTAATTTTTGAGGTAAAATATTATAAATTATTTCATGAAAATTTATAGTTTTTATTTTATTAAAATATCAAAAAAAATTAAATTTACATTTTAATATATAATTTCTTCAAAAAATTTGGTATTTTTCTTAATTTATTTATTTCTCCTTGAATAGTGAAAAGTATCAATTTTTAAACAACTATAATTAATTCTTAATAAATAAAATAATTTAAATATTAAATTATTTTTGGTATTTTTTTCTAAAGAAAAAAATTAAAAAATAATAATTTTTTTGAATCATAAATTTCCCTGATTTTATTATATATATAATTTTATTCCTAAAAAATTATTTTCTATAAACAGTTTTTAAGTGCATAAAGTTGAATGATTTTAATAAATTAAAAAAAAACCCTAGAATATTATTTTTAAAATAAATTCATAGATAATATATATATTTGTTTTAATATATATTCAAATAATGTTTATTTTGATGAATAGATTTATTATTGAATCACCTATTTATTAAAAATACATTTCTTGAAAAATTATTTTTCGATATGGTTTGCTCAATTAATTTGAAATTGAATTATACCTATTCTATGACTTTAAAATAAAAAAATGGATTCATTATATTTAATAATAATTAATATAAATTAAAAGGTCCTCATAATTTTATTCATAATAAATTTTCAATGAATTAAAAAACTAGTAAATATAGTGAATAAAAAATTGATAGTAGTGTGTATCCTTGGAGGTAAATTGAATAAATTGTTTAATAATTGTATCATCTAGATTAGAGGAGTTTTGGACCGACCATATATTCCATAAAATAAAATTTAATTATTTTTTTTGGAACATGGCCTGAGAGTGACTTCTCTGTATTCAATAGTTTTGGGTAGTTAAAAAATATGTCAGTCCCACTCACATATTAAAGGTAACCTCCTATTATATTTTTTCTATAATTTAAAATCCTAGTATTTTAGAAATTACCTTAAATTTAAAATCCTCATATCTCTCCCATCAGATTAGAGGCCATTTTTTATCATAAATCCATTCTAGGAAGGATTTACGTATAATCCTAATGAGGTTGTCCAAAGAAGTGGTATCATTCATTATCAGCCTATAATGACATGTTTTTCCCTTGTAATTTTTTTAATTATATGGGATTATTATGTTTCTTCAGAAATTTATGGCTTGTGATTCTAAGGCTTGGTGTGCCCATAATTAGTTTTTGAACATTTTCTCAGGTACGTTCAGTAAACGCGTGACTAGAATTTTTTTAACTTCTAAATCGTTGCTCAAATTAAAAATATAAGGGCACCGATGAATCCGCAGTGCTGAGATTCACTTAAGGGAGGCTTTACTTTGACAGTAGTTGGTTTGGAGAAAAAGTTATGTTTTGTGACTTTTCTTAAATGAAATGAAATAAAATAGTTTTTTGTTATTTTATTTTATAAACCACCAACGGACCATTTAATGTGTGCGGCCAACGGTGTGTCAAGCCATTAAATGGATTGACCATCCAACCATAAGTAATGACGATGTTATGGAAATTATCTATCTTTCTAATTTATGTTCACCATTAACTCCCCATGATGTTACTTAAATTATCCCTCTCCAATAAATATAAAGGATGGTGGTGGGGTATAAGACAAGATTCTCTAAGAAATGATATTCTGTTTGAGTTCCATAACACTGATCCCTTAGAGGACGGAGTCTATCCCAGTACTAGAAGGTGATGAACGACACTAAAACCTTGAACCGGCATTTATCATTCGAGTGATGATGATGAAAGATTGTTGCGGGGAAGGAGAACAATGAGACTCCCTCAACTATGAGTGTTCTCCAATGTTTCAACATAGGAGTTATTTTCGTTTGTGCATTTTTCATTTCCTCTTCCCCGTTATTGAAATTATACGAAGAACGCAGGTCAACCAATTAACGAGTTCACCCAAAATTCATTCATCTTTGTGTGATAATTTTTGCAGGGAATATTTGAGGGGTTTATCATGTTGTTTAATTCAATTTACTATTCAACCCCTCAATATCCATCATAATATGAGCTAATGTGGAAGGAATGGGCCTAACGAACCTGACCCGAAACCTCCACATTCTTCCTATCCTTGCCCCAAATTAGAAAGACCATAAGCACGTCAACACAAGTTGTAAGTGGAAGGTCGCTGCTCGATAGACACATTGAATGGAGGAGGGGGATACACAAAACCATTGCCTCTCTAACCGAACGTCCTTCGGCCCATTCGGGAATCTGAGAGATCGGGGGTGTTACACATACCAACATTGGACCAAATCGGGCATCCGCCCTCGCATTGGGCCGCTGCACCTAGAGGTAGGTCGCCGCCCTTGGACCGGGTCACCACCCTCAGACCTGGTCAAGGCCCTTAGACTAGGCATCTGCCATCGAGCCGCGTCACCGCCGTCGATTCAGGCTGCCACCCTCGGAGCTGGGCCACCCACCCCGGAGCGGTCCGCCACCCTCAGACCGGGCCTCCGACCTAGCGGGCCACCGCCCTAACGGGCCGCCACCCTCGGACCAGGCCACCGCCCACACAGGTCGGTCCACCCCATTTTTAGCTGCCCCTTTTGCGGGCTGGACCAGATATCGGCCCAGTGGGATGAGTTCACCTTTGCCCCACCCAGATCGGGGCAGGCCTAGTGGTTCCGACATTATCGGACAGGACCCGGGCCCAACCGGGACTAGAAATAGTGAATGAGGCTTATCATGAGGATCACACTCCAATTTGATGAACTGTTTGTGATGTTGGGACCCTTGGAGTAAGATATTCCCTTTTCCTTACTCCATTAGAGTTTTAAAGAAACATGGATTTCAGCCAGGTTGGATCGCACCCAAATCTAATCAGGCCCTCATCACTAAAATGCCTATAACGGACTGACCGAGCATCCGACTAATGCATTTTCTATTTCTTTGTAACCCTTATGGCAAGAAATATCATTGGGTTACTTATTTGTAAGACTTCGGGTAGGTTGAGATATTACACATGGCTTGCAAAGCAGTTCTCCTAAGTGCACTACGTACAGAACCTGGTGACTAGATGAGACCAGACATCTGCTGACTTTTCGACACAGAGTGACTCAACTACAAAAGTATGTGATTGGTAGTAGTAACTTATTAGACCACAATGGGGGTGAGAGGTTCTGTGTGGCTAGGCTGGCCCCAGCAGACCCACATTACGTGATGGGGATCAGTAATTTGGTAGTCATGGCTAGTGGGAAGCACCTTTTTGTGTCGTGGCAGCCCCACTATACTCAATAGTGGAGGAGTTCATCCAAGGCGTTCGATGTTGCGACTAGGGATGTTACTTGTTTATACCACAATAATAAATACTAGTGTGAGATATCTTGACATTGTGCTTGTGATTGATGTTATGATATGTTGTACATTACTAGTGTAGTACTTTTCCTTCGTGGTGTTACCATGTGGTTTTTTAGTAATTATTTGATACCTTAGGGGTATAAGGGTCCGTACTAAGTATCATTATACTCACCCATGGACAATCTTCGCCTGCACATTGATGAGTCTTGTACAGATGATGTACAACATTGATCGAGGATGAGGGAGCTAGGATTTGATGGTGCTTAGAGGTGGACATTCGGTGTGACGTGATGCGGAGGATACGGGTGGGTGTAGAGTACTGTGGAGGAAATTTATACCTACCCTTCAGGTAAGATCTGTGGTGGATGATATAGGATCATCTTTTCAACTTTTCGTTGATTTTTAATTTTTAGTTGTACTTGTACATTTCCAGTTGGGCTTGAATTCTGGACCCTTTACATTTAGTACACTTTTACTATATTAGCTTACTTCACAGTTGCTTCTTTTTGTGTTATCAGACCTTGTGTTTGTTCAGTATTAATGGAAATTCCTTCCCATTTTATGGAATATTCTTTTCGGTGCTAGTCGCCAGCCCCAAGCCTATGGATGGCAGGCTTGGGGTAGTCACGACACGGGCCTTAGGGGACGGGTAGTGACAAAATGTTCTTTTATTTATTTTTCCAAATATAAAATGATTACTCAATAATGATTATATAATTAAATAATAATATACAATATAATTATAATTTATCTTCTTAATTTAATAACTTAAATCAATCTCCAGTTTAATAAAATGGAAATGAAACCATCATTCATGTATACGATAGACAACCCCCTCATGAACTGATTTGTTTTTTTCCTTCATAGAACATAATTTATATTAATGATAATGGATTTAATATTTATAAATTACATTCATAACATATTAATAATGACATAAAATTAATATAACATACTCATTATTACCTTTCCATCCATCAAAAATGATAATTTCATTCGTTTGTAGGGAAAACTACCTCCTTGTAAAGTGCTTCAAGTCTGTATTTTTATTACCACATCACATGAATTATATATTTAATTTTATTAAAATAATAAATATGATATTTATTAAATATTTATCATTAAATAATTACATAATAAAGTTTACATTATTCCATCATGATGTATGTAAAATGAAAATGTTTCACATCCATCCGTAAATCATACCTTCTCAATGATTATAATGTAGTTACGTTTTTTATAACCAACTCTAATGTTTTTGTTTAAATGTATAATTTATGATTAAAAATGATACTTATGTATTTATTATTATTTACATTATTATATTATAATATCATTTACATTTTCCTTCTTATCGAAGCATATGTTGACATATTATTATGACATCGTCAAAATGTCTGACTTGATCAAAAATTATTAAGTAATTGAATATAACATGATTTAAAAAAATGGAATAAAAAAATTTAAAAGGATATTAAGTAAGTAAATAATAAAAAGAAATTAAAATTGTGGACGATAAATAATGAATTCAATAAATTATAATTGTGGTAAGAGAACTCTCTAAACCACTGATTTCTTCGTGTTAAGACCATTTTGTCTATAACTCATATTATCTCTCTTGAATGACGTAGAATGTATCTAATGTATGAATATTTGTATATAAACTATATTCCTATCATATTATACCTTCTATAAATATGGTAATACAATAATTATATTCATCTATCAATAAAATTCATTATGAAATTTCCTTTTATTATGATGCTATGAAAGATAATGAAACACATTCTCTTTCTGTCACAAACTCTTATGTTTTTACCATATGATTTATTTAAATTTATGAAACATATAAATCTTGAATATTTTGGGATGGGATAAAATAGATAGTTATCAAATTTATTAGGTAAATAATTTTTCTCATGATTAGATTGTATATGGCATTAGGAAGTAAACATAATTCATTATTAGAATTTATACACAATTTGATATATTCTAAGAAGTTAGACTTGAATCATGTATATTTCATGCTATATTATATTTATATATCACCTACGGTTATATGATCATATGATAAAATATTCTTTTTTATATAGTTATACATGATTACTCATGATACTTCACCATTATGATATCAAGTTATATGTTTGAATCAGATGTTTTGTTTCCTAATCATGTTTATTCCCTCATTGTGTTCTTTATCTCACCACATAATTTAATGTATTCCCTAAGTTATCCTATATAGTTTTAGTATCTCAATGAGAATTTGGAGATCTATAAATATTTTTAATAAAATAAATATTATATTTTGTTTAGTTTTATTTCTATATATTATGAACATAGTCTTCAAAAGTCACTAGGAGACACTATTTCTGGGTCGTGGTTAATTTTTTATTATGTTTAAAATATTGTATTAATATGTGTAAATAGAATATTATATTATAGTTATAATCCTAAATATTTATATATAATATTATTCACCTCATATATGCTATATTCAATGTAATCTAAATGATTTAGCTTATTATATTTACTAAAAATGTTGCCTAAAATTCATTCATATTACATTAGATTTTTAAGGATGCTGAATAACCACCGTATACAATTGATATTGATCTATTAATGAAAACAAATACTAACACAATGATCTCATCTATCATTTATAAATATTATTTTATTAAATATTATTGGAGGATACATTCAACATATCAAATTCATCACCAATTTGTTTATTTTTAATTAATTTTTATATGAATTGGAATTACCTATAAGTAGAGGATATCATCAATTGGGATGAATCAGTATAATTTGGTTTCCTAGGACATTCTATTATCATATATCAGTACAAGTATAATTATGAAAAACATGTTGATGATAATAATATAATATATTTTTTGATACCAATAATAAAGTACATTGGACTCAAATGATCTATGGTGATGTCTATATTGACACTATGCCAATTATAAGTGAATTTAGTAATGTATTTCAATATTAAATTTTAGTCCTTCTACTAGGGTATGATGATGATTTTAGAACAGATCTTTTATATCGAAACAATCTTATATCAATGTGTCAATATATGATATATCCAATTGAATTAGAGGAAATAAAGTTGATATTATTAGAAAATTTATACATGGGTCCAATATAACCTAGGGATTCAATGTGGGTACACATGATGTCTTTACATAATAAAATTATTTATTTATGAATATTTTCATTGATTTTAATAAGACGAATAAAATAGTGATCAAGAACATGTAATGTGTATATATTATATATTTTATTTAATAATAGGAACTAGATATTCTTAATGAGTGATCATTGAAATGGATATCATCAATTTATGGTTAAAAGGGATTATAATTACAACAATTAATTATATTTGAGGTATATAAAAAATGGATTTATTATGACTATATTTGGAATTATGAATTATTTTTATGGTTTTTTTGAACAAGTGAATAGTTTCTTTATATAGTAACTCAATAAATATTTTAATGTCAATATTTATTATGTTATTATATTTCTAAATAGTTAGAGTATAAAGTGTATTTTCATATTATGTAAAATAAATGAAAAAAAATTATGTTTTATGGAAAAAATATCATTCGATGTATGACTATATAATAGTTAATTCATTGTTCAAGTAATAAATGTGATTACATATTAATAGATCGATAAATGATGTATGTTATAGAGAATTTCCACCAGACCGAAAAATATAATCATGATATGATATTTTCCTAGGATAAAAAGATATTAATAATATATTGTGGGATACTTCACATAACTATCAATTACATATGAAAAATATACCATTGGAGGGAGTAATAATCCATTGAATATATTGATGTTTTTAAATATACGTAAAATTGATAATGATATTGGTCACAAATATTCGTCACACATTTCCTTATCATGGGGATGAGAGTATAATATATAATGATACATTATAAAATGGATTGGGTTTCATCCTCATGGAAAATAAGAAGAAAATAACTTATATACCACTCCATATATAGACTCATAACATTAATTTCTTATTCCATGATTTAGAGTTTGATGATGTAATTTGTTTAAATATTTTTAGAATTTATGACCATGGATAATAGTGTGATGTATAATGTGATCAAAATAGCTTTTAATATATATCCACACATAAATTTTATCTGTAAAAAAATTAGATGGTCAAAATTGATAAAGTATTATAAAATATCAATACATTATCATACATGGAATGGAAATAAGGTGATTGAGGATCTGAGTTTCAAAACCATGTTACTCTATCATTGATGATGTTGGAAAAGTACGCAACACACATGGATTTGTATTAGATAAATCTAGAATAAATGGCAATGGTATTTAAGTAACTTCTATCCGAAAATTATTATTCTCCATTCAATCACATTATTATTAATTATCACCTGAAAATTTATGGAGAGATACAGAAAATGGTACTGAAATATACAGATTTTATCTTTGATAAAGATTAATATATAATTTTCAAATCCTAGATATATGACCAAAAAAATAATTATAGAATTAATTTTTTTACTAATCTCATAGCTGTTGATTCACTATTTAACCTATAAGATTGCAGTTTTATATATATCTAATGAAAAATATTCTAGTTTGATGAGATGTTGGGAAATTGTGATGTATATATCTCAATTATTTTTATTTTAGTTTGTTCATACTAAATGAGAAATGATTATTGTATTGTTTCAACCATTATTAATTACATTATAGAAATGGGAAAACATCACCATGGTCTCCATCACATGACTCCCCAAAACATTTGATATCCATAGTTATATTTTGGTTATTGTCGATAACTTATGATTTTGGACCATTTTATTTCCATTAAAGAATATTTCACGATTAACTATTATGATAACATATACATAAGAAAATTGGTGAGGTTTAAGTGAGTATCCCTATAATTTTATTGTGATTTGGGTATGATTATTATCTAGTGTTTCTTAAGAAATATACATTTAAATACCATTAAAATTTAAAAAAAAAATTTATAATTTTCTTTGGGATTTTACAAGAGCGCAGTTTCTGACGGCGCCTGATTTCGAGGTCCGGTGTGCCCGGAATCAAATTCCGAAGTTTAGCTCGGGTACGTTCAGTAAACGAATGAGCGGGTTTTCTAACATTTGAACCGGTGCTCAGAAATGAAATCTGAGGGCACCGATGGAATCGCAGCACCGGTAATTGCTTAGGAACACCTTTTCCGGAGTTGCGTTTTCTCGGGTGTGGTTACTAAATTTTTCGGGTTAAGTAAATGAATAAAATAAAATGGTGCGACCAATTTATTTTATTTTAAGTTGTTTAACCTAAGTTAAGAGGTTAAAGTGGGACCCACAAAATCCTATGCCTCTAGGTAGGATATTTGTGAGGTGGGGACCATGCGAGCCCCATCTTTTCAACTTCCTCAACCCCTTCTTAATTTCAGTAACGCACCTGCACCCCCCCCCCCAATTAATTAAAGTCAACTCGTGCGTTTATTTAAATATTAAACACCTCTATTAATTGGGCGGTTTAAAACGTTTCAATTAATAGAGTTAATTGTTTGATTCGTTTTTGAATTTTAAAACATTTGGCGTGAGTAATAAAATAAGGTAACCATTATATTATTATTGGTGGGTTGTTGTGTTGAGTTTTGGGGGAGAATAAGAGAAGTCTTGAATTTCTTTATTCTTCGTCAATGAACGCGAAGAACACCGACCTCTGACGAAGGTCGACAAGAATGCCGGATCCTCAGAGATCGACAACATGACGTCAAGGAATCGTTTCTCCGCGACACGAAGATTCCCCTTCCGCGACGCCTTCTTCCGCGACCTGCAATTCCGCGACAAACCTCATTCGATGACTATGATTGAGGTAGGGGTTAATTTTGTGTAAGTTTATATTCCCGTGGTTCCTTCCTTTTAAACCATATAACTCGGATCAACTCATCCTCAAGTTGATCCGCGAATGATTTCTTTTGCGGGATGGGAATATTTATTTTCGGGGAAAACTGTTTGGGTTGATTCTTTTTTTGTTCGTGAAAAATCCTTGTTGTTCTTCGTCTTTTGGGCCGCTTGTAACCAACTTAACAGGAGGAGGTCAGACCGCACGAACACGGTTGACTCTCCTCCCCCGTTTATTGTTTGATTCATTGCAGCATGATCAAATGCGGCGCGGTGCAACGGCACCACGCAGACACGAGAATGAACGCGGCGAAGAAGTGTGGGGTCGTCGCGCCGTGCCGTTGAGGGCGAACGAACCGAGGATGGAGTCGGGGCCACGGAGGCGATTGAAGACTCTGCTATTTGATCGTTGTGCGTGGATTGACGAGTGATGAAGCAGTCCACAAGGGCGTTTTGAAACCTTCATAGTGAACTGCGGATCCCGGGAGAACCGTCGGCGCATACGGCGGGCAAAAAAGACCACCAGAGCGCATCCAGTGGTCCGCGGAAGGGGCAGCCGGTGCGCCGCGCCAGCGCGGCGGTGCGGGTGGCCGAAGGAGGTGGCCAGCACCAGGCGGCCGCCCGGAGGAAGCGGCGCCTCGGCGTGCCGCTCGCAGGAGCCGCCGCGGCTGAAGCCGCGGCGGCTGCTGGATGACCGGATCCCGCGACCGCGTGGATCCGGGGAATACGCGGCAGCTCGCGCCGCCTCCGGTGCAAAGGGCTGGGCATAGCACACCCCCGCGTCCACTCAGCGCGCGCGACACCTGCTGAGCCAGACCGGTCGCACCGGGCCGGGCCGCCCTTGTCGGGTCGGGCCGTGCCGGTTGGGTCGGGCCGCGCCGGTTGGTCCGGGCCGCGCCAGCCAGGCCGGGCCGCGCCCTGATGGGCCGGACCCGGGTCGGGTTGACCCAGGGGGGTTGGGTAGAGATCCTTGGATCTAGGTGGTCGTTTTGGTATATCACACTTAGGGTTTCGGAGAACTTTGGGTATGGTTGGGTTGGTTCGAACACGAAACCAACCGGGCCCTCGGAGCGGAAACACTTATATCATGGGATTCGGACGTCCGATTGACGTGTCGTCGACTTCTTTGGATTCCTCATGATGAGACAGAAATTTTGGCGTACTTCGCCTGAGTTTTGGTTTCATTTGGATAGTGGCTGGGTTGGATTGTACCCGAAATCCAACCGGGCCACTAGAACAGAAAAACTGATAACTTTCAGACTGGACGATCGTTTGACGAACCGTTAGCGGTGTTGGTGATCTTGTTGAGAAATGGTCCCTATGAGAATAACCTATGAGAGTTTGGGGTACAGTTGAGATACGGCCGGGTTGGTTCGCACATGAAACCAATCGGGCCCTTGGGACGAAAATGCTAATAACTCACAGACTGGGCGTCTGATTGATGCGCTGTCTGTTGGGTTGAGACCCCTATGACGAGGTGGTCCATTGAGATACTTCGTCATCGGAATTTGAGATACTTAGAGTATTGACCTGTATCTCGTGGAGCGGACCCTCCCGGAGACGAGCGTACGGAGTACGGAGACCGTGTAGCAAGTTCAGACCTGACTACTGCTTGACCGACTCGACTTGAAGTGAGTCGACTAGCCCAGTGGATGGAGAACTACTTTTTTTGGGTGTAGACCCATGGAGGATGGAGCACTACTGTGTGATAGTGCAGACCTGCGGTACTCGTCCGTAGAGTACCTCTGCAGGCTATTAGTGGGTGTGCACTACTGTGTTTGGGTGGAATACCCCGGCGGGAAGCACTACTGTGTTTGGGTGGCTGGCCCGCGGTACTCGACAGGAGGAGTACCTCCGCAGTCTTAGGTTAGTGAACAGTACCTCGGAGTCGTGATAGGACCAATGTACACTCCAGAGATGGGGCTCTTCAGCAGTTACAGCTTCGATAATGAAAATCCCGGTTTGATCTGAATCTATGATCTTTGTGTTTACCTCATAATTGAGATGGGTCACTTGATAACTTAGGTATATGTATGGGCATATACTTGGGTAATGGTTATCTGTTGATTTCATAATCTTTGTGATTTCTCATGATTGAGATGGGTTACTTGATAACTTAGGAATATGTATGGAAATATACCTAAGTAGAGGTTATCTGTTGAGATCTTATTTGTGGTTATCCTTGTTGGTTTTAGTGAGACCTTGAGGGTCTCGGGGTCCCTACTGATCATCGTATCCTCACCCCTGCACGGGATATGCCCGCACCTCGTTGTGTTGGTTGCAGACGACGGGTAGCGTTGGTAGAGGCCGAGTGTTTGAGGATTGGACGATACCTGGAGGTGGACCACACGATGTGTCAGTATCCAGAGGTGGACTTCACGGCGAGACGACACTCAGAGGAGGTTGACGGGCGAGAGCGTTGTGGAGGCTATCTGTACCTACCCTTCTAGTAGGATCCATGGTGGACGATCCAGGAGATGCGCTATTTGTACCTACCCTTCAGGTAGGATCCGAGGAGGACAACCCAGGAACTGATTCCTTTCGTAGAGCTGTTTGTCTTTTTATTTTTTACATTCATTCAGTTGTAGTTGTACTTCAGTTGGGTTTGTATTCTGGCCCATTTACTTTTCAGCACTTTCTTTCGTACATAGTCTTTTACTTCCGGTTGTACTCTGTGGTGTTTTGTTTACTTTTATAATGGAAATGTCTTCCCAGATATCAGGATTTATGCCTTTGGTGCTCGTCGCCAGCCCCTGGCCTATGGAAGGAGGGATTGGGGTAGTCACGGCACGGGCCCCGAGGAAGGGTCATGACAAATTGGTATCAGAGGAGTTCAGTTCTACCGCAGAACTTATAACTCTGATTTTTTTGTGAAGCAATAGTGCTAAGGGTACCGAGTGTGGTTTTTAGTTCAGAGAGTCCAGTGTTGGTGCGGGTGGCCGACATATCAATACACCAGGACCCTGACAACTGATTTCCGACTTTGGGCACGAAAACATTGATTGCGTGTGTGTTTCCAGAAGTTTTTAAAAGTTAGCTCAAACCAGGTCAGATCACCAAGTATAAATCGTTTGACCATGTCACGTTGTTTCTTTCATGATTATTTTTCATGGAAGACCAACTAGAGCCTAGAGGGATGTGCATACAGACAGCCTTCCGAGCAAAGAGGCTTCGGTACAGGGCCCTCTTACAGTTGAGGCACCAGCGGAGGCACCAACGATACTACCATACGTTGGGCCACCGATTCCACCAGCCCCATCAGTAGGCGATGCACGCCACTTGAGCGTGTTGTACGTGTTCTAGCGCCAAAGGCCACCTATGTTCCGGGGAGAGACGGATCCACAGGCGGCTGAGGATTGGCTGGATGCTGTGGTGAGAGTCTTCAGGCTAGTGGGGACGCAAGCAGACTTCATAGTGATCTTTTCTGCCAGCCTTCTTCAGGAAGCAGCAGGAAGGTGGTGGAGCCACTTGTTCCAGTTTTGTGACCGGATTACCTTCATATGGGAAGACTATGAGACCTTCTTCAGGGTGGAGTTTGTGCTAGTATCTCTACACCCCAAGCGTGTACAGGATCTGCTGCCTTTGCCGCATGATTTTCGATCAGTAACCGAGTCATCTGTGGGTAGTAGACAGATGATGTAGAGGTCCAAGAGGACCAGAGCCAGCCATACGAGGAGTAGGACGTGTTATGAATGTGATAGGATGGGTCACCTTGCGCGTGACTATCCGACCCCCCGCACAGTTGATCTGCAGGCTCGGGAGGAGCCACCGAGGCCGAAGCAGCGGCAGGTGATTGAGCAACAGCCGAGAAGTGGACAAGGCAGTAGAGCATCGGAAGCAGGTGGACAGGAGTGGAACTAGTGGATACGTCCCTTGTACTTCTAGTTCCATGTTGCTATTGTTTTTGTGTCTTTGTACTAAGAGCTGCAATAATAAGAAGACACTTATCATTGTGATGTTTACATTCTTGTCCTTTTGTTTCGTTGATACTGAGAGGTCCCAGTTAAAACTGTTGACTTGACACTCACTTTCGATATTTCTACTAGAGGAGACTCAGTGACCTCACACTGATGCCGAAAGTGTGACTCGACCCTTCGAGGCGAGAGTGATAGTTGGATCTATTGGTAATAATGTCGAGGCCTTACGACGTCATCCATGGCATGAATACATCATTCATGTCAGGATTAACTATATTAGGCAATGGGCATGGTTCATCCGGGGGATGATATTGAGTTTATCTTTTCGGCAAGGGAGAAATCTTAGTAGCTCATTCAGATCGTAGGCAAAGAAGGTGCAGATCATCCAAGAGCGGATGAAGACTGCATAATGCAGTAGGAAATACGAAACCGGTGCCGGTCTTAGAGACTCGAGCGTGTTAAATCTTTCAATAATAAGAAGCTTAAAGGAGAGATGAGTCTGTGAAGAAGCAGACGTGGAGGCAGAGCTAGGAGAGCAGTATGAGGTGGTGTACATTTTAAAATTCTATAACCACCCACCTTAGTTGTCCCCGCCAGGCTCAGGGAGGTGGAGGGCAGTGGAAGAGTGTGGATGCATGCGGTCAAGGAGTGTGACCCAATGGCTCTAAGAATGATTCTAGGGACAGTCTGTGTCCACTACTAGATGACGTAGTAGAAGATGTTGATATGAATCATTCCTTCCTTCCACAAATCTTGTCACAGACCTAGAGTTTCCGGTAATCCGTAGACTTGACCCTCACGTCTGGAGATACCTTGGGAGAAGACTCGATAATCACACTTTTGTCGATGGTGTGGTTAGACCCTCAAGGTGAGAGTTTCGGTTGGAATCTCTTGGGGGCAGCGTCGAGGCCTTACGACGTTGGTTTGAGTATGGACTGGGCAATCACAGTTCATACAAAAATTGATGGTATTAGGAAAAAATGTTGTGGTTTAACTACGACGTCGGGATGGGTTTTCCTTGTTCGGCGAAAAGGAAACCCCAGGCAGCACAAGATAAACACATGCACAGGAGGGTGCGACCGATCACTCTTGAGTCGGTCAACCTTACCCTCGTGGCAGCAGTTGTTTTGAGTTTCAGTTCTAACAGGAATTGGAGACCTCTAGAGTTTGAAGATGATGATCACGTCCTTATACGGGTCCCATCTCGACGAGGTTTACAGAGATGTTTCCAAGGCGTAAAGTTAACTTCGAGGTTCAACAGACCTTTCTTGGTCCTCAGCTGGGTAGGCGAGGGGGTTTACCGCTTGACCCATTCACCTCAGTTGCACTAGGTGCATGACGACTTCCACGTATCTCAACTGAGGAGATACGTGCTCGACCCTTCACATATCATCGACCATGAGGAGCTAGACGATAGAGATGGGGTGACATTCATGGAGGTTCCAGTGGGGATCGAGGATCGACAGGAGCGGATCCTACGGGGACGGTCGATTCCTCGGATGCGCTTCACTAGAAGTACGGGAACCTCCAGGTAATCACATGGGAGCGGAAGGCTCAGATGCGTGCTCAATACCGCTTTTGTATCCCTAGTTTGTGTTAAAGCTTTACGAGGAGGTAAAGCCCTGAGGTGGGAGTAATGTAAAGACCTGTAAAATTCAAGGGAAATTTTTTTTCTTAATTTTCTTTGGGATTTTATAAGAGCGCGGTTTCTGACAGCACCTGATTCCGAGGTCCGGTGTGCGCGGAATCAATTTTCGAAGTTTAGCTCGGGTTCGTTCAGTGAACGAACGAGCGGGTTTTTCTATATTTGGAACTGGTGCTCAGAATTGAAATCTGAGGGCACCAATGTAATCGCAACGCTGGTAATTTCTTAGGAACTCCTTTTCTGGAGTTGCGTTTCCTCGGGTGTGGTTACTAAATTTTTCGTGTTAAGTAAATGAATAAAATAAAATGGTGTGATCAATTTATTTTATTTTAAGTGGATTAACCTAAGTTAAGAGGTTAAAGTGGGACCCACAAAATACTAAACCTCTATGTAGGATATTTGTGAGGTGGGGCCCACACGAGCCCCACCTTTTCAACTTCATCAACCCATTCTTAATTTCAGTAATGCACCCGCACACCCCCCCACCCCAATTACTGAAAGTCAACTCGTGCATTTGTTTAAATAGTAAACACCTCTATTAATTGGGCGGTTTAAAACATTGCAATTATTTGAGTTAATAGTTTGATTTGTTTTTGAATTTTAAACCATTTGGCGTGAGTAATAAAATAATGTAGCCCTTATTTTATTATTGTTGGGTTGTTGTGTTGAGTTTTTGGGGAGAATAAGAGAAGTCATGAAGTTCTTCGTTCTTCATCGAAGAATGAGAAAAACACGAAGAACAACGTCCTCTGACGAAGGTTGACAAGAACGCTGGATCCTCGGAGATCGATGATGCGACGCCGACGAATCTTTTCTCCACGAAGCGATGATCCCCCTTCGGCGACGCCTTCTTCCGCAACGTGCAATTCCGGGACAAACCTAGTTCAACGACTACGCTCGAGGTAGGGGTTAATTTTGTGTAAGTTTATATTCTTGTGGTTCCTTCCTCTTAAAAAAAAGAACTCGGATCAACTCATCCTCAAGTTCATCTGCAAATGATTTCTTTTGCGGGATGGGAATATTTACTTTCGGGGAAAACTATTTGGGTTGATTCTTTTTTTTTCGTGAAAAAACCTTGTTGTTCATCGTCTTCTGGGCCGCCTTTTACCAACTTAACGGGAGGAGGTCGGACCGCACGAACACGGCCGACTCTCCTCCCCCTTTGTTGTTTTGATTCGTTGCAGCACAAACAAAGGCAGCGGGGTGAAACGACACAGCGCGGACAATAGAAAAACGTGGCAAAGAAGCGCGGCGCCGTCGCGCCGCGCCGTTGAAGTCGAACGAACTGCAGCCGGAGTCGGGGCCGCGGAGTCGGAGTCAGGGCCGGAGTCGCCGCCGAAATCGCCGCAGGAGTCACCACCGGAGTCGCGGCCGGAGTCGTGGCCAGAGTCACGGCCGGGTTCGGGGCTGGAGTCACGGCCGAAGTTGGGGTTGCGGCCGGAGTCGTGGTCGCGGGATGACCGAATCTCGCAGTCGCGCGGGATCCGGGGAAGAGGCGGCGGCTCGCGCTGCGTCTGGTGCAAAGGGCCAGGGGCAGTGCACCCCCGCGTCCGCTTAGTGCGCGCGACACCCATTGCGCCGGACTAGCCGCACTGGGCCGGGCCGCCCGCGCCGGGCCGGGCCACGCCCTGATCCGCCAGACCCGGACCCGGGTCGGGTCGACCAGGGGGGAAGGCCAGGCCGGGCCGGGCCCAGACCCCCATTTCTGACTGTTTTCAGTCTTTTGCCCAAATCTTGGGTCACGGACCTCCGATCGACGCACCGTCGGTTGCATAGAGATCCTTGGATCGAGGCGGGTGTTTCAGTATATTAAACTTAAGGTTTCAGAGAACTTTGGGTATGGCAGGGTTTGTTCGAACACGAAACCAACCGTGCCCTCGGAGCGGAAATGTTCTTATCTTGGGTCCCGGACGTCCGATTGAAGTGAAGTCGACTTCGTTGGATTCCTGTTGATGAGACAGAAATTTTGGTATACTTATCTTTAGTTTTGGTTGCAGTTGGATAGTGGCAGGGTTGGATTGTACCCAAAATCCAACCGGGCCCCTCGAATGGAAAAGATGATAACTTTCAGACTGGACGATCGTTTGACGAACCGTCAGCGGCGTCGGTGATCTTGTTGAGAAATGGTATCTATGATCATACCCTATGAGAGTTTAGGGTACAATTGAGATACGGCCGGGTTGGTTCTCACATGAAACCAACCGGGCCCTTGGGATGAAAAGGATAATAACTCACAGATCGGGGTCCGATTGACGCGCCGACTGTTTTGTTGAGACCCCTATGACAAGTCGGTCCTTTGAGATACTTCTTCGTGGGACATTGACATACTTGGAGTATCGACCTATAGCAAATGGAGCAGTCCCTCCCGAAGACGAGCGTACGGAGTATAGAGACCGTGTAGCCGGTTGAGACCTGACGACTTCTTGACCGACTCAACTTGGAGTGAGTCAACTATCCCAGTGGATGGAGCACTACTTTGTTTGGGTTCAAAACCATGGCGAACGGAGCACTACTGTGTGACAGTGAAGACCCGTGGTACTCATCTGGAGTGTACCTCTGCAGGATACTAGGGGGTGTGCACTACTGTGTTTGGGTGGTATACCCCGGCGGGAAGCACTACTATGTTTGGGTGGCTGACCCTCGGTACTCGACAGGAGATGTACCTCAGCAGTCTTAGGTTAGTGAGCAGTACCTTGGAGTCGTGATAGGACCACTATACACTCCAAATATGGGGCTCTTCAGTAGTTACGGTTTCGATAATGAAAATCCTGGTTTGAGCTGAATCTATGATCTTTCTGTTTACCTCATAATTGAGATGGGTCACTTGATAACTTAGGTATATGTATGGCCATATACCTGGGTAATGGTTATCTGTTGATTTCATAATATTTGTGTTTCATCATGATTGAGATGGGTTACTTGATAACTTAGGTATATGTATGGGAATATATCTATGTAGAGGTTATTTGTTGAGATCTTCTTTGTGGTTATCCTTTTTGGTTTTAGTGAGACCTTGAGGGTCTCAGGGTCCCTACTGAGTATCGTATACTCACCCCTGCACGGGCTATGCCCGCACCTTATTGTGTTGGTTGCAGACGACGGGCAGCGCTGGCAGAGGCCGAGTGTTCGAGGACTAGACAATACCCGGAGGTGGACCACACGACGAGTCAGTATCCATAGGTAGACTTCACAACGAGAAGACACTAGTAGGAGGTTGATGTGGGTGAGCGTTGTGGAGGCAATCTGTACCTACCCTTCAGGTAGGATACGTGGTGGACGATCTAGGAGTTGTGCTATCTGTACATACCCTTCAGGTAGGATCCGAGGAGGATGACCCAGGAGCTTCTTCATTTCTTCCAGTTGTTTGCCTTTTTCTGTTGTACTTTCATTCAGTTGTAGTTGTACTTCAGTTGGGTTTGTATTCTGGCCCATTTACTTTTCATCACTTTCTTTTGTACTTAGTATTTTACTTCCTCTTGTACTCTGTGGTGTTTTATTTACTTTTATAAAGGCAATGCCTTCCCAGTTATCGGAATTTACTCCTTTGGTGCTATTTACCTACCCCTGGCCTATGGAAGGCAGAAATGGAGTAGTCACAGCACGAGCCTCGAGGACGGGTCATGAAAATACAGAATTATTTATATATTCAAATGAGATTTAGCAATATCTACCATTTATAAACATATTGCCACTCTGAGAGGACAATTACTATACTATATGTAATATTTAGATATTTTTTAACATATTTAGAGTTATATTGGTATTTGTTAACTCTTTAAGTTATTCTGAAAACAGAGGGGGGGTCTATTGAAGGAGAGTCTTTAGAGAATCATTACCTTATCACTTATCCCGTAAATCTACTAGGAAATTGGATCTCGTGTTTTCTAATTTTTTATCATATAAAAGTTTATGAAATGTATAAATCAATATAACATGACATGTGTAAATGGTTGACCACTCAATAAGATTAGTTAGTCCATTTTAGGTATGGTTTGGACTTCTAAAATGATTATATACTATAATTACATACTAGTTATAATGGTTTATCTTTAATACAATACATAATAAATGGGTCATTCTATACACATTATGGCAAGGACATAAAAATATTATTCTTCCAATTACTGGTGATTACTATGTACAACATGAATCTTCTAACTAGATTTCGGTACTTATGTTATATACTATCTTCAACTTTATTTTGTTTTTTGGAACACAATGAATTAATTCAACTATTGTGACATCTTATAGATTTTTTTAGGATACATTTTTTTCACACCATTCATATTCAAATGTTAATTAAATTATAGCGAGTACAGAAGTAATAGTCACCATATTCACATTAAAAAACTAATTTATATTGCATCCTTATAATTTTTTCATTCATCCAATAAAAGTAAAACCTATACTTCAATATGTAATTATGTTTCTAATGCGTGTTCATTCAATTATAGATCATTTAATTCGTTTTTATACCCCACTTTTATAGGACCTCGATCATTAACATTACCAAATCTTACGATAAGTCAAAAATTGATTGTAATTCACATCAAATATATTGTTTGTTTTATAGGTTTAATGATTTAGGCCATAACTATTTCATAAAGTATCAAATATTACAAAGTATACACTTATACTCTATCCAATATTTTTCACAATAATAAAACCTCTTAAATAAAAAAAATTATTTTCTTGATAAAAATAATCTTTAATTCTTACTTTCTATTACCCTTTTACCATGTGAAAAACATTTTAAAAACAAGGGATGAGCATAAAAGGCTCAATAAGGGATATTAAATAAGGAAAGAGAACATTTGTGTATTAATACATAAAAATCAATGAAATCATACTTTTGACTAATAAATCACAATCTCTTTAACATACCTTATGAAATCAGAATTTTTATGTGGAACTTATATAAATAATAAATCATAAGAGTAACTTGTGGAATTTATATGATACTTACATTGCAGCATTCATAGCTTTATTGGGAGTAAAATTCACGGTTACGTTTGGAATACCCATCACATTATATTTAGTAATTATCTTATGATAAACATTAACCTTTACCTTAGTCACATTACACAATAAATTGGAGATATATCATGGGCTTTCCCCCACCAAATTAATCAGAAAACCACCTATATTGTAGAGAAATTCCTAAAAATCGCAACTTAATCATAACACATGAACACAAATAAAGGAAAAGTAAAATTTCCATATTACAATCATATGACGTCATTTCAAGATATAGATATAATAAATAAATTCTAAAAACCATTTCTTATACGAAAATTCCAAAAAAATGAATATTGTATTTACTTTTCTTTTTAAAAACATTATGATTTCTAGTGGAATCAAGATTTTAAATAATGATCATGATGGAAGAAAGGTTGTTTTCACCACATATGTTAAATAACAATTTCTTTTTATCATTTATTATTTTTATTCATAAAACAATATTCCTTTTGAAAAATATTTAATGAAATTAAAATAAAAACTATTTGATTAGACACCATATAAATAAGGTTTTATCAAAATATTGTTTAATTAATGTATATTGAAACTTAGTCCCTTACAAGGATCATTACATTAGATTAATGATAAATAAATGAAATAAATATGTGTGAAAAATATAAATAAACCCAATATAAGTGAATATTCAATGTAAAATAATAATATCATATTCACACATATTCATGGTAAAACAAAACCAATGACATTGATATTTTACTCAATGAATGATGATTGAGTTATGATCTCCCTTACGAAGATCATTTTGTTATTAAAATAGATCGATTATGTGTTATAACTATAAATAAATATAAATAAATTATAAATACAAGATAGGATATCAAATTTTAATTATCAAATAATTGCATCATGACATAATCAATAAGTATAAGATCAACCCAAATAATAGAATTTCTATTAATATATTCCTTTACCTTGAGTCTGACTCATCACGTACAATCATTATATTCCTGAATAGTAATGTTAAGGTAATTTATACTATCTTGATAACCATAATCCAATTTATTATTTCTTTTATATACCTTATTACCAAGTTATAAAAATTTCACAATTATTTAGGTTCATATCAGTCATTTTTTCTTTATTTAGTACTTGTGTGGAAAATGACCTTATTTTGATGTAAATTTTCCATGTTGAAAAAATAAAATCATCTCTAGAATATTATTCAAGATTTAATATCATATATATCAATTATATATTTATTTATAATATCCATAACATTTGGAAATAAGAAATGAAATTCATTGTTCATGTAGATGGTAGGTCGTGCATACCCATGAACATTACTTCTATTTCTTTTTTTGTATTAGAGGATGAAAACTAATTGATAAACATATATATTATAATGAAAGTAAAATATATGTGTTATTTATTTTATATTAGTTCATTAATAATATCCTTTATACATTCCATGTATGACATGAACAATCATACCACTTTGAGGGGAAGACAGTCAACCATTCCTGAAATGAAATTATCATATTTACACATTTGGGAAAGAATAACGAAATATTGTAAATAAAAATTAAAGAAACATAGAGTCAATATAAATATAATATAGATCATATTTATAAATTCCATTCATTTATATAATTGTTTTTTAATGGAGATCACGTAGAATGAATCACATCGCATTATGGAGAGGGTAGGTCATATGTTCACCTGAGCAGCAATATCATTCCCTTAATCATTAAATAGTATATAATTGGATGGTATATTAAATATACAGAATAATTATTGTAACACCCCGAGCTTCCATGATACGCTTCTCATTCAATAATGCAATAGCTTGCATTGTACGCAACTTCGAGTTCTAAAACACCGCGACTAATCAAAGTAGCCATTATGAATAGTAATAACCACTTTTTAAAATTATAGAAATTCTATATTTCAAAATGGACTTCATTTTTGGATTCGGAATATCGAAATTATCCTATGTTGAATTTTTGGTAATTTTCTGAGAACTTCAAAATTTTTATGAATAATGAAAAATACTTAAAACAACTTTTTTAATCAAAATAATTTATAGTGATAAGTTATACTATTGAGTGGTTTTAAAGTATAATTAGAATATATTTTTACCATTTTGTCCAATGGTAGAATTAGAATTAATTTCACTTTGAAATTGGACATAAACAATTGTTAATCTTTTGATATAAATTGTTCCTTAAAAACACGCTATTTGTTGTAACAGCGGGAATTAATTATAAAATTAATTAATGCAACTTATATGTTTGGAATTTTGTAAAATAGACATCATTTTTGAATTCGAAATATCAATTATAGCTTAGGGTGAAATTTTGGCATTGTTCTGAAAAACTTCAATTTTTGATGAATAGTGAAACCACTAAGTGGTAGTTAAATAACTGATTTTTCGTTTAAATGAAATATTACCACTTATGTGATTTGATTTTCAAAAATCCGACATACATGGTTGTCATTAAGAAGTAAAATGTGGTTCAATGAGATTAAAATAATTTTTTGGTGAATAGTAACTTTTAAGTTCTTAATCGCGATTAGAGGTAATTAGTGTAGTTTAAGGTAAAAATAATGTTTTCATAATATGAGATGAGCATGACACTTGTCCTACTCCTATTGGATGAATCATGGCCGACCAAGACAACCCATGGGTCAACTTGGGGACCCCATGGAGCCACTTTAGTTGGAAAATGACATTAATATATATTTATTTAATGTTAAAATTAAATTGACACAAACATTAGTTGTTTTACTAAAACAGTTTTTAAGTGGGGTTACACAAGTCCCAATTTTGACTATAAATATTCATTAGAAAGATAAAAATATTTCCTACATCATAGTATTTTTTTTATAATTTTTAGACAAAAAATAAATTAAATTATTTATGACTTCATGATGATGCAGCGATGACCTCATTATTTAACGATTTAAATAAAATGAGAAGATAATGCAAAATCCAAGGCATAAACTTGTCCAAAGCCTATTGGATGAAGATATTTCGAACACTTATCACCTTACTCCTAGAATCCTCACTTTGGGCCGAACTCTTCCCAAGGAAGCCTTTGTCTCAAATCAAAAAGAGTTACCCGATTTTGAGGTAATGTCTTCTCTAATGTTGTTTTGTTTTATTTTTCTTCTCCAACCCTCTAAACTCTTTTTATTCATTTCTTTTGTAAAAAAAACAGTATCCTCAATATACTAGGATGTTGTTATAAGAAGTATTCGAGCTACACTTACACACACCTACATCTAATGGTTAAAGAACATACGGTTTCTGTGGATGACGAATTTCTGCCTCACGAAACGATGATTGTTCAACACTCATATAACACCTTCAAAGGTGGCCATTAAGATGTCACTATATTTATATATGATATATAATTTGTTTATGTTTTACTTATGCTTCTGTATTTCTCATTTATGGCATACTTTATGGTTTCCATTATGGGTAAAACGCGATAATTTCATTTTAGGAAGTGCGGACTACCGCCCCCTCAAGGTGATTTGAATCGTTAATTCCATATGTGGGATGTATAAAGGATGGATTAAATGGTATTATACACTATATTATAATGTAATTATATTATAAATTTATATCATTATGATTCCGAAATAGAAATGAAAGTAGCGTTCATGCGTACGTACGGCTTACCGTCTCCATGAACGGTGCATTTCATTTCTTACCTCTAAATGTTACGTGACATTATGAATGAATGTATATACTGGATATATATCATATATATGATATCTACATCATGAATATAATTCTGGATATAATGTGTATTTCACCACATGAACAACTTGAAATTATAGGAAGTTTATTTTTGACTCAAGTACCAAAGATCGACAAAACGACCGTTATTAACTTAAATAATTACATAATGTTCATATCATTGTAATAAGTGAAATAAAAAAGATAATGAAATTAAAAATGGTTCTTAATAAGGTATATATTAACTATAGTTTATTATTCAGGAGGTTAAATAATGGTTGAGTCAAGTCAGACACGAGGTAAGGGAATTTCTTAACCCAATTTCCATTCTTTGGGTTAATCTCCTACTGTCAAATTATATCATGATGTCTTATTTTGTATTTTTACTTTCTTTATGTGTACCTATAGTGAATACACATAATATGTCTATTTTATTTTAAAAATGATCTTTGTAAGGACTTCGTCTCAATCTCCTTTCATTGAGGCATATTTGGTTTTATATAGAAATTTCATTTATACGGTGTATAAACCCCTTTGACTTTTACGTTTATTCAAAAGGAATCTTTTTTATACGAAGCGTTTACTAAACGACAAAAGGGAATGTTTTTGTCGTATGTATGTGGCGACAACGACTTCTCCGCCACCGTGACCACTATTTGATTTTCGGCTTCCCCTACAAGCCATACCTTTTTTAATGAAAAATAAATACCATGTTATACTTTTCTTTTATTTTGGTATTGAAAATGGTTTTGAAAGCGTTTTTATTATATCAATGTGTTGTATTGATATATTGTGATTGATATGTGGAAATTTTATGTCTCCTTTATGCATGTTTTATGTGATACGATTATGTTATGGTTTATGATATGCTTAAACCTATTCATATGAGGAATGAATTGGACTTAATAAGTGACGGGTGGAGCCCACTATAGCTCCTCGATGCATCGGCAGGTCTCATGAGACAAACTAGTGTCTTGGCAAGAGGCCATGACAAAATCTTATTTGTGGTCTTGGGACGAGGCCTTGACTACGTGGTTATGATATTCTAGCATTATGCATTCCATCATTATGAAAGTGGTTATTGATATTGCATGTGATTATTCGACCAGTAGAATATCCATGTGAAGAAGTGAATGGCATCATCTCATTTTACTTTTGCCATATTATGTTGAAGTTCATGTTTAAAAGGCTTTTGTTTTAGTTATACATTGCCTTAAATGTTAATGTTTATTTATGAAAGCCTCCGCAATATTGTTATCCTTACTGAGAATCTGAGCTCACCCCTTTCAATGTTATAATATTTTCCAGGATGTGAAGAAGTATTTTATGAATGACCTGCAGGGATAGTCAGAAGAGGATATGAGTGTGGACTATGGAGAATTTTTTATTGTAGATTTTCACTTTATGATGTAATGTAACGTTTACGAATGTATCTAGTGTTTCCAAGGCTACTAAACTAATCGGTCTTTCGAGACTTGATCTTTTGTGATCAAGCCAATGTTACGAAGTAATGAACCGACTCTGGGTAGCTGGGGTCGGGGCGTTTACAGTTGGTATCAGAGGCAGTTTAGTACTAACCTTGGAAGCTAGATTTAGATAAACTCTGATTAGAGCACATAGCCCAAAGATAGACTTTGAGGATTAGTATAAAAGAACTTCCTAGAATTTTGTTATTGTAGAGATTTTGTGAGTTTTCCGAGCAATACATCCCTGTCTGGATACGAGCAGGTAGAGGCGGCTCTGGAACAGATGTACCTAGGGGTAAAACTCGGAAACACCGCCTTCAGCTAGACTCGAACGGGAACTGGTGCACGACAACGGGCCTTGCTGCACTCTTGGTTACGACACTCCCGGGGGATATGCTTTGGATAATTCGCATTTTCTTTATAAACCACTGTGAAGGGTTATGAGTATATACTTCCTCAAAGAAATCATTTTTATGGATTATATCCATAAATAGTTCAATTTATGTTAAGTATCTTACAAGTATGGAATTATGTATTTTGATTTATAAACTAATATAGTTTATGCCATTGTTTAGAAATGGCGCCTATTGGAAGGAATGGAAACTGTATCAATGCACGCACTCCGTGTAGGGATTTCCCTCCTGCTCAAGATAATTATTGTGGATCTGGAGATACAACTGGTGCTGATCAACTTATTACCATACTGGGACAACTCACTCAAGTTATGAATAATAACCTTACTCGTATGGATCACCCTGATCCACAATGTGGAGGATCAATGTTAGACCGCTTCATGAGGCAACAACCGCCAACATTTAATGGGGGTACAAATCCATTAGTAGCTGAGCAATGGATAAACTCCTTAGAGAAAATATTCCATGTCTTGGGGAGTAGCGAAAGGGAGAAGGTTTTCATGGCAGTTTACCGCCTCACTGGAGATGCTGATCAATGGTGGTCCTTGATTCAAAACATGAAGGACGATGATGAAGTATAAAATATGGAATGGAGGGAGTTCAAAGATCTGTTTTTAGAAAAATACTTTCCTCATGACCATCGAGCAGATATGGAAAGAAAATTTCTGAGTCTGAGACAATAGGAGGATGAGAATGTCACAAAGTATGAGGCTAACTTTACAAGGTTAGCAAGGTATGCTGGAGATTATATACGTAACCCAAGATGTAAGATTGATCGTTTCTTTGCTGGGTTAAAACCATTTCTCCGCCGATCTTTAGTATCACAATCCTTCTCATCATACGAAGATATTGTCTCGTGTGCTATGAAGACAGAAAAGGAATTCTCTAAGTCTTATGACAACAAAGTAAAGCAAGAGAAGAAGAGAACGGTGGAAGAAGAGATAGATAAAGGGAAAAAGGGAAAGAAGGATTTTCCATTATGTGATAATTGTGGGAAGAATCACCCTGGTACTTGTCTAAAAGGAATGGGAGTTTGCTATAAATGTGGAGAAAAGGGTCACCAGGCTCCTGATTGCAAGGGAAAGAAAGAGGCTATCAAAGTTGAATACAATAATTGTAGAGAAATGGGTCATTATGAAAATTAATGTCCTAAGCATCAGGGAAACTTACCTCAGAAAAGGCCAAGGGATCAAGGACAATCTTATGCTGTTACTACAGTTGAAGCAGAATAACTAATGTATAGGTGCTTTTGGACTCATGGGTTATATTTTGGTTATTAGAATAATGTGATATATATAAGGATTGTACTGCAGTACTTGTTGATTTCAGTAAGGTTTTAATATGATGAAGGTAATTATATTTTTAGTATGTGACAATAAGAGAAACTTTACTTTGTTTGGGGAATCTGATAAATTGATTTTGGAATTAAGAGACCTTTTAGAGAAAGTCTGGATAGAAGTATTTTGGATAACTATAAAGGTTGGAATGGATTAAGTTGAACTTTGGATAGTACTGTTTATGGTTAAAACATTTCTGAAGATTATTTTTGGAATACTATAATACTATAGTTTTAGGAAAAGGATAACCTGCAGGGTGGGGCATAACCCGTCGCGTCGGACAGAGCTGCAGGAATCGAACCCACAACCATAGTGCGGCAAGCCTTTATTTCCTACCACTAGCCTACAGGAAGTCCCTGGTTATTACAATATAATTTTACTAATCTAAATGGTATGTGATAACATTTGTAACCTTATACAATTAAGATAAGAATAATATTTTTGAGTTCTATTATCTTTTTGAGTGAAAGATGAGTTGAAGGTTGAAAAACTAATTGTCAAGCATAAATATATATATACCTATCTCTTATTCAATGAATAAATTAATTCTTAAACTTTATTAAAGGGGTATTAAAACAAAAAAATGTGTTATCCTAATTCCTTATGTCTTGTTGAACTGATGATATTTTAAATCAACATAGATTGAAGGCTTTGAGGCCCTCAATTTGACAGTTGATTGTGATTGATGACCTCAATCACCCCCTACAAATATTTACGTTTTTCCTCCAATTATATGTCTCTAATTGCCACCAATGTTCTCCTTATTGAGATCATAATTTGGTGGTGACTTTCTTATTTCCATTTCCCACTTATTAAGGCTAAATTTTATTAACCTTATTTCCAATGTGGGTTTTCTACAAACGTATTTTCTATTTTCAACCTTTTATTTTCAAAGAAAAAGTTTCAAATTGCGAGGACGCAATTTATTGAAGGAGCGGAGAATGTAACACCCCTAGCTTCCATGATACGCTTCTCATTCAATAATGCAATAGCTTGCATTGTACGCAACTTCGAGTTCTAAAACACCGCGACTAATCAAAGTATCCATTATGAATAGTAATAACCACTTTTTAAAATTATAGAAATTTTATATTTCAAAATGGACTTCATTTTTGGATTCGGAATATCGAAATTGTCCTATGTTGAATTTTTGGTAATTTTCTGAGAACTTCAAAATTTTTATGAATAGTGAAAAATACTTAAAACAACATTTTTAGTCAAAATAATTTATAGTGATAAGTTATACTATTGAGTGGTTTTAAAGTATAATTAGAATATATTTTTACCATTTTATCCAATGGTGGTCATTAGAATTAATTTCACTTTGAAATTGGACATAAACAATTGTCAATCTTTTGATATAAATTGTTCCTTAAAAACACGCTATTTGTTGTAAAAGCGGGAATTAATTATAAAATTAATCAATGCAACTTATATGTTTGTAATTTTTTAAAATAGACATCATTTTTGAATTCGGAATATCAATTATAGCTTAGGGTGAAATTTTGGCATTGTTCTGAAAAACTTCAATTTTTGATGAATAGTGAAACCACTAAGTGGTAGTTAAATAACTGATTTTTCGTTTAAATGAAATATTACCACTTCTGTGATTTGATTTTAAAAAATCCGACATACATGGTTTTAATTTAGAAGTAAAATGTGGTTCAATGAGATTAAAATAATTTTTGGTGAATAGTAACTTTTAAGTTGTTAATCGCGATTAGAGGTAATTAGTGTAGTTTAAGGTAAAAATAATGTTTTTATAATATGCGATGATATTGAAACTTGTCCTACTCCTATTGTATGAGTCATGGCCGACCAAGACAACTCATGGGTCATCTTGGGGACCCCATGGAGCCACATTAGTTGGAAAATGACATTAATATATATTTATTTAATGTTAAAATTAAATTGACACAAGCATGAGTTGTTTTACTAAAATAGTTTTTAAGTGGGGTTACACAAGTCAAAAGTTTGACTATAAATATTCATTAGAAAGCTAAAAATATTTCCTACATCATAAGTATTTTTTAATAATTTTTAGACATTAAATAAAGTAAATTATTTATGACATCATGATGATGCAGCGATGACCTCATTATTTAACGATTTAAATAAAATGGGAAGATAATGCAAACTCCAAGGCTTACACTTGTCCAAAGCCTATTGGATGAAGAGATTTAGAACCCTTATCACCTTACCCACGAATTATATAAGTGTGGGACCTTTAGAATCCGAAAAGCATTGTATAATAATGTAACATTTCAATCTTTCCAAAAGATCCCCTCCTCTCCTCTTATAAAAGGCCCCCACCCCTACCACCTTATTCACACTTTAATGCCTTTTGGTTCGGCCAAACTCTGCCCAAATACTCTCCCAACATCCACCACTTACTCCTAGAAGCCTCACTTTGGGCATAACTCTTCTTAAGGAAGCCTTTGTCTCAAATCAAAAAGAGTTACCCGATTTTGAGGTAATGTCTTCTCTAATGTTGTTTTGTTTTATTTTTCTTCTCCAACCCTCTAAACTCATTTTATTCATTTCTTTTGTAACAACAACATTATCCTCAATATACTAGGATGTTGTTATAAGAAGGATTCGAGCTACACTTACACACACCTACATCTAATGGTTAAAGAACATACGGTTTCTGTGGATAGCGAATTTCCACCTCACGAAACGATGATTGTTCAACACTCATATAACACCTTCAAAGGTGGCCATTAAGATGTCACTATATTTATATATGATATATAATGTGTTTATGTTTTACTTATGCTTATGTATTTCTCATTTATGGCATACTTTATGGTTTTCATTATGGGTAAAACGCGATAATTTCATTTTAGGAAGTGAGGACTACCGCTCCCTCAAAGTGATTTGAATCGTTAATGCCATATGTGGTATGTATAAAGGATGGATTAAATGGTATTATACACTATAATTTACTGTAATTATATTATAAATTTATATCATTATGATTCTGAAATAGAAATGAAAGTAGTGTTCATGCGTACGTACGGCTTACCGTCTCCATGAACGGTGCATTTCATTTCTTACCTCTAAATGTTACGTGACATTATGAATGAATGTATATACTGGATATATATCATATATATGATATCTACATCATGAATATAATTCTGCATATAATGTATATTTCACCACATGAACAACTTGAAATTATAGGAAGTTTATTTTTGACTCAAGTACCAAAGATCGACAAAACGACCGTTATTAACTTAAATAATTAAATAATGTTCATATCATTGTAATAAGTGATATAAAAAGGATAATGAAATTAAAAATGGTTCTTAATAAGGTATATATTAACTCTAGTTTATTATTCACAAGGTTAAAGAATGGTTGAGTCAAGTCAGACATGAGGTAAGGGAATTTCTTAACCCAATTTCCATTCTTTGGGTTAATCTCCTACTTTCAAATTATGTCATGATGTCTTATTTTGTATTTTTACTTTCTTTATGTGTACCTATAGTGAATACAAATAATATGTCTATTTTATTTTAAAAATGATATTTGTAAGGACTTCGTCTCAATCTCCTTTCATTGAGGCATATTTGGTTTTATACAGAAATTTCTTTTATACGGTGTATAAACCCCTTTGACTTTTACGTTTATTCAAAAGGAATCATTTTTATACGAAGCGTTTACTAAACGACAAAAGGGAATGTTTTTGTCGTATGTATGTGGCGACAACGACTTCTCCGCCGCCGTGACCACTATTTGATTTTCGGCTTCCTCTACAAGCCATACCTTTTTTTAATGAAAAATAAATACCATGTTATACTTTTCTTTTATTTTGGTATTGAAATTGGTTTTGAAAGTGTTTTTATTATATGAATGTGTTGTATTGATATATTGTGATTGAAATGTGGAAATTTTATGTTTCCTTTATGCATGTTTTATGTGATACGATTATGTTATGGTTTATGATATGCTTAAACCTATTCATATGAGGAATGCATTGGACTTAATAAGTGATGGGTGGAGCCCGCTATAGCTCCTCGATGCATCGGCAGGTCTCATGAGACAAACTAGTGTCTTGGCACGATGCCTTGACAAAATCTTATTTGTGGTCTTGGCACGAGGCCTTGACTACGTGGTTATGATAGTCTGGCATTATGCATTCCATCATTATGAAAGTGGTTATTGATATTGCATGTGATTATTCGACCAGTAGAATATCCATGTGAAGAAGTGAATGGCATCATCTCATTTTACTTTTGCCATATTATGTTGAAGTTCATGTTTAAAAGGCTTTTGTTTTAGTTATACATTGCCTTAAATGTTAATTTTTATTTATGAAAGCTTCCACAATATTGTTATCCTTACTGAGCATCTGAGCTCACCCCTTTCAATGTTTTAATATTTTCCAGGATGTGAAGAAGTATTTTATGAATGACCTGCAGGGATAGTCAGAAGAGGATATGAGTGTGGACTATGGAGACTTTGTTATTGTAGTTTTTTACTTTATGATGTAATGTAACGTTTAAGAATGTATCTAGTGTTTCCAAGGCTACTAAACTAATCGGTCTTTTGAGACTTGATCTTTTGTGATCATGCCAATGTTACGAAGTAATGAACCGACTCTGGGTAGCTGGGGTCGGGGCGTTTACAATTATAATGTTATAATAATTTTTTAAATCCATGATAATCTTCATTATACACATCCAAATTATTCCTTTTTGAAAAAAATTACACCACAATTTGTAGATGGTATGCCATACGTACGAACTCATGATGATTTAGCCATTCAAAGGATGGATAAAAAGAGGTATAATTGTGTCCCATTATTATAATAACCTCTAAACATGTATAATATACATTATTTATTACATTAGTATGGTAACAAAATAATAAGAGAAGTAGAAGATGATATTTTTGAATGGGTCGATAAAACAAATACTTCTTTTTCAAGTATCTCCTTGTGATATTCACAAAAGGTCCCCTTACAAAGGATTTATACCCAATGTGTGGCCTATAGAAGTAAGGTAGGGATTTAAGGAGCGTATTTGATCCCAATTTTTATATTCCATGTAACACCCCATGATTTCATAGTATATTATCTCTTTAGACTAATTCAATAACTTGCTCAATATGCAACACCGAGTTTGAGCATACCACAACATACTGAACTAGCCGTTCAAAAAAGGTTATGAATAGTGTTAACAGAATTTTGAATTTTATATACTATATAAAATTTTAGAATCCATATTATGTGATTCTTATACATAATATTAGAAAAAATTCAATTTTTTCAGATAAAATAATTATTTTTTAAAAAATGCAATTTTCCCAACTTTTAATAGAAAACCCTTTCTAAATTATATATTTGACAATTTTATATATTCAATTTGTCAAAATGAACTTCTTATTTAGAATTTGGACATTAAAATTTAGTTTGGATAAATTTTTTTGTACTTTTCTGATAACTTTCATATTATGATGAATAGTTAAAAATACTAAATAGTAATTGAATACAACATTTTTAATCAAAATAATTTATAGTGTTAAATTATTCATTTGAATAGTTTTCAAGTATAATTATATTATATTTCTATAATTTAATATAATTTAGGTAATTATAAGTAATTTCCCATTTAATTTTGACGTAAAAACATTTCAATTTTTTGATAGTTTTTACTTTTTTAAAAACCCGCTTTTTGGGTTTGACAATGGGAATTAATTTAAATAAATAAATGAAGCGTCTAGTTTTTTAATTTCGTAAAATGGACTTCATTTTTGAATTCATAATATCAGAATTATCTTAGTGTAAAATTTTGGTATTTTTCTAAAAACATTCAATTTTTTATGAATAAAGAAAAACACTGTATTATTCTTTAAAATCAAAATTTTATTTAAATAATTATTTATTTAATTTAAATTTATTTTAATTAAAAATAGATATATAATACCTATATAATTTCAATGTAATTTATTGGAGTCATTTTATAATAAAATTAGATAATAAAATTTTATCAAACATTTTATCATCTTTTACCCACCTCATAAGAGTATTTGCAAATTTGATTAAAACATTATTTTACTAATTATTTGAGTTGAATTTAAAAAATCAGAGAGACAAGGCTGATATTAGTAAGTAAAATTTGGTTCAATAATATAAAAAAAATGTGAATAGTAAATTCTTACATTTATTTAACACGGTTAAAAGTAAATAGGGTAATTAAGGGTAAAAATGATATCATGATTACCCTAAAACGTGTCATAATTCAATTGTATAATTTTATTTCGACCAAAAAAACCTCAAGAAAATAATATGGCCCTTTAGGTCCACTTGGATTATATTAGGACATTTATTTTTATTTTATTTAAAGAAGAGTTAAAAGTGATAATTTCAAAGTCTATTAACTAAACCAGTTTTAATATAGGGCTATACATAATATAAAGTCTACTATAAATATTAATTAGAAAGATAAAAATATTAAATACATCATGGGATTTTATTTATAATTTTTATACATTATATAATTAAATTTATTTATAAAGCAATGATGATGTAGTAATTACCTTATGAAGGAATGAATCAAATAAATTGTATTATAAATGTAAAAATAAATATAATATAAATGTTTTTATGACATCCAATAATTATATTGGTTAATATGAAATGTTAGGGATCATTATATGTATCTTGTTTGAAGTAATCAAGTTGTGATGACTTTCAAAAAAACAAAATACCAAATAGTGTCAAAATTGATATATATTTATTTTTTTTAAAAAATACAATATTATTGGTTGATATAATATTCAAAAAAATGTGGGGTACAACCAAAGGGATTAATTAATATTATATATATAATTAATGAACCTATTTAGGTTATCTTGGAAGTTTATAGTAAATTTATTAACCATATAGTGTAAGAATACAAGAAGACACGGTAAAAGATAATCTCTTTATCTAAGAGGTAAATCTAAAAGATAGGGTAAAAATGGAAACCTAAACTTGTATTAAACCTATTGATTGATAGTATTTAGACCCATAACCACCTAGGTCTAGAAATAAATTTATTTTAAGACATTATAAACTGAATATTATTGTATAATAAATTAATACTTTAATCTTTACCAAATGTGACCCTCACCTCTCTAATAAAAGGGCACTTCCCCTTCCCTCAAATTCACACATACAAATCCATTTGTCTCATCCAAACCCTACCAAAATATCCTTTAATCTATCCTCCCTTCATACTAGAGTCCAACTATTTGTCAGGAATCCAACCTATGGATCCCTTTTGATCAAATCAATAGGAAGAACCCAAAGAAGAGGTAAATATTCTATCACCTCCTTCATGTTTTTTTTCTTCCACTTCCACGTTATTTTTTGTTCACATTCAAAAATAATAACTCCAGTATCTTTTATATACTGTGATGTTTTTAAAAAATGGTTCAACCATTTTCATTACTCTATCCATCCTATAAATGAAAAAGTCACCATACCTGCGTACGTACGGATTACTGTCTCCAAGTCATGGTGTAGTTTGTTATTCAAGCACTTCATTGTTTGGATGGGTATACAAATGAGTATAACTGATTTAAAAAATAAATATTACATGTTAATTATTCAGTATATATGATATACCACCAAATTAAATACAATTTCACCATCAATATAATGATATTTTTGGTTGTGCTTATGTACGGATTACAGTTTCCACGACGTGATGAGATTCATTTCAACATTCACCATTCAACGACGATTAAAAAAAAATATATATCATTAATAAGATTGTAATATATGACATAATAATATATTGAATATATATATGTACTTACATATGTATTATTCACTTAGTTCCGTTCAATACGATATGAAAATAGAAACAATGTTTATACATACGCACAGCCTATAGTCTACATAAACGGTTTATTTCCATTTCATATATATGTCTATTATACATATTTATATTATAAATATATATGATATATAATTTTTTTTATATTCTGTAAGTATTTAAATCATTCTCTAAATGATACGATCAAGAATAACAAGTTAAAAGACTTACAATAAAGAAAGAAATTATTTTTTGAAATTTTAATTTAATGTTGAAATAATTATTAAACGAGTAGAATAAATTAATAAATGAAAAATTATGATATAATAAATATTTATATGGTTCTGGTATAATTTAATAACATATTATGGACATTATATAGGAGGTTAAACGTAACCTCGACCAAAGGAATGTGCAAGGTAAGGGTTAATTCCTCAATCTCAATATTATTCAAGATTGCTTGGGGGTAAGTTTTTATTGTGAAATATTTATTATCCATGTCCATGTTTCATAAAATAGTTTTCAATGATATAATTTTTAAGGTAATATTTTACTTAAAAATAATTTTAAAAGTTTTTAAGATTTATTCTTCTAAACCATTCTCATTAATATCAATGTTTTCAAAGTGATTTTAATGATTTATTTTTATGTACATGTATGTTTTAAAATGCTAATTCCTTTCAAAAGTATCAAAGTTTTATGGTACACATTGATTCAAAACTATCTTTTAAATGACTTCGTTTATAAATTACTTGACTTTTAAATGATTTCACAAAAATGGGATATTTCTCTCAAAGATTCTTACTGATCATATTCAACTATGCCATCATGCTTTATAGGATATTATTATTGATCGAGGTTTATTTATTTTGACACAAATATTCAATATTGTATTGAATTTTTTGTAATATACTTGACTATGGATGTACCATTTTTATACTATTCATGGTTTAGGGATAAAGTACTGACATTTCATATACTAGTTTTAATAAGAATGTTTATTTTATATTTCAACCTTTTCATATAAGGAATGTATTGGACTTAGTATGTGATGGGTGGAGCCCTCTATAGCTCCTCGATGCATCGGTAGGTCTTATAAGAAAAATAGACATGGGATTGGATGACGGATTTACCAATTTTATATATGGTTTTGGCTGAGGCCTAAATCATTTTTAGACGTCTTTGTCAAGGCCTTGAAAAAAATGTTTCAGAATGTCTGGCATTATACATTCCCTCATTATGAAAATAATATTGATGGTTCATGTGGTTATTCTACTAGTAGAATAACTATGATTATGTTTTATTAGGGTATTATTTACTCAGATCATATTCTGACCATAAATTATTCGTATTTATTATTTGTAAAGTCATGTGTTTTCAATTATTAAACATGCCTAATGATTCTGTTCTCTTCAACTATATTACTTACCCATACTAAGCATTTGAGCTCACCCCTTTCTTAGGTTTCATTTTCCCAGGATTCCAAGATGTGTTTATGATTGATAATCAGGGTTAAGATAATGGATTAATGGCGTTCTCAAAGGATCATTTATGTTATGTTTTATTTTCTAATGTTTAATGTAACGTTCGTGTATGGAATCTATTTTCTAGGAATGCAAAACTGATTGGTCTTTCAGGATTTGATTCCTTGTAATCATGCCAATGTATTAAAATAATCCACCGAATCTCGGCTTATGGGGTAGGAGCGTTACAGTTGGTATCAGAGGATGTTTATAAACAACATTTAAAATGGAGTTAGATAAACTCTGATTAGAGAACATTACCCTAAGATAGAATTTGAGGATTAGAATAGAAGAACTTCCTAGAATTTTATAACTATAGAGATTTTGTGAGTTTTCCAAAAATACATCCATGTCTGGATATAAGAAGGCAGAGATGGCTATGGAACAGATTTACGTAGGGGTAAAATCCAAAAACACCGCTTTGAGCTAGACTCGAATGATAACTGGATCACGACAATGGGCCTTGAAGCACTCTTGGTTACAACACTCCCAGTGGATATGCTTAGGATAAATCACATATTCATTACAATCCATTATAAAGGATTTATAAGTAAATACCTCCTTAAAGAAATTTTTTTTATGATTATCAATTATATCTATAAACTATTCAATTTACATTAGGTATTTTACAAGTTTGGAATTATGAATTGTGATTCATAAACTGATCTAGTTTATTCCTTTGTGAAGAAATGGGGTCCAGTAGAAGGAATGAGAACTCCAGAAATACGTATGATCCAAAAGTAAGAAGGATCATATCTTTCCGGGTATTAAGCCATCATTTAGAATGGAAATAGTCTCCCACGTATTATGATCATATGGAGAAATAATATCATGTGTTAATAAGATAATTAAAGAATTTTTTGAGTCATGTGGCTTTGAAGGGATTCTAGAGAAGAAAAATATGGTTAAAGGAATGTTAGATAAAGGGAATAAGAGAATGAAGGTTTTTCCCATATGTTATAACTGGCGAAATAATCTCCTTGGTAAATGCTGAAAGGGAATGTGAGTTTGTTATAAGTGTGGAGAAAAATGACACCATGTACGTGATTGCAAGGGTGAGAAAAAGGATTCAAATGTAAAATCCATCTTCTGCAAGGAGTTGGAGCACTATGCGAATCAATGTCCAAATCATCAGAGTATAACCCAAATGCTACTATTTGATACTAACAAGTTATGATACTATCAAAGATGAAGTGGAATGATTAAGAGTTCTTATGTTTTTATGAAATTCTAGTGTTATTTAAGTATTGTACTGATGATGTACATGTTATAAGAATTATGTAGCATATAAGGATTGTACTGCAGTACTATTTCATTAAGGACTTGAGATTGTGTGGAACCATGAAAAGTGACTAAATGAAAAGTTATACTTTTTGGAAAATACATGGTCGAAGTAAGGACAAAACTTTAATATGGTCCTGATAATGAGGTGTTGAATTTGGAATAATTGATGATTGATTTATTATATTGGATGTTATTGACTTCCTTGGAACTGGTTAATGGTTTGTTAATTCTGTTATTTTAGGAGATTACAACATTTTTTGGATATAAGGAGTATATCCAGTATTCTATAAGAAATAAGGGAGCATAAATGTAATCAATACAGTTATATGATAATTTAGGGTGTTACCATGTTTTAAAAGAATACATGATGAAGGTATTCACATGTTACTACGTCGAAAAAAGGATCTTCATTGTGTTTACCCTCCTTAAAAATTTTGGACTGTGAGTATGGACAGAAATTTTTTTGACAAATCTAAAGGTTGGAATCAATTATGATTGACATTGGATACTATTGTTAATGTAAAATCATTTCTTGAGATTATTTTTGGATTGTCATAAAAAGGGCAACCCAGAGGTTGGGCGACAACCTGTCGTGTCCACCAAGGCTTCGAGACTTTAACCTACAACAGAATGGCAACAAGGGTGCATCACCTACCATTAGCCTACGTGATATCCTGGTTTATATAATGTAGTTTTTTTAATATTCTGAAAAATGAATATAAGTTAATTTTTCAACTCAATATTATTTGGATAAATAGAATATTTTTGAATTCTATTATCATTAGGAGTGAAATATGAGTTTGTGGTGGGAATTAGTTGAAGGATGAAACTCTACTTGTCAAGTATAGTTTTTTATTATTATTTATGATTAAATTAATTCTTAAACATTAGGTAATGGATCATAAAATCTAAAATGTGTTATCCAAACACCTTATGTTATGTTTAACCGATTATATATTACATCATCTTAGATTGATGGATTTGAGGCCCTCAATTTTACAAATGTTTGTGATTGATGACCTCAATCTCTCCCTATAAATATTTATGTTTTTTCTCGAATTATGTGTCAGTAATTTCCACAAATGTTCTCATTTTCAAAACCCTATGTTGGTGGTGATTGTTTTCATTTCCCTTTCGCTCTTATTAAAAATAATTTTTATTTACCCCATTTCTGATTTGAGTTTTCCACAAAGGTATTTTGTATTTTCAACATCTTATTTTAGAAGAATAATTTCAAATTGCGAGGAAGAAATTTTTTTAAGGATGGGATAATTTAACACCCCAAGATTTCATAGAATGTTATCTCTTCAAATTAATTCAAAATCATGTGCAACACGAAACACTGAGTTTGATTGTAACACAACATACCAAACTAGATATTAAAAAAGTAGTTACGAATATTATTAATAGTGTTTCATATTTTATATATAATATAAATTTTTTAAATCTATATTATGTGTTTCTTAGACATAATATAAGAACAAATTCATTTTTGTCTTATAAAAGAATTATTTTTACAAAAATGCAATTTTTAACACTTTTTAATGGAAAACTATTTCAAAATCCTATATTTGAAAGATTTATATATTCAATTTGAAAAAATAAACTTTTTCATTAGAAGCGGGACATTAAAATTTATATTGGATAAATTTTTGGTACTTTTCGAATATCTTTTCTTTTTTTATGAATGGTTAAAAATACTAAATTTTAATTGAAAACAACATATTTAATTGAAATATTTTATAGTGTTAAATTATGAATTTGAATGGTTTTCAAGTATAATTAGATTATATATTATCATTTAATACAATGTAGGTTATTGTAAGTAACTTCACATTTAAATTTGACATAAACACATGTAAATATTTTGATTGTTTTTACTTTTTAAAAACATGATTTTTGGTTTTGACAACATGAATTAATTTTATATTAATAAATGAATCTTCAATGTTTTGGATTTAGTAAAATTGACTTCATTTTTGAATTTGTAATATCAATATTATCTTAGGGTAAATTGTTTTTATTTTTCTGAATACATTCAATTTTTGATGAATAGTGAATTACACTGTGTTATTATTTAAATCCGACTTTTTATTTAAATAATTATTTATTTTAATTTATTTAATTTTAATTCAAAAAATATATATATAATATCTATATATGTTCAATGTAATTCATTGGAGTCATTTTATAATAACATTATATGTATAAAATTTTATCAAACGTTTTACCGTCTATTACCCACCTCCTAAGTGCATTTACAAAATTGCATAAAACATAATTTTACAGTTTTGGTGTGTTGAATTTCAAAACTCTGAGTGACACGGTTGGTATTAGTATGTTAAATTTGTTTCAATTAGATGAAAATAATTTTTCGTGAATAGTAACTTTTGACTTTTATTTACCACGGTTAAATTTAAATAGGATAATTAAGGGTAAAAATTATATCATAATTACCCTAAAATATGTCCTAATTCTATTGGACATGGTTATTTCAATTAAAAACAAACATAGGAATAAAATATTATCATGTATGTCCATTTAGATTACAATAGGACATTTATAATTATTTTATTTGAAGAAGGGTTATAAGTGATAAATTCAAATCTTGTTAACTAAACCATTTTTAATATAGATTTATTCATAAGATAAATATGAATATAAATGTTCATTATAAATATAAAAATATTTTCTACATCATGGTATTTTATCTACAGTTTTTAGACATTAAATAATTATATTTATTCATGAAAATATGATGATGCAGTAATTACCTTATTATTGAAAGAATGAAATAAATGGTATTATAAATATTAAAATAAATATAATTTCAATGTTTTTTTGACATCCTCGAATTTTATAGGTAAATATTACATGTTAGGTATGATTCAATGTATCTTTTTCTAAGTAATAAATTTTGGATGAATTTTAATAAAACAAAATACCAAATAGTGTCAAAATTGACATAAATTAATTTTTAAAACAAATATTATATTATTGGTTGATATAATCTTCTTAAAAATCTAAGTTTCGGAGAAAGGTCATAAATAATATTATACGTGACATTAATGAACTACTTCATGTTCTCTTGGATGTTTATAGTAATTTTATTAACAATATAGTGTAAAAATACAAGAAGACACGGTAAAAGTTAAACTACTTAACTAAGAGTTAAATCTAATAGATAATGTTAAAATGGCAACCTAAACTTTTATAAAACCTATTGGAAGAGTGTATTTAGACCCATAAGCACTGAAGTCTAGAAATAAATTCAATTTAATCCATTATAAACCGAATATGATTGTATAATAAATTAATACTTATCTTTTCTAAAGTAACCCACACCTCTCTTATAATAGGGCACTTCCCCTTCTCTCAAATTCACACATCCAAAGCCATTTTTCTCAGCCAAACCCTAAAAAAATCTCCTCTAAAATATACTCCCTTAATCAAAGATTCCTTACTTTCTTTAGGAATTCAACCTATGGAGCCCTATTGATCAAATCCAAAGGAAGAACCCAAAGAAGAGGTAAATATTTCATCACCTCTTTCACGTTCTTTTCTACTTCCACTTCAGAAATATTTGTTGGTTACATTATAAAATAATAACTCCAGTGTCTTCTATACACTGTTATGTTATTATAAAAATGGTTCAATCATTTTCATTACTCTATCCATCCGATAAAATACAATATCAGCATACATTCATACATACGGATTACCATCTCCACGTCATGTTGTAGTTTGTTATTCAAACACTTCATTATTTGGATGCATATAAAAATGAGTATAACTGATGTAAATAATAAATATAAAATTTTAATGATTCTTTATATATTATACACCACCATATTATATACGATCTCACCATCAATATAATGATATTTTCAATCATGCGTACGTACGGATTACTGTCTCCACGACACGATGTGATTCATTTCCACGTTCACTTTTCAATAATGATTATAAATATATATATATCATTAATAAGTATGTAATATATGAAATAATAATGCTATTTGATAGATATATATATATATACTTACATATATCTTATTCACTAGTTCCGTTCAATACGATATGAAAATGGAAACATCATTTATGCGTACATACGACCTACCGTCTCCAGATATAGTGTTTTCCATTTCATATATATTTCTATTATACGTATTTATATTCTAAATGTATATGATATATAAATCATGTTTTATATTCTGGAAGTATTTAAATCATGATCTAAATGATACAATCAAGAACAAAAAGTTAAAACATGTATGAATAAGAAAGTGATATTAAATGAAATGTTAATTTAACATGGAAATCATTATTAAATGGGTGGTATAAAGTCATAAATGTATCATGTATGATATAATAAATATTGATATGGTTCTGGTATAATTTAATAACATACTATTTTCATTATCCAAGAGGTTAAAAATATCCTTGACCAAATGAAAGTACAAGGTAAGGGTTAATTTCTCAATCTCATTATTATTCGAGATTGTTTGTGGGTATGTTTTTACAGTGACATATTTATTATCCATGTCCATGTTTCATAAAATTGTTTTCAAATATATCATTTTAAGGGAAAATTTTACTAAAAAATCATTTTAAATGTTTTAAATATTAATTATTCTAAATCTTTCTCACAAATGTCCATGTTTTTAATGTGGTTTTAATGATTTATTTATATGGACATGAATGTTTTTAAATGTTAATTTCATTCAAAAGTTTCAATGTGGTATGTGAAACTTTGATTCAAAACTATCTTTTAAATTAATTCATTCATAAATTACAAGACTTTTAAATAATTTCATGAAAATGGGATACTTCTCTCAAAGATTTGGGTTGATCAGTTTCAACTATGACGACATCCTTTACGGGAGATTATTCATGATCGAGGTTGATTTATTATGATATAAATATTCAATATTGTATTGATGTTTTTGTGATATATTTGACTGTGGCTTTGTTATTTTTATACCATTCATGTTTTAGGGGTAAAAAATATACATTTCATATGATAGTTTTAATATGAATGTTTATGTTATGTTTCAACCGTTTCATATGAGGAATGTATTGGACATTGTAAGTCAGTGGTGGATCCCGCAATAGCTTCTTGATGCATTGGTAGGTCTCATGAGACAACCAGACATGGGATTGTATGAGGCCTTTCCCAATTTTATACATGGGTTTGGCCGATGCCTAAATCATTTTTAGACGTCTTCGCCAAGTCTTTGACAAAATGTTTCAGAATGTCTGTCATTATTCATTCCCTCATTATGAAAATAATATTGATGGTTCATGTGGTCATTCGACTAGTAGAATACCCATGATTATGTTTTATTATGTCATTATTTACTGAGCTCATATTTCTTCCATAAATTATTCAAATTTATTATTTCTAAAATCATGTTTTTTTAGTTATTCACCATTACTAATGTTTATTTTATCATCGATTGTATTACTTACCCTTACTGAGCATTTGATCTCACCACTTTCATATGTTTCATTTTTCCAGGATTCCAAGAAGTGTTTTATGATTGATAAACAGGGTTAATATTTGGGATTAATGGCATTATCAATGGATAATTTATGTTATGTTTTATTTTCTAATGTGTATTGTAATTTTCGTGTATGTAGTCTATTTTCCAAGACTGCTAAACTGATCAGTCTTTCAAGACTAGATTCCTTGTAATCATGACAATGTATTAAAATAATGCATCGACTCTGGGCTTATAGGGTCAGAGCGTTACATTCTAAGGGTTTTGAGATGTGTGTGTAAGTTGGTAGAGGTTGTGTCCTTTTATAATCATCTCAGCCAATAGGTTTTAGGCAGCTTTATGTCACAAAATTAACCATATCATTTTTCATTAACCATTAGTTAAAAACATTAATTTTTACCATTCCTTCTTGTATTTTCACAATTTATGTTTACAATAGTTACTATAAAATTTAAATATATAATTAGAGAACCATTAATGACTTTTTTATCATTATATTAGTCATTTGGTCTAATACTAGATTTTTAGGAAAACTATATCATTTAGTAAAATAGTATTTGATTTAAAAAATCATTTATGTCTATTTTAACAGTATTTAGTAATAAATTCTTATTAATTTCATAAAACGTGATTACTTCAAAACAAAAGCTTAAAATCAAAGATAAAATATCATAATAATCAAGAAAATTCATGGAATACATAATAATGTTTGAATTATATTTATTTTAATATTTAAAATATAATTTATTTGAATCCATTATTAATGAAGAAATCACCACATCATCATTGTTTCATAATTATATTTATTTATGAAACCACTAAAAATTATAAATAAAATACCATTATTTAAGAAATATTTTTATTTTATTAATTACTATTAACAGTCTAAAATATCACTTATTGCACCCCACATTAAAACTACTTTAGTAAAAAGATACATATTTATGTTATATTTCCCTTTAGTTTATATTAATTATCATAACATATCATTTTCACACCTACGTGGATCCCAAATTCCAAAAGTTCACCCTAACGATTGTTTTGGTCTCCCAAGACTCATCAAATTACCTTAAGACATGTTGTAGAGTTTTTAAAATTATTATAATATTATTTTATAACCTTATTTACCTAATTTACCCTCTAACCATGGTGAATAAAAATATTTACTAAAGTTACTATTAGTAAAGTAAAAAAAGAAAGTGTACCTATTTAAATAATTTGGACCATATGATTACAAATATGGAATCCACCTTCCAAATTCCAAACATGTAAGTTTTATTAATTAACTATCAATTAATTCTCATTTTCAAAACCATAATATGGGTTTTTTTTGAATTACAAACTATCAAAAGATTGGCCTGATTTTATGCCCAATTTAAACATAAAATTACTAGCAAGGACCAAAATTAATTTCAATGAATAAAAAATTATAATTACATTTTTAAACCAATAATGATGATAATCTTACTATATATGAAAATAATATGAAAAGGCAGTTCTGACATAAAATGAGGTATTTTTTCACAATTCATTAAAAATTGAATTTTATTAGAAATTTTCCAAAATTTTATTCAAAGTAAATTTTGATGTCCAACTTATATAAACGATGTTTATTTTTTCAGATATTACATATATTAGTAAAAAAAGTAAATTTAAAATGGATTGTCCATCAAAAGGTGGTAAACAAATTTTTAAAAATATTATAGTAAGTTATGCTTAAAATTGGATTCAATCTCATTTTAAGACTATTAAATTCATGGGATAAATTTAAAAACGTTTAACAAATATTTAAAATCATAATATATATAATCCTTTTCAGTATTGCTATCAAAAAATTTAGGTGTGAACTACCACTTAAAATAATATTATTATTATTGTATTATTTTTTAGTATAAATCAGTGTTGTGTGCAACATCTGATTTTAAAGAAACCCATTATTCCATGATGGGTACATCATCATTCATAGTTTCCCCTTTAAACTAAAATTAATATTAAATTTATAAATAATAATTGATATGATAATTTATTATTGCATAAATACCGGAGATGTTACATTATTCTTCTAATACCAACTTATAGGAATGTTCAAACCTTTATCCCATTGATTTGAATCCTCTGTCTATAAATTATATGTTTGGTACCTATTAATTTGATCAGTTATATCCTTCGTTTCTTCATCATTGGACAGTCTGGTAATTTCACCCCTTATCATTCATCATTTTCTAAAACATCCACTAAAATCGGTACATCTCTAAAGAAACATTAAATGAAATTTCTTATGTAACTATAATTATTAAATCATATTCTCTTTTGGATAAACATATCAATATAATTTTTTAATCAACAAGAAAATATCATTTCATCTGAAACTCTATTTATCTGAATTGTATTCCTAAAACCCCAAGGATAAATGCTAACTCTAATTTTAAATTCACTATTGGAAAAATAAATTTCCCTCTAAATTCATAATTTGTTTACTATATTAAAACATCCTAATGTATAGGTGTCAAATATTATCATTTGAACAATCCTTAGATCATGGAATAATATATCATCATAAATTCTCTTATAATAATAAATCAAATATTGATCATCCCTTCAATATTTCTTTTAATAGGTACTTCTTACTCAACATTAACATATTAATTAACTTAATAAATGTTTGGTAATGTTCTACATGATTCATCCAATATATCGTCATAAGAACATATGTTTGTAGGGATTCATTATAGAGGAACATAATTTTCATATATAGAGATAATATATAACAATCCATTCGAAAATCTTTTTGAACTAGTTCCTTTGTACAGTTGGACACATAAAAAACATTTTCATATATGAAATGAATCATCTCCCACTACTTTAATAACATTTATCACCCTTCAATGATTTATCATACATTAAACCATTCTTCTAAACCTTATGTAGAAAATTTAATAAATTGTGAGATTATATTATTAATAGTGGTAAAAAGGGATATAAAAATGATATCATAAGAATAACATGATAATTATGGTATGATTTTGACATTTAAAAACCATAACATATATGAAGAATAATGTACCAATGATTCATGGAATAAAATATAACTACTTATAAGACATGAATCATTAATAAACAAAAGGACATAGTCTGTAAGGTTATAACATTGGAATAATACATTTATTTTATCATGCACATAAGCATAAACACATTATTTCATAGATAATGACCAAGACATTCAGAACATATTAAGCTTGAGATAAACACTCGTGTCCCTACATTCCACATGGGATAACAAAATGTATACCAACATTGGGGATTGATATTACCTCCAATGTATCATTTTCCCTCATAGAAAATTAATTATTCCCTAATTAATTTGAGGAATATATAGTTCCCACCTAAAATAATCTGAAAATCATATATATGTGGGGAATAATTATCATAAAAAATTAATCATATTAGATACCATGAAAATAAATGGTTTTAATAAAATTATTTTTATAATATTTACACTCCATCTCAGTAAATAATAAATATGGTATCATTGGATCATATCCTCAATAAAGTATATGTAACATCAATGGTTTCCATATTATGTAAAACATGAATATTATAAAATAATAACATTATATTCAATTATTTAATGGACATGAAATAAAAAAAAATTCTTTTCTTATATGATAAACTCAGTTTAGAAAGAATTTCATGAAAATTTCATATTTTTATGTTCGATGGAAAATTGAACCCGCAACACTAAACAGACACGACCAGTGATATATATTACCATCATGAAATAATTGTCAAATTGGTGGGTATGAATAGTATTAACTAATTTATGATATATATATCTATATATAATGTTTTAAAAATATATAAAATATAGATAAATAATTATTTATTAATCAATAATTATTTTTGTAAATTGATTTTATTCTTCAAAAATATATTTTTATCCAAATTGATTTTTTCTTCTTATAACACCCCGATATTTTATGAGAATTATTATTTTTAATTACATTTATGTCATGTGTTTTATTCTAAACCAATATTAGCTTTCACTATACGCAACACCATATTAGCTTTTAATATACGCAAACACTATTCCTGGCTTGTTTTGCGCGCAAGAGCGACCTTCCTCAATAGCATGTGTGATACACAATACCAAGTTTCACTAAACAACGATATATTTTTATATTATTATTATGAAATATCCTTTATGAATAATATTAACCAAATTTTTAATTATATAACATTATCATTCATCATACAAATTATCTAGAACATGGTATGAGAACAAAATAAAATTTTTGGGTAAAATAAGTATTTTTAAAAAAAATTAGTTTTGCCGCCTTTTGATGGATACCCATTTTAAATATAATTTTTGACAAGTATATAAGTTAAATTTTAAAAAATAAACTTCTTATTTTTAATCATTATATAAAAACATACATTGGATAATGTTTTGATATGTTTCTGACAACGTTCTTATTCTGATTAATAGTAAAAACACGATAAATTTAACTTAAAAACAACATTTTTCATCAAGATAATTTATATGGTTAAATTATATTATTAAAATGTTTTAAAGTAAGAATAGAATATATTTTTACCATTTAATATAATTTATTTCATTATAATTAATTTTACATTGAATTCATGGGCAAAAACATTTCAATCTTTGACAACGTTTTAACATTTAAAATATGTTTTCTTAACAACGAGATTAATTTTAAATTAATTACTGCAACTTCTATGTTTTGAATTTTGAAAAATGGATTCCATATTTGTATTAATTGGGTCCAAATTATGTTAACAGGTTTATTTTATTTTGATTTTATGAATAGTAACTATGGTAATTTTTATTTACTTTAGTTAATGGTAAATCTAGTAATTAAGGGTAAAAATAAGATTATAAAATTACCCTAAGACCTTATGAAATTCTATTGGATTAATAAAAGTTTAACCATATCATTTAATGGTTGGAATAGATTCATTTCATGTAAATTTGACCATGAAAATGATATAATTATTATTATAACAAAAAAAGTTACAACATGTCACTCTCTTATATCTTATAAGTATAATAATTTTAATTTAGTGATAAACCTCATAACAATTAGAATATAAATAGTATCCAGAAAGGGAATAAAATTATATACATCATGAGAAGTTATTTAGAAGTTTTATGGATTAAATAATTATCATTTATGATGACACAATAGTGGTGTAGAAATTATTTTATTGATTGAAATATCAAATAAATGGTTTTAAAAAAATTAAAAAGATTATTATATGAACTAATTAATGTTCTCAAAAAATTTCCCTGATGAATATGATATGTTAGGAATCTATTAAATAGGTTTTTTTAATTATTTACTCTTTGTGTATTTTATTTAAATAGAAATAAATGAATAGTGTTGAAATTGACACTATTGTTATTTTATAAAAATAACAAATTATAAAATTGTATAAAAATAACAAATATATTTAAAAATTGTAAATTGAATTTTCTATGGTCTAAAATGTCTTAAATTATCCTATTATGGAAAATTCACAACAGATAATTAAATATTATTAACAATTTATAATTAGAAATATTATTACCACAAATAAAATTAATTAGATTAAATAAGGATAAATCAAGTTGATAAGGTTGAAAATAAATTCCCAACATGTCTAAATTTTATTTGTAGAGGATATTAAAACCTTATATCATCAAATATTTTTATTTGTGTCATTTTTGGTGGTTTTTAAGTGGGTTTTAAATTTATTATAAATTAATATTTCTTATATTTCCAGAGGTACCCCTCTCCCCCCTTATAAAAGGCCACCACCTCCCTCTCCTCCACACAACATTTTGATCCTAAAAGCTCATCCAAACCCTGAAAATTTATCTTCTCCGCTTCCCTATAAACATAATATAGGTCCTGGTAATCTTCAAAGACCAAATTTTGTTCCCTAATATGACGTTCAGAAGAGGCTCATTGAAGAAGAGTTAATATCCTTTACCGATTCTTTCAAATTTATTTCTTCTTCTACTTCCTCTTATTTATTTGTTTCATTATAACGTAATAAAATCAGTATAACTAATATAATGATATGATATTATAAATATGAAACAACCCCATTTCACCTTCTATCCATCCTATTGAAAACGAAATCACTGCGTGTGGGTACGTACGGAATACCGTCTCTACGTCGTGGTGTAATCTGTTTTCCACCACCACATTACTTGGATTGTTATAATGGTGTAAATAATAACTATATATTATTATTATAACATGATAACAATTCTGAGATATTATACCATCCTCTCCAACACCATTCAATGATTATGGGAATGATATCATCACTCGTATGTACATACGGATTACCATCTCCACAACACGATGAGATGCATTCTCCATGTTAACCATTCATTAATGATTATAAAGTATATATATAATAATTAATCATGAAATATATGACATAATATTTATAATGGATATATATATATATATATAATTCATCTACTTACTTCCATTCAATTCAATAAATAAATGAAAAAAACGTTCATGTGTATGTACAGTCTACCGTCTCCATGAACGGTGTATTTCATTTTATTTATCTATCTTATATATATATATACTGAAAATATATGATATATGAATCATTTTTTACAATCTGGAATTAATTAAATCATTATATATGTAATAATAATATCAATAACAACAAGTCTAAACACGTACGATAAATGAAATGATTTTACCCAAAATGCGGCTTTAACATGAAATTGACAAATGAACGGGTAATATAGAGTCATAAGTGGATAATATATGATATCATAAATATTATTATGGTCATATTACAAATTAATAATATGTCTAGACCCACTATACAAGAGTCTTAGACACATACGGAAAACATTAGATATAAGGTAAAGGATAATTATTCCAATCTCGTTTTTATCCGACATTGTTTATTCGTAAGTATTTACTGGTGTTATGCTTATCATCCATGTCCACGTTTTCACAAAAAAAAATTCATAAAATGTCTGATATTCATCTATGTATGTTTAATGTCATTTTTACTTTTCTTTTTAAATTTTACTACAGGGTTGGGAAGGAATCTTTATTTTGTTTCTCATATAAGGTACTTTTTGACTTTTCCGGAAAAAGTACGAGGAGAATGTATTTTTAACTTATACGGCATAAATGGATTTTTATGGTTTCATAATTCCTTATTCACATAAATCTTCAGCTAAGATAAGTTATGATTGTTTTCAATAAAAATCATTTTCTTTTAAAATTACATGGCATTTTGTGAAATGAAAATTATTTTGAAGAAGAAAGGATATTTTCCTCAAGAATTCATTTCAAGTGTTTATCAAAACTATTTTCCGTCTAAGGTAACCTTATTTAGCATGTTTATTTTTCTAGTCTAATGTCTCTATTACTTACATGGATTTATTTTTCTTATGATAAAATGATATCCATTTGTTTTATATATATATGTTATGATGGGAAGATGTTTATAAAACTTATTTTTTTCATTGGGTTATGATGAATGATTTGTGTTGTGGCACACGAAATAATGATTTCATTATGAGATTGGTGGGACCTATATCTCCCTCCAATGCATTGGGTAAAGATTTATATCTCATGAGATAGACATGGATGGAATGGAAAGTAAATCTGTTTCAGTAATACAGGGCTGGAAAAACAAGTAATCCCAGTTCAGTAATGGACATTATCCATGATGATGGTCTTGACAGAAATACCTTGGATACTATGTAAATCATATAATGTTCTTATTGTTTTGTGATAATTACATGTTTCATTCCCATGATATTTTATCGTTATTGATGTTCCTTTATGATTTATTCCTTATGTGCTACCAAGGTTTATTTCACAACTCAACATTTCAATGTTTAAACATTATGTTCATGTTTTAGTTAAGTTCAAATGTATATGGTTTGTTTTATTTTTTCCATGCATACCCTTACAGAGCATTTGAGCACACCCTTTTTATGTTTTCTTTTCACCAGGATATACAGAACGATTTTAGGTAAGAAAACAAAAGTGTATGATCTTTATGGGAGATGTTGAAGATCATTCACCACGATTAGAATATTATGTCCCGTGTTTCCAAAGACACTAAAATATTACGGTCCTTGGGTGTCTGTTTTTGTTATGAATTATGTATTCCGAAAAAGTAATGTAACATCCATGTATGTCAATATTGGGTCTCTACAGTTGGTATCAGAGGAAAGTTATAGTTAACCTTTGAAAAATAGATGTGAAAAATTTAGTGAGATCCCTAGAGATATTTTAAAGGTATGTTTAGGGATGTCCCTAAGGTTTAGTATAACTATATGTTACATTCCTATAATTATTTTGACGATCATTAATAACCTTGGGCAAACCTACGCTGTCATAGGTTAAAGAAGGTGCCATATTATAGACATCCCCTAAATGACTTTTTATGATTATGTGGTTCTTTATTATTTTAACTGTTTCTTACACAATGGTCTTTGGTTTTAGTTAATAGAGGGAACCAGAAGGAATTTGGTTAAAATTGAATCTGATAGAAAAATTGGTGACTATGAGTAGAGAAATTGTGTAATTAATATAGGGAAATATATTATGATTATGCCGAATCTGACATCGCGATATATGATTAACAAGGTTATCTTTAATGGTATTTTTAATTCATCAAATAAGAGGAAGATGGAATTTTATGCATGTTCGCATGGTGAGGAGCATAGAGAAAAGAAGATTGAGATTTCTAAATAAGGGAAGAAAAACCTTGAGGAATACCTAACAATGGGTGGAAGATGTTATCTATGTGGGGAAAAGGGTCATAGAGTGACAGACTGTTATAGAGTCTAATTTCGTATCTGTGGATAACATGAGCATTACCCAACTAAATGACCTATCCTAAGAGGTTACTTCTAAAACGAGGAAGGACCTATTCCATGCAATTCATTGAAGAGGATAGATTGAATGGTTTGTGTATTGGAATTAAAGAATAATTTTATTGATATACTTTTATGGTATATTGGAATATCTATGTATTGGTCCATTGTGGTTTTCCATAAGAATATGGTACCGGTAACCATGAAAAGTGATTGAAATATTTTTGGAATGTATATGATATTCCCATAATGAAGGGATATAGAGAAAATACAATGTTTGATTGTATTCATGAGCTCATGATAGATAAATGGAAAAAGTGATAACATGATTTTAGTATATAGAATTTTTGGGATTTTGGTATGTAGAAAGTGTTAACTTTTGACAGAATCCATGTTTTCACTAAGGTTCAATGGGTATTTATTTTTCAAGAGAATACCTGATTAAGGTATTCACATGTTTGGAACGCGACCAAAAAGATATATCATATGATAAATGATGGTATTCACATGCTTGGTAGATAACATTTCTGGTAATAATTTACATTATACTTTCAGAATGGATAGAAGTATTTTGGATAAGCCTAAAGATTGGAATGGATTAATGTGGAAATCAGATAGTATTGTTTAAGGCTACAACCTTTTTTTTATTATTTCTAGAATTTTATAATTGTGATGTTTTAGAAAAATAAAAAACTTATAGGATGGACGACAACCCATCGCGTTGGACAAGGTTATGAGTAGTGAACCCACAACTGAAGTGTGACATGCCTTTATCGCCTACCACTGGCCTATAGGAAGTCTCTGGTTAGTAGAAATTAGTTTTATTTTATTAATCCATATGATAGTTGAAGTATAAGTCAATTTTAGGAACTATATATGATTAATATTTCCATATATGGACTTATGTATATTTAATAACCTGCGGTGACCTTTTTTTGATAGAAACAGATGGGATAACCTATAATTCTATTTCATTATCTTCTAACACTTCTTGGAAGACAAATTCAACTTCATTTATCTAAGACATGAAGCGGAATGACCAACGAAGACATTACATTAAATCAAGTATGTATTTATCCTAATGAAAAAATTCATCAACATTAGGGAAATGATCTTAAAACCCAAAAATGTTGTCCTAATACCCTCATATTAGATGAATTAGATGGTGCCTTAGAACATCACAAATTTATGTCTTTGTGACTGTTGGATTTTTCATAGCCATGTTCTCTATCACTCTTCATTAGAACGTGATGGTTAGATTTCTCTTCCATATCCATATTTTCACCTATGTTCTCTTATGTGGAAACTGAGTGGCGAGTTAATTTGGGTAACCGTTAAATTTCGTACTTCTGTTTTTAAAATTGAGTTTTGGTATTCATTTTTACGATGTGGTTTTATATGAATGAAACTTTTAAGTAGTAAACCATTTATAACCCTGACGAATTTCAATGGCGAAATTCATTTTAAGGGGGGTAGAATGTAACATCATGAGATTTTATGAGAATTATTCTTTTTAACTACTTTTATTTCTTGTGTTGTACGCTACACCATGATTAGCATTCACTATACGCAACCCTGTATTAGCATGATGTATACACAAACACTATTCTTGTCTTGTGTTGCATGCAAGAGAGACCTTACTCAATAGCGTGTGTTATACACAATACCGAGATTCACTGAACAATGATCGATTATTATAATATTATTATGAACTATCCGTTATGAATATTATTAAACAAATTTTGAATTTTATAACATTATCATTCATCTTACACATTATCTAGAAAATGGTATGAGAACAAAATAAATTTTTCGCGTAAAATTAGTATTTTTAAAAAAATGCAGTTTTGCAACCTTTTGATGGCATACCAATTTTAAATAAAATTTTTCTCAAGTTTTTAAGTTTAATTTTACAAAATAAACTTCTTATTTTGAATTAATATATAAAAAGATACATTGGATAATGTTTTCATATTTTTCTAACAACGTTCTTATTTTAATGAATAGTAAAAACACGGACAATTATACTTAAAAACAAATTTTTTCATCGTGATAATTTATATGGTTAAATTATAATGGTAAAAAATTTTAAAGTATAAATAGAATATTTTTTCACCATTTAATATAATTTATGTCATTATAATTAATTTTACATTGAATTCGTGGGTAAAAACATTTCAATGTTTAATAATGTTTTAACTTTTAAAACCCATTTTCTTAACAACGGGATTAATTTTAAATTAATCACTTCAAGTTATTTTCTTTTAATTTTAAAATATGGATTCCATATTTGGATTCAGTGGGTTCAAATTATTTAAATAGGTTATTTTTATTTTGAGGTTATGAATAGTAACTACGGTAATTTTTAATTACTATAGTAAAGGTAAATTGGGTAATTAAGGGTAAAAATAAGATTTTAAAATTAACCTATGTCCTTCCAAAATTCTATTTGATGAATAAAAGCTGACCCATATCATTTAATGGTTGGAATAGAATCATTTAATGAAATTTTGACCATGAAAATGATATAATTATTATTAAAACCAATGAAAGTGACAACATGACTCTCTCTTATATCTTTTAAGTATAATAATTTTAATTTTGTTAAAAACCTCATAAAACATCAAATATAAATAGTATTCAGAAAGATAATAAAATTATCTACATCATGATAATTTATGTAAAATTTTTTGGGATTAAATAAATATCATTAATGATGAAATAATTATGACGTAGAAATTATTTTATTTATTGAAATATCAAATAAATGGTTTTACAAATATTAAAATATATATTAAATGAACTAATTAATGTTCTCCAAAAATTTAAAGATGAATATGAAATGTTAGGAATCTATTAAATAGTTTGGTTTGAATATTTTCTCTATGTAGATTTTTTGTAAATACAAATAAATGAATAGTGTCAAAATTGACACTATTGTTATTTTATAAAAATAACATATTATAAAATTGATTAAAAAACACAAATATATTTCAAAATTAAAAATTTAAATTTATATGGTCCAAAATGGCATAAATTATCCAATTATGGAAAATTCACAACACATACGTATTTATTTATAGCAATTTAAAATTTGGAATTTTATTACCATGAATAAAATTAAATAGATTATATAAGGATAAATCAAGTTGATATGGTTGAAAATAAATTTCCACCATGTCTAAATTTTATTTTTTTCTGATATTACAACCCTATCTCATATAATATTCTGATTTGAGTCATTTTTGGAGGTTTTTATGTGGGTTTTGAATTTATTATAAATTAATATTTCTTTTGTTTCCAAAGTTGCCCCTCTCCTCCGTTATAAAAGGGAACCTCGTCCATCTTCTCCCCACACCATTTTGAGCCTTAAAACTCGGAAAAACCCTACCAATTTAACTTCTCCACTTCCCTATAAACATACTATAGGTCTTGGTATTCTTTAAAGACAAAATTTAGTGCCCTAAGTGGAGGTTTAGAAGAGGCGCATCGAAGAAGAGGTAATATCCTTTACCGATTCTTTCAAATTTAGTTTTTTCTTCTACTTCCCCTTCTTTATTTGTATCATTATAAAGAAATAACATAATTATCACTAATATACGGATATATTAAAATAAATATGAAACAAACCCATTTCACCTAATATCCATCCTATAGAAAATGAAATCACCGCGCGTGTGTACATACGGAATACCGTCTCGATGCCGTGGTGTAATCTGTTTTCCACCACCCCATTACTTGGATTGGTATAATGGTGATAAGAATAAATATATATGACTGTTATGACATGATACTATTTTTGAGATATTTTATCATCCTCTCCAATACCATTTAATAATTATGGGAATGATATCATCGCTCGTGCGTATGTATGGATTACTGTCTCCATGACGCAATGAGATTCATTCTCCATGTTAATCATTCAATAATGATTATAATGTATATATATAATAAATAATAATGAAATATATGAAATAATAATGAATATATATATATATATCATCTATTTACTTCCATTCAATTCAATAAGGAAATAAAAACAGCATTCATGCGTACGTACGGTCTACCGTCTCCATGAACGGTGTATTTCATCTCAGTTATCTATCTATTATATATATAATGAATATATATGAGATATAAATAATTTGATTTACAATGTGGAAGAAATTAAATCATCATATATGTAATAATAATATCAAGAACAACAAGTCCAAACATGTTTGATAAATGAAACGATTTTACCCAAAACTCGGCATTAACATAAAATTGACAAACGAACGGGAAAGATAAAGTCATAAGTGAATCATATATGATATCATAAATATTATTATGGTTCTGTTACAAGTTAATAATATGTTTAAACCCACTATACAAGAGTCTTTGACACATACAGATGAAATTGGACATAAGGTAAGGGATAATTATTCCAATCTCATTTTTATCCGAGATTGTTTATTCGTAAGTATTTTCTGGGGTTATGTTTATCATCCATGTCCATGTTTTCGAAAATGTTTTCATAAAATGATAAATATTATTTCATTTATGTTTAAATTCATTTTTTATTTTTTTACATTAACCACAAGGTATCGAAGGAATCTTTCTTTTGTTTACCATACGAGGTACTTTTTGACTTTTCTGGAAAAAGTATGAGGAGAATGTTTTTTTAACTTATACAACATGAATGGATTTTTACGGTTTCATAAATCCTTATTCACATTAACATTCCTCTACAAGAATTCATGATTATTTAAAATATAAATCCTTTTCGTTTAAAATTTCATGTCATTTTTTGAAAATAAAATGATTTTGAAGAAGAAAGGATATTTTCCTCAAAAATTCATTTCATGTGTTTATCAAAACTATTTTCCATCCAAGATGGCATTATTTAGTGTGTTTAGGTTTCAAGTCTAATATCTATATTATTTATGTGGTTTTATTTTTCTTATGATGAAATTAGATCCATTTGTTTTATATGGATTATGTAATGTTGGGATGATATTGATGATACCAATTTTATTTTTTGGGTTTGGATGAATGATTTATGTCGTGGAACACGAACGAATGATTTCATTCAGAGATGGGTGGGACCTATATCTCCCTCCAATGCATTTGGTAATGATTTATATCTCACGAGATAGACATGGATGGAACGACAAGTAAATCATGTTCAATATTATAGGGATGGAACGACAAGTATTCCAAGTTCAGTAACAGATATTGTCCACTATGATGGTCTAGGAAGAAATGCCTTCGCTACTATTGAAATCATATAGTGTGATTAATAGTTTTCCACAATTAAATGTTTTATTACAAATCTATTTTAACATGATTGATGTTCGTTTATGATATATTCCTTACGTACTTCCATGATTTATTTCACAACTCAAGATTTTGATGTTTAAACATTATGTTCATGTTTTTTTAAGTTAAAATGTTTATGGTTTATTTTATTTTCTCCATGAAAACCCTTACGGAGCATTTGAGCACACCCTTTATATTTTTTCTTTTCCCTGGGATATATAGAATGGTTTTATGTAATAAATAAAAGTGTAAGCTCTTTATGGGAGATGTTTAAGATCTTTCACCAAGATTAGGAGATTATGTCTCGTGTTTCAAAAGACACTAACATATTACGGTCCTTGGGTGTCTGTTTTTGTTTTGTATTATGTATTCCAAAAAATTAATGTAACGTCCATGTATATCAAGGTTTGGTATCTACCCTTCTTTTTAGGGAAAATTATTAAATTTTTTTTTAGATTTATAAAAACAAAAAATGATAATGTTAATTATATTTTTTTAATAGTACTATAAAAATTAAATTTATATAAAATCAAGGTATTTTTTGAAACTATTTATTTTTTTAATAGTAAAAACACTCATTTTTTGTAAAATCTATGTTCATATCAATAAAATATTTATTTAAAAGTAATTTTTTTGAATATTTTTTAATATATAATATTTTATATTTAATCCAAAAAATTACTTTACATATACATTATATTATTGTTTTGTAGATGTTTGTTTTTAGGTTTCATAACAGGTTTTTCTAAAAACTACTTTAAAATGCCTAATGTTTTTTCCATTTTAATAAATTATAATAATTTCTAATCAGTAATCTTTTAAATGAAATTTATAATAATATATAACATTAAATATTTATTTACTTCCAATAAATCATTATTAATATTCATAGAGTTAATATAGAATTGCCTTTTTCTAAAAAAGTATTCCTCTTAAAAACCAAATGCCACACCACGTATGAAATATTAACATAACATTATAAATTTCTAATTATGTGAATTGAATTTGGAATAATAGATTAATTATTTTGAATAATAATAATTTATTATATTTAGTAATTGAAACATTATTTTTTACCATAATGATTAGTGAAAATAGTAAAAATTAATCACAATGATTTAGGAAAAATTGAGATTACGGGGGATTATACTATATACTTATTAGAAAATTAACCAGGAAATATTTCCACCACCAATTTACAGAAAATATTTAGACACTTCTGAACATAGGATATATTTTATGTATTTATGGGACAATATTACATGAAGGTGTCCAATAAAATACGCTATGTAAAGAAAAAGAAAGAAAATAGAATTTTTCCTTTTTACTTTTTTAAAGTATTGGAATATGTATAAAAATATATAGGTTATTTTATAAATATTATTATTTAGTGTAATGAGTTTTTTCTATCATGATATTTTATTTTATTTTTTCATAGATGAAATATTTAACGTAAATACATTATAAATACAAATCCATTAATTTTTTAGTTATTAATAAATTAAATTAAATGATAATAACAATATTATAATAGAGTAAATTAAAAGAATTATTATCATATATATATATATATTATAGATTCAAATATCATATTAAACTACTGTCAGAAATATATATTCTAATTCCATCATTTTTATGACAATTTCTAAATTTAATTTAAATGAATAATGTCAAAATTGATTTTAATTTTATTTTATGATAAATTATATTTTTTAAAATGATTTAAAAGTACAAAAAATGTCATCCACTTAAAATTTATTTGGAAATGATTATATATAACTAATATTTTCTACTCATAGACTATTTTTTATTTAATAACCACTATATTCAAAAATAAATATTATAAATATATTTTAGGATGGTTATGTGTTAATGGGTTATTTTTTCATTACATTATCTTGTGTTAAAATTAATTTTCAACAAAATGGGAATTTTTATTTAATAAATTGGAAATATTTATTAGAATAAATGGGTATAAATTATCTAAAAATTATCACTTTAATTTATTCTTCATGGATAAATTAATTAATTGATAATTCCAGTTACCTTAATGAAAATCAGAAATGAAAATAATGTAAAGATACGTAGAAGTAAAGAACAAAATGTTTAAAAAATGTTATTTATTTTGTGGTGGAGGTTTGTCTTGATCGTATAATCCCTAAGAAAAATTAATTATAAATCATGGATCCCCTGGAGGAATTATTGAACTAACAATATATAATACCTTAAAGTATTTACAAAAAATAAACTCCTCTTCAACTATAAAAGGGAACTCAGTCACATTACTTATTTATACCTCTCATGCCATTTTCAATTTCCAAAAACAGGAAAATTTACCCCTAATTTTTTTAAATATAATTATAAAATAATTTTTTATGAATAATTCCAAACAAAGAAGACATTTGTAACAAACCAAAAGGAGAAACCTTAAGACATGGTAATGTTAATCAATTATAATTTTTATTTTATTTCTTCATCCACCCCGTTAAATTTTCTTATAAAAAGATGATATAATAACCTGATTATATTTAATATACTGTTATATTTTATGTTATTTTAAAACCTATAACCACACATACATTAATAAAATGGGTTATAAAATCATCATTTGTGTGGATGGTCGACTATTGTATCGTGAAACAATGACATTTGTTTTTCCATTAACACATCTCATAGTTGTGTACGATAATGAATATAAAGTTTATATGTTATATTTATAACATAATTTTTCCTATATAGTCATTATATAATATATAAAAATTTATATTACATATGATAAGGGATATGATAACGTTGCTCGGGTGTATAGTGAAGTACCGCCTCACGAAGCGATGCGATTCATTTTCCCCTAACTCGGTACAAGGATGGTAACATGGGTAATGTTAATAAATATATTTTATTTACATTAAATATTTATGATATTAATTACATATTTATAATTATAGAAACATAATAAATCATCTTTTTTTCACATATTGTAATAAAATTATAACTTCCTTCATCGATGTATGGGATACCACCTCCTCAAAGTGATGTGATTATTTTTTTGACCACCACATAACAAGAAATATTTATATATATATATAAGTATATATAATAAAATTAATTTTAGTTATGATATCATTATAATTTTATAATGGTAAATTTTACTTACCTTTTTCTATAATAATCATTTAAAATTGAAAACATTATTCTTTTGTATATATAATATACTACCTCTATAATTATAATGTTTGTTATTTTTTTCTTAACAATATTTAATGGTTGGTTTTAATAGTAAATTTAAGTATAAATTTCAAATAATTTCATTATTATTAATTTTTAGATGTTTGAATAATGTCATATTTGACAATAATCAACTTACGTTTTTGGCCCAATGTTGCACTATTGGTCAGTGACATATTATAATGTGTTTGGTAAGATGAGGATGAGAAGTGGTGATGAATGGAGAATTTTTTGGGATTGATACCATTAGATTTAACACTTGATAAATTATCCATGTTTTTAAATCTGATCATGGTTTTAATTGATCTTAAATGATAAAAAATTGTGATAAGGAGATTATGCATTGATTACAATAAATGAAGGCCATGAAAAATGTAATTATTAAAAGAGGATAAAAATATGATCCCATGAAAAAATATAAGTTCATATATTATTTTCCAGGATTAATGGTTGAGAACATATGAATATGTTGTCATATCTTATTCTATAATGGATTTGTAAATTCATTTCATATTTAGTTTATTCTATGTAAATATAAATTTACTTAAAATATGATGGAAAACCATGGGATAACCTAATAAAACTCAACCCCATCCATATTTGGGACCCCAAAGGGGCGAACAAGAATATAGGAACAATCCTAGGACAAGACTATAAGTATCGTGTATGGGTTCTGGTCTACGCCCTTATTTTTCATGTATATTTCCCATAGAAATCATGGAATAGAGTATATGCAACATTGTGGGGTGGTACGATGGAAGGGGGTTTGAGATTTATGGCATATAAGAGGCTATGATTAATTAATAAACTATCTCCCTGATGGATTTAAAATTTGAAAATGGATAGATGAGCTGTGAAAAACACTTCATCCATTATTTAAATATCAAAAATAAAAGTACCTACTCGATCATTTGATGTTAGATATCCATTAATTTTCATTTTGTATCATCTTCATCTAGTATGTTCAATGAATACTAGTATGTAAGAACTAATGCCAAACCACCATAATCGATCATCAACCATGTATTAGGTTCCTTATGATAGCGTAATGGGTTGATCAATCAAACTATAATCATTCTTGTGATCTAAAATCTCACATGTATCCATAGTATTAAAAGTATATGTCTCATTTAAATGTAAACATGAATTTCAGTTAGCATCAAGAGGTAGAGTAAAGGCTAATAGGTTAAGGTCATGTAGTCATCATCTCGTTTACATGAGGATATCAACTCAATGCAGGTTCATGAATCAGAGGATCATTTTTTTTAGAATCCCATGATGATTTAATTAATTTGAGGTCATAAAAAATTTAATAGGCTTAAATAATTTATTATTTTCATGGAATTTTAAAAAGACCACAATAAGGAAGGAAATATTGATGTACGGTGGAAGAGAACTTCCTCTAAAAAATAAGAAATTCTCAATGATATTTCAAGTCTATAAGTTGATAAAGGATATCATTTTTCTTATAAAAACATAACAATTTGAATAATTAAAATTTTGTGATGTATAAAACTTCTTTAAGATATTCTTATGTGAAGAGAATAGAGAGCATGTGGTCCTTAGATAAATTTTTATTATTATGAATATTTCTTATTATTATTATCAATATTTCTTATTATATAAACTTTGTTCCACAAAGAAATTGGGATTGATATGTGTATCTTGGGGTATAAAAATGATATCAAATATGTAAAGACTTCTTGGTTCATGTGACATTATTGATAATCACTAGACATCTTATAACACACCATGTTTTTTGAATAAGAAAAATAATAGGATGAAAGTAAAATCTCTCAAACATAAGGTCTTAATTTTAATGAAAGTATATAATTGTACTATTGAGTATGTTTATTTGATAAGTTAGCATATATACACATGAAACACTTTGAAAAATTTATTCATATTCATGACCACACACACAAGAGTGGAATTGAATGCATTGGATATAATAGATAGTTTTAATTTTAAATAATCTAAAAAGTTATTTCATGCATGTACATCAATTTGAGGAACATGAATTGAGAAAAAAATATGTTTGAATTTAATGAAATCTATGAATGATGAATATTGGAATTGAGTTGATGACTTATGAAAGAGGAATTTATATTATGATAGTACTGTTATTGGTTGAAATAATTGGAGAATATTGTATGATCAATATCAACACCTCATAGATAGATCAGGATATCGGGAAGAAGGAAGAATATTCCCAAGAACCATTTCATTGAGAAACTAGTCAATCATAGGTGATAAAAATAATCGAGAAAGAGAAACTGACCCGACTAGGGGCACTATAAGGTATATAAAAAGGTTCATGAGAAAGCCAATTCCCAGATGATTATAGAGGAAGGCCATATTATCATAATATAGGGGAAAAAAATTTGATTATAGGTGAAGCCTTTCAGTTAATTCTGGGAGAAGGTGAATTATTCTTGATGGAGAATAGTGTAAGAGTCTCTCAGTTGACATTGGTGAAAAATTATTTTAATTGGAGCTATAAGAAAATTTGTCTCTCGTTTGGAGGTGCAGCATTGTAATAACATGTTTGATAGTAAAATATTCATATTCAGTGACTGATATTGGATTTAATATGTATTTGTATTAATCCTTGTATATAAGGTGTGTTACACTTTCTATTAATACTACTACACATGATTTGATATTGAGATATTATATTTATTTCATTTAAAACCTTATTAAGGCCAAGATGGTTAATTTTATGGAAAATGTATTTGCAAAAAGAAACTAGTGATTCAACCTACCCCTCTTCATGGTCAATCTAGCTTAGGGTTGTACAAGTTATATCAAAGTATTAAGATCCTTCAATGGATCCAAGAATAATTTTTTAATATCGATAATATTAATTTGTTCAATTGTCAAGGTGATCTATCATTTCATGGGAAGAATTAACATATATGGAATAATAGGATGCTACCCTATATAGTATCACTCAGCTTAAAAGTGAGAGATATTGCAACAGCTGGGTTTCCACCCATTTTTTATGATTCATCCCAAAAAAAAAGATGATTTTATAAATATATTGTTACATGGAAAAGATCAATATTCCATATTTTTATATAATCGAAAAGGCATAAACAAACTTCATGGGTCTCTAGATTGTTATGAAGAACTATGTTATTGTCAAGAGATTCAATGATGGGAATCTAAAATTCAAGGAATAAAAAATAAAGTTTTATAGGACTACTTTTGAAGTCATTAAAAATAATTACGAAGAATTTATTTGTCAGTATTTCATTAAATTAAATGAGATAGTCAGAAAATGTCCCAAGATTTTTGAAAAGTAACATAAATCAAACATTTTTAAAAAATATATGAGGGATTTTCTATGCTGTTTCGATTAAAAATTATTATCCCTTGAATATAGAGATGATTTATCATTTATGGAACAAAAAACATTCTCATATCCTATGAGATGGGTAAAATTAAAACATTCAAGAAGAAAACATATATTTAAATTTCTTTTGTAGGAATTGGAAAAATAAAATTCATAGAAGAAGAAGTTGATGATTCTGAGGATTTGTACTGTGAAAAGGATGATGATGACTTCAATGGAATTATTTTCCTCATATTAAAGTGGTTACGGAAGGGAAATTTGATATTTACTAACGATAAAACTTAAAAATTATTCATATGTGGTTGAAAATGTCATTTTTCCATAACTTTCCAATGAAGAAGGTTGATGAATTAGAATCAAAATCAGAATTAGACGATGATAGATCTAATAAAAAAATTATATAAAATTACTATAAAAAGTGATAGTATAAAAAAGTTAAATGATACATGAAATAAAAATTAAATATTCCACATCATATATTTCTCCAGATAAAAAATATTTATTTATTTCCCCAATAATGATAATAACTAATTCATCAACTAGCAGTGATTTCAAATAAGAACATACATAATATGAATAGAATTTCATAAAAAATTTGAATTATTTAGGATATAAATGATTAATCATGATAAATAAAATAATAAATTTTCTATTAAAAATAATAATGATGGTATAGTTCATTTTGATGAAGAAAAGTATGACCTTATTAAGAAATAAATTACATTTGATAGTGAGATTAGGATGCAAAAATTAATCAATTCTAAACAACATAAAATGATATGTGATTTTAAAGAAATGTTAACTAAATGAGAATAATAGTTTCTTACGACACAAGTATTATGTGTCAATAATCAATATGGTTTGACTATAGAAAGAGAATATTTACTTTAATAAATTGAGATCAATGAAAAAAATTTCAATCTAGAGAGAGGAAATGTAAAGGGAACAAAATCATATTGATTAGTATGTTACATAAAATAGTATTGGTTTGAAAACCATTGTTGATAATATGAGGGAAAAGTGGAATTAGAGAAAACATCACACCTCTTAGGAAGAAATATTATTTTCATGAATCCCATAACCAACCATGAATGGTCAACAATAATAAAGATCGGGAATCATCTCAAACCAATCGGTTATAGTAACACTTCTGGGATTTAATTAGTGATATGATAATGATTGTTAAAAAATAATACTATTTATAGTTCAATATATAATTACTATAAATGAGAAATGAAATAATAGGGAGTTTCAATGAGAATCCAAGGACAAAATTTCATCAAAAACCCATGTGAAAGTATTTTCACCCAAACTATCTATAGAAACAAAATTCATATTATAAAAGATGTTTGTTGTAGATATAACATAAATGTTATGAAGAATATGGTCTTATTGACATGTTAGAAAAGGATGTTCCTTATACAAGGAAAGTGGATTAGCTTAAAAATAAAACCAATGTAAATTCATGAGAATAATTTGAGAAAAATTATAATGTTAAAGTTGATATTCTAGTTGTTTGGCCACATCTATTAATGTTTTCCATTAAATTAGAGGATGATGATAAACATTCTATATCTAAATTAAATAAAGTAATATTAGAAAATTATGAGGATGTGGATGAAATCTTATCGATAATTAGATACTTTAAGATCTAAAAAACTAAGAAAGAAAATTTTATTCAACCCAAAGATGAAGTTTAAGGGAATAAAAAATATTTTAAAACTTATCAAACTATAATAAAATGAATGAGTCCAAAGATATATTCCCATGATGAGATTGGTACAATATAATGTCATATAGAGAGAGAAAACTATTAGTAGGAATTTTACTGTTGAGACAACATGAATTCACTCCTTATTCTCTATTATTTTATAATTTTTTATCTGACTATGTATGGAATGTAAGTATTTTTTTAACATTTTACCTTATATTCTATAAGAAAAAAAATTTAATTTATGGGGTTTACTAACATCCATGAAATGGAATAAAAGTTTTAATCCTTTCTGGGGGAGTAACATTATTAATTAAATGAAAACATTACGTAAAATTTGACAATATATTTCAATAAATTTAAATGAAACAATCATCCATTATACATAACATTATTATATTATCAATTATTAGGGTGTTATCGATGGAACAGAAGAAATATTTATCTTTTTATTTTTAATTTTCTAACTTCTTTGATGAATTAGGTTCATAATTTAGCATTTCATTGATAAATATTTTTATTTACATCCACTTGGAAGATAATTGAGACATTCTAAGAATGATTTCACATATATGGTTGTTTATGGGAAATAATGAAAACCATGGTGGTATATTTCTTTTTTTCTAAACCATAATATCCCAAGTAGTATTATAGTTGATTAACTAAAGGATATTTTCTATTAGAACCATGTGATATCATTACTCTCTCTGAAGTATTGAATACATAATCATAATAGGGGAGATTTTTTTTAGAATATTCCCACTTTCCATTTTCATATTTTTCAAATAAGGTGGATAAATTACTAATAATACATATCAACTCTTACATATTATGATGAATATGTACAGACAACAAAATACATAGGGTGTTATTATTATCCTAGTGTTTTATTTTAATCAATAAAATGTCAATATGTGTTTGGTAAGATAAATATGAGATATGAAAATGCTTTCATTACTTTTATAACATTATTCCATAAGATGTGACTCATGAGAAATTATATATACTGTTAAAGTTTACCACTATTATAAATGATTAAAACATGTGCTAAATATATTTCACATTTTTTGCAACAAGTAGAGGCCATAAAAAATGTTATTGATGAATTATTATGTAAAGATCATCCCATGGAAAAAAATAAAATTTTGTTTTTTGTTTTTCATGAATATTAGTTGTGAATACAAGAAGTTGTGGTGGGGTATTATTCAATGATGTCTTTGTAAATAAAATTGATTCTTAGTTTATCCAATATAAATTTTAGTTTACTTAAAAAATAGTGTCTAATGAAGAGACTAACCCTAACTAGCTCGACCAAATCCATAAGTGGGACCCTAAAGTGTTGACCATTATTGAGAGAAACATCATGGCAACAAATAGTATCCAACAAGGGTTGATGTAGAAATGCTCATGCATAGGCCCTTGTGTAATTACTAGAGTTCATATGGAGCTGTGGTGGTGCCACTAAATTATTGGTGTGGTGGTAAGGGGGTTAGTAATTTTGGTTAATAAGAAGTAGTTCTTGAATGAAAAAACATGCCACAAAAATAGGTGAGAAGAAATGTGGGAAAAATGTGGGATTGTACACTCTTTATCTAATATTTATATGTTTTTAAGAACAAGAGTTTCTAGATTATTTCAGCTCTTCCATTCCATCAATTTTTCATGTCTTATTCTTCCTCCAGACTCATCGATGAACACCAATACACCATAACTCCATCATAACAACCATGTTAGATCTTCTAGAATATTTTAGGATCATGTAGAAATAATGGGCATCATTCTACCAAAACAAAATATTGCATGAAATCTAACATATCTCATGCATGAGAAATATTCTAAACACATGTCTTGGACACATGAAAACAATATTTAATAATGGAATTCAAGAAGTATATGAGTTATAAATTTTTAGTTGATTGAAATATTATCTTCATGTAATGAAGATGAGGTTTTTACCACAAATGAGGTTTTTTACATTGTTATTCTATTTTATTCAGCATCACATGATTATTTAATTATCATGTGATCATAAGGAAGATAACAAAAATATACAAGGTAGTGTTTGTGGGTTGTTTCAATAAGTCCCCAACCAAGCATTATATGTATATCTATGGTGGTGTATAACTGCAAATAAACACCATGGATTACCCAGAGGAAAAGGTTGGACGATAATTTGAGAAAGGATCATGTTTTTATGAAGAAAAATATATCAGTGAAAATAGCTCATATTTCATGATGTATAAGCCTCCATCATGATATTATTATGTGAAATACAAGAGAGTTATAATGATAATTTGATACTTATTTATCAATTACCGGATTTCATCGCAATGAATATTGTTCTATGATGAAATGAAGACATTTCCATAATATGTCTCCCTATATTTCTCAATGATATGGTGTCCATGAATCCATCCATGTTCGTGCGACTTGATTGAGGAACGCAGTATAGTGTATAAAACATTGTTTTAAAATAATAAGGAGGATTTTCAGCATCAATTAGTGTTCCATAAACATAAGATTCTTATTTTCATGAATATTTAAACACCATGTATAATGGATGTTCATCTGAGAAGGGAGAATACAAACCTATGGAGCACATAAACAATGTATGTATATTCATTACACTGAAATCATAATTTTACATAAAGGAAGTTGACCTAAATTTTTTTTTGGGTGGGTGTGTGAAGAAAAAAATGAATAAAGAGAGCTTATGCATATACATCAATTATATCCAAATGAATTGAGATAAGAAGGACTTTGAATGCCATCCAATCAATGAATGAACTATATTTGAATTAGGTCGATAATTTATGAAGGAGAAATCAATATTGTGAAAGTATAATTACTACATATAATAATAAGAGAATATATTTTCCCAAACTAAACACATCATATAGAGGTCACAACATCAGGATGAAATAAAAATTAGCACCAGAGTTGCTGTTATGATACAACCTACCAATCATAGGGTGTTTGATTAATTGAGAAAGTCCAACATAAAATTGGTTGTTTAATGTACCTAAAAAGCTACACAAGAATTTAAGATCACATAATCTCAGGGAAAAAGGTTCTATAATCACCATATAGCAGATAAATCCTTTATTAGAGGTTAATCCTTTTGAATAATGTTTGGATTAGGAGAAGTTATCAGGTTGGAGCTAGGAGTAATAGTGTCTCAGTTGGAAATAGAGAAAAAGTCTTTTAGTTGGAATTTTAAGAAAACAATATATCTTCACTCAATATATAGCATTGTAATAAATTTATCCATATTAAATAATTAAAATTGGGTGACCAACATAAAATGTAGTATATCTTTATACTGATCCTTCAAAATAATGTTTGTTTCTCTCTCTATTACTATCACTGCAAAATAAGGTGAGATTAAGAGATAAAATTTCTTGGATTGAGAACCTTAACAAGTTATAGATGAAGAATTTTAATAAAAATGGATTCATAAAAAGTAACAAATGATTAAATCCTATCCTCTATATTTGTCAATTTTCTATGGGGATCTACACCACTGATTTCATTTTGGATATATTAACCGAATATTATCAAAAGAAACAAATTAAAAATAATTGATTATGTAATAATATATAAATAATTAACAAGTGAAATAAATTAATAATAATGTTTAAAAAAGATATAATGAATGAAAATAATTATCACAAGTTTCTTTTTAGGACTATTAGGAGGAATGATACCTGTTCAGATCAAGGTAATTGTTCTTTACATCTCACTTTTATATCTATGATATATATCCCATATTAACAACTTATTTTTTATGTGGTGAATATACTAACCATTAATCTATTGTATAACTCTTATATTCAAATATATGGGGTTTTAATATCTATTTTATAATATATATTTCATGGAATTTATAGTTGAATTGTTACTATAGTTGTGAGTGGTTTTTTGTGGTTCAATTTTTCTTCTTTGAGATGTATGTTATATTGTACACTATCTTCTTTTATAAGTTGTATAAATGTATTGTATGACATGTAATATCATTAATTTTATTATATTAATGATAATATAGGTTTTAATTAATCATATTCTTTTACAGGGTTTATGAGTGAATGATACCAAACATGAATAAGTGATATGTTACAATCATATTTTTTATCAACTCTATTGATAATTACATTTCCATTTACGGTATTTTATTGATCATTATAAAATAAACCTATTAAATTTTATTATCCTCTGTTAAATCATGATATTCTAATTTAATAATACAAATTTCAAGATTTTGGTACCTAAAATAATTGAGATAATTTTATTCTGAAAAAATTTCATTATTTATCTCTTCTCTCAGAATTCTGTTTTCATCCAAGAATGTATTTTCATAAAAAATGATCTCAAAATCTTATTAAAAAGAAGTTTTTTAAAATCAATTTACATTTTATTATTGAAAATTTTTAAATGATTTAAAAAATATTCCATTATAATAATTCAAATATATTTTCAATTAAAATGCTTTTAAAAATGTTTTCTCTTTTAAAAATTTATTTTCAAAAATAAAATTTATTTTTTTCCAAAATGAATGTATTGAACATTAAATAGTGTATCAATTAAATAAAGTTAATATTATTTATTTTTACTTATCCTACATTATAAATATTTTTTATTGATACCATCCTCAATGGAATTTTTTTATAAATGGTTTAAATTATTTATAATTTCCATCCTTGAAAAAATATAATAAAATCTATTTTTATGAATCGTTTTTAAAGGATAAAAATACAATACATAAAATAAATTATTTATTTATTTTAAACTATTAATTATATTTGAATTATTTAAAACCATTATGTATATATTTCAATTATGTTTTTATTATTATTAATATCATCTATTTTGCAGTTAGGTTATAAATTATAGTTGTTTGTTTTATGTTTTTTGTTTCATTTCATGCATGAATATGACCCATAAATTTATTTTGATAAACATATAATGGAAAATATCATGATGTAATATTCTATCAACATTAAATAATTTTTGTCCTCATATTATTTAACTTCATAATTATTGAATAAATATTTAAAAATAAATATAGTGAAATCCATTAATGTTATTATCATTGACAAAAAATTCTTCTAATAAAGCCAAATTGAAAAAATAAATGATATTTGAAATTACACATAATCCAGTTCCTTGAAAAGGAAAATACTAGAGGTACTTGAAAATATAGAAATTATGGAGAAATATAATTTTAATTTGATAATAAATCATGATAGAGATCATATAAATGAAACATTTAATTAATAAAAAACCTAAATTAGTTATTGATGACAAATAAAATTAATCCATAGCATGTAATTATCAAGAAAACATTTATTTTTTTCAATGTCCTTTTTCCATGTGTTTGGGAATTATTTTAACATAGAATTTTAGAAAATATAAATCATTTTTTATTCTAATTCATAAATATAATTTCATCTTTTTCGTAATGTTTATTAATTTTATTCCACTTATTTTATCTATATTTTAATGATGATCGAACCATATTAATTTTTCATTTTTAATTTACTAAAAATAACCATTAAATTATAATATGATCTACAAAATAAATGAATATTTTCTTCTTATATTGTTAATTATTTAAAGTCGATAAAATGGTTATTCAATGTTTTCTAATATTAATAAATCATAATATGCTAAAAAATACATTAATATATAAATATGAAATGGTAAAAAAATACCTAAACTATTCCATTAGCTGTTTACCATATGACCCATCGAAAATTAATCATATTAAATAATAAATTCCTAAATTTAAGAAAATGATAAAGCAGATACAAAATCAAGTTAAATTTATTTCTAAAATATTATAAATTTTCTCTAGATTTCACATACCAACCATGTTAATACATTGTTGATATATTCTCATAAATGTAGAAATTACCTAACTCACCATAAAAAACAATAAATACATATATTTATAAAAATATTATATCAATATTTATCCTTATAATTAATTAAAATACATTATAATATATTTAATAAATTAAAAATATTAATAAAATACATCAAAATGTTGAAAAATCACATCATCATTAAATTCATAATCAATTTCGAGATAAATAACACTATCATATTTACTTTATCAATACCATTTATTTATTTATCCCAAATAAGTATTATAATCACATCAAATGATACATAATTTTTTTACATATCCCCCAATCATAATGTTTCTAAAATATCACTATGCCCTTAAATTATTTTTTATAGTTTATCATTATTATTCATTATTTTCATGAAAATAATTAATGGAAAAATTATATATAAGATTCTATATAAATTTAATTAATAGTTTAACAAGCATATTGATGACAAATATCATATATAAACTAGTTCTTAAAACCCAATACATAAACACTTCAATTATTCCACTTTAATGATTGGTATTTTGTATTTCCTTTCATATTCTAGTATTTATCCCATATCTTAGTATATATTCATGTACAATTCTCCATATCCACTATAATAATAAAATAAATAGTAAATAGAGTCTATATATGTTCTTTACATCTCTCTATTGAACTCTTTATTTTTCTCTAGTAGGTATTTGATCTATGTCCTTCTTTCCAAAAAATAAAACTTCTCCCTCATTCAGTTAAAAAATTTCCCAAGGTTATTCTTCCAATATTGGAAATCGGTTAGATTATATATATTCTCTACTCCATTGGTTTAATGATATTAAAATTTTTGATTAGGATTTTTTAGAAATTCACCTACGGTCATGCTATTATTTATATATCGAGATTGATGGTTAGGAACAATCCACATAATTTATATTCATCCCAATATTTAATTTGGATTTTCATGAGGATAATAGTTACATAATTTATCACATTCATATTTAAAACAATGATTCATGGATATGTCTATTAACATAAATAAAATAACATATTATTTGAAACAGTAATCATAGCGGGAATTCATATAATTATGAAAATAATTAATAAAAGTTCTAAATATTGAAACATTCTTTTGAATCTATGACACCGTATGATTAAGATATATTAAATTTTTACATCACCTATATAAATCCATATAAATGGATTATAATGAAAATGTTAATTAACATATGAATATTCCTTGAGCTTTTCCAGCTATGTGTTTTGTTATAGGCTTGAACGTCATTCTTGAGTGAAAATTGAGTTAATACCAAATCTTCTATACTTATATTCATAAAAATGAGATCTGTGTTATCCAAAAAAACATTTATATAGTAGTATCCATACATGGATGTATTATATAAGAAAAATAGGCCCATTTATTTATCATTAAATATGTTGTTATCTTATACATAGGTTTATAGTAAGTGTTCTACCAAAAAATTCCCAACATTGATTCAAAAAAACTAAATTTTTATATAATGTAATATTATTAGAACCAAAATTTTCATCCATATATAATACATCATAACAATATAATATTCATTAGTTATTAGTAAAATGCATTCTGTAATAATAATGTTTTAGTTCTTTTTGAAAATTAGATATATAAACAACAAGTAGAAAAAAATACCTATATAATTTCCCATTTTTTCTTCATAAATATCATCATTTATAAGCCTAAAATATATAAAACCTATCTTTATAAACAAGGGGTAATGATGAATAATAAAGTGTTAGCTCAAATTCTCCATATATAAAAAATAGTTATATCACACAATGAACATCAATAAAAATAAGACAAAAATATTTTTATGAGAAAATTGTCAACAAACAAATAATAATACCCCTCTAATCAATGATAAATTATTAAGAATAATGGTGTATGGTATTTTGAAAGAAAATAAAATGTACATTAGAGCATGAATTATAAAATAATAAATCATTAACCATTATAAAATATAAAAATCACAATACATGTGTTTTTGGAAATCACATAAAAAAAAGATCAAATCCTTTGTGAAGGTTCACTCCCAAGAATATATCTTTGTGATAATCCCTATAATAGAATTTTAAACACAGTAATTTCCAAAATTCTCATTGGGGTAAATTCTATGTAGACAACTGTATAATATTTTAGGATTATATTAACTCCTTAAAATAACATGATATTATCAACACTATGAACATTAAAATATAAATTGTATGTCCATAACAAACCTATACATTATGAGATTCTAGGTTATCCACCTAAAACTAGTTAATAATGTAACCAAAAATCCCAATATCCTATTCCAATATCATTGAATCCACAATATCATGAAACTTTTCATCATTAAATAAATTTATGTCCTATAAAAAAGTAGTTGTGGTTCATCAAAATTTCCCCATCATAATTATAAACCATCCATAATAAGAATACAAATTTAAATGTTGGATCATATCTCTTTAATACATAGGAAACATCATATTACCTTTTTGTAAGTGAAAATACCCTTAAAAAGACTATTAAAACATTTATTGATGAAGTTATTATTTGTAATTAAAAATAAATTAATAAAGAAAAATTAATTCAAAAATATCATACGATAAATTTTATTTTAATATTATTATGTAAATATATCAAAAAACCTCAAATCTCATAAAATTAAATATATTTTAAAGGCCCAATCATGCGGTGATTATTAAAAAAGTCATTCCATTCACATTTTTTTGAAAAGAGTAAAATATATCATTTTTGGAAAATAAAATTCTGTTTCCTTTAAATAACTATTAATGAAAGTAAAATATAGTTAAAAATGAAATTAAATAATATTTTCAAAATATTAATAGTATTTTATAAAATAATTTATAGAGAACCTATACGTGAGTGAAAATATTTTGAACTTAAAAGCAAAAAGAAAATCAATTTTAGTTAAAAATATTATTTTTCCCTATTTATTTCATAAATTGAGTAAAACTTAAATGATAAAACATAATATAAATAAATCAAAATGGTTTAAGGGAATACATGAGTTGTTAGACTGATATATCCAATAATTTAAATATATGTAAATAATCATAAATAGCCCTAATAAAAAATGAGCTTTCAACATAAAACATTTAATACATAGAAAACATTTGATTCCTTTGTTTAACAAAGAGAATAAAGTAATATAAAAGTCCATTAACATAAATTAAATTAATTAAAAAAAATATAAAATTTTTAGTAAATATTTTTATAAAATAATATTTTTTTTATAATCATAACATTTTTCTCATTGAATAAAATTTGAGATGATATACCATTTAGACTATTGTAACATTGGAATGAAATCCCCTTGGTTGTAATAAAATGTACTAGAAAATAATATACCATTAAGTAGGAATTATCAATGATATGACATTGAATAATATTATTACATACTATAATAGAAGAGAATTGTTTCATAACATCAAATATTTCATAACAAATCAAAATTATGATGACTAACCATTACATATATATTAATTTCTCAAATTATAGTAACATTAATATTGAAAATTAAATGGTCCTATAAATATGATTTAGTAAATAATTTTATATGAGTAAATAATTCATTATCATTATATAAACCATACAAATAATAAATTTTTGTATACCATAACAACATGTCTAAATGAAGTGAAATTGTGATGAAAACCCTTAAATTATGTCTAAAATGATTGGTAATAACTATAATATATTATACAATATATTCATATATATATATATTATTTATTTAAAATAATCATTTATATATATATAATATCATATATGTTCATCTTTCTTATGTCGAATACTATTTTATAATGAATTATCTATTAAACTAACCATATCATGTGTTAATTTATTTTCTTTTCTGATATTTTATAGTAAAAAAGTACTGGAACATTCAAAATTTTATTGTTTAATCAATATTTAAAACATTTATAAACTTATAAATATAATATATTCTTATTATATACATATTTGTATCCATTTATATTAAGAAGTCATGAAAAATGAATTATATCACCTTGTTGATGTAGTTACACATATGAAGACACATTTGATATTTCAAAATTTTAATGGATGGAAGGAAAGAAAGTAAATAATAATTAACATTTATAGAATAATTATTATATCATATTAATAATATATGGTCAATATGTCTATCCTTATTACCAATATATTAATGTAAGAAGATAAATAAATCACATCACTTCATATAAAATTTATTTCATGTATAAAAACATGTAAGGTTGTCGTTTACCAATGAATCATATAGAATGATTGTATATAAGAGAATAGAACTAAATGAGAAAAATTAGTTTATAAAAAATAATATATAATCATAATATCTATCATTATATTTATCCATGAATGATTTTTATAGAAATTGAATCATATCTATACGTAGATACAGAAGTCCACACACATCAATGAGAGAAACTTTTATATACCAATTAATGGTGAAAATATGGTAAATTGTTGTTTTGTAATCATAATAACCTATAAATATATTTAGTATTATTTATTAATCTTTTCTTATTTGATATAACATGTTAAATTGATATTTTATGAAAAAAATGGTGGATTAATCTTTGTTAATTTTATACCTCTTCTTCGAGAGACCTCAATTGGAAAAAATATTAAGCCTTGAATGATTGTTCTTATGGGGAAATATAAGATTTATAATGAAGGAAATGAATCATGGATGATTTTTTATCAGGAAATGGCTGATATTTAAGGCTTAAATGGTGTGAATAAGGGGGTGTATTGGTGCCCTTTTTTATGAGAGGGATGGAACCCACATGGACTTATTTAAATGATTTTAATTATATATAGTCATATTAATGGGAATGTTCCTAAAACATAAATTTATTAAAAGTTATGATAATATAAGTTTATAATACCTTTAAATAATAGAAAATATATTTTTTTGTTGGAAATCCTACACTTATATCTTTGTTTAACCCCCGTTGAACACTTTTTAACCTTAACCATAGTAACAAAATTTTATTATTTTTACAATAAATTATGAAAAATTATATTATTGATGAAATTAAATTATATATGTTATTATTAATCTTAATATATAATCTAATTTAATATATTTTATTTTTATACTCAAATGAATTCATTTTTTCAAAAGCATGCAAATCATGATGAAAACATACTTTATAAATATTGCATTTCTAATTATAGAACATAATGTACATCCATTTTATTTCATGTAAAAACCAAAAAATGAATGAAATTATATATGATTGTATTTTTAGTCTATAAAATTCAATAAAAAAATTAATAAAAACATATTAATTCAATTTAATATTATCAAAACACCATGTATGAATCAAAAAAAATTGTTTATAAAATATTTCTTAATGCAATAAAATTAATTATTTAAAATATAGTATAATTATGAATAATTTGTAATTAATTAATATATTTTTAATTAATTTTTAATTAAAATATTTTAATATAATATTCAAATATAAATTAATATTTTTTTTTGAGATGAAAATATTTTTTACAAAATCATGATTTATCAATATTCTTTATTTTTTAAATCCTTAAAATCACTTTAATATTAAACTGAAATAATTATAAATAAATTATATTCATTCACTTAAATAATATTATGTAAAATTGGAATAATATAGTCATAATTTTCTTGTAAAAATTATAGAATAAAATAATTCAAAAACAATAAAATAAGCATAACATGATATTACTAAAAAGTATGTATTTAAATATTCTGAATTAAAAAAATATATTTTAATTATTTCAAAAACTTATGAAAATATTTTCATATTTTAGTAATTCGTTTGAATTTTTTAATCAAAAGGACATAACCTAATTTATAAAAATTAGTTTTATCTCAATGTTTTTGGTTATAAAATCTAACGAACACATGAATTTTATAAAGAATATATTATAAAATATCTAGGTGAAACAATATAAATAACCCCAATATATTACTATGTGACCCATTCTTTATGTAGAATACAAGTTTATTATATATTAATTACCAGTTTTTCCATTATAATCTAATATCGACATCCCATGAAATAAGAACACATTGCCTTACTTTTATTGGTTATATAAATTTATTCCAAAATGAGTAAACCCATTTTTATATCAAAAAAACAAAAAATATATCAAACAAAAACTCCTACACATTTATCAGCAAATACATTTAAAACATTAAAATATAAACATATGAGTATAAAACCTCATAAAACATTCATACTAAAAATTTTCTTTTTTAAATGAATAATTAAATTACAGTATCTTTGTGATAATATTTTTTTTCAACAAATAATGTGTGATTAAGAAATAATTTTTTTTCAATGAATCCCCTTATAAACATTTTTCACACCCAGTTTTTCATGTATTTGTTTTGATTCGGTTCATTTGAAATTATGATACTTTTTTTGGGTTTTGGGTGAGATGAATTTTGAGTCTTTAAGTTTCATATGTGTCTAATTACCCTAATTTTGGTTCCCCATTGCTTGTTTAGGAGTTTTTGGAGAAAGGGTGTTTACTTCATGATTTGAGCCAACCATGAGCCGATTTCATGTTTTAAAAACCAAATTTGTTTCTTTTATAACACCTTATTTTTAAAACATATTTCAACCATTACACTTCATACTTTTCCTCCACTGATATATTCAAACCAAAATATCCTTTTTGAGCCCTTAATAATTCATAATAATGGGGAATTGGGGTTACTTATTTAGGTATTGGTCCAGACCATGGGCCCATTTCTAATTTTAACAAAATATTTTGTTTATTTTATATCTAATTCAATTTTTAATATTTTTCAGTGATTCCATTCCCAACCGAATCCAATATCCCTATCCTCACCCCCATTATCTATTTTCCCACTTTGGAGCTCATACTAGTCTCAGAGTGGGGAAGCATTTTCAATGTCTCTCAAATAATCCAGAATTGATATGGTAAATTGTATCATTCATAAGTAATTCAATAAATATTATTTTTTCCACCAATATTCTTTAATTTGTTCTTCGATACCTTATTAGTTTCTCCAATAAGTTACAAGCCATTCCCTTTTATCTATGTGTGATGATCTAATGGAATACGAATGGTTTTCTGGTTGAAAAGATGAGATTCCTTCTCCTTTATCCTTCGTCTTCTTCCTCCATTCATTATTTCTTTCTTTTATAATCTCCCATAGTCCCGTTCTACCTAGGGATCTATTATTCCATGATTTTTATGGGTTTTTTAATCATTTGGGTCTCATCATCATAGGTTTAGGGTTTTTAAACCCTCTGGTGGTGATTTTGGGTTTGTGTTTCCATTACACCAAGGATTTTAGGTAGGATGTCCCTTGAACAAGACTTTATCATTTATGTTTCATCATTATCATACTTTTATAACCTTATTTATATGATATGTGCTTCTTTGAAACCTTTTTTTTAATGGTTTTGTGTGCAAATTTCGTTTTATGAATTATTTTGTAAAAAATATAGTTGTTTTTGTATAAATGAGCACTCCTCTTGTTTGATAAATTATTCAATGATCTTCTGCACTTGTTTAATGGTATTTTAAATATTTTTCAGTATCTTGAATAACTTAATGTAATTAAAATTTAATTTTATCCCTTTTTAAGTGCTTTACATAAGTTGTTTTGTTAAACAGTGCATTCCATGTGTTCGGTAAATTGTCTGGTTGGCTTTTATGTGTCTAGTGCAATTTAAAATGATTTTTTTGATTTATAAATACATTGGAAAAATTTAAAAAAATATTTTGGGGTCATTTTATGGATTTCCAATTTTTATTTCGTTTTACTAATAAATGGGTCTTGGTTTACAACATGTTTTGGCTCGAGTTACCGGAAAATGGCTTGTTTCATATTCTTATGAAAATGGTTGTGTTTTGAATTTGTAACGTGAGTGTTTTATGGGATTTTTGAATTTTTTTTTATTCTTTATATGGTGTATATACACCTCTTTAAAAAAATTAAAATGCATATCTTTTTCAAATGTTATTATTTGGAAAATGATTAAAGGCATGTTTGGCCTTTCCTAAAAATGAAAAATGAGTGTTTTACATGTATATACCATGTTGTGTCTATTAGAATTGTTTTATCGTCCATGAAATGATTTTTTAAAAGGTTTTTAGGGATTCAAACTATGTTTGGGTATGGTCTTGTTGTGTTTTTATAATTCAAACAGTGTTTTTGAATGATTTTTATGTGCAATGCCTCAATACACTCCTTGAAGTTGTATTATGAAAATTTTTAGTCGTTTGTTGATTCATGAAAGAAATGTGAAAAAATTTTATGGGCTGTTTTTTTATGGTTCGGGAATGGAATTTGAATGTGAAATATGTATTTGATAATATGTGTAACTTTATTGACCACTAAAGGTAATCTCGGGTATATAGGTGGGTGTACGTGTACTAGTATGCCAGTGATCCTGTGGGGTTTGGCCCCTATATCATGTAGCAAGTTTGACGATAACAAAAGTAACTAAACTATGATGAGGATTTTGTGGGGGGACCACCAGGTTATGGGTATGCTCCCTACTAGTTGCTTATGTGCATGAGAATGGATATTTATTATGGTTACTTTCACCGAGATATGAGGTTCTTGGGGCTCACAACTAACTAGCGCTTTGGGGTGTTCACATAACTTGTGCTCATAGGATATTTTGTACTCACCATCAGAATATGGTGTGTTTGGTTGGTAAATTCAGAAGTTTGTGTGATTTATTTAAAAATGTAAATTCTTTAAAGCATCCCTCTTGAAAACTATTTTCATTTTCATGTTGGACCTCATTGAAAATTGTAACCTTCATTCTTGTTTATAAAACATGAACGTTTTTGTTTGGTAATTTGTTTTATATAGCATGGGACCTTATTTGGAAAACATAAATTTATATTTTGTTTTTAAAACTATAAATTTATGTTTCTTTTATTTTCAAGGATGTGCATTGGGAATAGAATATTGGTCTAACCTATTGAGTTATAATACTAACGCCTATAGTCTTCTTCAGTATTTAGCCCTTGTGTAGGTTTCATCTTGAGTTTGATAGCCTTGGTATATATGATATCATTATGTTTTAGAGTGACTAGAAGGGTCACATAGATTTTTTTGGTTATCAGGTTTGGTCTGATGAGTTGTTGGTTTAGTTGTACTTTTAGTTTCTTGTACAAATAATGTTCATCTCGGTTTTTATAGAAATGTATTTTGTGCTGTCCATTTCTTTCCGCTATTTGTTTTATTGTTTATATATAGGAAAAATTGTTCCCTTGTGTACATTATTTATGCACTTTGTTCTTGTCTCCATCCCGGGAGGATCAGGAATGCCTCTTGGGACTGGTCGTGGGATGGACCTTGAGATCGGTTCGTGGTCGACTCGAGTTGGTTCGTGACAAAATGGTATCAGTGGTGGTCGTTTCTTAGCAGAAATTTCTTTTTAGGGAGTCCTTGTTATTTGGGGGATGTCAAGGTAGATAGAGTTGGGTTATTGGGACTTGAGGGGAAATTTTAGGAAGAGTGTCGCAAAATATTTCTCGTTCTAATCCTCGGGTTTCCAAGGGAAGTCCGGTTTTATTAGTGTCTTTTTTTCTTGTTAATTTTATGGTTTTGGGATATGACTATGGGAGTTTGACCAATGGCCTCCGTGAGTTCATAGGGCTTGGAAAGCCATGTGGATCCGTGTCATGGTCCTAATAATTCTCTCTGTGTTGGTGTTGTGTTTGACATATCATCACCAACCATATAGTCAAGTCACACACTGACACTAGTTCCCTTTTATCGATTTCTTGGTCATTTCTTGAATTCTGAATTTTTGTTTTGAAAATCACTGTGTGAGAATTATTAAAATGGGTTTTAAAGGAAGTATAGGATTTTTAAAAGGGGAAATGGGTTTCAAAAAGTAAATATAATAATGGTTTTGGAAGGTTGTGTTTTTTAACAAATTTTTTGGAGGAAGTGAAATTTATTTAACATGATTGGATTTCCCCTAATCTAAACATGTGGTTTGTTGAAATAAATTGTTTTGAAAGTGTGAATCATAATAAATTAATTATGAAACAATGTTTTAAATGGAGTGTTCTGGGCTATTTAATTTTTTTAATATGATGAATTGGTTTTGGAAGTTTGGTTTGGAGCGGCTGGTGATTTCTGGAAGGGGGTTTTGCCATTGTGGTTGTCGGATTTTGAAAATAGACCTTGCTTATTTTTATAAAATGGGAAACGGATATTCAGAATAGAATGGTTGTTTTATTAAGTTTTATTAACTGAAAAGGATTGTTTTTTATCAAATGGTTCTTGATGAAGCATTGCTTGTCTTGTAAAGTCTGAAAATGGTTTTTGATTTGGTGGTTAATGTGCCTTTGGAAGGTACCTGATTATTTTTATAATGATGATTTTTTTTTCGATCTGTGTTTTCATGGGTTCTCACATGCAAGGTTTTCTAGATATATGGATGAATGGATGGTATGGCCTAGTATTTGAGTGCCCGAGGTGGCACGTAAATATTCATGTGAGTGAGACTTGATGAAACACCATTGCTGAAAGTGAAAATACACCAAGTTAGTTTATTTTATTTTATTTTTTCAAAAAACAATTAGCTAAAAAATTGTGGATTTTTTTTGAACCGACAGTTATGTGGATGGTTTATCATATGTCTTAGAAGTGTTGTCTATTCAGTGTGCTTCCTTATGATCTAGAAGTCAAACGCTTGTTGCATCTTGAGATGGGATCTTGTTGGTGGCTCATTTTTGGGGTAATGTTTAGTGGGTTCCTAAATATGTGTTGCATGTTGTGATGTTTCCATGTGTAGTTCTTCGTTGCTATGCTTTCCAGTTGATCAACATAAGGATTGTTTTTCAAATTTCAAATCCTCCTCTTAGAAAGATACCTCAACCCAATTTTTGAAATAGGGAGATGTTTGGGCTTGATTTAAAGTGCCTTACCTATATGGTGATTCTCTTGGTTGTAGTAGTTGTGCTCGGTGATGTTTAGTGAGTGTTTTTTGTTCCTTGTTCATTTTGCTCCCCGTTTGGAGTGAGAGAAAATAGTGTTGTGTATCTCTATGTTCTGGTTTGGGTAAAAATGTGTTGTTGAGGAAGAGAGTTCTTATGTGGCCTTAAAAAAACTTGTTTTTCCACATCTTTTTCATTAATTTTTAATGATTTAATTGGTTATTATTGTGTTTTATACTAAATATTAACACTTTTCTGTTTCGTTAAATAAATTGATCAATTAATTAGTTTTTATAATTGATCCTGTATTTCATACACTAATTTTGTTAATTTAAGTTTTACATTATTCAATAGTCTAATAGCCTCTTAGCTTGTTGTCTTTGTCTGCTAATTTTTTATTTTAGCACTAATTAATTAATTTGGCCTTTCCACATGATAAATGTATGCTTAATATAACATTTCATGTATCAAAAAAATAAATAACATAATGTAATTATTAGATGCCTTTTAATAATTCATTAATTATAATATAAGATTATAAATTTGTTTTATTTTTATTAAGTCTCTTTAAATTCTATTTCATTAATTAACATAATGGATTAATAATATAATAATTATCTGTCTACTTTAAATTAATTAACTTTTTTAAAGTGACAAATTTAAATAATTTTACTTTGTTATATAAATGTTTAATTTTAGTTTAATCTTTTAAAAAGTTAGTTGCTTTTAAATTTCAGTTTTAATTTTATTTAAATTTAAAATTTACTTATTGTAGTTATATATAAATTAACTGAAGTTCAGTTGGTTTTATAAATTTATTAATGATTACATTTTATTTAAATTTTCAATTGTTTTAATTCAGTTTTAGTTTTGATTAATTATTTTGTTCTTAATTTATTTCAATTTTAGGTAATTTCATTATTTAATTTTGTAGGTTCACGGTGATGAAAGGAAGAGACCACTTTGCTGCATTCAGAACCACTACGGATCTGGACCGAAGCCACTTGAGGAAATGTCGTTGCATGATGAAATCGAGATAGCCACCACCAGGAGTACCTTTGCACCGCCAAATCTGAAAATAGAGGAGGCCACACTGCATCATCAATGCACCAGACCAAGTTGTCACTGTAAGGGTTGAAGGGTTTTCTCCGCCTTCCACTAGAGATGCGGAGAAGGGTTTTCGTCGTGGTGAATCTTGCTGCCATTGTGAGCCGCTGAGAGGGGGGTACCTCGTCTCGCTATTGTGGATGGAGGGTGAGGCCAATCAAATCCCGCTGCTGCAATTTCTGGACGAATCACCAGCGTGACTCTCTTCGGGAGGAAAGAGAACCCCCATCTGCGCCGTGATTTGGGGGGGCGGGGGTAAAAACATAATTTATTAACAAAAACATAAAAAACGGAATAAATTAACAAATAAATAGCTAATAATAGAAATTAAATAGACTTAAAAATAAACTTGTTATAAGAATAGATTTTTTTAAAAATAAAATATTCATTCTAACTATTTAAAGTAAACTGACTAATGAATTTATATTTGATAATAAATATAATAATTTAACTTTTTAATTAATATACTAATGAAAATTGAAAAATTAATAAAATAATTCATTCAATTTAATTTATAAAGTATTTAATTACTTAATTAGCTTATAGTGTTTTATTATAATATTCTAGTTTAAAATCCTTAACTTATTAAAATAATAAAAATAATAATTTAATTAATGTAAATGATAACCTTTAAATAAACTTAATATCATAATAATTTAAAATTATTAATTTAATTAAAAATATTAAAAATCAAATAATATCTATCAAAATAAGTATTTTTTGGTTAATATTAAATTACTTTTTAAAAAGTATTATAACATTAGACATTAAAAAATAAATATTATTTAAATTTCTTCGTGAATTAACTATTTAATTTTTTTTTAGCTGTGCAGGTTCACAGTGGGGTTGGAAACATTGAAGGTTCATTCAAGGGACTAAAACACGTCCATATTCATCTAACAAGCTCACCGGGAGTTAGTTACGAGGGAAATACTAGTGCGAAGTGACTGTTGTGAAAGAACGCGCGTGTGTGGTGCACAACTGAGGGACTTCTGAAGTCAGTTGAATTGGTCGGTGACAAGCAGCAGATGACGGAGGACATAAAAGCTGAGTAGCAACCGAATTTTAGGGACTATCTCTCATTTTTTTATTCGTCGATAATATTTTCCAGAGAGGAGCGCTAGGGGAAATTCACGACCCTCATTCATTCCACAATCACATCAGGCGAGAGCTCATTCATTCCATGATCACATCAGACGAGAGCGAAGAGGATCATTCACTCGAACGAACACACCACTGGAGAGTAGAGCTGCGTCGCTCATTCGAATTCCACATCACACCATTTTTGGAGAGTGAAGACTCTCGGGAGATGAGAGAATAGACATGGATGTGAAGGAGCCCGAGAACAGAGCATCACTAAGGGAGTTCTTTTCCCTTCTTGTACATAAGTTCTAAGTACTCTTTAATACATTTCTTCATTGCTAAAATCGATATGATCAAGGGATTAATTGTCTTAGCTCAGGAATTAAATTCTGTTGGTTAATCTCCCAAACTTCATCATTCATTTCACAATTTTCAGAATCATAATCAGTCGGTGAGATTGAATAATGTTTCTCTGTTTTTTTTTTCACACCTTAAATTTCTTAAAAATTCATAAATTCAAGATCTACTGGTGAGGTAGTTCTTGAATACATTTTTTTGAAGAATTAATGTCTTAAACAGTGGAAATTTATGGCCAATTTATTTTGCAACTATTGTCCTTTTCTAACTGTCAAGCAGTTCGACTGATTTTAAAGTGTCGAACTCCTAAAATCAGTCTTCTATGTGTTAAGTTTCATGGTGAGGGAGACTTTTCACCTTTATTTATTAAGGTGTGATTCAATAAAGTGTAGTGGATAATATATCCTTCAAACCAGTAGTTTGGAAATCTCGAGTTTTACATTTGATCTGCGCCTTCAACCTTACTACTTTATTTTAGTATATTTATATTTTATGTTAGTTCTACTATAGTTCATAGTTCATCAGTATACTAGTAGTTGATTTAGCCTCTTTAAATAAATAAAAGTAAAAAAGAATTGAAAAGTAAAGAAAAATATATAGATGTTATCCCCACTGCTGACAACAGTGGGGGTTTAAAATTCAAATACCATAGAATTCACTCACCTGCCTTCTCTGTGGATTGACCCTATACCACTGTGCTAGTGTAGGAGTAATAAATGTAATTTTGAGGGCTGTGACAACTTCCTTCCTAAAAAATTTGGCACCACTGCCGAGGAAGGCACGCACTGATAATCTATGGTTCTAAAAAAAACACATATAAAAAATATTCAAAACAACTACAAAAAAAAGTAAAAAAATATGTGAACATTTGATGCCTGTGTTGCCTGTTTATGTTCTGTTGTAAATATTTTTTGTGCATTTAATCTGAACATTTTATAAAAAAATGGAATGTTTTGAAGGCACAAACTACAGCACTATGCCTTACTGTGTTTTTTGTGGAGGTTATGGACATACTGCATGAAAGTGTGTCTATAACCAGCCACAACATGATTTTTACACTGATAAAAATGAACAATATGAGTCTAGTCCTGACACCCTAGCTAAAATTGACCTGATTGATTCTAAATTGAATTCTAGGGTGGAGCTAATTAATAATTGGTTAACTAAAACCCATGAAATTCAACTTGGATATTCTCAAGAGCGAGATCAAAAAATGAAAAGATTGGAAAACATGCTCATGAAACTACAAAAAAGGGTTAAAGAACAAAAATCATTTGAAGAAAAATATAAAGGAAATGTTTATAAAAGATTTTAAAATAAAATTGCAGAGGAGAGTGATTGAGAAATTGGGCAACAAAACATTAATTTTGAATATTATGATTCTGTTGAACTAAATATGGAAATAACCAACTCACCGATTCAAGACAATAACATTAAAATATAAAAAAGAGATTTAATGCTATTGAGTTGGACAATTTTGATGATGAATTGAAACAAATTGAAAAAGATATCACAGTTCTCTTCATAATTCTGACATTGGAGAAAAATCACTGTTTTAGAAGTATTGAAAATGAAATCACTCTGGTTGATGATATACTAGAAAATGAAAATTTGAATGTTAAAAACACCTCACCAATTTTTTTTGAAAATCTGAATATTGAGCCTGAACATGATATTAGGTATAAACTGGATGAGAAAATTAAACTAGATAACATGGGATCTAAAATCATTGAGCTTGAACTGAACAATTCTCATCCATGTTTGGAAACTCCAAACCCATCTATTTTTGAAATGATGTTGGGTGATTTAAAGGATGAGGGAATTATGTTTGAAGAAAGATTAATTGAAGAGCTTTCATCTCCCTGTTTTCAGATAGATTGTTTGTTTGAAACTGCGTATAGTGAAATTGAAATTACTGTAGTCATTTGGGGGGAAAACTGTTGGAATTTGAGCAATCTTGAACATGACTTTATTGAAGCTGAATTAAACTTTTATCTCCTTGAACATAACTTTCTGGAAAGCACTACAAACATTGTTTTGGAAAGTTATCCTTTTGAATATGAACCTAAATTAGAGGTTGAACACACACCTGAAATATGCAGATGTGATTTGTTAGAAGTAGTAAGCGTTTAGTGTGAGTTAACAGATGAGGATATTTTGGAAGATATTTAAAACATTGTTAAATCTGAATATGTTTATTATAAAATAAATTCTCTTCCCTTTCTCTCACTTACATCCTCAACTGTGAAGGGTGATGTGCCTTTTCATGATACTGATAGTAGTCCAGAGGGGGAATCACACTTGTGTTCCATTGTCTATAATTTTGTCCAGCACTCTATTGAATTACCTATCGAGCCTGAAAATTAGAATTTACCCACATGAACCATTGAATGTGAATCTGTTAGTGATGAAATTGAGAGAGATAGCCATGAAAATAATTCCAAACCCTTTGAAGCATCTTGTAGTATGTTTTCCCTTCATGTGAACTCAACTCTTGATAACTCTGAAAGAACTCTGGAAGTGGACAACATTATACTCACAACTGTTAAAGGGTGCTACTTAGGGGTTAATCTAGGCTATGAGAATTCATTTTTTGTTGTGCTGAGTATTGTTGCCCACAAATTTTATCTTTCTGTTAAAAATAATTTGGCCAAACACTTGTGGTGGTTTTTATTAACGAAAGTACATCCACCTAGTGACTATGGGTAGTTTCTAGGTGAGTCCGGCTGGGGACTTTAAACCTAGCACTGCATGTGAGGCAACCCATGGTCTTATTTTTGTTAATAAATAAAAAATATTCATTAAATAAAGACTAACTGAATACTTTAAAATTAGTGCTTCGTGAGAGTCAACCCATGTTCTTCCTTTGTTTTCATTTTTCATTTTTTTACTTTTTTGTGCTGAATAAAATGAAGCTTTGCTTCCAACAGTATGTTATGTCTTTGCTGGATTTTTGTTCCTGGTTTTCATGTTTTGTGTTCTTAGGATGCTGATGATATGTAATAATGGAGTGGAATCCCCACGATCATCTCTGGACAAGAACGTAGTCAGGTAAGTACTTAAACATTTTCATCTATTTCAGCTCCTATTTATGCTAATTAAATTTTGTTGCTTGTGTTTCTTTTGTTGACTACAAAATTCTTCGTGTTTAAAAAAATTCTGCTACATATTTGCTGAAAATCTACTACATAAATTGAATATAAAAAAATCTGTTTCTTGTTTGTTGCCACTACAAAATTCTTTTTTTATCTGAATGTGTCTGTTACTTTGAACAGAAATTCATTGTTTAAAACATTTTCACTGTATGAAATTATGTGTTGGGTGGTAAATGCTTGCTGGTAGTTGTGTTTTTCATTGGAAACGATTAGACTTTATGGTGTTTATCATGCAACCTTCTGTTATATTGAAAATCTATTTGAATCATTCTTTGTTAAAACGCTTACACCTAATTAATTGTGCGCTTACTCCTTATATGCCACTTTTGAGCTATATTGAAATAATATTCACTGGACTTAAATTTTAATGAATGTACTTGTTAATGAATCTACCGATTACTCATTCATTATAGAAAATAATATTTTTTATCTTCATTGAGACCCTTTTTACATGTCATAAATCTACTTAATTGATAATCAGTTTTGAACCTTCATTGTCAAATTGTTCTTCTCCACTTTAGATGTCAACTTTGCAGATAAAGTTTGGTTTTAAGTGTGGGGGATGAGGTCAATTCTTGACTGTGCTTAATTGGTCTTTAATGATCCCATTAATTCCCACTGCAATTTGAAACGTTTTCTTAAAAATGGTTATAATTTTTCAAAATTATTGCATATTTTTAGGCTTTAGTCTATTCTGAAATGGTTCTAGCCTTAGGACAAGAACGTTGTTGGACGTTAATATTTGTTTTGAATATGAAATTAATATGGTCGGATGACTGTTGAGGGGTCTATCTTAGTGATTTTATGGAATTGTGGTTTAGGAATTACTTTTGATAGTGACATGGGTGATCTGTAAATGGAATTATGATCATAACTCTTGGAATTGGAAATTTTATTTTGATCATAGGAGACTCATTTTTATTTTATTTATTTAAATTAATTACCATAATGAGCCAATGTAAGTGGTTTCTATGTAATTCTTTTGAAATTGGAGTAATTTGGGCATCTGGGATCCCACGGTGATTCTCTGAGACCCTAGATGTTCGGTGTGTTTCTGTTAACTATAAGCCCTCTGTTCATCTTGAATAAGTGCATATTGCACACTTCTTTGAACAATGATACATGGCTTGGGAAAAATAAAATAAAGTGTCTAGGGTCAAAAATGAGTTTATTAAGGTGACGGTAATGATGAATGACAGATGAAGAAGGGGTCAACTAGTTTATATGGGAGTCATTTAGATTGTACCATTGAGGTGATTCACAAAAAAAAATATTTATTATTGGAACCTGAGTGATGAGGAAAATGTTAAGTTCTTACTGTTATGTTCTTAATTCCACATAAATTTTACCCTTTGTCACACTTGACTCTATACTTGAGACGGGATTGAAGTTAGTCAATAAGAAGTTCCACATATAAGCCATGTCATTTTCTTTTCTTGTTGATTCATTACTCTATTGACTACCAGTTAGTATTTTTTCTAAGCAAGGTTCATTTGAGAAACTTAGTTTCTAAAAGCCTATTGACATGTTTTTTAAGTCCTCTGTTTAATGTTCTGGACATGTTACATTTTGATCTGAATTATAAACATACCTTTATTTTCAAGTTTAATAAAACATGAGATTATATGAGGAAAAACAATGTTTAAGTGTGGGGGAATTTCATGTGGCCTTAAAAACACTTTTTTTGCCACATCTTTTTCATTAATTTTTAATGATTTAATAGGCTATTCTTGTATTTTATAATAAATATTAACACTTTTGTTTTTCTTTAAATAAATTTATCTATTAAGTATTTTTTATAATTAATCATTTATTTCATACACTAATTTTGTTAATTTATGTTTTACTTTATTTTATAGTCTAATAGACTCTTACATAGCTTGTTGTCTTTGTCTACTAATTTGTTAGTTTAGCACTAATTAATTAATTTGGCCTTTGTACATGATAAATGTACACTTAATCTAACATTTCATGTATTAAAAAAAATATAATCTAATTAGTAGATGTCTTTAAATACGTAATTAATTATAATATAATACTATAAATGTCACAACCCGCCTTCACCAAAAGGAGGGAAGGGTCAGCAGACTGCCAGACCCTTCCTTCATTAAGTTGAAGGAGAGATAATGACCCCTGAAACCCGCCTTCAATAGGTCTCAGAGTGGCGACTAGCACCAAGGGTATAAAATCACACACTAAATGGAAGGCATTACCCTTTTTTCTGTTTTACAAGATCAGGAGATAAGATGATGGAACCCAACAACTCCAAAACTAAAAAGAAAAGTAAAGCCAAAGGTAAACCATTCCTACATGCATGTTTCAAAAGTAAAAGCTACAAGTACAAAAGGTGACTACAAAGTTAAGTACCAGATGAAGAAAAACAGCAACTGCAACTGGCCCAAAGGTCCGGGCTAGTATGGTCTCGTGCGATCCCCAAAGTCCTCCTGGAAACCTGAATGCAGTTTTATATACGTAGGGTGAGCATACAAGTACACTCAGTAGGGAAAACCAAAGACTCTCGTGCACAAGTGGGGGAATGTACTAAAGTCCCGTGAGAAAAAGAGTAATCCAAACACCTATCAAGGTAAACTATCAACCCAAGCCTCACCAAGGCACACTTTCCAAATAACGCAAGTCAAGTAATATATATAATAAGAGCACATCGAATTTCAGGTACCCCGCACCACTTTCCCACTGGTTATGGAGACATCCTATGCATCGAACCAATACCACCATTCTGTCACCGCAGTCCCACTACCTCACCCGCCGACACACACCTGGGCCACAACCACACGCAGTCCAACTGCTGAATCCCGCCCACAAACACCTGGGCCACAACTGTCACACATAACTACACCTGCAAACACCTAGTCCAGAACAACCACCACCACGCCCGAAGACACCTGGGCTAGAACATCCACCGCCACGACCGAAGACACCTGGGCCTCATCTTGAAGACACTTGGGAAACCACCTGCTGCACACACCTGGCCAACCATCACACTACCCCGCTCAAAGTTTCTTGGGCTATTAATTGACCTCAGGCCATCACAGTATGCCCGAAGATACTTGGGATATCCGAGAAAGGAAGCAGAAAAGGAGCTAATAACCAGCCACTAAGAATAGTGTTGGGAAAAACCCCCTCTCCCATGAAATGCGGGTGTTCGGCACTAAGTGCTCTACTTAGGTGGTGCGCTAATAAGAAACACAAAGCTACAAGTATATATATAGGTAAAAAGCACTCACCCAAATCTAGGTTCTTCTTCAGACATCATACAGATCACAACAACACTCAAGTCTGAGTCACGAATCTCGCCAACAAAACCCATTTTGTCACATTCTTGTTTCATGTTTATTGATAATATTCAAATAAGTTCATGAACTACTAGGCAATAAACACCATAAGCATAACCAAGGAAAAGAATCCATCCAATCGTCAATTTAAAAATTCACACTCGGTTCTCTTGAAATGTTACAAAAACAAGGAATAAGTGAGATCCCCCGAAGTACTGGAACCAAAGACAACCCCGAGACACTGGCCCGTGTCCCCTCCCCAAAAAGGTTTTTCTTCAACAAAGGATCTCACCCCAGTTCTTGATATAAACAAGGTAACCACCATTCCTTAAAACTCACAACCACCGAATCCATATCAACAGGGGATCTCATCCCCAATTTCATAACCACCAAGAGCATAAAAAGAACAGGAGATCCCATCCCCTCCAACATCACCAGAAAACGGCCCATAAAAGAAAACAACCAAACCACTACTACCAACACAATGCTTGGTCATGCCTGTATTTTCAGATTTATAAGATTTAACACACTCCATGATTTCAATTCCATGTGTCTTTACCGGGGGTTATCACAGAAGGGTCGATCCTGGTGCTTCCAATTTACTTAGCTGAATATACATAATTAACCAATTTACTTTTCAGGGCAGGAGTTCACAACCATAAATTAGTCATTTAAAACATCAACATGGGTTCATTAATGCACAGATAAAGACCACCAATGGTCATGATTTTTAGTAGGCCCAAGCCCACATAATTCCGAAAGAAGGTCATAATATAAAACAGCATCAACGATCACAACCCCCCCTTCTTTATCCATTCATTATCTTTATTATCTATGGTTTATCCAATTATACAGAAACAAAATCATGCCCACCCCGCGTGATACACCAAAGAGAGAGGCGATGAAGAAATTCCCTACTTGTTGGATCAACGATCTACGTTGATCATGGGGGAGGAAGTTCACAGATAGCGATGCAGATAACCTGAACAAAAATCATTTCGTCTATCAATGCTTGGGTTGGGCGTGGAACTCTACGCATAACGATGCAGCTCGCCTGATGCACCAGAAGCTGTTCGTGAAAAGTCGCGATTGAGGAAAGAAGAAACCACGGCTAACTCTTAGTTTATAAGAGCCGCAGACAGTTGAGATGAGAATGCCAAACCGCGTAAGGAGCGGCGGCCGTGGGTTGACCACGCGGTTGGGCAGTTACACACGGAGGTCTCTCAGGATTCTTAGGAATTAATTATGGGCTTTAAATTGTTTTAAAAGGAGTAAAAGAATTAATTTACGTCGAAACATATGTTGCGGGAGCAGAAAAGTCCGGTATTGGAAAAAGAATGAAAGGATCGGTGACGGGACACGGTTCCACCGTTACGGTGTCACCCTCACGGTGTCACCCTCACGGTGCCACCTTCATGGTTCCACCCTCCCGGTTCCACCTTCACGGTTCTGCCGTCACAATGTCCCCCTCACGGTTCCACCATCATGGTGCCACCGTTTTGTTGGTGCCTCACTTTGTCAAATTAATGGGCCAGGAGGGTCTGGTCCATTACATTAGATACCTCTTAAATGATTCTCGCCCTCGAGAATCAAAACAACCCAAGAAGGAATGAGAGGGTCTGAACAACCACCTCAAAAGATACCTCTTAGAAGTGAACCCATGCTAACTAAAAACACTTCCCTGTTAAGAACCAAGAAACATACCATGCCAAACTGCCCAGTCATGTGGGTTGGGGAGTCTGCTCCCCCATGTCAAGATATTATCCGCTTTGGGCGGCACTGACTCACCCGCACGGGTTTAATCGCATCCACATTAATGCGTCTTGATTAGGGGTCGGGTTCTCTCCTCCCCCAGAGCCAGGGCTTTTCACACACAATCAAAGGAAATAAAACCAGTACATTTCATAACCAAAAGAAAAAATGTTCTACCACAACAGGTAAAACAAGGAACAAAACTCAAAACAACTCTGGGTATTGGGTATTCATCTTTGCTTCCCTCTACCACGTACTCTCCTTAAGCCTACCATGTCTCCACAACACACGAACCAAGGGAATGGTTCACCGATGAATCACCTTCTCCTTGTGATCCTCGATCATCATTGGTCACTCCACTAAATTCACGTCGTCCTCGATATCCAGATCACCCCAATCAAGGATGTGTGAATCGTCGTGCAGATACCGACGGAGGTGGGACACAAGGAAGACATCATGTCTCCTCAGTAGCAGCGGTGGTAACGCTAGCTGATAAGCCACTTCGCCGACCTGCCGCAACACTTCGAAGGGTCCGATGAACCTGGGAGAAAGCTCACTCCCCTTGCCGAACCTCCACTGCCCACACCGAGGGGAGACCTTCAAGAACACGTGGTCCCCAACCCCAAAATCCAAGGGCCTTTTTCTGGTATCATCATACGACTTATGTCATTCCTGGGCCGCCTTCATCCTTTCCCGTATGAGTTGAACCTTCTCTATCATGCTCTGGACCACTTTCGGGCCAAGGATGCCTACCTCTCCTACTTCGGCCCAACACACAGGTCAACGATATGGCCTCCCGTACAAATCTTCAAACGGGGCCATGAAAGTGGTAGAGTGGTAGCTATTATTGTAGGAAAACTCTACCAGAGGCAATTATTGCACCCATGATCCTCCAGAGTCTAGAACACATGCCCGCAGCATATCCTCCAAGGACTGGATAGTGCGCTCGGTTTGTCCATTTTTCTGGGGATGGAAAGCAGTTCTAAGACGTAGCTGGGTGCCAAAAGCATGCTGCAATCCTCTCCAGACTCGCGAGGTAAACCGTGCATCTCTATCCGAGACTATAGACCTCAGAACTCCATGAAACTGCACCACCTCATCCACATACCTTCGTGCCAAAGCATCCACTACACTCAACTCCATGATTGCCAGAAAGTGAGCCGATTTTGTCAACCTATCCACCACAACACATATGGAGTCATATCCCCCTTGGTACTTGGGTAGTCCCATGACGAAATCCATTGAGATGTCATCCCACTTCCACTCAGGGAAATCTAGAGGATGTAAAAGGATACTTGGAACTCGGTGTTCAGCCTTCACTTGTTGACACACTATGCACTTGGCCACAAACTCTGCCACTTATCGCTTAACTCTGGGCCACCAAAACTTCCTCTTCAGTCCCTGGTACATCATGGAAACTCTTGGGTGTACTGCCAGGGGTGAGTTGTGGAACTCACTGAGAACCTTGCCGCACACCACCTCTGGAACAAACAGCCTTCCCTGGAAAAGCATCTGGTTCTAACCATACTCTATCTATCCTTCCAGAGCATTTCCTTGGTCAACTCGGTCACGCATCACTTCACACTCTGGGTCTCCCCACTGAGACTCCTCCACTTGCTGAAATAGAGACGACTTCACTGTCATCTGATATAGGCAGCCTCTAATGTCATCCATCCTCACATCCAGGTGTAAAGCAGGCAACTCCTCCATCGCCTTCCAGGCGTCCACCGACTCTCGGAACACATCCTTCTGCATCCTCCTGCTTAAGGCATCGACCACTACATTTCCCTTGCCCTCAGTATAAGATATCTTGAAGTCGTAATCCTAGAGGAACTCCACCCATCTCTGTTTTCACACATTTAGGTCCCACTGGGAGAAGATATACCTAAAGCTTTTGTGACCTTTGAAGACCAAAAAGCATTCTCTGATGAGGTAGTTCCGCCATAACATTAGCGCAAAAATGACCTCTGCAATCTCCAGGTCGTGGGTGGTCGAAAAGATTGTCTATCCTCAGAAGAGCGTAGCGATTCTTGATCGTCACCTGATTCAGCCTCCTATAGTCTATGCACAACCTGAGACCACCATATGCCTTCTTTGCGAACAATACTGGAGCACCTCACGGTGACGCACTTGGCCGAACATAACCCCTCTTCATCAGATCGTCAATCTGGATCCGCAACTCCCGTAGTTCTGAAGGTGCCATCCGGTAAGGAGCCATCGAGATCGAATGAGCGATGGGTTTTAGGTCTATCCCGAACTCGATATCATGTCGAGGGGGTAGAGTCGTCACCTCCTCAGGAAAGATGTCCATAAACTCATGGATAACCTCTGGAACCTCCACCATCTTAGCATCTACTGACTCTACTGACAGTTCGACTATCAAGGAGAGGAGGGGTTCTTCTCGCCTACTGCCCTTCTGACCGCCCCGCTCGCCGATGAAGGTAACACGCTGGCCGCCCAAGCCTGAGAACATGACCCTTCCTTGGAAACATTCAATGATGGTACACACAGAGAATAGCCATTCGATGCCTAGGATGACATAGTATGGCTATATCTGTAGCAGGAGATGATCCCTAACCGACTGATGTGGCCCTATCATCAGTCTACATCCTCGACAAACAAACCACAAGTCGGTCTGACCTCCGACAAGTGTTCTCAACACCAGGGGCACTGGAAGTCTCTCAGCATCTAGACCCAAGGCACTGGCTAGACTGGGTGCAAAAAAGGAGTGAGAATCTTTGGTATCGAACAAGGCATAAGCAAGAGTGCTAAAAAAACTGATCGTACCTCGAACAACCTCCGGCCCTGCTGGAACTGCTGCCTCTGCAGCGTGTAGCTATCCACACCGGGATTCTCTACCCCTCATCTATCGGCCACCTCCCCGACCATTCCCTTGTCAACGTCCCTGAGGAGCACCCTGAGGTCGCCCCCCCTCCCACGTCTGTCCTCGGAGGAGCGGGAGCTTGCTGTCCCTACTGCTCTTGCTGGAAAGGTCTGGCTGGAAGCTGCTACTGGGGAAGGTGCTGGGGCTGTCCGCCACTGCCGTATTACACCCAGTCCGGGCAATGACTTTAGAGATGTCCATGGATCCCACATAAGAAGCACCGCGGTCCCGGGCCCGAAGGAAAAGGGCGAGGACCGGGGGATTGAAACTGAAACTGTTGCAGTCTGCTCCCTGCTGGTCGGAACCTGGAGGGTCCTGAAGATGGAGGCTTGGTGCTGACGGCCTTCCCCTTCGATGTTCCCAGCTGGATCCCCTCTCGTGACACACCTCCTAGAGCGTGCATCCTCTCCACCACTTTGGCCTTCTTCTGGTCCTCAAAGTACGTCGGTAGGGTAAAGGGTGTAACAACATACTTGAGGGAGCGTCGGAGCGCCCCCTCCAAACGTCTTGCCCGAGACTCCTCACCGGGAAAGTGGTCCAGAGAAAATGTAGGATGTCCTTGAACATGATCCCTAGCTCCCTCACGGACATACTCCCCTGTTGGAGGGAGATTAGCTCCTGTATCATTTCTGCCTTCATCGTCGAGGATAGGTATTCCGCCCGGAACTCCCTATTGAAATCAGCCCATGCCACCTCAGCCTCTCTACTCTCCCCCAGGTAAAGCGTCCACCACTGACGTGCCGCTCCCCGCATCTGGCTGACGGCCAGAGGAACCCAGTACTCGGTCGGGGCCCGAATCAGGCCGAAGGCTATCACTAGCTCCTCTAGCCAGCCTTCCATCTTCATGTCAAAGGTGATGCCCTCATACTTCTCAAGGGTCTGTCGCTGGAAGGCCTGAAGAGTCTTCTGCCACTGGTCGTCCTCTTCCTCTCGATCATCTCTCTGTCGATAGGCCAAAGTAGTCTTCGGGGCCCCGATCACCTGTACCACACGTGGTCTCCTTCCAGGTGCCATAACTGAAAGGTAAAAACGGAATGCCTAAGCCCAAGAAGTGAAGAATATCGTTCTTAAAACTTCTTAAAATTTTAATTTATTCTTAATTCCCAATACATACCAGAAACACTTGAACACAAGTAATTATGATGCATGTAACCTTCCTAGGGTCTCTACCCTGCAATCAGCATGGCCTCACTTGGTGGTTCGGTAGGTCTATATTCCTTGCATCGGATCGCCGGGGGGGGGCTAAAATCCCGTGTCCTAGTTGTTCTTCCCTTTCCTAATTCACGCACCAAGGTCACTCAACACTGTTGCCTTACCATCCCATGCAATCCTCACTGTGCCTAACTCCAGACTCCATCCTATCTCTCAACCATCACCTCTGATACCATTCTGTCATGACCCACCTTTACCAAAAGGAGGGAAGGGTTAGCAGACAGCCAGACACTTTCTTCTTTAAGTTGAAGGAGAGATAATGACCCCCGAAACCCGCCTTCAATAGGTCCCAGAGTGGCGACTAGAACCAAGGGTATAGAATCACACACTAAATGGAAGGCATTACCCTTTTTTCTGTTTTACAAGATCGGGACATAAGCTGATGGAACCCAAAAACTCCAAAACTAAAAGAAAAGTAAAGCCAAAGGTAAACCATTCCCACATGCATGTTTCAAAAGTAAAATCCACAATGTACAAAATGTGACTACAAAGGTAAGTACCAGAGGAAGAAAAAAAGCAACTGCAACTACCCCAAAGGTCCGAGCTAGTATGGCTCGTGCGATCCCCGAAGTCCACTTGGAATCCAGAAATCAATTTTATATACGTAGGGTGAGAATACAAGTACACTCAGTAGGGAAAACCAAAGACTCTCGTGCACAAGTGGGGGAACGTATTAAAGTCCCGTGAGAAAAGGAGTAATCCAAACACCTATCAAGGTAAACTATCCAACCCAGCCTCACCAAGGCACACTCCCCAAATAAAGAAAGTCAAGTAATATATATAACAAGAGCACATCGAAGATCAGGTACCCCGTGACACTTTCCCACTGGTTATTGAGACATCCTATGCATCGAACCAATCCCGCCATTCTATCACCGCTGTCCCACCGCCTCACCTGCCCGCACACACCTGGGCCACAACCACACGAAGTCCCACTACCGAATCCCGCCTGCAAACACCTGGGCCACAACTGTCACACGTAACCATGCCTGCAAACAGCTAGGCCAGAACAACCACCACCACGCCTGAAGACACCTGGGCTAGAAGATCCACTTCCACGCCCAAAGACACATGTGACTCATCCCGAAGACACTTGGGAAACCACCTTCCGCACACACCTGGCCAACCATCACACTACCCCGCCTGAAGGTTCTTGGGCTATTAATGGACCTCAGGCCATCACAGCTTGTCCGAAGATACTTGGGCTATCCAGGAAAAGGAGCAGAAAAAGAGCTAATAAGCAGCTACTAAGAATAGTGTTGGGAAAAACACCCTCCCCCATGAAATGGGGGTGTTCTGCACTAAGTGATCAACTTGTGTGGGGCGCGCATAAGAAACACACAGCTACAAGTAAATATATAGGTTACAAGCACTCACCCAAAGCTAGGTTTTTCGTCAGACAGCCTACAGATCAAAACATCACTCTAGTCCGAGTCACGACTCTCGCCAACGAAACCCATTTGTCCCATTCTTGTTTCATGTTCAGTGATAATGTTCAAATAAGTTCATGCACTACTAGAAAACTAACACCATAAGAATAACCAAGGAAAAGAATCCAGCCAATCATCAATTTAAACATTCACACTAGGTTCTCTTGTAATGTTACAACTATATGGAATAAGTGAGATCCCCTGAAGTACTGGAACCAAAGAAAACCCAGAGACACCGCCCCATGTCCCCTCCCCAAAAAGGCTTTTCATCAACAGAGGATCCCACCCCAATTCGTGATATAAACAAGGTATCCACCGAGTCTTAAAACTCACAACCACTGAATCCATATCAACATGGGATCCCATCCCCAATTTCATAACCACCGAGAGTATAAAAATAACATGGGATCCCATCCCCTCCCACATATCTAGCAATCAGCCCATAAAAGAAAAACAACCAAACCACTACTACCAACACAAAGCAGGTTCATGCCTGTATTTTCATATTTATAAGATTTAACACACTCCATGATTTCAATTCCATGTGTCTTAACCGTGGGTTATCACAGAAGGGTCGATCCTGGTGCTTCCAATTTACATTGACGAATATACATAATTAACCAATTTAATTTTCATAGAAGGAGTTCACAACCATAAATAAGCCATTTAAAACATCACTAGGGGTTCATTAATGCACAGATAAAGACCACCAATGGTCATGATTTTTAGTAGGTGCAAGCCTGCATAATTCAGGAAGAAGGTCATAATATAAAACAGCATCAACGATCACACCCCCCCTTATTTATCCGTTCATTATCATTATTCGGTCTGGTTTATCCAATTCTACAGAAACAAAAGCATGCCAACCCCGCATGATAAAACAAAGGGAGAGGCGATGAAGAAATTCCCAACTTGTTGGATCAACGATCTACGCTGAGGTCGGTGGTGGAATTTCATGGATAGCGATGCGGCTCGCCTGAACGAAAATCGCTTCGTCTATCAATGCTTAGGCCGGGCGTGGAACTCTATGCATAACGATGTGGCTCGCTCGATGCACCAGAAGTTGTTCGTGAAAAGTCATGATCGAGGAAAGAAGAAACCACGACTAACCCTTAGTTTATAAGATCCACATATGGTTGAGATGAGAATGCCAAACGGCGTAAGGAGTGGGGGTCGTGGGTTTACCACGCGGGTGGGCAGTTACACACGGAGGTCTCTCGGGCTTTTTAGGAATTAATTATGGGCTTTGAATGGTTTTAAAAGGAGTAAAATAATTAATTTATGTTGAAACTTATGTTGCGGGAGTGGAAAAATCAGGTACTGGAAAAAGAACGCAAGGCTCAGCGAGGGGACACTATGCCAACGTCACGGTGTCACCCTCACGGTGTCACCGTCACGGTGCCACCCTCACTGTGCCACCGTCAGGGTTCCACCATCACGGGGTCACCATCATGGTGCTACCCTCATGGTGCCACCATTTTGGTGGAGCCTCACTTTGGCAACGTAACGGGCCAGGAGGGTCCGGGCCATTAAAATATTTTTTTTTATTAAATCTATTTAAATTCTATTTCATTAATTAACATAATTATTTCATAATATATTAATTATCTGTCTACTTTAAATTAATTGAATTTATTAAAGTAACTAATTTAAATAATTTTACTTTGTTATATAAATGTTTAATTTTACATTGATCTTTTAATAAGTTAGTTGGTTTTAAATTTTAGTTTTAATTTTGTAGCAATTCAAAATTTACTTATTGTAGTTATTAATAAATTAACTTAAGTTTAATTGGTTTTATAAATTTATTAATGTTTATGTTTTATTTAAATTTTAAATTGTTTTAATTTAGTTTTAGTTTTGATTAATTATTTTGTTCTTAATTTATTTAAATTTTAATTAATTTCTTTGTGTAATTTTACAGGTTCACGATTTCATTACCGTCACGACATCTCCACTCACCGGTTTGACTCACAGTCTCACCATGTCTCTTCAACGGGTTTCTCACAGACTCACAGTCATTGTAACCCCTTGAACTATATCGTTGTGGTGCCACCGTTACTACACAACCGTTTCATGGTGCCTCTGTCAATCTCTCTTATTGTCTCACCGTTTAATCCCTGCCACCATATTCAATTTCCCACTTCCAGAGCCACCGGGATTCTCCTCAAGGTTCCCCCATAAACCTGCCACCATTTCTTTCTTTTTGTTATCTCACTGTGAAGCCGCCTAGACCCTAGCCTATTCCATCAGTGCTCTTGACACCGTTGAATCTCGTATTTCGAGGTAAATGAAATCCTTTATCAACTCACACAAATATCCTATTATTCCCTTCTTAGTTCCATATGAACCAGTCTGATTGGAGATGAAACCTTTGCCACGATGTGGAGTTCCTGCTGCTTCATCTGCAGATTTGACAAACTTCAAGCCTCGGCTGAGGACGATGAATACAGATTCAATCCAAATATAATAATCATATTTCTATAATCAATGGAGCCTAAGAAAATCCTAAAACCATTGAACCCTACCTACCGCCTTTGCTGATGATACTTTTACCTGAACTGACCTTCGTCATGTTGGAAGCTTGTGATGTCACGGTGACGAAAGGAAGAGAACTTTTTTCCGTTTTCAAAACCGCTACGGATCTGGACCAAATCCACTAGAGGAACTATCATTGAATGATGAAATCAAGAGACCCACCACCATGAGTACATTTGTGCCACTAGATCTGCAAACAGTGTTGGCCACACTGCATCATCACTACGCTAGACCAAGTTGTTGCTGCAATGGTCGGAGAGTTTTCTCCGTCTTCCACTAGAGATATCGAGCAGGGTAGAATTGGTTAGTGACAAGCAGTAGATGACGAAGTTAGCTACAAGGGAAATACTAGTGCGACATTCCTGTCATGAAAGATTGAACATGTGATGTTCACAACTGAGGGACTTCTGATGTCAGTTGAATTGGTTGGTGACAAGCAGCAGATGACGGAGGACATAAAATCAGAGTAGCAGTAGAATTTTAGGGACTCTCTCTCATTTTTTTAATTCAACGATCACATTCTCTAGAGAGGAGAGCTAGGGTAAATTCACGATGCTCATTCATTCCATGATCACATCAAACGAGAGAGGAGACGATCATTCATTCCATAATCACATCAGGCAAGAGCGGAGAGGCTCATTCACTCGAACGAACAAACCACTGGAGAGAATAGCCGTGATGCTCATTCAGATTCCATGCCACACCATTTTTGGAGAGCAAAGACTCCCAGGAGATGATAGAGCAGACATGGATGTGAAGGACCCCAAGAACAAAGCATCACTAAGGGACTTATTTTCCCTTCTTGTACTTATGTTCTCAGTACACTGTAATAAATTTTTTTTTCATTTCATAAATCAATATGATCAAGGGATTAATTGTCTAAGCTCGGGAATTCAATTCTGTTGGTTATTCTCCCAAACTTCTTCATTCACATAACAATTTTCAGAATCATAATCAATAGGCAAGATTGAATAATTATTCTTTGTTTAGTTGTCTTACACCATAAATGTTTTAAAAATTCAAAAATTCAAGATCTACTAGTGAGGTAGTTCTTGAATATATTTTTTCGAAGCGTTAATGTCATAAACTGTGGATATTTATGGAATGCTTATTTTCCAACTGTTATCCTTTTCTAACTATCAAGCAGTTTGACTGATTTTTGGAGTGGAGAACTCCTAAATTAATTCTTCTGTGTGTTGTGTTTCCTGGATAGGGGGACATTTCAACTTTATTTCTTGAGGTTTGATTCAATAAAGTGTAGTGGAGAAGATATCTTTCAAACCAGTAGTTTTGAAATCTCGAGTTTTACATTAGATTTACACCTTCGACCTTGCTGCTTTATTTTAATAATCTGTTTTTTTATGTTAGTCTTACTTTATTCCTTAGTTCATCAGTATATTAGTAGTTGATTTAGTCTCTTTTCTTAAAGAAAAGTAAAAAAATTGAAAATTAAAGAAAACTATAAAGATGTTTTCCACACTGTTGAAAACAGTGGGGGTTTAAAATTCAAAAACCTTAGAATTCACTCACCTGCCTTCTCTGTGGATCAACCCTGCACCACTGTGCTAGTGTAAGAGTAATAAATTTAATTTTGAGACCCATGATGACCTGCGGCTTAATCAAGTTCCATGGTGTCTCTTGATCTATTGTTTCTTATTGGGAGTGTTATGTGTTACTCTGTGGGACTAAGGGATGAAGTACATGTTAGGGATTATCAAAGCCTGGCTGTGAGGCAAGAGATGCTTCATCCACAAAGCTCCAGTCATAGGTTTCAGAGTGAAGCTAGCACGTATTCAGGAGTCCTGGGATTATGTGTAGAATTTCTAACCTCATACCTATACCATTTCTTTGAGGTAGTTCCATTTTTTATTTTGTGGTTTCAATGTACCAATTATTGGGTCCCCTTCACTCCGATTCCTAATTGGTGGGGGTCTGGATCCATGCAGAATGTGTTGGCCTAGTTCTTGACGCCTCCATTCGGGAGTGGTTGGATTAGATGTTCATGTTATGAACCTCTTAACTTGGGTTGGTAGGTTGTTGTGGGATGGTTTTTTTGGACTTGTGAATGTGAGGCCCAATTATAGTTAATGTTTAGTTTTTGTTTTTTCATTGCTAGTTGGGTTCTAATTGTGGGGAGACCCACCATAGGTCTCGTTGATTTTTCTTCCTAATAAATTGTCTGGTGCTGGTTGTTTATTAAATTTTGGGAGTCCATAATATTGTAAAGACCCGTAAAATTCAAGGGAAATTTTTTTTTCTTAATTTTCTTTCGGATTTTATAAGAACACAGTTTTTGACGGCACCTAATTCTGAGGCCCGGTGTGCCCGGAATCGTTTTCCGAAGTTTAGCTCAGGTACGTTCAGTGAACGAACGAGCGGGTTTTTCTAACATTTGAACCGGTGTTCGGAATCGAATTCCAAGGGCACCGATGGAATCGCAGTGCCGATAATTGCTTAGAAACACCTTTTCCGGAGTTGCGTTTTCTCAGGTGTGGTTTTTAAATTTTTGGGTTAAGTAAAGAAATAAAATAAAATTGGTGCGACCAGTTTTTATTTTGCTTAATGTAGTTTAACCTAAGCTAAGTGTTTGGAGTGGGAACCACAATATCCTACCCACTAGGTAGGATATTTTTGAGGTGGGACCCAAACGAGCCCCACCATTTTTTTTCTTCCTAAACCCCCTCCTTTAATAAGGTAATGCACCCGCACCCCCATTAAGTGGAATTCAACTGTTGCGTTTAACTTAATATGAAACTCCTCTTTTAATTTGGCGGTTTAAACGTTTCTATTAATTCAATTAATTGATTGTTGGAATTTTGAATTTCAAAATTTTGGCTTGTGTGTTAATAAAATAAGATAATTCTTATTTTATTAGAGGTTGGTTGTGCGAGAGGGTTTGGGAGAAATCACTCAAACAGTGAAGCACTCCTTCCTCGACGAAGAACGTGAAGAACGCGAAGAACACGAAGAATGCCGAACTCTGATGAGGGACAACAAGTACCCCGGATCCTCAGAGATCGATGACGCGACACCGACAAATCCTTTCTCCACGATGCGACGATCCCCCTTCCGCGACGCCTTCTTCCGCGACGTGCAATTCCGCGACGAACCCCCGCTCGACAATGCTTGAGGTAGCTGTTTTGGTTCAATTAAATCTATGTGATTTATATCCTCGGCATGTGTTTAAAATTTGTCGGAAGCCATTTAAACCACTAATGCGGTGGGTGCGGACCAACGAACAAGTCCAAACCCACCATTTCTTCGTTCTTAGTGTGCGGATCGGTGGGCGATGACGAAGTAGGCCGAAAGAGGATTATGAGGTATTCGTAGTGATGAGCCGGTCCCGGGAGGATCGCTGGCGAAGATGGAAGGAAAAACGGACCACCGGAGCGCGTCAGTTGGTCCGCGGAAAACCCCGCCTGCGCCGGCGGCAGGAGGCGGCGGCGCCCGGCGCACCGCCGGGAAGGGCCGCCGCGGTTGAAGCTGCGACAGCAGGATGCTGGTCCCGCGACCATGCGGGACCGAAGAGGTGGGGACGCGGCGCTAGGCCATGTCCGTTGGCAAGGAGAGGCCCCACGCGGGGGCCGCAATTTCATTCAAGGGGATGGCGCCCCCTTTTGCGTGGCCGCTCGGCCAGCGCCGAGCCGCCCCGGCCGCACCGGGCCAAACCGCGCCCCGACGGGTCGGACCAGGACCCGGGTCGGGTCGGCCCGGTTCGGCCCGACCCGGGGGGGTGGGGCCGGGTCGCACGGGGCCCAGACCCCCCATTTTCAGACTGTTTCGGTCTGTTCCCCATAACATGGGAAATGGACCTACGATCGACGCACCGTTAGCTTCGATGCAATCCTTAGATCAAGATGGTTGTTTCGGTATATTACACTCAAGGTTTCGGAGAACATTGGGTTCTGTTGGGTTGGTTTGTACACGAAACCAACCGGGCCTTCGGAGCGGAAACACTTATAACTTGAGCTCCAGACATCTGATTGACGTGTCGTCGACTTTGATGGATTCCTCTAAGTGAGATAGACCATTTGGATTAATCTGCTCGAGGTTTGGATGCAGTTGGGGTATGGTAAGGTTGTTTTTGACTTAAAAACCAACCGGGCCCCTGGGACGAAAAGGCCAATAACTCTCAGACCGGGCGTCCCATTGACGTGCCGTCTGTGACGTTGAGTTCCTGTTGACGATACAGAACTTTTGAATACATAAAATCCACAATATGTGTCAGTTGATGTATCAGCCCCTCGGCTCGTGGAGCGGACCCTCCCGAATGATCTTGCTGTGTGCGGGAACCCTAGAGCTGGCTGCGACTACGACGACGATGACGACTGTACAGAAATCCACCGTGGATTCGACGACAACGACTACAACACTCAGTGATCCTATGTGGATCTGTGCTACTGATCCTGTGTGGGTCAGATCCTATGTGGGTCAGCACTCAGCGGTCCTGTGTGGGCCAGCGCCTACCGATCCTTTGTGGGTCTGATCCTATGTGGGTCATTGCGGAGGTTAGTTACATATCGATCCTGTGTGGGTCATTGCTGGGGTTAGTTACCTATCGATCCTCTGTGGGTGATTGCGGGGGTTAGTTACCTATCGATCCTCTGTGGGTCATTACAGGGGTTAGTTACCTATCAATCCTGTGTGGGTCATTGCGGGGGTTAGTTAACTATCGATCCTTTGTGGGTCATTACGGGGGTTAGTACCTATCGATCCTGTGTGGGACTGACTGCTTAGATGAATCAGTGGCTACATATGATCATCTCTATCGTCTTACGAAGAAGTATACCTGTGTGAGCTGAATATTGACTTTCAATCCTTATCTTTGATAAGATTGACTTGATATCCTGTGTGGATTACGTTACGCTTTCCTGTGTGGACTGGATTGTACTTGAGCTCCGATGTTGGAGCCGAACGAGAATTGATGACTTAGGTATATGTATGGGAATTTACCTAAGTAGTTTCAGATGTTACTTCATTATTGTATTGTTCCTTTGTGGGTTATCCTTTGTGGATTCTGGGAGACCTTCAGGGGTCTCGGGGTCCCTACTGAGTAGCTTATATTCACCCCTGCATGGGTTATGCCCGCACTACATTGTGTTGGTTGCAGACGACGGACAGCGCTGATCGTGGTTAAGGCTTGCGGAGCAGGTCGGTACCTAGAGGTGGACCACTGTACGAGACATACTCGGAGCGGATGGATGGACCCAAGGAGCTGTGGAGGCTATCTGTACCCTCCCTTCAGGTGCGACTTCCAGTGGACGGCTCGACGTTGCAGCTTTACTTTCAGTTGTTGTTTTCCTTTTTCAGTTGTACTTTACTTTCAGTTTGGGTTTTTATTCTGGCCCACATACTTTACCGCACTTCCTATTTTACCCAGTTTTTACTTAGTGTTTACTTCTACATTCTTTCTCGGTGGTGTTGGTTTACTTTACAAATTTAATGCCTTCTCTTTTATCGAGAATTACGTCTCGGTGCTAGTCACCAGCCCCTGGCCTATGTAAGGCGGGCTTGGGGTAGTCACGACATGGGCCCCGAGGATGGGTCGTGACAAATATTCTCCCCTAGATTCATTGGTTTTCTTGATTTCCCTTTAGTTGGGGTGATTTTTGGGTTCATTGGGACAAAGCCCAACAATCGGGTTCTTGTATTGGTTGTGGAGGTGGTGGTTTGATATTTCCATTGATTTTCACAAAGTGGTTGTGAGATGGTGTTTTGTTTGGAATTGAGGATTATGTTATGTTTATAGAAAATGATATTTCACTAGATTTATTTGTTGGATCATGTGTATAAGGAATCCTTATGTGTTTATCTTTCAGCTGGAAAGTGTTATGGCTTTCCGGGGGAGGAAAGCTTTAATGGTGGGGAGAATTGTCACACCCAGTTTTTCATGTCTTTGTTTTCATCCGGTTCATTTGAAATACTGATAATTTTCATGGGTCTTGGGTGATATGAATTTTTATTTTTTATGTTTCATATATTTAGAATCACCCTAATTTGGGTTCCCCATTGTTTTTTTAGGAATTTTTGGAGAAAGGGTGGTTACATCATGATTTGGGCCAACCGTGAGCCCATTTCCAGTTTTAAAAACCAATGTTTTTTCTTTTATTACTCCTTTGTTTTAAAACATATATCACCCATTAAACTTCATATTTTTCCTCCACTGATATATTCAAACCAAAATATTCTTTTTACCCCTTAATAATTAATAATCATGGTGAATAGGGGTCACTTATTTAGGTATTGGGCCAGCCCATGGGCCATCCCATGGGGCCATTTCTAGTTTTAAAACAAAAATTTGTTTATTTTATATCTAATTAAATTTTTAATATTTTTTTGTAATTCCAACTCCCACCCGAATACACTATCCCTATCCTCACCCCCATTATCTATTTTCCCTCTTTGGAGCTCATAATAGTCACGGAGTGGGCAAACATTCTCAATGTATCTCAAATAGTCCAGAATTAAAAAGATAAATTGTATCATTAATAATTAATTCAATTAATACTCTTTTTTCACCAATATTGTTTACATGGTTATTCCATACCATAGGAGTATCTCCATGAAGTTCAAATCCATTCCATTTTATCTATGGGTGCAGATCTATTGGAATATGAATAGTTTTTTAGTTGAAAAGGTGAGATTCCTTCTCCTTTATCCTTCCTCTTCTTCATCCTTTCATTATTACATGCTTTTATATACTCCCATAGTCTTGTATGACCTAAGGTTCTTTTATTCCATGATTTTTTATGGGTTTTTTATTCATTTGGGCCAGGTCATCAATGTTTTAGGGTTTGTAATCCTTCAGATGGTGATTTTGGGTGTGTGTTTCCATTACGCCAAGGATATGAGGTAGGATATCCCATGCACAAGCCTTTATAATTTAAGTTTCATCATAATATTACTGTTATAAACTTATTTATATGATATGTTCTATTGTGAAACCTTGTTTTTAATTGTTTTGGGTGAAAATTATGTTTTATGACTTATTTTGTTAAAAATATTGTTGTTTTGGTATAAATGTGCACTCCTCTTGTTTCATAAATTATTACATCAGCTTCTGCACTTGTTTTATGGTAATTTTAATTTGTTTCAGTATCTTGAATAACTTTATGCATGAAAATGTTATTTTATCCCATTTAAAGTGCTTAACATAAGTTGTTTTGTTAAAGAGTGCATGCCACGTGTTTGGTAAATTACCCGGTTGGCTTTTATGTGTCTAGTGAAATTTAAAATGATTTGTTTGGATTTATAAATTCATTTTCAGCATGTAAAAAATTATTTTGGACTCCTTTTATGGATTTAAAATTTGTATTTGGTTTTAAAAATAAATATATTTTGATTTACAATAAGTTTTGGCCCGAGTTTCTGGGAAATGGGTGTGTTTTGAATATTTAAATTGAGTATTTTATGGGGTTTATGAATTGAGATTGATGTTTTATATTGTGTGTATAGACCTCTTTAAAAAAAATTGAAATGCATAACTTTTTCAAATTTTAGTTTTGGGAAAATGATTAATGGCATGTTTGGCCTTTAATAAAAATGAAGAATTAGTGTTTTACTCGTCTATACCATGTTGTGTCAATTGGAATTGTTTTATCGTCCATGAAATGATTTTAATAAATGTTTTTAGGGCTGAAAAATATTGTTGGTTATGGTCTTGTTTTGTGTTTATAATTAAAATAGTGTTTTTGAAATATTTTTTATGTGCAAAGCCTCAATACACTCCTTGAAATTGTATTACGAAAATTTGTTGTGGTTTGTTGATTCGTGAAATAAATGTGAAGAATGATTATGGTCTGTTTGTGTTTTTATGGTTTGGGAATGGAATTTTTATGTGAAAGGTGTATTTTATAATATTTGTAACTTGGTTGAGCACTAAAGGGAATCTCAGGTATCTAGGTGGGAAGACGTGTACTAGTATGCTAGTGATCCTGTGGGGTTTGGCCCCCATTTCACGTAGCATGTTTTACGATGACAACAATAACTAAACATTGATGATGATGATGTTGGGGGACCACAAGGTTATGGGTATGATCCCTACTAGTGTATTGTGTGCATGAGAATGAATATTTATTATGGTTACTTTCAAAGAGATATGAGGTACCTGGGGCTCACAACTACCTAGTTCCTAGGGGTGTTCCCATGACATGTGCTCATTGGAAATTCTGTACTCACCATCGGCAAACGGTGTGTTTGGTTGGTAAATTTAGTAGTGTGTGTGATTTATTTAAAAGTTTAAATTCTTTATAGAAGCCCTCTTGAAAACTATTTTCATTTTAAAGTTGCACCTCTTTGAAAATTGTAACTAGAATTCTTATTTATAAAACATGAAAGTATATGTCTGGTAATTTGTTTTATATAGCATGGGACCTTATTTGGAAAACATACCATTATATTCTTTATTTAAAACTTTAAATTGATGTTTCTTTTATTTTAAAGGATTCACTACTACAAAAATGGTGTTTATCAACGCTCAAAAATGGCTTTATTAGTGCTAAAAAAGCTCTGTAAATCTCGGCACTGATAAAGGGGTACTTTATCAATGCTAAAATTAACTCATAAAGGAATCCTTTATCAGTGATAAAAAAATTCTAATAAAGGGGACATTATCAGTGCTAAAAAGGCGCTGATAAAAAACCCCATTTATCAGTACTAAAAGAGCACTGATAAACTGATCATTTATCAGCGCTAAAAAATGACTGATAAATTCCCTGTCTTCTACTATAAAAAAATCTACAGCAGCACACCCAAACACCTGCAGACAATTCCGCATCTCAATAATCTAGTTAGACCAAGTATACCCATACAAAATTACACATAAATCATAAGCTAATTAGACCAAGTATACCCATACAACAAGTATACTCGTACACCATTAACACATAATTCATAAGTTAATTAAGTGTATAAAGAATTCAATTTAGAATTTAGGGGGGTTGTTCATGGGTTTGGGGTGGCTGTCCAAGGGGGGTAGGGGTGTTCGGGGGGATGGGGGTGTTTGGGGGGAAAGGGGTGTCCAGTGGGTGGGGCCGTCTAGGAGGTTCGGTGGTTATCCAAAGAGGGTGGTGGTGTCCAGGGGTGGGGGGTTCAGGTGAGGGGGGGGGGATCCATGGGGGTGTCCAGGGGGTGGGATGGTGTCTAAGGTGTCCGGGTGGCTTTCTATGGGTGGGGGTGTCCGGGGGGTTGAGGGCGTTCTGGGGGGTTGGTGGGGCTGTCCAAGGGGGGTGGGCGGTGTGCAGGAGGGTGGGATGGGGGTGTCCGGTGGGATAGGGGTGTCCAGGGGGTGGGGGTGTCCAGGTGGGTGGGGGCCCAAGAGGTTGGGGGCTGTCCAAGGAGGGTGGTGTAGAGGCCCAAGGCTTGACGTACATGGACATTACATTACCTTTTCATAATACTTAGTACATAACAAAAACACACACACAAGGACCGTAATTGTTTAGTGTCTTTGGAAACTCGGAATATAATCTTCTAATCGTGGTAAAAGATCTTCAACATCTCCCATAAAGATCTTCTTTTTTTAAACCTAAATCCTCTCTTTATGTCCTGGGGAAAAGAAAACATAAAAGGGTGAGCTCAAATGCTCAGTAAGGGTAAACAAAAGAAATATCAATCACATCATATTCATAAGAACATGTCTTTTGGAAATCTTAACCTCCAAAAGAGGTCATAATTTCATAACATGGGATATATCATAGTAGTTAAATGTAATCCCAATAATCATAACATAAAACATGAAACTTTGTGGCATACACCCATAATCATATAGAATCATTTCTTATTAGTCAAGACTCATTTCCAAGACTATCTTAGTGGACAAAGTCCCTTTCTTAATCGAGTTCACTCCTCATTTCAGTCCTATTTCACTAAACCGGTATAACCTACCATTCAAGCCATGTATATCTCAGGAGATATAAAATCTTTACCCAATTCATTGTAGGGAGATATAGGTCCCACCCATCTCATAATGATACCATTCTTATGTGTTCCACAAACTCATAAATCATACATCATTGCATAACCCATGTAATAAAAATGGGAATCTTAAACATCATGACATCATAAAAAAATTCATATAAGATAAAAGAATTCAAAAAAATATTTCCATCACAACATAATCAAGTAAATGTAATAATAGGGATAGAAACAGAACCATATATTATCTTAGATGGAAAATAATTTTGATAAAACACTTGAACTCCATTCTTGAGGAAAATATCCTTTCTACTTCAAAAACATTTTCCTTTATTAACATGTCATACAATTTTAAACTAAAAGTAGTTGATTAAAAATAAACTTGAAAACTTTTAAAGGAAGATTCATGGAAATAGTGTTTTTAAAATCCATTCATGCCGTATAAGTTAAAAAAAACATTCTTCTTGTACTTTTGTTGGAAAAGTCAAAAAGTACCTCGTATGAAAAACGACAACAGATTCCTTTCATACCTTTTACTAAAAACTCAACGAAGGGTAAAATTGGATATAATGTATTGTATAAGGATATAAATATTACATATTGAGGAAACATTGACGTGGATGATAAAGTACACCCCAGTAAATACGAATGTATAAACAATCTCGGATAAAAATGAGATTGTGATATTTCCCTTACCTTAGGTCCGATTTGCTTCGTATGTGTCCAAACCTCCTGTATAATGATTTAAATAATGTTATTGACTTATTTCCGAATCATACTTATTGTTATGATATCATATATGGTCATATTCTAAACTTATTGTTAGTAATATTTCATTACTACTTGTTATTCGGGTGTTTATTACTTTTTTGTTCTTATGTGTGTTTGTCGAAAAAATTCTTATTATTCTCTTTAGGTTATAGATACCTCATTTACAGAATGGTATTATTGTAATATATATCATATTAATTCATTCAATTCATTTATATAATCATTATTCAATCAAGATCATGTAGAACGAATCACATCACATCGTGGAGACGGTATTCCGTACGTACGCACGAGCGATGATATCGTTCCCATGATCGTGGAATTGTATTGGAGTGTATGTATACTATTTCAGAATCAATATAACTTTTTAATAGTCATATATAGTCATTATTTACACCATTATACCCATCCAAGTAAGGTGGTGGTGGAAAATAGATTACACCATGGCGTGGAGACGGTATTCCATACGTACGCACGTGCGGCGATTTCTTTTTCCATAGGATGGATAGATGGTGAAATCGGGTTGTTTCATACTTATAATAATATATCAGTATATGAGTGATACTTATGTTATTACTTCATAATGAAACAACTAAAGAAGAATATGTGGAAGAAAAAATAAAGATGAAAGAATCGGTAACGAACATTACATCTTCTTTGAAGTGCTTCTTTGAGACCTCCTTTTAGGGTACTAAAATAGGACTTTAGAGAAGAGCAGAACATCTAGGATGTTTCTAGGGAAGTGGAGAGGAGAAATCGGCAGGGGTTGGCCGAGCATGAAGGCTCAATGTGGTGTGAGGAAGAGGGAGGAGGAGGTCCTCTTTTATAAGGGAGGAGAGGGGTACCTTTGGAATAACTAAAACTATTATTTTATTATAAAGTCAAATTCGGTTTTAAAAAGCTCCAACATGATTTATTTTGAAGCTAAGGTGGGGATGGGTCTAAATTCTCTCATCCAATATAATTTAGACAAGTTTAGGTTCCTATTTTAACCTTATCATTTAGATTTAACATTATGTTAAATAATTTTACTTTTACCGTGTCTTCTTGTGTTCTTATAATATAAGGATAATAAACTTACAATAAGAAGCCAAAAAAACCCCAAGTTGTTTATTATTAATATATATTACCTTATATAAGTCATTTGGCCAAACCTTCTATTTTTAGGAATAAAATAACAATTAATAATATAATATTTGTTTTAAAAACTATTTTATGTCAATGTTGACACTATTTAGTAATTGATTTATGTGAAAATCATTACAAAATTATTAGTTAGAAAAAAGTTAATTAAATCAATACTAACATGTCATATTAACTTATAAAATTAGTTTAATTAATAAAAAGTCTTAAATTACATTTATTTGGATATTTAAAATATCAATTATGTCAATATTTCATTAATAAGACAATTTCTGCATCATCTTTGTGTCATACTAAATAATAATTATTTAATCCCTAAAAATTATAAATAAATTTCTATAATGTTGATAATTGTATTACCTTTCTGGAGACAATTCATGTTTGAAGTTTCATGTAGTGTATCACTAAATTAACATTATTATACTTATAAGATTTAAGAAAGTGACACGTTGTCACATTCTTTGGTTTTAATAATAATTAAATTATTTTCATGGACAAAATTCCATGAAATGAATCTAATCCGACCCTTAGCTGATATGGGTCGCCTTTTTGTCATCCAATATGATTTTGAAATGTCTTAGGGTAATTTTATAATATTATATTTACCCTTAATTACCCGATTTACCTTTAACTAGGGTAAATAAAATTTACCGTAGTTACTATTCATAATTCCCAAAAATAAAAAGTAGCTTATTAACATAATTTGGAACCACTGATTCCAAATATGGAATCCATTTTTCTAAATTAAAAAAACAAAAGTTGTAGAAAATAAATTAAAGTTTATCCTATTGTCGAAAGAAAATAGGTATTTCTTTAAAACATTGCAAAGATTGAATTGATTTATTCTACGAATTCATGGTAGAATCAATGATAATGACATAAATTATATTAAATGGTAAAAATATATTCTATTTATACTTTAAAACCATTAAATATTATAATTTAACCATATAAATTATTGCGATGAAAAAAGTTGTTTTTAATTGAAATATAGCGTGTTTTTACTATTCATCAAAATATGAAAGTTACCATAATGATATGAAAATTTATCCAAATTAAATTTTTATTTCATGATTCCAAATAAGAATTTTATTTTGTCAAATTGAACTTATAAACATGTCAAAAACTAGATTTGAAGTTGGTGCGCCATCAAAAGGCGGCAAAACTGGATTTTTTTTAAAAATACTTATTTTACCTGAAAAATTTATTTTGTTCTTATAACATGTTTTAGAAAATGAGAAAGATGAATAATAATTTTATAAGATTCAAAATTTAGTTAATACTATTGTTAACGGCTGGTTCATAATAATATTGTAATAATATATCATTGTTTAGTAAAACCTGATATTGCGTACAACACACGCTATCGAGGAAGGTCACGATTGCGTGTAATGCAAGCCATGTCAGGGTTGCGTGCTGTGAAAGAATCCTTCGTTGTTTCTTATAACATAATCCAAACATATTTCATTTATACATTGAATATATATCTATATATATACTCAATGTTGCGTAGAATAACTATTATCAAAATTGTGTGTAACACAATCCACGAATAGTGTTGCGTATACTGCAAGCTAATACGGTGTTGCGTATAGCACAAGGTAATCTTGGTGTAGCATACAAACACAAGACATTAATGATATTAAAAGAATATTTTTCATAAAATCTCGGGGTGTTACATTCTACCCCCTTAAAATGAATTTCGCCCTCGAAATTCATCGGGGTTATAAATGGTTTACTATTCGAAAGTTTCTTTAATAGAAACCCACAGCGTAAAAAGGAATACCAAAACCAATCTTTAAAAACAAAAGTATGAAACGTAAAGGTTATCCAAATACACTAATTACTGGATTTCCACATAGGTGAAAATATGTATATGGAAGAGAAATCTAACCATCATGTTCTGATGGATAGTGGTAGAGAACATGGTTATGGAAAAGCCAGCAATCACAAAGCCATAAATTTGTGACCATCTAAGGTACCATCTGATTCATCAGATATAAGAGCAATAGGACAACATTTTTGGTTTTCAAGACCATTTCCCTAAAGTTGATGAAATTGGAATTTGAAGAAATACTTTCGTGATTTTGGAATAGTCTCACCGTTGGTCGTTCTTTGGAAAATTTCCCCTTCATCTCTTAATGAAATGAAGTTGAATTGGTCATTCGTGAAGTGTTAACAGATCATGTGATAGAATGATGGGTCATTCCATCTGTCTCAAACAAAAGGTTAGAAAAGTTATCAAAAAATATGTAAGTCCATCTATAGTGTGATTAATCATATATGGTTCCTAAAATGGACTTATACTTCTTATATTATACTTCATAATATAACAAAACTAGTTTCAACTAAACAAAGACTTCCTATAGGCCAGTGGTAGCCAATAAAGGCCAGTCGCACTTCGGTTGTGGGTTCAATTCCCACAGCCTTGTCCGACGCGATGGGTTGTCCCCCATCATGCAGGTTGTCCTTTTTCTAAAGCAATATTACTATAACATCCCATAAACAATATCAAAAAAGTTTTATCCTTAAACAATACTAACTTATGTCCAACATAATCCATTCCAATCTTTAGGCTTATCTAAAATACTTCGGTCCAAGATCATTGTATAAAGAAAATGATCACATGAATTCCATCATTTATCCCCCATATATCATAAGATATATCTTGTTGGTCAAATAACAAACATGTGAATACCTTAATCATGTATTCTCTTGAAGAATGAATATCCATTGAACCTTAGTGAAAACCTGAATGTAGTAAAAACTTAACACTTTCCACATACCAAAATCCTCAAAATTCTATATCTTCAAACCATGATATCATTTAGTCCTTATATCAATCATGAGCTCATGAATACTATCAAACATATTAGATTCTCTTTATCCCTTCATTATGTGCATATCATCTGCTTTCCAAAAATATTTCAATCACTTTTCATGGTTACCGATGCCATAAAATTATTGAAAACCACAATAGACCAAAACATAAATATTCCAATATTCCACGATACTATATACAAAATTATTCTGGAATTCCATTACATAAACACTTAATCGTTCCACCACATTGTTGTCATATTCAACATCTCCAATGGTGATCGCATGTAACTTCCCATTGTCCTTTGCCTTAAGTGGTTGCTCATGTCGATCATCACCATCCCTTGGATTAGGGCATTTATTAGCATAATTCCCCATTCCCTTTCACTTGAAGCATTGAAGTGTAGTAGGTTTATTATGTGAATCCCTTCTTTTGTTTTCATCATTAGAAATCTTCTTCCCATCATTGTAGAATTCAAGTGCCTGATGACCTTCCTTTCCACATTTGAAACATTTACTTGTCCCTTTAAGACAATCTCCTCCATGCTTCTTTCCACACTTTGAGCATAAGGAAACATTCATCTTCTTTTCACCATTATTATGATATTTTCCTTGAACTCCATCTTTCGTTTCATGTCAAAACTATGAGATGGATAAGTAACACCAACTTTCATTTCTACCATGATAGCACAACATACAATTTCTTCATAGCTACTGAAGTCACTTATAGCTAATGACCTTCGAAGATTTGGTTTTAAGCCACTGAAGAATCGATAAACTTTACATTCAGGTTGGATGATAAATCCAGATGCATACCTTGAAAGCCTTGTAAAATTCGCTTCGTATATACCAAAAGATTCATCATCATTTTTCTTTAGTTCAAAAAACTCCTTCTCCATCTTTGTTCAAAGAATATGAGGGAAGTACTTATTGAAAAATAAGTTATTGAACTCGTCCCATTCCATGGACTCAATTTCATCTATTGGCCTCGTATTCTTAATAACATTCCACCATTGATCAGCATCAGCTTCCAAACGATATACTGCTAAGATGACTTTATCATGTACAAAACATTGAAGAACTGAAAATATCTTTTCAGTGGTACTAATCCATTGTTCAGCAACAAGTGGATTAGAAGACCCACTGAAAGAAGGTGGACGTTGCCTCGTGAAGGACTCAATAGAATATTGTTCCCTTCTCTGCTCATTTGGAAGTCTATAATGATTCATAGCCTTTGTAAGTATAGCAATAAGATTTTGCACTCCATCTCCCATAACATTTGTTTGTTCAGGAGGACAATCATTGCATTTTCCATTGCATTGATCAACACGGTTCCTTCGGGTTCCAGCCATCATCTAAAACCCAAAAAGAATAGTGTGAGAGGAAAAAATCATACTAGGGAAACCAACATAATAAAGGGGGAGTACCTTCAATATCTAACATCTTAGGTTACTGTAATTCTAGTACTATAACCTATACTTATACTTAACCTTAGAGACATCCCTAGACATACCTTAGAAATATCTCTAGGGATCTCACTAAAGTTCTCGCATCCTAGTTTCCAAAGGTTGACTAAACCTTTCCTCTAATACCAACTGTAGAGGCCCATGGATTGACGTACATGGAAATTACATTACTTTTGCGGAATACTTAGTACATAACGAAAACACACACACAAGGACAGTAATAGTTTAGTGTCTTTGAAAACTCGGAATATAATCTTCTAATCGTGGTGGAAGATCTTCAACATCTCCCATAAAGATCTTATTTTTTTTAAACCTAAATCCTTTCTTTATGTCCTGGGGAAAAGAAAACATAAAATGGTGAGCTCAAATGCTCAGTAAGGGTAATCAAAAGAAATATCAATCACGCCATATTCATAAGAACATATCTTTTGGAAATCTTAACCTGCAAAAGAGATCATAATTTCATAACATGGGAAAAATCATAGTAGTGAAATGTAATCCTAAGAATCATAACTTAAAACATGAAACTTTTTGTCATACATACATAATCATATAGAATCATTTCTTATTAGTCAAGACTCATTTCCAAGACTATCTTAGTGGACAAAGTCCCTTTCTGAACCGAGTTCACTCATCGTTTCAGCCCTGTTTCACTAAACCGGTATAACCTATCATTCCAGCCATGTCTATCTCATGAGATATAAAATCTTTACCCAATAAGTTGGAGGGAGATATAGGTCCCACCCATCTCATAATGATACCATTCTTATGTGTGCCACAAAATCATAAATCATACATCATTGCATAACACATGTAATAAAAATGGGAATCATAAACACCATGACATCAAAAAACAATTAATATAAGATAAAGGAATTCATAAAAATATTTCCATCACAACATAATCAAGTAAATGTAATAATAGGGATAGAAACAGAACCTTATATTATCTTAGATGGAAAATAATTTTGATAAACACTAGAACTCCATTCTTGAGGAAAATATCCTTTCTACTTCAAAAACATTTTCCTTTCTTAACATGTCATACAATTTTAAACTAAAAGAAGTTGATTAAAAATAAACATTAAAACTTGTAATGGAAGCTTCTTGGAAATAATGTTTTAAAAATCCATTCATGTCGTATAAGTTAAAAAAACATTCTTCTCGTACTTTTGTCGAAAAAGTCAAAAAGTACCTCGTATGAAAAACGACAAAAGATTCATTTCATATATATTACTAAAAACTCAACGAAGGGTAAAATTTTATATAAAATATTGTATAAGGATATAAACATTACATATTGAGGAAACATGGATGTGGATGATAAAATACACCCCAGTAAATACCAAAGTATAAACAATCTCGGATAAAAATGAGATTGTGATATTTCCCTTACCTTAGGTCCGATTTGCATTGTAAGTCTCCAAACCTCCTGTATAATGATTTAAATAATGTTATTGACTTATTACAGAATCATACTTATTGTTATGATATTATATATGGTCATATTCTTAGCTTATTATTAGTAATATTTCATTACTACTTGTTATTCGGGTGTTTATTACTTTTTTGTTCTTATGCGTGTTTGTCGAATAAATTCTTATTCTTCTCATTAGGTTATAGATACCTAATTTAAAAAATGGTATTATTGTAATATATATCATATTAATTCATTTAATTCATTTATATAATCATTATGCAATGACATGTAGAACGAATCACATCACATCGGGGAGACGATATTCCGTACGTACGCACGAGCGATGATATCGTTCCCATGATCGTGGAATTGTATTGGAGTGTATGTATACTATTTAATAATCAATATCACTTTTTAATAGTCATATATAGTCATTATTTACACCATTATACCCATCCAAGTAAGGTGGTGGTGGAAAATAGATTACACCACGGCGTGGAGACGGTATTCCATACGTACGCACGCGCGGTGATTTCTTTTTCCGTCGGATGGATGGATGGTGAAATAGGGCTGTTTCATACTTATAATAACATATCATTATATTAGTGATACTGATGTTATTACTTAATAATGAAACAACTAAAGAAGAAGAAGTGGAAAAAGAAATAAAGATGAAAGAATCGGTAACGGACATTACCTCTTCTTTGAAGTGCTTCTTTGAGACCTCCTTTTAGGGTACTAATATAGGTCTTTGAAGAAGACCAAAACCTCTAGGATGTTTCTAGGGATGTGGAGAGGAGAAATTGGCAGCAGTTGGCCGAGCATGAAGGCTCAATGTGGTGTGAGGAAGATGGAGGAGGAGGTGCCCTTTTATAAGGGAGGAGAGGGGTACCTTTGGAATAACTAAAACTATTATTTTATTATAAAGTCAAATTCTGATTTAAATAGCTCCAAATTGATTTATTTTGGATCTAAGGTGGGGATGGGTCGATGATATCTCATACAATAGAATTTAGACAAGTTTAGGTTCCAATTTTAACCTTATCATTTAGATTTTACATTAAGTTAAATAATTTTACTTTTACCGTGTCTTATTGTGTTCTTATACTATAAGGTTAATAAACATACTATAAGAAGCCTAAAGAACCCCAAGTTGTTTATTATTAATATATATAAACTTATCTAAGTCATTTGGCCAAACCTTATATTTTTATGAATAAAATAACAATTAATAATATAATATTTGTTTTAAAAACTATTTTATGTCAATTTTGACACTATTTAGTAATTGATTTTTGTGAAAATTATAAAAGAATTAGTAGTTAGAAAAATGTTAATTAAATAAATAATAACATGTCATATTAACCTATAAAATTAGTTTAATTCATAAAAAGTCTTAAATTACATTTATTTGGGTATTTATAGCATCAATTATGTCAATATTTCATTAATAAGACAATTTCTGCATCATCTTTGTGTCATAATTAATGATACTTATTTAATCCCTAAAAATTCTAAATAAATTCCTATGATGTTGATAATTGTATTAGATTTTTGGAGACTATTCATGTTCGATGTTTCATGAAGTGTATCACTAAATTAAAATTATTATACTTATAAGATTTAAGAAAGTGATATGTTGTCACATTCTTTGGTTTTCATAATAATTAAATTATTTTCATGTAACAAATTCCATTAAATGAATCTAATCTGACCCTTAGGTGATATGGGTCAACTTTGTGTCATCCAATAGGATTTTGACATGTGTTAGGGTAATTTTATAATATTATATTTACCCTTAATTAACTGATTTACCTTTAACTATGGTAAATAAAATTTACCATAGTTACTATTCATAATTACCAAAAATAAAAAGTATCTTATTAACATAATTTGGATCCACTGATTCCAAATATGGAATCCATTTTTCCAAATTTAATACTCAAAAGTTGCAGAAATTAAATTAAAATTAATCCCATTGTCGAAAGAAAACAGGTTTTTCTTTAAAACATTTCAAAAGATTGAATTGATTTATCCTACGAATTCATGGTAGAATCAATGCTAATGACATAAATTATATTAAATGGTAAAAATATATTCTATTTATACTTTAAAACCATTCAATATTATAATATAACCATATAAATTATTGTGATTAAAAAAGTTGTTTTTAATTAAAATATAGCATGTTTTTACTATTCATGTAAATATGAAAGTTACCAGAAAAATTTATTTTGTTCTTATACCATGTTTTAGAAAATGTGAAAGATGAATAATAATGTTATAAGATTCAAAATTTAGTTAATACTATTCATAACGGCTAGTTCATAATAATATTATAAAAATATATCGTTGTTTAGTAAAACCCAGTATTGCGTACAACACACGCTATCGAGGAAGGTCGTGATTGCGTGTAATGCAAGCCAAGTCAGGGTTGCATGCTATGAAAGAATCCTTCATTGTTTTGTATAACATAATCCAACCATATTTCATTTATACATTCAATATATATATATATATATATATACTCAATGTCGCGTAGAATAACTATTATCAAAATTGTGTGTAACACGATCCAAGAATAGTGTTGCGTATACTGCAAGCTAATACAGTGTTGCGTATAGCGCAATGTAATATTGGTGTAGCATACAACACAAGACATTAATGAAATTAAAAGAATATTTTTCATAAAATCTCGGGGTGTTACAGTTGGGGTGGTGTCCAAGGAGGGGGGGTGTCCAGGTGGGGGGGGCTATCTATGGGGTGTCCAGGGGGTTGGGCTGGTGTCCACTATGTTGGGGGGGCGGGCTTTCCAGGGGTTGGTGGGGTTGTCCAAGGGGGGTGGGATGGTGTCTGGGAGGGTGGGGGTGGCCATCCATGGGTGGGGGTGTCCAGGGTAGAGGGGGTATCCAAGTGGAAGGGTGGTGTCTAGGAGGGGTGGGGGTGCTGTCTAGGGGGTGGTGGTTGTCCAGGGGGTGGGGGTGTCCGGGGGGGGGGGGGGGCTGTCCGAGGTTTGGGGGGGGGGGGGTTGTCCATGGGTGTGTTCCGGGGGGTGGGGATGTCCAGGGGTTGATGGGGTTTTCCACGGGGTGAGGGATGTCCAGGGGGTGGGGGTGTAGAGGTTGTAGGTCAATTTTTGTTTTCACTTAAAATTGTGTCAATTTTAAACAAAAGAGAGTCACATTGAGTGATACCAGCCGAACCGGGCCTCAAATTGACGTGGGGTTGACTCATACATGTCTCAAAAGGACCCATGGATTTTTCTCCAAAAGGATCAACACAATCCTAAATCATTTGGTCAGATTTCCATAGGTTTGTTGTTATTTTCACTTAAAATTGTGTCCATTTAAAACAAAATATAGACACATTGAGAGATACCACCAACACCGTGCCTCAGATTCAGGAGGTGTTGACTCATACTCATCACAAAGGACACATAGATCATTATCCTATAATATCAAGACAATCTGAATATGTTTGGTTAGATTTTCGTAGGTCAGTTGTTGTTTTCACTAAATATTGTGTCCATTTTAAACAAAAGAGAGACAATTTGAGTTATACCAGCCATACTGTGCCTCAGATTGAGGCGGGGATGAATCATACACATTGAAAAGGAAACATGGATTGTTCTGCTGTAGGATTAAGATAATCCTAATGGGTTTTGTTGGATTTTCGTAGGTCAGTTGTTGTTTTCACTTAAAATTGTGTCCATTTTAAACAAAACAGAGACACTTTGAGTGATATCGGCCTAACTATTCTTCATATTGAGGCGGGGTTGACTCATAAACGTCACAAAGGACCCATGGAACATTCTATTATAGTATTAACACAATCACAATGCATTTGGTTAGATTTCCATAGGTCAGTTTTTTTTCACATAAAATTGCATCCATTTTAAACAAAAGATAGACAATTTGAGTGATACCGGCAAAACCGTGACTCAGATTGAGGCGGGGTTGACTCATAAATGTCTAAAAGGACCTTCAGATCGTTCTACTATAGGATCAAGACAATCCAAATGCATTTGGTCAGAGTTTCGTAGGTTAGTTGTTGTTTTCACTTAAAATTGTGTCCATTTTAAACAAAAGAGAGACACTTTGAGTGATACCAACCAAACCGTGACTCATATTGAGGCAAGGTTTACTATTAAATATCTCAAAGGACCCATGTATCATTCTCTTATTGGATTAAGACAATCTAAATGCGTTTGTTTGGATTTTCATAGGCCAGTTGTTGTTTTCACTTAATATTGTGTCCATTTTAAACAAAAAAGAGACACTTTGAGTGATACTGGTTAAAACATACCTTGTATTGAGGCGAGGATGACTCTTGAATGTCAAAAATGACCCATGGATCATTCTAAATTAGGTTCAACACAATCCGAATGTGTTTGGTCAGATTTCCGTAGGTCAGTTGTTGTTTTCACTTAAAATCGTGTCCCTTTAAGGTAAAAGAGAGACACTGTGAGTGTTACTCGAAACACCATGCCTCGGATTGAGGCGGGGTTGACATGTACACATCACAACAGACCCATGGATCGGTCTCCTTTAGAATCAAGATAATCCTAATGCGTTTGGTCAGATTTTCGTACGCCAGTTGTTGTTTTCACTTAAAATTGTGTCCATTTTATACAAAAGAGAGACACTTTGACTGATACCAGACAAACCGTGCCTCTTATTGAGGTAGGGTTGACTTTTACACATTTAAAAGAACCCATGTATCATTCTCCTATAATATCAAGGCAATACGAATCCATTTGGTTGGATTTCTGTACATTAGTTTTTGTTTTCACTTAAAATTGTGTCCATTTAAACAAAAGCGAGACACTTCGAGTGCTACTGGTGATACCGTGCCTCAGATTGATGTGGGGTTGACTCGTACACATCCCAAACACATCCATGGATCGTTATCCTAAAGGATAAACACAATCCAAATGTGTTTGGTCGGATTTTGGTACGTCAGTTGTTGTTTTCACTTAAAATTGTGTCCGATTTAAAAAAATGAGAGACCCTTTGAGTGATACCGACCAAACTATGCCTCAGAATTAGGCGGGGTTGACTAATACACATTTCAATGGACCCATGGATCATTTTAATATTGGATCAAGATAGTTTGAATGCATTTGGTTGGATTTTAGTAGGTCAGTTGTTGTTTTTACTTAAAATTGTGTCCATTTTAAACAATAGAGAGACACTTTGAGTGATACATGCTAAACTATGCCTCGGATTGAGGATGGGTTTACTTTTACACATTTCAAAGGACCCATGGATCGTTCTCCAATATTATCAACACAATCCAAATTTGTTTGGTCAGATTTCCGTTGGTCAGTTGTTGTTTTCACTTAAAATTTTGTTAATTTTAAACAAAAGAGAGACACTTTGAGTGATACCGGCTAAACCGTTCCTAGGATTGAGGAGGGGTTGACTCGTACACGTCCCCAACACACCCATGGATCATTATAATAATGTATAAAAACAATCTGAATACATATGGTAGGATTTCCATACGTCAGTTGTTGTTTTCACATAAAATTGTGCCTATTTTAAAAAAATGAGAGACACTTTAAGTGATATCAGCCACAGAGGGCCTTAGATTTAGGTGGGGTTGACACTTACATGTCTCAAAGGACCTATGGACTGTTCTCCTAGAGGATCAACACAATACGAATGCATTTGGTTAGATTTCTGTAGGTCAGTTGTTGTTTTCAATTAAAATTATGTCCTTTTTAAACAAACGAGAGACCCATTGAGTGATACTGGTGACACCATGCCTCGGATTGAGTCCGGGTTGACTCTTACACATCACAAAAGGACCCATGGATCATTCTATTAAAGTATCAAGAAAATCCAAATGTGTTTGTTCATATTTCCCTAGGTTAGTTGTTGTTTTCATTTAAAATTGTGTCCATTTTAAACAAAAGAGAGACACTTTGAGTGATACCGGATATATTTTGCCTCAGATTGAGGCATATATGAATCTTACATGTCCCCAACATACCCATGGATCATTCTTTTAAAGTATAAACACAATAAAAATGCGTTTGGTCAGATTTCCATATGTCAGTTGTTATTTTCACTTAAAATTGTGTCCTTTTTAAAAATATTTGAGAGACAGTTTGGGGGATATCGGCCACAGTGGGCCTCAGATTGAGGCAGGGTTGACTCTTACATGACAATAAGGACCCATGGATCGTTCCCATATAGTATCTGTAACACCCCAAGTTTCTACGGTACGCTTCTCTTTGAATAATGCGATAGCGTGTGTTGTACGCAACATCGAGTTCTAACACACCACAACCAATCAAACTAGCCATTATGAATAGTAATACCTACTTTTTGAAATTATATATATTTTATATTTCAAAATGGACTTCATTTTTGGTTTTTGAATATCGAAATTATCCTAAGATGAATTTTTGGTATTTTTCTGAGAACATCCAATTTTTATGAATAGTGAAAAATACTTAAAAACAACTTTTTTAATCAATATAATTTATAGTGATAAATTATACTATTGAGTGGTTTTAAAGTATAATTAGAATATGTTTTTACCATTTTATCCAATGGTGTTCATTAGAATTAATTTCACTTTGAAATTGGACCTAAACAATTGTCAATCTTTGTGTATATATTGTTTCTTAAAAACACTTTATTTGTTGTGACAACGGGAATTAATTATAAAATTAATTAATGAAACTTATATGTTTTGAATTTTGTAAAATATACATCATTTTTGAATTCGGAATATCAATTATAGCTTAGGGTGAAATTTTGGCATTGTTCTGAAAAACTTCAATTTTAGATGAATATTGAAACTACTAAGTGGTAGTTAAAAAACTGATTTTTTCATAAAACTTAATTTTACCGCTTCTGGGAATGGAATTTCGAAAATACGAGTGTCTCCATTAATATCAATAAGTAAAATGTGTTTCAATGAGATGAAAATAATTTTTGGTGAATAGTAACTTTTTACTTTTATTTACCACGGTTAAAAGTAAATAGGGAAATTAAGTGTAAAAATGATATAAATATTACCCTAACACACGTCCTAATTCTATTGGAAAAGTGTATCTCGACCAAAAACAACCTTAGGAATAAAATATTATCATTTTGGTCCACTTGGATTAGATTAGGACATTTATTACTATTTAATTCAAAGAAGAGTTAAAAGAGTTAAAATCAATGTTTATTTACTAAAACATTTTTCATATAGGGTTATATATAAGATAAATTAGATTTTAAATATTAATTAGAAATATAAAACTATTTCCTACATAATTATATTTTATTTATAATTTTTAGACATTAAATAATTTAATTTATTTATGACAAAATGATGATGCAGTAATTACAATAATAGTAAAAAACTAAAATAATTGATATTATAAATACCCAAATAAATATAATTTGAGACTTTTAATGAATTACACTAATTTTATAAGATAATATGACTTATTAGGATTGATTTAATTAACATTGTTTTAAGTAATCATTCTGTTATAAGTTTAAAAAAATTCAACTATTTAATAGTGTCAAAATTGACACAAAAGAGTTTTTAAAACAAATATTATATTATTAAATGATATTAAATTACTAAAAATATAAGGTTCGTCCAAGAGACTTATATCATGATATTTTTATCATTAATGGACCACTTGGTGTTTTCTTGGATGTATATAGTATGTTTATTAACTATATAATATAAAAATACAAACTGACATGGTAAATGTCAAACTAATTAACTAAGAGTTAATACTAAAATATAAGGTTAATATAGTAACCCAAACCTGTCTAAATTCTATTGGATGAATGTTTTTCGACCTATAACCACCTTAACAATTGAATAATAAACTTTTGAGCCATTATAAACTGAATATGAATTTATTATAAATTAATATTTCTAGCTTTTCCAAAGGTGCCCCTCACCCCTCTTATAAAAGGGAACTCCCCCTTCTCATTACTTCACACCTTCAAAGCCTTTTGGTTCAGCCAAAGTCTACCCTAATACTCTCTAAACTTCCCTCACTACAACATAGAGGCCTTAGTTTTATCATAAAGACACCCTATGGATCCCTTTTGATCAAATCAAAAGGGAGAACCCGAAGAAGAGGTAATGTTTTCACAACCCTTTTTCAAATTCATTTCTTCTTACACTTATTCTTTATTTGTTATTACCATTATAAAATAATAACTCCAGTATCTTAAATATACTGTTATGTTATTAGAAATATGGTACAGACATATTCATTATTCTATCCACCCTTTGAATAACATGTCACTATACGTGCGTACGTACGGCTTACCGTCTCCACGTCGTTGTGTAATTATTATTCAATATATTATTATTTGGATGGGTATAATAATGATGTGTAACTCAAGTAAATAATAAATATAACATGATTATTATTCATTATATATGATATACTATCCAATTATATATTATTTTAATATCAAAATAATGATATTGTCACTCGAGCGTACGTACGGACTACCGTCTCCACGAACGCGATGAGATTCATTCTCCATCATATCCATTCAAGTATAATTATCATTTGATGATTTAAAAATAATTTTTAAGGACTTGATATCATTCTGGATATGAATAAGATACAACCTATTCATGAAAAACAAGGCTTACATAACAAAACATATAAAATAAATCGAGTAAGTTAACACCCGAAACGACGATAATACTGAGATATTATTAACAAAGAAATGTTAAAAGATCATATATGATATCATATTAATATATATGATTCTTGTATAATTTAATAACAATTATTTCACTGTTATACAGAAGATTATCCTACCCTCAACCAAGGAAAAGTACAAGGTAAGGGTTTATTTCCAATTCTCTTCATTATCCGAGGTTGTTTATACGTAATAATCTACTGGGATTTCTTTATCTTCCACATCCATGTTTCTCCAAAATATATTTCAAATAATTTTTACCATTTACAAGAATATGGTTTAAAGTCATTTATACCCTTGTTTTACTTTTATATAAGTTTTATAAAGGAATCTTTTCGTCGTTTTCTAAACAAGGTGCTTTTTAACCTTTTGACAGAATTAAGGTAAGAATGTTTTTTAACTTATACGGCGGGTGCGGCTATTTTCTGCCGTTATAAAATCGTCGAAGCTTACCATACAAGATTATAAGAATACTTTCAAATAAAATGTTTAATTTTATATGACTCTTAAATTATTTCAAAATAAAAATAGATATTTCTCTAAAAAGAGTTTTGATTTCATCTATGTCAACATCCATTGATGGATTTTAAGCTTATTTGGAGATGATTTATTATGAAACAAAACATCCATATTGTATTGAAGGTTTTGTGATATGTTTGACTATGGATATGTTATTTTCATGGTTTATGGATGAAGTATTTACATTTTGTATGCTAGTTTTAATACGAATTTTTATGTTATGTTTAAACCTTTTTATATGGGAATGCATTGGACTTAATATGTGACTAGTGGAGCCCACTATAGCTCCTCGATGCATTGGTAGGTCTCATGAGACAAAATAGTGTCTTGGCACAAGGCCTTTACAAAATCTTATTTGTAGTCTTGGCACGAGGCCTTGGCTATGTGGTTATAATAGTCTAGCATTATGCATTCCATTATTATAAAAGTGGTTATTGATATTGAATGTGATTATTCGATTAGTAGAATATCCATGTGAATAAGTAAATGACATTATTTCATTTTACTTTTGCCATACTATGTTGAAGTTCAAGTTTAAAAGGCTTTTGTTTTAGTTATACATTGCCTTAAATGTTTATTCTTATTTATGAAAGTTTCCGCTATATTTTTATCCTTACTGGGAATTTGAGCTCACCCCTTTTCTATGTTTTATTTTTCCCAAGACGTGAAGATGTAATTTATGAATGACCTTCAGGGATAGTGTGAGGGGATAAGAGTGTGGACTATGGAGACTATGTTGTTGTAGTTTTCATTTTATGATGTAATGTAAACCTTATGTGTAAAGCCCCGACCCCAGCTACCGAGAGTCGGTGCATTATTACATAACATTGGCATGATCACAAGAAAGATCAAATCTAGAAAGACCGATTGGTTTAGTAGCCTTGGAAACACTAGATATATTCATAAGTTTTACATTACATCATAAAATGAAAAACTAATACAACAACATAATGTTTCCACAATCCACACTATTATCCCCTCATAATATCCCTGCAGGTCATTCATAACTTACTTCTTCACATCCTGGGAAAAATAAAACATAGAAAAGGGGTGAGCTCAAATGCCCAGTAAGGATAACAATATAGCGGAAACTTTCATAAATAAGAATAAACATTTAAGGCAATGCATTACTAAAACAAAAGCCTTTTAAACATGAACTTCAACATAGTATGGCAAAAGTAAAATGAAATAATGCCATTTACTTATTCAAATGGATATTCTACTAATCGAATAATCACATGCAAAAATCAATAACCTCTTTCATAATGTTGGAATGCATAATGCCAGACTATCATAACCACATAGCCAAGGCCTCGTGCCAAGACTACAAATAAGATTTTGTCAAGGCCTTGTGCCAAGACACTAGTTTGTCTCATGAGACCTACCGATGCATCGAGGAGCTATAGCGGGCTCCACCCGTCACTTATTAAGTCCAATTCATTCCCATATGAAAAGGTTTAAACATAACATAAACATTCGTATTAAAACTAGCATTCGAAATGTCAATAATTTCACCATAAACTATGAATGGTATAAAAATAGCACATCCACAGTCAAACATATCACAAAACCTTCAATACAATATAGAAGTTTTGTATCATAATAAATCAACTTCAAATAATCTTAAAATCCATTAAAGGATGTTGACATAGATAAAATCAAAATTCTTTTTAAAGAAGTATCACCTTTTATTTTGAAATCATTTAAGATCCATATAAAATAAAACATTTTCTTTGAAAATATTCTTATAAGCTTGTATGGAAAGCTTCAACGATTTTATAATGGCGGAAAATAACCGCACCCGCCGTATAAGTTAAAAAAACATTCTTACCTCAATTCTGTCGAAAAGGTTAAAAAGGACCTTGTTTTGAAAACGACGGAAAGATTCCTTTATAAACCTCTAATAAAAAGTCAAACAAGGGTATAAATGACTTTAACCCATATTCTTGTAAATAGTAAAAATGTTTTGAAATACATTTTTAAGAAACATGGATGTGGATGATAAAGAGATCCCAGTAGATTATTACGTATAAACAACCTCGAATAATGAAGAGATTGTGAAATAACCCTTACCTTGTACTTTTCCTTGGTTGGGGTAGGTTAACCTCCTGTATAATGGTGAAATAATTGTTATTAAATTATACAAGAATCATATATATTAATATGATATCATATATGATCTTTTAACATTGATTTGTTAATAATATCTTAGAATTATCGTCGTTTCGGGTGTTAACTTACTCATTTTCTTTTATATGTTTTGTTACATAAGTCATGTTTGTTGTATCTTATTCATATCCAAAATGATATCAAGTCCTTAAACATCATTTTTAAATCATTAAATGATAATTATACTTGAATGGATACGATGGAGAATGAATCTCATCGCGTTCGTGGAGACGGTAGTCCGTACGTACGCACGAACGCTACTTCCATTTAATTTTTATTTTAAAAGAATCGAATCCAAATGATACATAGGTATATTACTATTCCAGTATAATATAATATTTTATATATGTTACTTAATTTCATTAACACCATCCTTTATACGTTTCATGTGTGGTATGAACGAGTCATATCATTTTAAGGGGGCGGTAGTCCGCACTTCCTCAAATGAAATTATCGTATGTATATATACAACATGAAATGAATAATGGTATGAAATAAAATGGAATTACAGAAGCTTATATATAAAATATATATCATTAATATCATATTTAATTACAGTGCCATCATAATGGCCACCATGAGAGGCGGTAAGATGTTTTTGAACAATCATCGTTTCGTGAGACGTTAGTTTGCCATCCACAGAAACATTATGTTCATCATCCATTAGATGGAGTTGTGTGTATGTGTAGTTTGAATCCTTATTATAACAACATACTAGTATATTGTGGATACTGGTGTTGTTACAAAAGAAAGGAAATAAAAAGAGTTTGGGGGTTGAAGAAGCAAAATAAATGAAAATAATTTAAGAGAAATAGTTACCTTTAATTTAGGTAACTCACTTTGGTTGGAACCAAAGGACTTCTTGAAATGCTTTCTGCCTAAGGGGAAGCTTCAAGGAGGAGGAGAGGGATGTGGGGAGCTTATTTGGGAAGAGTTTGGACGAGCCAAGTGGCTTGAGAGGTGTGAGGAATGAGTAGAAGTGTTCTCCTTTTATAAGGGAGAGGAGGGGCTCTTTAGGAAAGTGTGAAATTATTACTTTATAATATATTTGTATTCGGTTTATAATGGTCAAAAAATCATTGAGGTCGAATATAAGATGACTCATATTCTAAATAACATCAACCAATAAGAATTGGACAGGTTTTAGATAATATTTTAATCATTATAATCTTATTTATTTAAATGATTTATTAATGAGGTAAACATTGCATCATTATTGTGTCATTAATAATTTAACTTATTTGATGTCTAAAAATTATAAATAAAATATCATCATGTAGGAAATCCTTTTAGATTTCTAATGAATATTTATAATCTAAAATCCAACATGTATAACCCTATGTAAAAATTGTTCTTCTAAAAGATGTAAGCTTATGCCATTTTTATTTTTATTTTAGCTTTATTAATATAATGTGTCATTATCACTTACAAGTGGATCCATGGGGTCCCAAAATAGACCCAAAGATGCCCATGGTCGACCATGTATCAACCAATATGGTTGAGACACGTTTTAGGGTAATTTAGTATTATTATAATATTATTTTTAACCCTTATTTACCGAATTTACCCTTAACCATGGTAAATAAAATATTTACCGCAGTAATTATTCAAAATGTCTAAAAATAAAAGTTACCTATTTACAAAATTTGGACATCCTGATTCCAAATATGGAATCCATTTTTCTAAATTCAAAACACATAAGTGGCAGAAATTAATTTAAAATTAATTCCCGCTGTCAAAACAAAAAGCGTGTTTTTAAGAGGTAATAACTATCAAAAGATTGACACTTGTTTATGTTCAGTTTAATTGTAAAATTATGTCCAATGACCAACATTATATTAAATGGTAAAAATATATTCTAAATATAATTTAAAACCACTCAAATTCACAATTTATCACTATTAATTATTTTGATTAAAAAAGTTGTTTTTAGTTAAAATTTAGTAATTTTCACTATTCATCAAAATATAAAAGTTATCCGAAAAGTACCAAAATTTCACCCTAGGCTAAATTTGATATTACGAATCCAAAAATGAAGTCCATTTTCAAATATAATATATATATAATTTCAAAAAGTAGTTATCACTATTCATAATGGCTAGTTTAATTGGTTGTTAGAACTCGGTGTTGCGTACAACACACGCTATCACATTATTCAAAGAGAAGCGTACCGTAGAAGCTTGGAATGTTTCATTTTAAATTTTTGATGTCCCAATTTAGTCAAAACGTTTAAAATATAGTATTTAAAAATGGTTCACTATTAAAAGTTGATAAAAGTGCAATACTGAAAATGAATTTGTTCTTGCATTATATCTAAGAAACTCATAATATGGATTCTAAAATTATAAGGATTACATAAACTTTAAAATTTATCTAATACTATTCATAACCTCTTTTGAATGGATTGTTTGGTAAGTCATGGTGTAATTGAAATCGGTGTTTTGTGTAATGAAAGTCATTGAATTATTTTGAAAAAATAACACACTATAAAATCTTGGGGTGTTACATTCTCCCCTCCTTCAATAAATTGCGTCCTCGCAATTTGAAATTGTTCTTTGAAAATAAAAGGTTGAAAATAGAAAATATATTTGTGGGAAAACCCACATCGGAAATTAGGTTACTAAAATTTAGTCTTAATATGAGGAAAAGAGAAATGAAATGGTCACCACCAAATTATGATCTCGATTAGGAGAACATTGGTGGAAATTAGAGACATATAATTGGAGGAAAAACGTAAATATTTGTAGGTAGTGATTGAGGTCATCAATCACAAACAAGTATAAAATTTAGGTCCTTAAACTCATCAATCTATGATGATTTGAAATACCATCGGTTCAACAAAACATAGGGTATTAGGATAACACATTTTTGACGTTTCAAAATATCTTAGTTGAAATCCCACATCGAAAAATGAATTAATGAGGCCTCTATTTAAAATGAAGAGTGGAAAGTATGAAGATTACCGAAAATAACACATACTAGGGTTCCATGTAGGAAAATATGGATATGGAAGAAAAATCTAACCATCAATTATCTGATGGAGAGTGGTAGAGAACATGGCTACGAAAAGGCCAACAATCCAAAAGCCATAAATTAGTGATGATTTAAGGTACCATCTAGGACAACATTTTTGTTCTAAGTTCCTTTTATTAATGTTGAGGAATTTATTTATGAGATTGGATAAGATCATAAGGAGATTAGAGTTTTATCCATTAATAAATTTCTACCACAAACTCATCATTCACTCTAAAAGATAATAGAACGTAAATTTTTTTTCTATTTATACTATTCGTTCAGGGTTCCAAAATAAATGAATTTATAATTCATCTACCAGATCTTTTAAAAAAAACTACATTATTTAATCCAAGACATCTCGTGGGCCAGTGGTAGGTGATACACCCTTGTCGCCCTTCGGTTGCGGGTTCAAGTCTCGCAGCCTTTCCGGACGCGACGGGTTGCCGCCCGACCTCCGGGTTGTCCTTTTATGGCAATCCAAAATAATCCAAACTAGAACTATCCAAAATACTTCTGTCCAAACTCACAGTCCAACATTTATAAGGAAGGTGAGAATAATGTAGATCCTTTTTACCCCATAATAGCATATGAATACCTTCATCTTGTATTCTTTTAATACACTGAAACATCCTGAATTACCATATTCCTTATTGATTACATTCATGCTCCCCTATTCCATATAGAATGATGGATATACTTCATCAATCCAAAAATGTTTTAAACCCCAACAATAATGGAATATACAGATCATTAATCAGTTCCAAGGTAGTCAAGAATATCCAATATAATTTATCCAAATCAATCATGTATTATTCTAAAATAATTAACTCGGTATCAGAACCATATTATGGTTTATCTTTCTCTCAACCATATATTTTCCGAAAATTTATCCTGCTATTGAGTCACTTTTCTTTGTTCCACACAATCTCAAGTCCTTAATGAAATAGTACTTCAGTACAATCCTTATATACTCCATAATCATTATAACAAGTACATTGTTGATACAACACTCAATTGACATAATCAACATAAGAACTCTAATCATTCCTCTTCATCTGTGGTAGTATCATAACTTGATTATTATCCAATAGCATCATTTGCGGCATAGTCTGATGACTGGAACATAGGTTCGTGTAGTGTCCAAACTCCTTGCAAATGAAGCATTGTACATTTGAAACCATTTTCTTACCCTTGCAGTCACGTACTTTGTGCCCTTTTCCTCCACACTTATAACAAACTCCCATTCCTTTCAGGCAACTTCCAGGGTGTTTCTTCCCATAGTTACCACATATGGGAAAATTCTTCTTTTCCCTCTTCCCTTTATCCATTTTTCTCTCTTCCAACCTTTTCTTCTCTTGCTTCCCTTCAAAGCCATAGGACTCAGTAAACTCTTTGCTTATCTTATCAACACATGATATTATTTCTCCATATGATGATAATACATGGGAGACTATTTCTCTTATCAATTCAAGCTTAAGACCATGAAAGATATGATCCTTCCTTCTCTTTGGATCATGTGCATTTCTGGAGTTCTCATTCCTTCTACTGGGTGCCATTTCTAAACAATGGCATAAACTAGATCAGTTTATGAATAAAAATACATAATCCCACACTTAACATAAATTGAACTATTTATGGATATAATCCATAATCATAAAAATGTTTTCTTTGAGGAAGTATATACTCATAAACCCTTCATAATTATTTGTAAAGAAAATGAGAGTTATCCTAAGCATATCCCCCGGGAGTGTCATAACCAAGAGTGCAGCAAGGCCCGTTGTCGTGCACCAGTTCCCGTTCGAGTCTAGCTCAAAGCGGTGTTTTCGGGTTTTACCCCTAGGTACATCTGTGCCAGAGCCGCCTCTACCTGCTCGTATCCAGACAGGGATGTATTTCTCGGAAAACTCACAAAATCTCTACAATACCAAAATTCTAGGAAGTTCTTCTATACTTATCCTCAAAGTTCATCTTAGGTCTACGTGCTCTAATCAGAGTTTATCTAAATCTAGCTTCCAAGGTTTGTACTAAACTTCCTCTGATACCAACTGTAACGCCCCGACCCCAGCTACCCAGAGTCGGTGCATTATTACATAACATTGGCATGATCACAAGAAAGATCAAATCTCGAAAGACCGATTGGTTTAGTAGCCTTGGAAACACTAGATATATTCATAAGTTTTGCATTACATCATAAAATGAAAAACTAATACAACAACATAATGTTTCCACAATCCACACTATTATCCCCTCATAATATCCCTGCAGGTCATTCATAACTTACTTCTTCACATCCTGGGAAAAATAAAACATAGAAAAGGGGTGAGCTCAAATGCCCAGTAAGGATAACAATATAGCGGAAACTTTCATAAATAAGAATAAACATTTAAGGCAATGCATTACTAAAACAAAAGCCTTTTGAACTTGAACTTCAATATAGTATGGCAAATGTAAAATGAAATAATGCCATTTACTTATTCACATGGATATTCTACTAATCGAATAATCACATGCAAAAATCAATAACCACTTTCATAATGTTGGAATGCATAATTCCAGACTATCATAACCACATAGCCAAGGCCTCGTGCCAAGACTACAAATAAGATTTTGTCAAGGCCTTGTGCCAAGACACTAGTTTGTCTCATGAGACCTACCGATGCATCGAGGAGCTATAGCGGGCTCCACCCGTCACTTATTAAGTCCAATGCATTCCCATATGAAAAGGTTTAAACATAACATAAACATTCGTATTAAAACTAGCATACGAAATGTCAATAATTTCACCATAAACTATGAATGGTATAAAAATAGCACATCCACAGTCAAACATATCACAAAACCTTCAATACAATATTGAAGTTTTGTATCATAATAAATCAACTTCAAATAATCTTAAAATCCATCAAAGGATGTTGACATAGATGAAATCAAAATTCTTTTTAAAGAAGTATCTCCTTTTATTTTGAAATCATTTAAGATCCATATAAAATAAAACATTTTCTTTGAAAATATTCTTATAAGCTTGTATGGAATGCTTCGACGATTTTATAACGGCGGAAAATAACCGCACCCGCCGTATAAGTTAAAAAAAACATTCTTACCTCAATTCTGTCGAAAAGGTTAAAAAGGACCTTGTTTTGAAAACGACAGAAAGATTTCTTTATAAACCTCTAATAAAAATTCAAACAAGGGTATAAATGACTTTAACCCATATTCTTGTAAATAGTAAAAATGTTTTGAAATACATTTTTAAGAAACATGGATGTGGATGATAAAGAGATCCCAGTAGATTATTACGTATAAACAACCTCGAATAATGAAGAGATTGTGAAATAACCCTTACCTTGTACTTTTCCTTGGTTGGGGTAGTTTAACCTCCTGTGTAATGGTGAAATAATTGTTATTAAATTATACAAGAATCATATATATTAATATGATATCATATATGATCTTTTAACATTGATTTGTTAATAATATCTTAGAATTATCGTCGTTTCGGGTGTTAACTTACTCATTTTCTTTTATATGTTTTGTTACATAAGTCATGTTTGTTGTATCTTATTCATATCCAGAATGATATCAAGTCCTTAAACATCATTTTTAAATCATTAAATGATAATTATACTTGAATGGATACGATGGAGAATGAATCTCATCGCGTTCGTGGAGACGGTAGTCCGTACGTACGCACGAACGCTACTTCCATTTAATTTTTATTTTAAAAGAATCGAATCCAAATGATACATAGGTATATTACTATTCCAGTATAATATAATATTTTATATATGTTACTTAAGTTCATTAACAACATCCTTTATACGTTTCATGTGTGGTATGAACGAGTCATATCATTTTAAGGGGGCGGTAGTCCGCACTTCCTCAAATGAAATTATCGTATGTATATACAACATGAAACGAATAATGGTATGAAATAAAATGGAATTACAGAAGCTTATATATAAAATATATTTCATTAATATCATATTTAATTACAGTTCCATCATAATGGCTACCATGAGAGGCGGTAAGATGTTTTTGAACAATCATCGTTTCGTGAGGCGTTAGTTTGCCATCCACAGAAACATTATGTTCATCATCCATTAGATGGAGTTGTGTGTATGTGTAGTTTGAATAATTCTTATAACAACATCCTAGTATATTGTGGATACTGGTGTTGTTACAAAATAAAGGAAATAAAAAGAGTTTGGGGGTTGAAGAAGCAAAATAAATGAAAATAATTTAAGAGAAATAGTTACCTTTAATTTAGGTAACTCACTTTGGTTGGAACCAAAGGACTTCTTGAAATGCTTTTTGCCTAAGGGGAAGCTTCAAGGATGAGGATAGGGATGTGGGGAGCTTAGTTGGGCAGAGTTTGGACGATCCAAGTGGCTTGAGAGGTGTGAGGAATGAGTAGAAGTGGTCTCCTTTTATAAGGGAGAGGAGGGGCTCTTTAGGAAAGTGTGAAAGTATTACTTTATAATATATTTGTATTCGGTTTATAATGGTCCAAAAATCATTGAGGTCGAAGATAAGATGACTCATATTCTAAATAAAATGAACCAATAAGAATTGGACAGGTTTTAGATAATATTTTAATCATTATAATCTTATTTATTTAAATGATTTATTAATGAGGTAAACATTGCATCATTATTGTGTCATTAATAATTTAACTTATTTGATGTCTAAAAATTATAAATAAAATATCATCATGTAGGAAATCGTTTTAGCTTTCTAATGAATATTTATAATCGAAAATCCAACATGTATAACCCTATGTAAAAAGTGTTCTTCTAAAAGATGTAAGCTTATGCCATTTTTATTTTTATTTTAGCTTTATTAATATAATGTGTCATTATCACTTACAAGTGGATCCATGGGGTCCAAAAATAGACCCAAAGATGCCCATGGTCGACCATGTATCAACCAATAGGGTTGAGACACGTTTTAGGGTAATTTAGTATTATTATAATATTATTTTTTTAACCCTTATTTACCGGATTTACCCTTAACCATGGTAAATAAAATATTTACCGCAGTAATTATTCAAAATGTCTAAAAATAAAAGTTACCTATTTACACAATTTGAACATACTGATTCCAAATATGGAATCCATTTTTCTAAATTCAAAACACAGAAGTGGCAGAAATTAATTTAAAATTAATTCCCGCTGTCAAAACAAAAAGCGTGTTTTTAAGAGGTAATAACTATCAAAAGATTGACACTTGTTTATGTTCGGTTTAATTGTAAAATTATGTCCAATGACCAACATTATATTAAATGGTAAAAATATATTCTAAATATAATTTAAAACCACTCAAATTCACAATTTATCACTATTAATTATTTTGATTAAAAAAGTTGTTTTTAATTAAAATTTAGTAATTTTCACTATTCATCAAAATATAAAAGTTATCCGAAAAGTACCAAAATTTCACCCTAGGCTAAATTCGATATTCCGAATCCAAAAATGAAGTCCATTTTCAAATATAATATATATATAATTTCAAAAAGTAGTTATTACTATTCATAATGGCTAGTTTAATTGGTTGTTAGAACTCGGTGTTGCGTACAACACACGCTATCACATTATTCAAAGAGAAGCGTACCGTAGAAGCTTGGGATGTTTCATTTTAAATTTTTGATGTCCCAATTTATTTAAAAAGTTTAAAATATAGTATTTAAAAATGGTTCACTATTAAAAGTTGATAAAAGTGCAATACTGAAAATGAATTTGTTCTTGCATTATATCTAAGAAACTCATAATATGGATTCTAAAATTATAAGGATTACATAAACTTTAAAATTTATCTAATACTATTCATAACCTCTTTTGAATTGCTTGTTTGGTAAGTCATGGTGTAATTGAAATCGGTGTTTTGTGTAATGAAAGTCATTGAATTATTTTGAAGAAATAACACACTATAAAATCTTGGGGTGTTACATTCTCCCCTCCTTCAATAAATTGCGTCCTCGCAATTTGAAATTGTTCTTCGAAAATAAAAGGTTGAAAATAGAAAATATATTTGTGGGAAAACCCACATCGGAAATTAGGTTACTAAAATTTAGTCTTAATATGAGGAAAAGAGAAATGAAATGGTCACCACCAAATTATGATCTCGATTAGGAGAACATTGGTGGAAATTAGAGACATATAATTGGAGGAAAAACGTAAATATTTGTAGGTAGTGATTGAGGTCATCAATCACAAACAAGTATAAAATTGAGGTCCTTAAACTCATCAATCTATGATGATTTGAAATACCATCGGTTCAACAAAACATAGGGTTTTAGGATAACACATTTTTGACGTTTCAAAATATCTTAGTTGAAATCCCACATCGAAAAATGAATTAATGAGGCCTCTATTTAAAATGAAGAGTGGAAAGTATGAAGATTACCGAAAATAACACATACTAGGGTTCCATGTAGGAAAATATGGATATGGAAGAAAAATCTAACCATCAATTATCTGATGGAGAGTGGTAGAGAACATGGCTACGAAAAGGCCAACAATCCCAAAGCCATAAATTAGTGATGATTTAAGGTACCATCTAGGACAACATTTTTGTTCTAAGTTACTTTTATTAATGTTGAGGAATTTATTTATGAGATTGGATAAGATCATAAGGAGATTAGAGTTTTATCCATTAATAAATTTCTACCACAAACTCATCTTTCACTCTAAAAGATAATAGAACGTAAAAAAAATTCTATTTATACTATTCGTACAGGGTTCCAAAATAAATGAATTTATAATTCATCTACCAGATCTTTTAAAAAAAACTACATTATTTAATCCAAGACATCTCGTGGGCCAGTGGTAGGTGATACACCCTTGTCGCCCTTCGGTTGCGGGTTCAAGTCTCGCAGCCTTGCCGGACGCGACGGGTTGCCGCCCGACCTCCGGGTTGTCCTTTTATGGCAATCCAAAATAATCCAAACTAGAACTATCCAAAATACTTCTGTCCAAACTCACAGTCCAACATTTATAAGGAAGGTAAGAATAATGTAGATCCTTTTTACCCCATAATAGCATATGAATACCTTCATCTTGAATTCTTTTAATACACTGAAACATCCTGAATTACCATATTCTTTATTGATTACATTCATGCTCCCCTATTCCATATAGAATGATGGATATACTTCATCAATCCAAAAATGTTTTAAACCCCAACAATAATGGAATATACAGATCATTAATCAGTTCCAAGGTAGTCAAGAATATCCAATATAATTTATCCAAATCAATCATGTATTATTCTAAAATCATTAACTCGGTATCAGAACCATATTATGGTTTATCTTTCTCTCAACCATATATTTTCCAAAAATTTATCCTGCTATTGAGTCACTTTTCTTTGTTCCACACAATCTCAAGTCCTTAATGAAATAGTACTACAGTACAATTCTTATATACTCCATAATCATTATAACAAGTACATTGTTGATACAACACTCAATTGACATAATCAACATAAGAACTCTAATCATTCCTCTTCATCTGTGGTAGTATCATAACTTGATTATTATCCAATAGCATCATTTGCGGCATAGTCTGATGACTGGAACATAGGTTCGTGTAGTGTCCAAACTCCTTGCAAATGAAGCATTGTACATTTGAAACCATTTTCTTACCCTTGCAGTCACGTACTTTGTGCCCTTTTCCTCCACACTTATAACAAACTCCCATTCTTTTCAGGCAAATTCCAGGGTGTTTCTTCCCACAGTTACCACATATGGGAAAATTCTTCTTTTCCCTCTTCCCTTTATCCATTTTTCTCTCTTCCAACCTTTTCTTCTCTTGCTTCCCTTCAAAGCCATAGGACTCAGTAAACTCTTTACTTATCTTATCAACACATGATATTATTTCTCCATATGATGATAATACATGGGAGACTATTTCTCTTATCAATTCAAGCTTAAGACCATGAAAGATATGATCCTTCCTTCTCTTTGGATCATGTGCATTTCTGGAGTTCTCATTCCTTCTACTGGGCGCCATTTCTAAACAATGGCATAAACTAGATCAGTTTATGAATAAAAATACATAATCCCACACTTAACATAAATTGAACTATTTATGGATATAATCCATAATCATAAAAATGTTTTCTTTAAGGAAGTATATACTCATAAACCCTTCATAATGATTTGTAAAGAAAATGAGAGTTATCCTAAGCATATCCCCCGGGAGTGTCATAACCAAGAGTGCAGCAAGGCCCGTTGTCGTGCACCAGTTCCCGTTCGAGTCTAGCTCAATGCGGTGTTTTCGGGTTTTACCCCTAGGTACATCTGTGCCAGAGCCACCTCTACCTGCTCGTATCCAGACAGGGATGTATTGCTCGGAAAACTCACAAAATCTCTACAATACCAAAATTCTAGGAAGTTCTTCTATACTTATCCTCAAAGTTCATCTTAGGTCTACGTGCTCTAATCAGAGTTTATCTAAATCTAGCTTCCAAGGTTTGTACTAAACTTCCTCTGATACCAACTGTAACGCCCCGACCCCAGCTACCCAGAGTCGGTGCATTATTACATAACATTGGCATGATCACAAGAAAGATCAAATCTCGAAAGACCGATTGGTTTAGTAGCCTTGGAAACACTAGATATATTCATAAGTTTTACATTACATCATAAAATGAAAAACTAATACAACAACATAATGTTTCCACAATCCACACTATTATCCCCTCATAATATCCCTGCAGGTCATTCATAACTTACTTCTTCACATCCTGGGAAAAATAAAACATAGAAAAGGGGTCAGCTCAAATGCCCAGTAAGGATAACAATATAGCGGAAACTTTCATAAATAAGAATAAACATTTAAGGCAATGCATTACTAAAACAAAAGCCTTTTAAACTTGAACTTCAACATAGTATGGCAAAAGTAAAATGAAATAATGCCATTTACTTATTCACATGGATATTCTACTAATCGAATAATCACATGAAAAAATCAATAACCACTTTCATAATGTTGGAATGCATAATGCCAGACTATCATAACCACATAGCCAAGGCCTCGTGCCAAGACTACAAATAAGATTTTGTCAAGGCCTTGTGCCAAGACACTAGTTTGTCTCATGAGACCTACCGATGCATCGAGGAGCTATAGCGGGCTCCACCCGTCACTTATTAAGTCCAATGCATTCCCATATGAAAAGGTTTAAACATAACATAAACATTCGTATTAAAACTAGCATACGAAATGTCAATAATTTCACCATAAACTATGAATGGTATAAAAATAGCACATCCACAGTCAAACATATCACAAAACCTTCAATACAATATAGAAGTTTTGTATCATAATAAATCAACTTCAAATAATCTTAAAATCCATCAAAGGATGTTGACATAGATGAAATCAAAATTCTTTTTAAAGAAGTATCTCCTTTTATTTTGAAATCATTTAAGATCCATATAAAATAAAACATTTTCTTTGAAAATATTCTTATAAGCTTGTATGGAAAGCTTCGACGATTTTATAACGGCGGAAAATAACCGCACCCGCCGTATAAGTTAAAAAAAACATTCTTACCTCAATTCTGTCGAAAAGGTTAAAAAGGACCTTGTTTTGAAAACGACGGAAAGATTTCTTTATAAACCTCTAATAAAAAGTCAAACAAGGGTATAAATGACTTTAACCCATATTCTTGTAAATAGTAAAAATGTTTTGAAATACATTTTTAAGAAACATGGATGTGGATGATAAAGAGATCCCAGTAGATTATTACGTATAAACAACCTCGAATAATGAAGAGATTGTGAAATAACCCTTACCTTGTACTTTTCCTTGGTTGGGGTAGTTTAACCTCCTGTATAATGGTGAAATAATTGTTATTAAATTATACAAGAATCATATATATTAATATGATATCATATATGATCTTTTAACATTGATTTGTTAATAATATCTTAGAATTATCGTCGTTTCGGGTGTTAACTTACTCATTTTCTTTTATATGTTTTGTTACATAAGTCATGTTTGTTGTATCTTATTCATATCCATAATGATATCAAGTCCTTAAACATCATTTTTAAATCATTAAATGATAATTATACTTGAATGGATACGATGGAGAATGAATCTCATCGCGTTCGTGGAGACGGTAGTCTGTACGTACGCACGAACGCTACTTCCATTTAATTTTTATTTTAAAAGAATCGAATCCAAATGATACATAGGTATATTACTATTCCAGTATAATATAATATTTTATATATGTTACTTAAGTTCATTAACAACATCCTTTATACGTTTCATGTGTGGTATGAACGAGTCATATCATTTTAAGGGGGCGGTAGTCCGCACTTCCTCAGATGAAATTATCCTATGTATATACAACATGAAACGAATAATGGTATGAAATAAAATGGAATTACAGAAGCTTATATATAAAATATATATCATTAATATCATATTTAATTACAGTTCCATCATAATGGCCACCATGAGAGGCGGTAAGATGTTTTTGAACAATCATCGTTTCGTGAGGCGTTAGTTTGCCATCCACAGAAACATTATGTTCATCATCCATTAGATGGAGTTGTGTGTATGTGTAGTTTGAATCCTTCTTGTAACAACATCCTAGTATATTGTGTATACTGGTGTTGTTACAAAATAAAGGAAATAAAAATATTTTGGGGGTTGAAGAAGCAAAATAAATGAAAATAATTTAAGAGAAATAGTTACCTTTAATTTAGGTAACTCACTTTGGTTGGAACCAAAGGACTTCTTGAAATTCTTTATGCCTAATGGGAAGCTTAAAGGAGGAGGAGAGGGATGTGGGGAGCTTAGTTGGGCAGAGTTTGGACGATGCAAGTGGCTTGAGAGGTGTGAGGAATGAGTAGAAGTGGTCTCCTTTTATAAGGGAGAGGAGGGGCTCTTTAGGAAAGTGTGAAAGTATTACTTTATAATATATTTGTATTCGGTTTATAATGGTCCAAAAATCATTGAGGTCGAAGATAAGATGACTCATATTCTAAATAACATCAACCAATAAGAATTGGACAGGTTTTAGATAATATTTTAATCATTATAATCTTATTTATTTAAATGGTTTATTAATGAGGTAAACATTGCATCATTATTGTGTCATTAATAATTAAACTTATTTGATGTCTAAAAATTATAAATAAACTATCATCATGTAGGAAATCTTTTTAGCTTTCTAATGAATATTTATAATAGAAAATCCAACATGTATAACCCTATGTAAAAATTGTTCTTCTAAAAGATGTAAGCTTATGCCATTTTTATTTTTATTTTAGCTTTATTAATATAATGTGTCATTATCACTTACAAGTGGATCCATGGGGTCCCAAAATAGAGCCAAAGATTCCCATGGTCGACCATGTATCAACCAATAGGGTTGAGACACGTTTTAGGGTAATTTAGTATTATTATAATATTATTTTTTAACCCTTATTTACCGGATTTACCCTTAACCATGGTAAATAAAATATTTACCGCAGTAATTATTCAAAATGTCTAAAAATAAAAGTTACCTATTTACACAATTTGAACATCCTGATTCCGAATATGGAATCCATTTTTCTAAATTCAAAACACAGAAGTGGCAGAAATTAATTTAAAATTAATTCCCGATGTCAAAACAAAAAGCGTGTTTTTAAGAGGTAATAACTATCAAAAGATTGACACTTGTTTATGTTCGGTTTAATTGTAAAATTATGTCCAATGACCAACATTATATTAAATGGTAAAAATATATTCTAAATATAATTTAAAACCACTCAAATTCACAATTTATCACTATTAATTATTTTGATTAAAAAAGTTGTTTTTAATTAAAATTTAGTAATTTTCACTATTCATCAAAATATAAAAGTTATCCGATAAGTACCAAAATTTCACCCTAGGCTAAATTCGATATTCCGAATCCAAAAATGAAGTCCATTTTCAAATATAATATATATATAATTTCAAAAAGTAGTTATTACTATTCATAATGGCTAGTTTAATTGGTTGTTAGAACTCGGTGTTGCGTACAACACACGCTATCACATTATTCAAAGAGAAGCGTACCGTAGAAGCTTGGGATGTTTCATATTAAATTTTTGATGTCCCAATTTAGTCAAAAAGTTTAAAATATTGTATTTAAAAATGGTTCAATATTAAAAGTTGATAAAAGTGCAATACTGAAAATGAATTTGTTCTTGCATTATATCTAAGAAACTAATAATATGGATTCTAAAATTATAAGGATTACATAAACTTTAAAATTTATCTAATACTATTCATAACCTCTTTTGAATGGCTTGTTTGGTAAGTCATGGTGTAATTGAAATCGGTGTTTTGTGTAATGAAAGTCATTGAATTATTTTGAAAAAATAACACACTATAAAATCTTGGGGTGTTACATTCTCCCCTCCTTCAATAAATTGCGTCCTTGCAATTTGAAATTGTTCTTCGAAAATAAAAGGTTGAAAATAGAAAATATATTTGTGGGAAAACCCACATCGGAAATTAGGTTACTAAAATTTAGTCTTAATATGAGGAAAAGAGAAATGAAATGGTCACCACCAAATTATGATCTCGATTAGGAGAACATTGGTGGAAATTAGAGACATATAATTGGAGGAAAAACGTAAATATTTGTAGGTAGTGATTGAGGTCATCAATCACAAACAAGTATAAAATTGAGGTCCTTAAACTCATCAATCTATGATGATTTGAAATACCATCGGTTCAACAAAACATAGGGTATTAGGATAACACATTTTTGACGTTTCAAAATATCTTAGTTGAAATCCCACATCGAAAAATGAATTAATGAGGCCTCTATTTAAAATGAAGAGTGGAAAGTATGAAGATTACCGAAAATAACACATACTAGGGTTCCATGTAGGAAAATATGGATATGGAAGAAAAATCTAACCATCAATTATCTGATGGAGAGTGGTAGAGAACATGGCTACGAAAAGGCCAACAATCCCAAAGCCATAAATTAGTGATGATTTAAGGTACCATCTAGGACAACATTTTTGTTCTAAGTTCCTTTTATTAATGTTGAGGAATTTATTTATGAGATTGGATAAGATCATAAGGAGATTAGAGTTTTATCCATTAATAAATTTCTACCACAAACTCATCTTTCACTCTAAAAGATAATAGAACGTAAAAAAAATTTCTATTTATACTATTCGTGCAGGGTTCCAAAATAAATGAATTTATAATTCATCTACCAGATCTTTTAAAAAAAACTACATTATTTAATCCAAGACATCTCGTGGGCCAGTGGTAGGTGATACACCCTTGTCGCCCTTCGGTTGCGGGTTCAAGTCTCGCAGCCTTGCCGGACGCGACGGGTTGCCGCCCGACCTCCGGGTTGTCCTTTTATGGCAATCCAAAATAATCCGAACTAGAACTATCCAAAATACTTCTGTCCAAACTCACAGTCCAACATTTATAAGGAAGGTAAGAATAATGTAGATCCTTTTTACCCCATAATAGCATATGAATACCTTCATCTTGTATTCTTTTAATACACTGAAACATCCTGAATTACCATATTCCTTATTGATTACATTCATGATCCCCTATTCCATATAGAATGATGGATATACTTCATCAATCCAAAAATGTTTTAAACCCCAACAATAATGGAATATACAGATCATTAATCAGTTCCAAGGTAGTCAAGAATATCCAATATAATTTATCCAAATCAATCATCTATTATTCTAAAATCATTAACTCGGTATCAGAACCATATTATGGTTTATCTTTCTCTCAACCATATATTTTCCAAAAATTTATCCTGCTATTGAGTCACTTTTCTTTGTTCCACACAATCTCAAGTCCTTAATGAAATAGTACTGCAGTACAATCCTTATATACTCCATAATCATTATAACAAGTACATTGTTGATACAACACTCAATTGACATAATCAACATAAGAACTCTAATCATTCCTCTTCATCTGTGGTAGTATCATAACTTGATTATTATCCAATAGCATCATTTGCGGCATAGTCTGATGACTGGAACATAGGTTCGTGTAGTGTCCAAACTCCTTGCAAATGAAGCATTGTACATTTGAAGCCATTTTCTTACCCTTGCAGTCACGTACTTTGTGCCCTTTTCCTCCACACTTATAACAAACTCCCATTCCTTTCAGGCAACTTCCAGGGTGTTTCTTCCCACAGTTACCACATATGGGAAAATTCTTCTTTTCCCTCTTCCCTTTATCCATTTTTCTCTCTTCCAACCTTTTCTTCTCTTGCTTCCCTTCAAAGCCATAGGACTCAGTAAACTCTTTACTTATCTTATCAACACATGATATTATTTCTCCATATGATGATAATACATGGGAGACTATTTCTCTTATCAATTCAAGCTTAAGACCATGAAAGATATGATCCTTCCTTCTCTTTGGATCATGTGCATTTCTGGAGTTCTCATTCCTTCTACTGGGCGCCATTTCTAAACAATGGCATAAACTAGATCAGTTTATGAATAAAAATACATAATCCCACACTTAACATAAATTGAACTATTTATGGATATAATCCATAATCATAAAAATCTTTTCTTTGAGGAAGTATATACTCATAAACCCTTCATAATGATTTGTAAAGAAAATGAGAGTTATCCTAAGCATATCCCCCGGGAGTGTCATAACCAAGAGTGCAGCAAGGCCCGTTGTCGTGCACCCGTTCCCGTTCGAGTCTAGCTCAAAGCGGTGTTTTCGGGTTTTACCCCTAGGTACATCTGTGCCAGAGCCGCCTCTACCTGCTCGTATCCAGACAGGGATGTATTGCTCGGAAAACTCACAAAATCTCTACAATACCAAAATTCTAGGAAGTTCTTCTATACTTATCCTCATAGTTCATCTTAGGTCTACGTGCTCTAATCAGAGTTTATCTAAATCTAGCTTCCAAGGTTTGTACTAAACTTCCTCTGATACCAACTGTAACGCCCCTACCCCAGCTACCCAGAGTCGGTGCATTATTACATAACATTGGCATGATCACAAGAAAGATCAAATCTCGAAAGACCGATTGGTTTAGTAGCCTTGGAAACACTAGATATATTCATAAGTTTTACATTACATCATAAAATGAAAAACTAATACAACAACATAATGTTTCCACAATCCACACTATTATCCCCTCATAATATCCCTGCAGGTCATTCATAACTTACTTCTTCACATCCTGGGAAAAATAAAACATAGAAAAGGGGTGAGCTCAAATGCCCAGTAAGGATAACAATATAGCGGAAACTTTCATAAATAAGAATAAACATTTAAGGCAATGCATTACTAAAACAAAAGCCTTTTAAACTTGATCTTCAACATAGTATGGAAAAAGTAAAATGAAATAATGCCATTTACTTATTCACATGGATATTCTACTAATCGAATAATCACATGCAAAAATCATTAACCACTTTCATAATGTTGGAATGCATAATGCCAGACTATCATAACCACATAGCCAAGGCCTCGTGCCAAGACTACAAATAAGATTTTGTCAAGGCCTTGTGCCAAGACACTAGTTTGTCTCATGAGACCTACCGATGCATCGAGGAGCTATAGCGGGCTCCACCCGTCACTTATTAAGTCCAATGCATTCCCATATGAAAAGGTTTAAACATAACATAAACATTCGTATTAAAACTAGCATACGAAATGTCAATAATTTCACCATAAACTATGAATGGTATAAAAATAGCACATCCACAGTCAAACATATCACAAAACCTTCAATACAATATATAATTTTTGTATCATAATAAATCAACTTCAAATAATCTTAAAATCCATCAAAGGATGTTGACATAGATGAAATCAAAATTCTTTTTAAAGAAGTATCTCCTTTTATTTTGAAATCATTTAAGATCCATATAAAATAAAACATTTTCTTTGAAAATATTCTTATATGCTTGTATGGAAAGCATCGACGATTTTATAACGGCGGAAAATAACCGCACCCGCCGTATAAGTTAAAAAAAACATTCTTACCTCAATTCTGTCGAAAAGGTTAAAAAGGACCTTGTTTTGAAAACGACGGAAAGATTCCTTTATAAAACTCTAATAAAAAGTCAAACAAGGGTATAAATGACTTTAACCCATATTCTTGTAAATAGTAAAAATGTTTTGAAATACATTTTTAAGAAACATGGATGTGGATGAAAAAGAGATCCCAGTAGATTATTACGTATAAACAACCTCGAATAATGAAGAGATTGTGAAATAAACCTTACCTTGTACTTTTCCTTGGTTGGGGTAGGTTAACCTCCTGTATAATGGTAAAATAATTGTTATTAAATTATACAAGAATCATATATATTAATATGATATCATATATGATCTTTTAACATTGATTTGTTAATAATATCTTAGAATTATCGTCGTTTTGGGTGTTAACTTACTCATTTTCTTTTATATGTTTTGTTACATAAGTCATGTTTGTTGTATCTTATTCATATCCATAATGATATCAAGTCCTTAAACATCATTTTTAAATCATTAAATGATAATTATACTTGAATGGATACGATGGAGAATGAATCTCATCGCGTTCGTGGAGACGGTAGTCCGTACGTACGCACGAACGCTACTTCCATTTAATTTTTATTTTAAAAGAATCGAATCCAAATGATACACATGTATATTAATATTCCAGTATAATATAATATTTTATATATGTTACTTATGTTCATTAACACCATCCTTTATACGTTTCATGTGTGGTATGAACGAGTCATATCATTTTAAGGGGGCGGTAGTCCGCACTTCCTCAAATGAAATTATCGTATGTATATACAACATGAAACGAATAATGGTATGAAATAAAATGGAATTACAGAAGCTTATATATAAAATATATATCATTAATAACATATTTAATTACAGTGCCATCATAATGGCCACCATTAGAGGCGGTAAGATGTTTTTGAACAATCATCGTTTCGTGAGGCGTTAGTTTGCCATCCACAGAAACATTATGTTCATCATCCATTAGATGGAGTTGTGTGTATGTTTAGTTTGAATCCTTCTTATAACAACATCCTAGTATATTGTGGATACTGGTGTTGTTACAAAAGAAAGGAAATAAAAATATTTTGGGGGTTGAAGAAGCAAAATAAATGAAAATAATTTAAGAGAAATAGTTACCTTTAATTTAGGTAACTCACTTTGGTTGGAACCCAAGGACTTCTTGAAATGCTTTCTGCCTAAGGGGAAGCTTCAAGGAGGAGGAGAGGGATGTGGGGAGCTTATTTGGGCAGAGTTTGGACGAGCCAAGTGGCTTGAGAGGTGTGAGGAATGAGTAGAAGTGGTCTCCTTTTATAAGGGAGAGGAGGGGCTCTTTAGGAAAGTGTGAAAGTATTACTTTATAATATATTTGTATTCGGTTTATAATGGTCCAAAAATCATTGAGGTCGAAGATAAGATGACTCATATTCTAAATAACATCAACCAATAATAATTGGACAGGTTTTAGATAATATTCTAATCATTATAATCTTATTTATTTAAATGGTTTATTAATGAGGTAAACATTGCATCATTATTGTGTCATTAATAATTTAACTTATTTGATGTCTAAAAATTATAAATAAAATATCATCATGTAGGAAATCTTTTTAGATTTCTAATTAATATTTATAATCTAAAATCCAACATGTATAACCCTATGTAAAAATTGTTCTTCTAAAAGATGTAAGCTTATGCCATTTTTATTTTTATTTTAGCTTTATTAATATAATGTGTCATTATCACTTACAAGTGGATCCATGGGGTCCCCAAATAGACCCCACGATGCCCATGGTCGACCATGTATCAACCAATAGGGTTGAGACACGTTTTAGGGTAATTTAGTATTATTATAATATTATTTTTTAACCCTTATTTACCGGATTTACCCTTAACCATGGTAAATAAAATATTTACCGCAGTAATTATTCAAAATGTCTAAAAATAAAAGTTACCTATTTACACAATTTGAACATCCTGATTCCAAATATGGAATCCATTTTTCTAAATTCAAAACACAGAAGTGGCAGAAATTAATTTAAAATTAATTCCCGCTGTCAAAACAAAAAGCGTGTTTTTAAGAGGTAATAACAATCAAAAGATTGACACTTGTTTATGTTCGGTTTAATTGTAAAATTATGTCCAATGACCAACATTATATTAAATGGTAAAAATATATTCTAAATATAATTTAAAACCACTCAAATTCACAATTTATCACTATTAATTATTTTGATTAAAAAAGTTGTTTTTAATTAAAATTTAGTAATTTTCACTATTCATCAAAATATAAAAGTTATCCGAAAAGTACCAAAATTTCACCCTAGGCTAAATTCGATATTCCGAATCCAAAAATGAAGTCCATTTTCAAATATAATATATATATAATTTCAAAAAGTAGTTATTACTATTCATAATGGCTAGTTTAATTGGTTGTTAGAACTCGGTGTTGCGTACAACACACGCTATCACATTATTCAAAGAGAAGCGTACCGTAGAAGTTTGGGATGTTTCATTTTAAATTTTTGATGTCCCAATTTAGTCAAAAAGTTTAAAATATAGTATTTAAAAATGGTTCACTATTAAAAGTTGATAAAAGTGCAATACTGAAAATGAATTTGTTCTTGCATTATATCTAAGAAACTCATAATATGGATTCTAAAATTATAAGGATTACATAAACTTTAAAATTTATCTAATACTATTCATAACCTCTTTTGAATGGCTTGTTTGGTAAGTCATGGTGTAATTGAAATCGGTGTTTTGTGTAATGAAAGTCATTGAATTATTTTGAAGAAATAACACACTATAAAATCTTGGGGTGTTACATTCTCCCCTCCTTCAATAAATTGCGTCCTCGCAATTTGAAATTGTTCTTCGAAAATAAAAGGTTGAAAATAGAAAATATATTTGTGGGAAAACCCACATCGGAAATTAGGTTACTAAAATTTAGTCTTAATATGAGGAAAAGAGAAATGAAATGGTCACCACCAAATTATGATCTCGATTAGGAGAACATTGGTGGAAATTAGAGACATATAATTGGAGGAAAAACGTAAATATTTGTAGGTAGTGATTGAGGTCATCAATCACAAACAAGTATAAAATTGAGGTCCTTAAACTCATCAATCTATGATGATTTGAAATACCATCGGTTCAATAAAACATAGGGTATTAGGATAACACATTTTTGACGTTTCAAAATATCTTAGTTGAAATCCCACATCGAAAAATGAATTAATGAGGCCTCTATTTAAAATGTAGAGTGGAAAGTATGAAGATTACCGAAAATAACACATACTAGGGTTCCATGTAGGAAAATATGGATATGGAAGAAAAATCTAACCATCAATTATCTGATGGAGAGTGGTAGAGAACATGGCTACGAAAAGTCCAACAATCCCAAAGCCATAAATTAGTGATGATTTAAGGTACCATCTAGGACAACATTTTTGTTCTAAGTTCCTTTTATTAATGTTGAGGAATTTATTTATGAGATTTGATAAGATCATAAGGAGATTAGAGTTTTATCCATTAATAAATTTCTACCACAAACTCATCTTTCACTCTAAATGATAATAGAACGTAAAAAAAATTTCTATTTATACTATTCGTACAGGGTTCCAAAATAAATGAATTTATAATTCATCTACCAGATCTTTTAAAAAAAACTACATTATTTAATCCAAGACATCTCGTGGGCCAGTGGTAGGTGATACACCCTTGTCGCCCTTCGGTTGCGGGTTCAAGTCTCGCAGCCTTGCCAGACGCGACGGGTTGCCGCCCGACCTCCGGGTTGTCCTTTTATGGAAATCCAAAATAATCCGAACTAGAACTGTCCAAAATACTTCTGTCCAAACTCACAGTCCAACATTTATAAGGAAGGTAAGAATAATGTAGATCCTTTTTACCCCATAATAGCATATGAATACCTTCATCTTGTATTCTTTTAATACACTGAAACATCCTGAATTACCATATTCCTTATTGATTACATTCATGATCCCCTATTCCATATAGAATGATGGATATACTTCATCAATCCAAAAATGTTTTAAACCCCAACAATAATGGAATATACAGATCATTAATCAGTTCCAAGGTAGTCAAGAATATCCAATATAATTTATCCAAATCAATCATGTATTATTCTAAAATCATTAACTCGGTATCAGAACCATATTATGGTTTATCTTTCTCTCAACCATATATTTTCCAAAAATTTATCCTGCTATTGAGTCACTTTTCTTTGTTCCACACAATCTCAAGTCCTTAATGAAATAGTACTGCAGTACAATCCTTATATACTCCATAATCATTCTAACAAGTACATTGTTGATACAACACTCAATTGACATAATCAACATAAGAACTCTAATCATTCCTCTTCATCTGTGGTAGTATCATAACTTGATTATTATCCAATAGCATCATTTGCGGCATAGTCTGATGACTGGAACATAGGTTCGTGTAGTGTCCAAACTCCTTGCAAATGAAGCATTGTACATTTGAAACCATTTTCTTACCCTTGCAGTCACGTACTTTGTGCCCTTTTCCTCCACACTTATAACAAACTCCCATTCCTTTCAGGCAACTTCCAGGGTGTTTCTTCCCACAATTACCACATATGGGAAAATTCTTCTTTTCCCTCTTCCCTTTATCCATTTTTCTCTCTTCCAACCTTTTCTTCTCTTGCTTCCCTTCAAAGCCATAGGACTCAGTAAACTCTTTACTTATCTTATCAACACATGATATTATTTCTCCATATGATGATAATACATGGGAGACTATTTCTCTTATCAATTCAAGCTTAAGACCATGAAAGATATGATCCTTCCTTCTCTTTGGATCATGTGCATTTCTGGAGTTCTCATTCCTTCTACTGGGCGCCATTTCTAAACAATGGCATAAACTAGATCAGTTTATGAATAAAAATACATAATCCCACACTTAACATAAATTGAACTATTTATGGATATAATCCATAATCATAAAAATCTTTTCTTTGAGGAAGTATATACTCATAAACCCTTCATAATGATTTGTAAAGAAAATGAGAGTTATCCTAAGCATATCCCGCGGGAGTGTCATAACCAAGAGTGCAGCAAGGCCCGTTGTCGTGCACCTGTTCCCGTTCGAGTCTAGCTCAAAGCGGTGTTTTCGGGTTTTACCCCTAGGTACATCTGTGCCAGAGCTGCCTCTACCTGCTCGTATCCAGACAGGGATGTATTGCTCGGAAAACTCACAAAATCTCTACAATACCAAAATTCTAGGAAGTTCTTCTATACTTATCCTCAAAGTTCATCTTAGGTCTACGTGCTCTAATCCGAGTTTATCTAAATCTAGCTTCCAAGGTTTGTACTAAACTTCCTCTGATACCAACTGTAACGCCCCGACCCCAGCGACCCAGAGTCGGTGCATTATTACATAACATTGGCATGATCACAAGAAAGATCAAATCTCGAAAGACCGATTGGTTTAGTGGCCTTGGAAACACTAGATATATTCATAAGTTTTACATTACATCATAAAATGAAAAACTAATACAACAACATAATGTTTCCACAATCCACACTATTATCCCCTCATAATATCCCTGCAGGTCATTCATAACTTACTTCTTCACATCCTGGGAAAAATAAAACATAGAAAAGGGGAGAGCTCAAATGCCCAGTAAGGATAACAATATAGCAGAAACTTTCATAAATAAGAATAAACATTTAAGGCAATGCATTACTAAAACAAAAGCCTTTTAAACTTGAACTTCAACATAGTATGGAAAAAGTAAAATGAAATAATGCCATTAACTTATTCACATGGATATTCTACTAATCGAATAATCACATGCAAAAATCAATAACCACTTTCATAATGTTGGAATGCATAATGCCAGACTATCATAACCACATAGCCAAGGCCTCGTGCCAAGACTACAAATAAGATTTTGTCAAGGCCTTGTGCCAAGACACTAGTTTGTCTCATGAGACCTACCGATGCATCGAGGAGCTATAGCGGGCTCCACCCGTCACTTATTAAGTCCAATGCATTCCCATATGAAAAGGTTTAAACATAACATAAACATTCGTATTAAAACTAGCATACGAAATGTCAATAATTTCACCATAAACTATGAATGGTATAAAAATAGCACATCCACAGTCAAACATATCACAAAACCTTCAATACAATATAGAAGTTTTGTATCATAATAAATCAACTTCAAATAATCTTAAAATCCATCAAAGGATGTTGACATAGATGAAATCAAAATTCTTTTTAAAGAAGTATCTCCTTTTATTTTGAAATCATTTAAGATCCATATAAAATAAAACATTTTCTTTGAAAATATTCTTATAAGCTTGTATGGAAAGCTTCGACGATTTTATAACGGCGGAAAATAACCGCACCCGCCGTATAAGTTAAAAAAAACATTCTTACCTCAATTCTGTCGAAAAGGTTAAAAAGGACCTTGTTTTGAAAACGACGAAAAGATTTCTTTATAAACCTCTAATAAAAAGTCAAACAAGGGTATAAATGACTTTAACCCATATTCTTGTAAATAGTAAAAATGTTTTGAAATACATTTTTAAGAAACATGGATGTGGATGATAAAGAGATCCCAGTAGATTATTACGTATAAACAACCTCGAATAATGAAGAGATTGTGAAATAAACCTTACCTTGTACTTTTCCTTGGTTGGGGTAGGTTAACCTCCTGTATAATGGTGAAATAATTGTTATTAAATTATACAAGAATCATATATATTAATATGATATCATATATGATCTTTTAACGTTGATTTGTTAATAATATCTTAGAATTATCGTCGTTTCGGGTGTTAACTTACTCATTTTCTTTTATATGTTTTGTTACATAAGTCATGTTTGTTTTATCTTATTCATATCCAGAATTATATCAAGTCCTTAAACATCATTTTTAAATCATTAAATGATAATTATACTTGAATGGATACGATGGAGAATGAATCTCATCGCGTTCGTGGAGACGGTAGTCCGTACGTACGCACGAACGCTACTTCCATTTAATTTTTATTTTAAAAGAATCGAATCCAAATGATACACATGTATATTACTATTCCAGTATAATATAATATTTTATATATGTTACTTAAGTTCATTAACACCATCCTTTATACGTTCCATGTGTGGTATGAACGAGTCATATCATTTTAAGGGGGCGGTAGTCCGCACTTCCTCAAATGAAATTATCGTATGTATATACAACATGAAACTAATAATGGTATGAAATAAAATGGAATTACAGAAGCTTATATATAAAATATATATCATTAATAACATATTTAATTACAGTGCCATCATAATGTCCACCATGAGAGGCGGTAAGATGTTTTTGAACAATCATCGTTTCGTGAGGCGTTAGTTTTCCATCCACAGAAACATTATGTTCATCATCCATTAGATGGAGTTGTGTGTATGTGTAGTTTGAATCCTTCTTATAACAACATCCTAGTATATTGTGGATACTGGTGTTGTTACAAAAGAAAGGAAATAAAAAGAGTTTGGGGGTTGAAGAAGCAAAATAAATGAAAATAATTTAAGAGAAATAGTTACCTTTAATTTAGGTAACTCACTTTGGTTGGAACCCAAGGACTTCTTGAAATGCTTTCTGCCTAAGGGGAAGCTTCAAGGAGGAGGAGAGGGATGTGGGGAGCTTAGTTGGGCAGAGTTTGGACGAGCCAAGTGGCTTGAGAGGTGTGAGGAATGAGTAGAAGTGGTCTTCTTTTATAAGGGAGAGGAGGGGCTCTTTAGGAAAGTGTGAAAGTATTACTTTATAATATATTTGTATTCGGTTTATAATGGTCCAAAAATCATTGAGGTCTAAGATAAGATGACTCATATTCTAAATAACATCAACCAATAAGAATTGGACAGGTTTTAGATAATATTTTAATCATTATAATCTTATTCATTTAAATGATTTATTAATGAGGTAAACATTGCATCATTATTGTGTCATTAATAATTTAACCTATTTGATGTATAAAAATTATAAATAAAATATCATCATGTAGGAAATCTTTTTAGCTTTCTAATGAATATTTATAATCTAAAATCCAACATGTATAACCCTATGTAAAAATTGTTCTTCTAAAAGATGTAAGCTTATGCCATTTTTATTTTTATTTTAGCTTTATTAATATAATGTGTCATTATCATTTACAAGTGGATCCATGGGGTCCCCAAATAGACCCCAAGATGCCCATGGTCGACCATGTATCAACCAATAGGGTTGAGACACGTTTTAGGGTAATTTAGTATTATTATAATATTATTTTTATAACCCTTATTTACCGGATTTACCCTTAACCATGGTAAATAAAATATTTCCCGCAGTAATTATTCAAAATGTCTAAAAATAAAAGTTACCTATTTACACAATTTGAACATCCTGATTCCAAATATGGAATCCATTTTTCTAAATTCAAAACACAGAAGTGGCAGAAATTAATTTAAAATTAATTCCCGCTGTCAAAACAAAAAGCGTGTTTTTAAGAGGTAATAACTATCAAAAGATTGACACTTGTTTTTGTTCGGTTTAATTGTAAAATTATGTCCAATGACCAACATTATATTAAATGGTAAAAATATATTCTAAATATAATTTAAAACCACTCAAATTAACAATTTATCACTATTAATTATTTTGATTAAAAAAGTTGTTTTTAATTAAAATTTAGTAATTTTCACTATTCATCAAAATATAAAAGTTATCCGAAAAGTACCAAAATTTCACCCTAGGCTAAATTCGATATTCTGAATCCAAAAATGAAGTCCATTTTCAAATATAAAATATATATAATTTCAAAAAGTAGTTATTACTATTCATAACGACTAGTTTAATTGGTTGTTAGAACTCGGTGTTGCATACAACACACGCTATCACATTATTCAAAGAGAAGCGTACCGTAGAAGCTTGGGATGTTTCATTTTAAATTTTTGATGTCCCAATTTAGTCAAAAAGTTTAAAATATAGTATTTAAAAATGGTTCACTATTAAAAGTTGATAAAAGTGCAATACTGAAAATGAATTTGTTCTTGCATTATATCTAAGAAACTCATAATATGGATTCTAAAATTATAAGGATTACATAAACTTTAAAATTTATCTAATACTATTCATAACCTCTTTTGAATGGCTTGTTTGGTAAGTCATGGTGTAATTGAAATCGGTGTTTTGTGTAATGAAAGTCATTGAATTATTTTGAAGAAATAACACACTATAAAATCTTGGGGTGTTACATTATGAATATATCTAGTTTTTTAAAGGATACTAAACCAATCGGTATTTCGAGATTTGATCTTTCACGTGATCATGCCAATGTCATGTAATAATGCACTGACTCTGGGTAACTGGGGTCGGGGCGTTACATTTGGTATCAGATAAAGTTTAATAAAAACCTTGCAAGCTAGATTTAGATAAACTTTGATTAGAGCACATAGACCTAAGATGGACTTTGAGGATTAGTATAGAAGAACTTCCTAGAATTTTGGTATTGTAGAGATTTTGTGAGTTTTCCGAGCAATACATCCCTGTCTGGATACGAGCAGGTAGAGGCGGCTCTGGCACAGATGTACCTAGGGGTAAAACCCGAAAACCCCGCTTTGAGCTAGACTCGAACGAGAACTGGTGCCCGAAAACGGGCCTTACTGCACTCTTGGTTACGACACTCAAGGGGATATTCTTAGGATAACTCTCATTTTCTTTAAAAATCATTATGAAGGGTTTATGAGTATATACTTTCTCAATGAAAACATTTTTATAATTATGGATTATATCCATAAATAGTTCAATTTATGTTAATTGTTCTGTATTTTGATTCATAAACTGATCTAGTTTATGCCATTGTTTAGAAATGGCGTCAAGTGGAAGAAATGGAAACCGTATCAATGCACGCACTCCATGTAGAGATTGCCCTCCTGCTCAAGATAATTATAGTGGATCTGGTGATGCAACTGGTGTCGATCAGCTAATCACCATACTGGGACAACTCACAGAGGTTATGAATAATAACAATACCCGTATGGAGCACCTTGATCTGCACCGTGGAGGATCAATATTAGATCGATTCATGAGGCAACAACTACCAACGTTCAATGGGAGTACAAATCCCTTAGTAGCTGAGCAATGGATAAATTCCCTAGAGAAAAAATTTCAGGCGTTGGTGAGTAATGAAAGGGAAAAAGTTATCATGGCAGTTTACCGACTCACTGGAGATGCTTATCAATGGTGGTCATTGATTAAAAATACGAAGGAAGATGATGAAGTATAAAATATGGAATGGAGGGAGTTCAAAGGTCTGTTTTTAGAAAAATACTTTCCTCGCGACCATCGAGCAGATATGGAAAGCAAATTTCTGAGTCTGAGACAAAAAGAGGATGAGAATGTCATAAAGTATGAGGCTAACATTACAAGGTTAGAAAGGTATGCTGGAGATTATATACACAACCCAAGAAGTAATATTGATTGTTTCTTTGATGGGTTAAAACCATTTCTCCATCGAGCATTAGTCTCACAATCCGTCTCATCGTACGAAGACATTGTCTCATGTGCTATCAAGACCAAAAAATAAATTCTCTAAGTCTTATGAATTTAAAGCAAAGCAAGAGAAGAAGATATCTGTTGATCAATCTGGGAATGGAAATAAGCGGAAGAAGGGAAATGTTGAATATCCATCCTGTGGTAAATGTGGGAAGAAACACCCATGTACTTGCTTGAACGGAACGGGAGTCTGTTACAAGTGTGGTGAAAAAGGCCACCAAGCTCGTGATTGCAAAGGGAAGAAGGAAGCTACGAATGTTCAGTGCTACAACTGTAGGGATATGGGGTATTATGCAAATGAATGTCTTAAGCGTCAGGAGAACCTAACTCAGAAAGGGACAAGGGATCAAGGCCAAGCTTATGCTATCACTACTACTGAGGTTGAAGCTCCAAAAGACATGATGGAAGGTAATTTAATGGTTTCTCAAGTTTAGCAAATGCATTATTTGATTCTGGATCATCACATTGTTTCATATATTCCTAGTTTGCTATGAAAATTAGATATTTCCAATTTGATTTAACAAGGGAGTTGTCAATTAAAACTCCTAAGGGAAGTATCATTGCAACAAAGTTTTGTGAGTCAGTCCCCATTAGAGAACATAAATGTACTTTATCTGCTAATCTCATCGTCATACCTATGATTGAGTTTGATATAATCCTTGGTATGGACTGGCTTTCGGACTATGATGCGAAGATTTATTGTAAGAAGATTTAGGTTACGATTCTTGATGATGATGATAAGGAACACATTATCTTTAGAGCAGAATCATCACCGGCTAATTCTTATCTAGATCCACCCCCAATAGATCAACTAAATTCAATTATTGAGGAGGAAGAGAATGAAATAACTATGGGTGAGGAAAGGAATGTTCAAATAGAGGATGTACCTATTATGAAAGAATATGTAGATGTATTTCTGGAAGATTTACCTGGACATCCTCCAGAACGAGAAGTTGAGTTTTCCATTGATTTAATTCCTGGATCAAGGCCTATATCGAAGACCCCTTATAAAATGGAAATTGTAGAATTAGTCAAACTAAAGAAATAACTAGTGGAATTGAGTAATAAAGTATTTATTCACCCTAGTGTTTCTCCATGGGGAGCCCCTGTTCTTTTTGTTAAAAAGAAAAGATGGATCCATGAGGTTATGTATCGACTACAGGGAGATCAATGCTATAACAAAAAAGAACAAGTATCCCTTACCTCACATTGATTATTTATTTAACAAAATGAATGGAGCTCAATAATTTTCAAAGATTGACCTTTGATCTGGATACCATCAGTTATTTGTGAAGAAGGAAGACATTCTGAAGATAGCATTTCGAACCAGGTACGAGCATTATGAGTTCACTGTAATGCCCTTTAGATTGACTAATGCACCCTCTGTATTCATGGATCTGATGAATAGATTTTTCAAGGAATATCTCGATGAATTTGTGGTGATATTTATTGATGATATCTTGGTATACTCAAAAAGCTACAAAGATCATGAAATTCACTTGCACATTATCTAGAAGACTCTGAGAAGACATGAATTATATGGGAAGTTTAGCAAATGTCAATTCTGGCTTCAGGCGATTTCTTTTCTTGGCCATATTGTCTCTAAGGATAGAATCTCTGTTGATCCTTCTAAGACCAAGGAAATCCAAGAATGTCCAGCACCTACGAATATAATTGAGGTATGTAGTTTAATTGGTTTAGCAGGTTATTATCGATGTTTCATCCAGAATTTTGCCCGATTGGCTACCCCATTAACAAAGCTCACACGTAAAGGGGTTAAATTTGTTTGGACAAAAGTGTGTGAAGAATTTTTTGAAGAACTGAAGAGAAGATTAGTCAATGCTCCTATATTGACTCTACCATTGGGGAATGATGGGTTCGTTATTTATAGTGATGCATCGACGAAAGGACTTGGTTGTGCCCTTATGCAGAATGATAGTGTTATTGCCTATGCATCACGACAGTTGAAAATTCATGAACAAAAATATCCTACTCATGATCTTGAGTTAGCAGTTGTGATCTTTTCTTTGAAGATATAGAGGCACTACCTCTATGGTGAAAATGTGAGATTTATACTGATCACAAGAGTTTGAAGTATATTTTCTCACAAAAAGAACTCAACATGAGGCAAAAAATATGGATTGAATTACTCAAGGATTGTGATTGTACGATACACTACCACCCCGGAAATGAAAACAAGGTGGCAGATGCTTTGAGCAAGAAAGATCATGGAGTTTTGAACAATATGATAATTGAAAGGGATCCAATTTTCATGGATCTAGTGAATATGGACATGGGAATAACCATGGAAGGTGAAACATAAATTCTTTTTCAAATGGTTTACAAACCATCTTTACTAGAAAGGATTAAGAGTTCTCAGACCGATGATGAATAATTTCAAAAGAAGATTAAAGCTGTGAATGATGTGAGACTGAGAGGCTTTGGGTATGAAGAAGGTATTTTGAGATTTGAGAAGTGGATTTGTGCTCCCGATATACCTAATATAAAAAGGGAATTGTTGGATGATGCTCATAGTTGCAATTTCTCTATACACCCTAGGAGCACCAAAATGTATAGAGATTTGATGGAACATTTTTGGAGGGACAACATGAAGAGGGAGATTGCTAATTTTGTGTCAAGATGTATGGTTTGTCAACTAGTGAAAGCTGGAAGGCAACAGCCTGGTGGAGTATTGAAACCTCTTCCCATAACTGAGTTGAAATGGGACAATATTACGATGGACTTTGTCATGGGACTACCAAAGACTCCTAGAAGGAATGATGCAATATGGGTTATTGTTGATCGTCTTACCAAGTCAGCACATTTTCTTTCTATAAGAGAAGATATACCACTGGAACGTCTATCAAGATTATATATTAATGAAGTTGTGAGACTTCATGGAGTACCCCTATCGATTATTTCTGATCGTGATCCCTGTTTTACATCAAGATTCTGGAAGAGTCTTCAGAAATCCCAGGATACTGAACTTCATTTGAGAACTGCCTACCACCCTCAGACAGACGGACAACCAGACTGGACTATTCAATCCTTAGAAGATATGCTGAGATCTTGTTCACTTGACTTTTAGTGTATATGGGATCAATATTTACCTTTGGTAGAATTTACCTATAACAATAGCTTCCATTCGAGTATTCAGATGACACCATATGAAGTGTTATACGGAAAGAGATGTTGCACAACAACCTGTTGGGATGACGTTGGTGAAAGAAAACTTGTAGGTCTAGAACTGGTGCAGGAAACGATGGAAAAGGTGAAGGTAATCCAAAATCACATCAAAGCAGCTCAAAGTAGGCAGAAGATATATGCCGAGAATTGAAGGAAGGATTTGGAATTTCAAGTCGGTGATCATGTTTTTCCAGAAGTTATCTCCCTGGAAGGGAGTCATACGTTTTGGTAAGAAAGGTAAATTGAGTCCCAGGCACATCGGACCTTTCAAAATTCTAGAACGAATTGGGTCTGTAGCTTACCGATTGGAAATGTCGTCATGTCTCCTCAAAGTTCACGATGTGTTCCACATATCTCTATTGAGGAAATACATGCCTGACTCAACGCATGTACTCACCTATGAAGAATTAGAACTGGAACCCGATCTGTCTTATGGTGAAGAGCATGTCCGGATTCTTGATACAAGAGAACAAGTACTGAGAAATCGGACGGCGCGTCTGGTAAAAGTTTTGTTGAGAAACCATAAGATGGAAGAGGAAACATGGGAACCAGAGGAACTTATGATGAAGAACCACCCGTGTCTTTTCATGCGGTAGTATTTTGGAAATTTTGAGGACGAAATTATTTGGATGGGAGAATGTAACACCACAAGCTTCTACGGTACGCTTCTCTTTGAATAATGCGATAGTGTGTGTTGTACAGAACATCGGGTTCTAACACACCACAACCAATCAAACAAGCCGTTATGAATAGTAATACCTAATTTTTAAAATTATATATATTTTATATTTCAAAATGGACTTCATTATTGGTTTCGGAATATCGAAATTATCCTAAGATGAATTTTTGTTATTTTTCTGAGAATATCCAATTTTATGAATAGTGAAAAATACTTAAAAAAAACTTTTTTAATCAAAATAATTTATAGTGATAAATTATATTATTTAGTGGTTATAATGTATATTTAGAATATATTTTTACCATTTTATCCAATGGTGTTCATTAGAATTAATTTCACTTTGAAATTGGACCTAAACAATTGTCAATCTTTGGGTATATATTATTTCTTAAAAACACGATATTTGTTTTGAAAGTGGGAATTAATTATAAAATTAATTAATGCATCTTATATGTTTGTAATTTTGTAAAATAGACATATTTTTTGAATTCGGATTATCAATTATAGCTTAGGGTGATATTTTGGCATTGTTCTGAAAAACATCAATTTTTGATGAATAGTGAAACTACTAAGTGGTAGTTAAGAAACTGAATTTTTCATACAACATAATTTTACCGCTTCTGTGAATGTAATTTAAAAAATCCAAGAAAAAAGGTTAATATCAATAAGTAATATTTGTTTCAATGAGATGAAAATAATTTTTTGTGAATAGTAACTTTTTACTTTTATTTACCACGGTTAAAAGTAAATAGGTTAATTAAGGGTAAAAATGATATTAATATTACCATAACACATGTCCTAATTCTATTGGACAAGTGTATCTCGACCAAAAACAACCTTAGGAATAAAATATTATCATTCAGGTCCACTTGGATTAGATTAGTACATTTATTATTATTTAATTCAAAGAAGAGTTAAAAGAGTTAAAATCAAAGATTATTTACTAAAACATTTTTAATATAGGGTTATATATAAGATATATTCGATTATAAATATTCATTAGAAATACAAAATAATTTCCTACATAATGATATTTTATTTATAATTTTTAGAAATTAAATAATTTAGTTTATTTATGATACAATGGTGATGCATAAATTACAATAATAGTGAAAAATGAAAATAATTGATAACATAAATACCCAAATAAATATAATTTGAGACTTTTAATGAATTAAAATAATTTTCTAGGATAATATGACATATTAGGATTGATTAAATTAACCTTTTTCGAAGTAATCATTCTGTTATTAGTTTTACAAAAATAAACTATTGAATAGTGTCAAAATTGACATAAAAGAGTTTTTAAAACAAATATTATATTATTAATTGATATTAAATTCCTAAAAATATAAGGTTCAGAAATGAAACTTATATAATGATAGGTGTATCATTAATGGACCACTTTGGGGTCTCTTTCATGTATATAGTAAGTTTATTAACTATATAATATAAAAATAGAAAGTGACATTGTAAATGTCAAACTAATTAACTAAGAGTTAAAACTAAACGATAATGTTAATATAGTAACCCAAACCTGTATAAATTCTGTTGGTTGAATGGTTTTCGACCTATAACCACCTTAACCTTTGAATAATAAACTTTAGAGCCATTAGAAACCTAATATGAATTTATTATAAATTAATATTTCTAGAATTTCCAAAGGTTCCCCTCACCCCTCTTATAAAAGGGCACCCCCCCTTCTCATTACTTCACACCTTAAAATCTTTTTGGATCGGCAAAACTCTGCCCAAATACTCTCTCAACTTCCCTCGCTACAACCTAGAGGCCTTATTTTGATCATAAATCCATCCTAATGATCCCTTTTGATCAAATCAAAAGGAAGAACCCGAAGAAGAGGTAATGTTTTCACCACCCTTTTTCAAAATCATTTATTCTTCCACTTCTTCTTTCTTTGTTATTGCCATTCTAAAAAAATAACTCCAGTATCTTATAAATACTGTGATGTTATTATAAATATGTTACAACCATATTCAGTATTCTATCCACCTTTTGAATAACATGCCACCATACGTGCGTACGTACGGCTTACCGTCTCCACGTCGTGGTGTAATTGTTATTCAATATATTATTATTTGGATGGGTATAATAATGATGTGTAACTCATGTAAATAATAAATATAACATTATAATGATTATTTATATATGATATACTACCCAATTATATATTATTTTAATATCAAAAGAATTATATTGTCGCTCGTGCGTACGTACGGACTACCGTCTCCACGAACGCGATGAGATTCATTCTCCATCGTATCCATTCAAGTATAATTATCATTTGATGATTTAAAAATAATGTTTAAGGACTTGATATAATTCTAGATATGAATAATATATAACCTATCCATGACAAAAATGTCTTATGTAAAAAAACATATAAAATCAAATGAGTAAGTTAACACCTGAAACGATGATAATACTAAGATATTATTAACAAAGCAATGTTAAAAGATCATATAAGATATCATATTAATATATATGATTCTTTTATAATTTAATAAAAATTATTTCACCATTATACAGGAGTTTAACCTACCCTCAACCGAGGAAACGTACAAGGTAAGGGTTTATTTTGCAATCTCTTCATTATCCGAGGTTGTTTGTACGTAATAATCTACTAGGATTTCTTTATCATCCACATACATGTTTCTCCAAAATGTTTTTCAAAACGTTTTTACCATTTACAAGAATATGGGTTAAAGTAATTTATACACTTCTTTGACTTTTATAAGTGGTTTATAAAGGAATCTTTCCATCGTTTTCTAAACAAGGTGCTTTTTAACCATTTGACAGAATTAAGGTAAGAATATTTTTTTTACCTTATACGGCGGGTGCGGCTATTTTCTGCCATTGTAAAATCGTTGAAGCTTACCTTACAAGCTTATAAGAATAATTTCAAAGAAAATGTTTCATTTTATATGACTCTTAAATGATTTCAAAATAAAAAGATATATTTCTCTAAAAAGAGTTTTGATATCATCTATGTCAACATCCTTTGATGGATTTTAAGCTTATTTGGAGATGATTTATTATGAAACAAAACTTCCATATTGTATTGAAGGTTTTGTGATTAGTTTGAATATGGATATGTTATTTTCATGGTTTATGTATGAAGTATTTAAATTTCATATTCTAGTTTTAATACGAATGTTTATGTTATGTTTAAACCTTTTCATATGGGAATGCATTGGACTTAATATGTGATGGGTGGAGCATGTTATATCTCCTCGATGAATCGGTAGGTCTCATGAGACAAACTAGTGTCTTGGCACAAGGCCTTAATAAAATCTTATTTGTAGTCTTGGCATGAGGCCTTGGATATGTGGTTATAATAGTTTGGCATTATGCATTCAATCATTATGAAAGTGGTTATTGATATTGCATGTGATTATTCGATTAGTAGAATATCCATGTGAATAAGTAAATGAAATTATTTCATTTTACTTTTTCCATACTATGTTGAAGTTCAAGTTTAAAAATATTTTATTTTAGTTATACATTTCCTTAAATGTTTATTCTTATTTATGAATGTTTCCGCTATATTGTTATCCTTACTGGGAATTTGAGCTCACCCCTTTTCTATGTTTTATTTTTCCCAGGATGTGAAGAAGTAATTTATGAATAACCTGTAGGGATAGTGTGAGGGGATAAGAGTGTGTACTATGGAGACTATGTTGTTGTAGTTTTCATTTTATGATGTAATGTAAACCTTATGAATATATCTAGTGTTTCCAAGGCTAATAAACCAATCGGTCTTTCGAGATTTGATCTTTCTTGTGATCATGCCAATGTCATGTAATAATACACCGACTCTGGGTAAATGGGGTCTGGGCGTTACAGTATCAACACAATCCGAATGCATTTTTTCAGATTTCTGTACGTCAGTTATTGTTTTCACTTAAAATTGTGTCCATTTTAAATAAACGAGAGACCCTTTGAGTGATACCGGTCACATCATGCATCAGATTGAGGTCGGGTTGACTCGTAAATGTCACAAAGGACCCATGGATCATTCTTGTAAAGGATTAAGACAATACTAATGCATTTGGTTGGATTTTCGTAGGTCAATTATTGTTTTCACTTAAAATTGTGTCCATTTTAAACAAAAGAGAGACACTTTGAGTGATACTAGATAAACCGTTCCTCCGATTGAAATGGGGTTCACTCATACACATCAAAAAGGACCCATGGATTGTTATCTAATAGGATAAACACAATCCTAATGTGTTTGGTTGGATTTCAATAAGTCAATTGTCGTTTTCACTTAAAATTGTGTCCATTTTAAATAAAAGAGAGACATTTTGAGTGATACCGGCTAAACCATGCCTCAGATTGAGGTGGGGTTGACTCGTACACATCCCCAATGCAACCATGTATCATTATCCTAAAGTATCAACATAATCTAAATGTGTTTGGTCAGATTTCCGTACGTCAGTTTTTGTTTTCACTTGAAATTGTGTCCATTGAAAAAAAATGAGAGACACTTTAAGTGATAACGTCCACTGATTGAGGCGGGGTTGACTCATACATGTCTCAATGGACCCATGGATTGTTATAATATAGGATCAAAAAAATAAGAATGCGTGTTTTTGGATTTCTGTAGGTTAGTATTTATTTTCAATGAACATTGTGTCCATTTTAATCAAATGAGAGACCCTTTGAGTGATACCGGTCACACCATGCCTCAGATTGAGTCTGGGTTGACTCATAAACCTCAAAAAAAAAACCCATGGGTCATTATCGTAAAGGATCAAGACAATCTGAATGTGTTTTTCCAGATTTCCGTAGGTCAATTGTTGTTTTCACTTAAAATTATGTCCATTTTAAACAAAAGAGAGACACTTTGAGTGATACCGGCTATACCGTGCCTCGGGTGGAGGTGGTATTCACTCGTACACATCCCCAATGCACACATGGATCGTTATCCTAAAGGATCAACTCAATACAAATGCGTTTGGTCAGATTTCCATACATCATTTATTGTTTTCACTTAAAATCGTTTTCATTTAAAAAAATGGGAGACAATTTGTGTGATACCGGACACAGCAGGCCTCGAATTGAGCCAGGGTTGACTCGTAAACGTTGAAAAGGAATGATGGATCATTATCTTATATGATCAACATAATCAGAATGCATTTGGTCGGATTTCCATAGGCCAGTTGTTGTTTTCACTTAAATTTGTGTCCATTTTAAACAAACAAGGGACCGTTTGAGTGATACCGGTCACACCGTGCCTTAGATTAAGTCCAAGTTGACTCTTACACATTAAAAAGGACCCATGTATCATTCTTGTAATGGATCAAGACAATATGAATGTGTTTAGTCATATTTTCGTAGGTCAATTATTGTTTTCACTTAAAATTGTATCCATTTTAAACAAAAGATAAACACTTTGATTGTTTTATCATTCTTGCATGTTGCTGGTGGATATCATCTGTTAAAATTGAAAAATAACTCTTTGGAGGAAGGATGTTTTATTTAATAACAATTAAAATTTTCCTTTGAACATTTACATACAACAATGTTTCATCTTTTGATCCCCATAACCCCTATCAAAAATGACCACCAATTGTACAAATCCCCATGTCAGATCGCCATGCTATTTGTGTACAATCTGCCATCAGGTATGTGGCCCACTTGTTTATAAACAAATCAATATCATCTTGTGAGTATGAGCCTTTTTGGCAGTCATAGTAGTACTGCAAAATACAAAAAGAAATAATAATTAAATAAATTAAATGAACTAGTAGTTGTTTTTGAAAATAGCTATTGAGGGATGCTAGTATGTTGATGAAAAACGATCTCTTTCATAAATTTACAATCATAATAACTGCAATCATTATCGTTTGTTTGTTTTGGTCACTGCAAAAAAATTATTCATTAGGAGAATAATTAACTTGTGTGGAGATGTGTTTCGATAGTGAAATTTTATTATATATACCCTAATATTTCTCCAGACGTAGTGCTTACTCTCCATCTTATGCTTAACCCCTATCCTCATTCCTTTTTTCAATAATAATGATACACCGCCCTATCATAATAGAATCCTCAGTAAAATATAATATAAATTATATTACTTGATGTTTAGACCTAAAGCGTAGGATGTAGTGTCTTACAGATTCAAAAACTCCATCATGTGTGGTTGGTTTGATGGATATCCTTGCATTGAATCCAGAAAATAAATCATCGGAGTATGCAAGTTCACTGCAATTAGCATCTAATGGTTCCTAAAAACACAAAAAGGAATAAGTAATAAAATAAGTGAAAATATAATTGATATACTTTAATCGCAGTGTTTTACCCCTACATGGTTGGTATTAGGAAGATTCTGTCATCTGTAATCTTGCATTCAAATGTTTTCAGCAATCCGTTCACTATTTAATTATTTTTTGATGGCCTTAATTTCATTAGATGTGTTGATGTGGTATGAGGACTAATGAGTCCAATATTGGCTCATGAAAAAATTTCCTCAACTATTTTTCATTTATACATTTTTCAACAATGTAAAATACATTTAGTCATAATTTGGACATTAGATCAGCTTTTAGAAAATCATTTCATGAAAACATACCAAATATATATATTTACAACTGTGATGGCTAGCCAACCATTTTCATGGATCTCATTTAAATTTTCAGCATCAACAAAATATTGACTTTCCTCTCCATATATATTCTCTTTGAAAACCACTATATGACTACTACCACCTCTTAGCTTCATATCCACAAGAGTATTCAATTCTAGTAAATGTGGATAGAGAACAGGTGGTGTTATTGTGCTTTCAGTAGATCCTTGGGATCGGTTGGTCGAACATTTAGATGGTTTTGAGCTAACCTTTGTCACCCCCTTCCCTTTCTCCGTCTATAATATCATTCATTGATTCAGACCCTTTTTTCATTAACTGTTAAAGGTTTAGCTTAAAAAAGGAAATAAATACCTCTTTGTCTATATGTACTCTTACAAGTTGTGAAGGCCATTCAGTGAATGTCCTAATATCCTTTTCGATCGTATGAATATCATCGTCATCAAGTGGAATAGGTAGTTCTGCATTTGGCTCATGAGCTACAATAATAATCACTTTCATATGATCTTTTGGAAGTGGTCTATTATGTAGTGTGTCATCTGGGATGTTGAACACTGTAGTCCTCACTAAAAGGTGATAGGTGGGTGGTGAAATATATAAATCACTATCATTGTTACCCTGTATAAATATCAGTACAGGAAAAGTATCAATGTTTGTTTGATTCACATTTCATGAGAACAATTATTACAATATTGATTACCATGGGTAAGATAGATCTTTGAGGGGAATGGATCATCTCAAAGATGGTGGGGGGTGGGGGGGGGATCTTCACGCACTGGTTTTTCCTGAGTTGTGTCTTCTCCTTTCTTCCCACCCATAAAATTTGCAAGCAACTCTCCCGGACATTGCAATCGTTCTTTAAGGGTTTCTAGTATTTCGCTCATTTGTTTCCATTTTTCATCTCTATCATCCTTTTTTCTTCTTCTCAAAATATACTTGGGGTGTCACCCCAAACCTCTCTCCTCTGACACGAGCATATTGTTCTGGATGCTTCAAAGCCATCGATAATAGGTCTTCACCCATTACAGGAGTAACTGATTCCTATGACTATCGGATATAGGAAAATAACTGATTATTTTTTTGTAATAGCAATTTAAAACAAATATTTTTATCGTTGTTTCATACTTTCACATATTTCCCACACTTTTTGTGTGTTCTCATCTACTAGATTCACTTCCTTTTTCACATGTGCCTCCTTCTATAGCACATGACGTGAGATGGAAGTGTCTTTGGTATTAGACTCATCAATCTATATATAAATGTAGAAAGATAATTATGATGTTGTTTATTAGAACCTAACAATATTACTGTAAATTTAAAAATTATCATTTTATTTTCTAGTGAAGCGTACCCCATCCTTGATTTATGATAGGGGTATGTTGGTTTTGATGCACATTCCTTATTTTCAATACAGAGTTGTTGTTTCATAAATGAAATATTGTCAATCAATGTGATGAATACACAAATCCTCAAAAAACGTATTATCACCCACAATGTAACTGAAACTTCTCATCCCCACGGCGGCCAATAAATGCATCCCATGCTTCTTGGGATATCAGGTGAGCATAGACAATGGGTGGGTGCTGGTTTATTTTACCTTTGGAATCTTTTAGGTTACACATTGTTAAAATAGTGCGAAAACCTCGATGAATCCTTCCTACAAGCCATAGTACATAATCCTTGTGTGAATCATATACTATAAATTTACACTTCAAGAGATTTAAGAGAGTAAGACATTGTTTCATTATTTTAATTTTCATTAAATCAAATAAATAAATTAATAATGTTACCGTAATTTCTTCCCAGATCAAAGCCTTCAGCCCGAACACAACATGGTGCCATGAATCTTTGTGAATCGGAATGCGTTACTGAGTGACAACTCCAATGTAAATACTAAACATAGCCTTGTTGGGACTCACATGTTGGCCTCATGCATTCTATCTAACATCAAATTTGATGCCTTTTCTTTTCACCTTATGAACTTTGGCTAACACCATCAAACTTCGACGCACCTTTGTTTTCTGTGACGTCAGTCCTTCATTCCCGATCATTTCATTGATATCAACATCATCTATATGTTCAACTGAAATGGTAGAAATGGTATGTATTTATGTTTTTTGGACCTTAACACAAGGAGAAAAAACAGGTTTAAAAACTTTTTGTTACTCTACACTGTGAGCAGCCGCTGCAGGAGCAGCAGCAGCCGCAGCAGCAGCAGCTTGAGAGACTTGTTCAGCCTCAAGGTTAGGAGAACTAGAATGTGCAGAAGTCATTATCTACAAAACTGGTTGAACTATTAATTTAGATTACATAAATTCAGTAATGATAAGATAATGATATGAGATAACAAGATCTATATTACAAAAAAATATAACCTATTTATTGAACTCTCTTTCTTTTTTTCAAAGGCTGAAGGGATTTGACACCCCTATCGATTATCCAAATCACTTTATTGTGTTCTTCTATAACATAAAAACATCATCTACATTGGGACTGCTGCGAAATGATTGCGTCGTACCACTGAAAGGATCGTCCTCAACTGAATTTTCATAGGACCCTTCAGTAGTTTTGGGCGATAACAGAACAATCGACCACTTTCTATTTGTGGGATCTGGAACATAAAAAACATGTAATAATTGTGATGTCATTATAAATTATTCATCTTTGTAACCTTCTTTACTAAAATCAACTTTCCCAAATCCCCATTCATCTATTTAAAAACCATTATTATTATCAACCCATTTTCATTGAAAAATCGGCAATTGGAATGTCGTATAATCCAACTCACATATTAGTTTGATAATTCCAAAATATGACATATTTGCATTAATTGGATTTCTGTCCTAACTACCAGAAACATGCATCGCTTCTGCCACTAGTGTAAACCCACTATTCATCATGGTACTATTTTCATCATGTTCATCTGCATAGAATTTATAACCATTAATAATATAACCACTGTAAGATAATACATACACACTTGGTCCGGTGACAAGCCATCGAAGTCGTTCTGAAATAGAATTTGTATTTTTATCCAAATGATTAAAAATATGGTCCTAAAACCATCCTATAAACTATTGATTATGTTTATTTGATAACCATTTTTCAGCCCTTGATGGATTAACTAACTAATAATTTCTTTGTGAGTTTCAATATATGGAGCTACCTCCCAACTGTTATGAAAAACATAAAGGTGGGCCTGCTCCCGATCTATAATACTAATTGTCACAACATCTCTTCATGAAATTCCCTTACCCTCAATTCGTCCAGTGTGACTAGAGTTCGGAAGACCAATGCTTTCCACATCTAATAGGTATTCGGTACAAAATTCAATGGCTTCCTCAGTAATATATCGCTCCACTATACAACCCTCTAGACGACTTCGATTTTTTACATACTCTTTCATTATATTCATATACCATTCAACAAGATACATCCATCTATAGTGCACTGGACCACAATGTCGAATATCTCTCACCAAGTGAATCATCAAATGAACCATCATATCAAATAATGTTGGTGGGAAGAACATTTCTAATTCATATAATATGATGAAAATTTCATTTTCCATAGCTGGAAATTTCGTCGGGTCTAAAATTTTTCTACATATAGTTTTGAAAATGAAACAAAGTTTGGTTAATGTATGACGAATATTCTTGGAAAAAATGCACCATAAAGATATAAGTATTAGATCTTGCATCAAAACATGGAATTCATGTGTTTCAAACCATTTAACTTCAAATCATTCATTGACACAATGTTCTTGATATTTGATGAAAACCCCTCTGGAACCGTTACATCATTGAAGATGTTGCAAAACTGATATCTCTCCTCCCTAGAATGAGTATACGCAGTTGGAAGAAGAAACATTCTATTTTCAACCTTCATTGGAGCCAACTCTTCTTATATTCCCATGTCAAGAATGTCCAACCTTGCCTTAATTACATCCTTTTTTGGGGGAATTTAGCAACGTTCCGATAACACTGTCACATATGTTTTCTTCCACATGCATCATGTCAAGAAAATGTCAGACGTACAAACAATTATAATATGGTAATTCAAAAAAAAAACAGATCTCTTTTTCCAACCAATTTTTTTATGGTTTTTTGAAAATGGTTTACCAAAAACAGTGTTCACATATTTTACTTTATCAAATAGCTGATCACCTGTTAGTAGAGACGACGATACGTGTTGTTCTGAACATCCATTAAATGATGACATGCAAGATCGGTACTTATGCCGATGAGGTAGAAATATATGATTTCCTAGAAACACATATTTCGATTAATCTTTCAACCTAATTGATTATGTATCTTCTTCTCACATGGGACACCCTTGAGTTCCTATAATTCTATAGTTTGGAAAATTTCCATAGGTAGGGAAATCATTTATTGTCCCATAAAACATTGCTCTCAATGTGAAGTATTCAATTTTATAAGAATCATACAACATAACATCTGAATCCCACAACAACTTCAAATCTTTGATCAAAGGAGCCAGATAAACATAAATATCGTTACTTGGTTGTTTAGGTCCTGATATACGCATAGATAACATGATGAATTTTCTCTTCATGCATAAATATGGTGGAATGTTATAATTTACCAACATAACAAGCCATATACTATGAGTGCTGGTTTGAAAACCAAAAGGATTCACTCCATCTGTAGATAACTCAAGATGAAGGTTACTTGGATCTTTCACAAATTTAGGATACCCATGATCAATTTTCTTCCATTGTCGAGAGTTAGCTAGATGATTTAATTTCCCATATTTTTTTCTTTTATCTTCATGTCATGACAGTTTTCTTGCAGTTTCTTCACTTTCATATAGATTCCTAAACCATGAAATTATTGGAATGTACTATACATCTTTTGTAGGATTGGATTTATATTTCTTGTATCGAAAAGCACCACACATTATCAATTTAGTAAGTGATTTGTTCTCCTTGCGAAACAGTATACAATCTTTCAGGAAAGCATGTATTCTTTCAAAAATCATACCCATAGAGCATCGCATTTTTTTATCTTTATATGTCCGGCATAAGAGATCATTGTCTTTCAGGAGCACGCCATTCAAGAGTGAATGTAGTTCCGTAAAACTGATATCACTCTATCTGTTGCCTGCTATCAATTTATACAACTTCAGTAGAGCTGACAATGCTATATATTTAGTGTAACCAGCAAAAAATGGTGTCTTTGCAAAACTCTTTAACTTCTCAAACAATTTTGGGCAATCACGGAGTTCATAATCAATTGTCTTTGTCATTTTCTCAATATGAACTTCATCATCATTGAAATATGTAATCACATCCTTTATACAGTCTTCTTCATTATCCATATTTGTATTCATATCTGATGATCCATAAAACATAGTTTTATCCCAGCCAGTAGCTACATTCGCCTTTTCCCTGTGTTTATTCCAACATTTATAACTCCAATATATTCCGTGAGATATCAAATGTTCTTCCAACTCCTCTTGAGTAAGTGGTCTAGAATAACAACGATGTAAACATGGACAATGTATTTGATAAGGATCCCTTGTGTGGTCCTTTGCAAACTGGATAAAATCTTTCACTCCAGTCTCATTCTCTATTGTCAAACGATTAGCATCCATCCAATGTTTATTCATCTCCATCCTATTTGAATCTCAAATATTAGTATTTATGGTTCATGTATAGAAAAAAAGACTTCCAAATACAGTATAAGAGAACGACTTATTTATAAAAATGGAGATTAATAGAGCCTAACCATTTCCAATAAATATTTTGAAATCAACAGAACTATGATAGACCCCCATAAAAATCAACACAGTTTCCAAACACAATGGGGTTATCTGGGATAATCACTTGTGTCATAGATAGTAAAACTCACACGGAATCATCCTCTATGGCTCTTCCTCCTCTATCGGTTCAACCCTTCTATAGTCAACTAGTACATCCTTTTATACCTCACCAACCTAAAATACATATGGATAAAAACCAGTATCCTACTCTATAAGTAAATAAAGTATTCTCATAATCTCGACAATATAAAATTCATTAAATATAATTACTTAAGATTCATTATAGTTTCCTCAACTCACCTCCTTCCAAATACAAGAATAATCTAGAATGATACATCTACCACTCTTTGGTCTCTGCCATACATTCAAAATCACCATGCCTAAATACCCATATATCCACACATATACGTCACAAACACATAAAAAATGATATCCACATCAGAAACAAAGTACCCATATGGATTTCAATTAGGTTACTCGACTCAAGTTGTGGTGTGTAAGAAATAATAAGAAAATATAATAAGTATATAGTCACACATAAATCTCAACCTCCCACTCTAGTGTTAGACCAAAATAGACTAAAGGAAACACTTTTGGAAATTCAATAGATACTAGGGGAAGTTCATTGTAATAGGCTTCCTACTCCAGTTCAATAGAAAAAAAGGATATCATCCCACTCAACTCTGGAAGAAGAGGTCTAGCTCGACTAGACCTCATGTCTGATTCTCTATGGAAAACATGGAATTTCCCATTGGGGCAGTGAAGGATACCCACCAATGCTAATATAAAACCAAAGATTTATTATAAACTAGTCAGTCCATTCTGAGAATAACATAAAGTGGAATCATTTTAAGAAACAAAAAATATCATATTATCTAAATCTCTAAAAAACTCGAAAGCATGAGAGGGGAACTAGAGACCTTACTCCCTCTTTATCCAGAGAGATGTTATAATCTCTATCACATAATTCATGACCTCTATTATAAGTTTCAATAGTTCAATATTGAGGTTTGATCTGAATTAATGATGGGAACCAAGATCAAATAAAACATACTCTAATGAAAAAGAAATGGAAATGGTGCCTCTCACTATTGCATGACCCACATCAGTTTCTACTGAAGATTAATCCACTTCCTGAAGTAGTTTTGTTCAGAATACATGTTTATAGGATCCCATTAGTATTTAATAATATTACTATGATTTGGTACCTCTCAATATTTATGATTCCATTCCACTACATAGGGAATTAAAAACATGTAAAACCCTCTTCAAGTGGGTTTAATGTCTTTACAAGATTTAAATCTTCCATTATTCCATGCAATAATGCTATGGAATCCAACCATTTTGCTGCGAAAATCCCCTTTCAATTTCATAATCACAATAAATCTATTTTATAACATTTTTCAAATCACATTCACAATTCAAAGACACATATCATGTTAAAAAAATACCACATGAAAAAAATGAATTTCTATTATGAAATACAAATTCAACACATTCAAACCATTAATTCTCATCGAAAACTCATTTCATTTCACACCTTTCACACAAGACATAAAATATATTTAAGAAACACCACAATAAAGAAAACATGAAACATATAAACATTCTTTTAGAAAAAAAATTCTTCACATGTGGATCTCAAAGCCTTCATAAAACATATTTCACACCAAAAAATTAATCCATAGAACACATTAATGAAACTAAGAAACCATATCAAAATCATCTAATAATGTAAAAGCATTCAATCACTCACCACAAACATGGAAACATCTAGAGGTGGAGGTGCATGGGAGGAGCCGCCAACTAGAGAGAAATGGAGGAGTAGGGTTCGTAGGGAGTAGGGTCGAGGAACAAGGAGTATAAGTAGGATTTTCAGGTAGGAGGAACCACCAAAGGAGTTCGAGGGGGATGATTAGGAGAAGATCTAGCAGCGGAGGTCTGACAATGTGAAGATCGGGGGTGGCGATGTTCCGACATCATGAAGATCAGGGGGAGGGGGAGGGGAGTCGTAGGGTTATAGTACCGCGAGAGCTTTAGGTCGTGATAAACCGAGGATACTATGCAACTGATTTTATAAAATATGGGACTACAGTTTTATTAGCACTAAAAAAGCGCTGATAAATGGACTATTTATCAGCGCTAAAAAAGCGCTGATAAATCCTTCCTATATAAGCGCTAACATTTTAGAGCTGATATATGCATTCTTTATTAGCCCTTTTATAGGGCTAATAATTGTTCTCTATATCAGTTCTTTTTTAGCACTGATAAAGGATACCCTGTATCATCACTAAAATTTTAGCACTGATACTAGAATGATTTATTAGCACATTTCTAGCATTGATAAAGGGTCTTCTTTATCAGCGCTAAAAAGGAACTGATAATGAACCCATGTATCAGCGCTAAAATTGTAGCGCTGATACAAGGCTTCTTTATCAGTGCTAGAAAAGCGCTGATAAAGAATCCCTTTATTAGCAGTTTTTCTTAGCGCTGATATAAGGTGGTGCTTCCCTTGCCCATTTTTGTAGTAGTGATGTGCATTGGGAATAGAATATTGGGCTAAACTACTGGGTTTTAATACTCACGCCTATAATATTCTTATGTATTTAGACCTTGTGCATGTTTCAGATTGATTTTGATCACCTTGGGAGACATGTGATCATTATGTTGGAGAGTGACCAGAAGGGTCACATGGAGTTTTTTGGTTATCGGGTTTGTTCATATGAGTTGTCGGTTTAGTTGTACATTCAGTTTCTTATACAAATAATGTTCAATTCAGTTTTTATATAAATGTATTTTGGTATGTCCATTTCTTTCCGCTGTTTTTTTATTGTTTATATATGGGAAAAATTAGTCCCTTGTGTACTCTATTATTGCCCTTGGTGCTTGTCGCCATCCTGGGAGGATTGGGAACACCTCTCGGGACTTATTGCAGGTTGGCCCTTGTGACCGGTTTAGGGTCGACTCAGGCTGGTTCGTGATAACATTGAATAATAATTATATTAATATGATTTATTGATTATATAATAACCTTTACCATACACCACTTTTTTTAACATTAATGCTGACTTCTTTATGAAAATAATTATTATGAATCACCCAAAGATATGTTTTTCTTAACATCATATTGATGATAGACCAAAATTGATATTCCTTTTATGGATGTATACCATTTGAATATTATAAATTTTTTTACATTGATGATATTTTTTAACATAATAAATTACAATTACAAATAAAATATCAAATATAGATGGTATACTCAATACACTTTTTCATTAGCAGACAAAACAAATATCCAATTCACCAAGGTAAATCAAAAAATGGTATTTTTAATATATCGAATTAGGAAATATTATATGTTGGAAACATCGTATATAAATGTTATCTATTGATGAAAATTCATCCACAACCTCATGTTCCCCAAATATGATGATATACAACCTTTAATTCAATAATTATAAAAACAGTAATAGAAAATAATTATGGGAATAAGTTGGATCATTCTTACATATTGATTTGAACATTAATACTATAATTGTTCTCTCAACCAATTTTCTCTATCTCACCAATTATTCATTCTTCCATTTTCATTTTGTTAAATTAATTTTTTTGGTATCATAGGTCTTATCACATTTTGTATTCTTTTGTTGGGATAACTATTCTTATTAACATCATTTATGGAGGATTAGTTCTTAAATATTTAATGGAAATCCTCTTGTTCTATAAGATTAAATAAACAAAATTTTTCATTTTTTATGTTTTTATTATGTTATTCACATGAACAATAATTATTAAAAGATCTTTAATCTATTTTAATAATCTCTTGAACTTTTAGTTTATCATGTAGATTTTTTCATTTACCTTTTTTCACTGGCCTGTAAATGTTCTTATTTCATTTTCATTATTATCACTAATTATTCTATAAATATTACAAAAATAACATTATGTACAATGTAAGTATGTCATTATTGTAAACATGCATTATTATGAGATATTTTCTTCATATTATATATTATTGAAGATCCAATAGTCTCCAATTTTTGGATTTTTAATTCCATATTTTCCATTTAGCTATAAGTGATATCTTTTGGGAGAATTTTTCTTCTAATATTATTCTATTTAATTCTAAATATTTAATCTTATATCTTTGTTGAATTAAATTGATTTATTTTTTAATATTATTTTGAATCATATCATGATGATTTTTTTAGAATCATGTGAACACCTCTATTTCATAAATAATATACTTTTTCAAGATTTCCAAATCTATTTAATGTGTAATTAATTTTATGAAATATAGAAGTATGCTTCTTCATCTTTGGAATTCTCCCAATTGATATGGAAATCCATTATTCCGTTTATTTTATATGATTTAAAAACTATAAAATCCATAATTCCCAAATATATTATTACACCAAAATTTACCCAAAATGGTGATCTTCTTTTATATACTACATGTGACCAATAGTTTCTAAAAAAATCCCATGTAGATTTTGGGTTTTCATCACAACATTGTTGGATATTTCAGTGTGAGATTCTTCAATATATATTCCTATATTCTCCCAAATCATGATTATGGTATCATTATTGTTGGACTCCTCATGTGTAATCATTATTCAATAATCACAAATCATTTTAACCTTGATTAATATCACTAATCATGTTAACGTTGTTTAATGTCCCTAATCATTTTAAATATGTCTATTCTATCATAATTCTTTTATATACATTGTTGGTTTACCTATGTTTAATTCTTACAACTCATGGTACATACTTTCAAAAAATCCTGATTCATAATCATATAAATAATGTTTGAATCCTGTAAACTATATTTGATCTTGTTCAATAATGTTTTGTTATAAAAATGAATATTTTCAATTCATTCAGGGAATATTATTTCATAATACATCTTTACAGATATTTTTCTATGTTTTATAAACCATAAGTCGGCCAGTGGTACCAGATTTTGGCAAAGACACTATCACCATAACCCATACATAGTAACCCAAACAAAATAATCTAGAAACCATAACCTAGAAACTGTTAGCTATACATTGTATCCCAAACACCGTAACCCAGACACCATAACCCATATATTGTTTTTTAGTGACACTATTTTCTAGTGACATTGTTTTATGACATATGGTGACACCGTTTATTACTTACTATCTTTTTTAGTTTAAATTTAAATATTATTAATAACTATAATATTTTTTGTAATGTAATGCTATTTACATAATTAATGTTTCTTTGTAGACATGTCACCTGAGAGTATGAGGTATGAGGTGTAGAAATCATGATTCCTGTCAAGTCCAACACATGAACCCGAAATAAAAACAGAAGAACAGGACTCAAAGAACAAGATGCGAGTGAGCGTTCGTGTAGTGAAGTGCATTCAATATATAAGAACATATACACTAAAATACACAAGAAAAACTCTTGATTCTTAAAAGGGCTAAAAACTATAGATAAGATACAAACTAGATACAAAGCACATATCGTATAATTGGATACCATAAAATGAGACTCATGATACTCTATTTTTCATTATATGACACCAAATTTTCATATTCTTCTCCTACAAGTCTAGAAATGTATATAGAAAAATGCAGAGCATTTCTTAAACTCTTTCATCATATTTTCTTTGTTGTGTGATATTTTTATTAGCATTCGAGTAGTGTGTGTGTGTATGTATTAAAACGATCACTCTCTCCTACATTAAAATAGAGGATAAAATATATCCTCACTCTAATATATTTCTTCCCTTTTTTTATTTTCCCACGTATAATAGTGGAAGAGGTATTTTCATGACCAAGTAGTTTGTGCACACAAAGAACAGTGGAAGAGATAATGTGATTTGGATTTTCCTATGTAATTTTGTTAACCGTAATCTGGGGTGAGGATCTTGTTTATTAATATAAACTTCTTGGTGGTAGGTGATCACCAAGTGGATTGGATTACGTCTAGGCTTAAGACAGAGCCACTTGTTTTATCTATTGTGTGTTTCTATTTAATAATTCTATATTTAAATTATATTTTACAAAACTAAATTTTACATTGATAGTTAGTACTGGATAATAGTTTTAAATGTTTTGAATTATTAGAATAGGTTGAAATGTTGTGTCAATATCTCATATACATACTACTGAGAATTAATCAATCTTATGATAAGTTGTTTGAACTATCAAACCCTTATATCTTATTACCTTGATTAACTTGCATGTTTTAATTTAATAGGGCTATTTTTTAAGTAATCCTTCATAAAATAATTATTGATACTCAATTCACCCCCCTCTAGAGTATTCCTCTTGGATCAACATTTAGTATCAATGGAAGTTCTTAAAATCTGTATTTTCAAAATTGTAAACTGTTAATCTGTTTAAATATTTTTCAACTGTGATTTTAGATGTTTTTATAAAAGATCTTATAATTTCTGTTATTTCTACATTTTTAGTAATTATAAAAAATTTATTCTATGATTTCTTCTATATATATTGATACGATATTGGAAGGTGGTGCTACCAACATACCTATATTATTTAATTTAACAAATTATGCACAATGGAAAATTGAAATTAAAATCCACTTAGAATGTATGGGTTTTGAGATTTTGTTTAAAATATTTGGTGAATATATGACTCGTGCTTCTTCTAGAACTACTTGGGATGACATAACTAAGGCTTATTATAACAATAATTTCAATGACAGGAATGAATTATAATTTTCTTTAGGATATGATGAATTTAAAAAAATTCTACATGTAAAAAAGCCCATGATATTTTTGATACTTTTTATATTTCACAAGAAGGAACTCCCAGTGTTAAGGAAATGAGTATCAACACATATTGTATTAAATAAAAAAAAATTAATATGAATACTGGTTATCCTATTTCTGATATGCATCCCAAGTTTAATGAAATAGTGAACACTATGATCTCTCTGGGTATGGATGTAACTTTTAATGAATAATTTGTGAGGATTATCATATGATTTTGGGATATATAGAGAATAAATTTTGATTCCATTAAAAATCATGTGACATTAGTAAAATACATTTTAAAGAACTCATTGGAAAATTGATGATGTATGAATACGAGATGAAAGTCCACAAATAAAAGGAGGATGAACCCAAGAGGAAATATTCATCATTCAAGACTACTAGAACTATTAATAATAAAAAATATATAAGGTTCTAGCATCTGTTGAAAGCTCTAGTAATGATGAATTAACATAAAATAGTTATGAAGAGATGGATCAACCAGAAAAAAGATTCATGAAAATCTACAGGATGAATATGTTATTCTGGAAGACCAATTATAAAAGAAGGTATGATTACACGGGCCACTATAAAATGGACTGGAGAAGAAATGAAAACTCGGAGGAGATTTTGTGCTATGAATATAAGAGGACAGGACATGTCAAAGCCGACTGCACGAAATTAAAATAGAAAAAGAAGTATAAAAACAAAGATAATAAGTATAAGAAAGTTATGAAACCAACCTGGAGTGCTACTAATGATATATTCTATGAATCAAAATCATATCATGATGAGAATGATAACATGACCAATATTTGATTTATGGAAAACACATCTAAGGTAACCATAGATTCTTCTGCACACAATACATAAAATTCTATAAATGAATGTAATTCTGAAAATATGAAATGTGATGAATTATTTGAATAATGTATCATGATAAAAAAGTCATGAAAAGAACTAAAAGATAAATATAAATATTTAAAGAAACAATATTATTTTATTGTAAATATTAATTTAACACAAAACTAGAAAAAAATAGAATGGCCACCAGTTCATTGAAAACTATGACTTAAAAATGACTATTGAGCAATTGAAGAAATAGATAGAAAAGTTTACCAAAGGAAAAAATACTCTTACTCATATTCCTGGTAAACAGATAGCTCCAAATTAAATATCTGGTATTGAATATATGCTTGGATAGAGAAACCTATCTAAAATACATTTTGTAACTAATACTAAAAAATATGTTTTACCCAAAAAATCAATATTTTACTACTAGTTCAAGTAATTCAAAATCTTTTAATACCTCTAGTTTTTCTAGACAAAATATAGTCAATTTTTAAAATTTATTATATACTGCTTATTGGAAAACTATTATGAATATGTGTGTTCCTAAAGAAATAACTACTAATGTCATTGGACCCAATCAATTCTGGGTAACAAAATCTGTTTTTGATTGATTATTTGTTAGGAATGTTATTTAAAGACCTCTTATAAACGATTATAGTACTTTTACAGTGGAGGCTCAACACACATGATAGGATATTATTCATGATTCATGAATTAAATCAAGATTGATGGTGGGCATGTCACATTTGGTGACAATTCTAAAGAAAAATAATTATCATAGGCCATATTGGTAACTCTAACATAGTTTTAATTTATAATGTCTTTTTGGATGATGGACTGAAAAATACTTTTCATATTATTTCACAATTATGTAAAATTGAATTTCATGTTATATTTAATAATTATTGTTATAATTTCATTAACTCTAAAAATGAATTAGTATTTTCTTTTTTTTTTTGAAATGAAAATGTTTATGCTATTAACATATATTCTTTAGATTCTCAAAATATTTCATGCTTAAGTGTATTTCACAAAGAGTCATTTATTTTTCACAGATGATTAAGACACTATAATGTACACTCTCTTATAGAGCATTCCAGAAAAAGAATAATCAATGACCTACCAAAACATTAGTTTCCATATGATAAAGTCTATAATCCTGGTCAAAAATGTAAACATAAAAAGGAATCATTCAACTCAAAGAACGAAGTTTCAACTTATCAACCTCTTGGGTTGGTTCACATGGACATTTTTCGATCAAATATATTTTCGAGTTTAAACGGGATACACTATGTTTATGTTCTTATAAATGACTATTCTAGGTATACATGGACTTATTTATTAGATAAAAAACTGAAGCATGTACTTACATCTCCATGTTTGAAAATATACTGGAAAGTCTATGTGGACATAGAATAAAATACTTAATATGCGATCATGGTCTTGATTTCAAAAATCAAGTCTTTAAATCATTTTTCTTACAAGTTTTCTATTTTCATAACTTCTCTTCCCCTAAGACACCTCCACAAAATGGAGTTTTGGAAAGAAGGAATAGAAACTTATAAGAAATTTCATGAAAATGATTAATGAATATGACCTACCTATTTACTTTTGGGACGAGGCTATGAAAATATCATGCTATATAATTAATAGAATCCTAATTAGGAAACTTATTAAAAGAAATACCAATATGTTTTCTATCAATATAAAACCCAAAGTTCATTGCTAAAATGTTTTTTTATTGAAATGTTTATATCCCTAATACAAATTAATATCATGACAAGTTTTCATCTAGGAGTGATGAAGGAATATTCCTATGATACACAACCTCAATTAAGGGAGATAGAGTCTTTAATAAAATAAACAAGTGTGTGGAAGAATGTGTACATATCAAATTTGATGAAACAGATCCAACTAAACCTATGATATCCCTATATAATCTTTACGATGATATGTCACACCTAGACATAAATTAAAAATCATATAATCCTATTTTCAATGAATCTGTTAAATCAAAAGGTTTTATAAATTCTTCATAATCTCGACATGATGAACCAGAACCTATAGATAAACATGAAATTACATTCCCCTCCTTTTCTAGACCATCTAGAACCCTCAGTAACCATCATTTAGATGTTGTTTTTAGAGAATTAGATAAAAGCACAAAACTAGATATTATCACAGGAATTATGTTGAACATCAATATTTCTTATCACAACATGAAACAAGAAACATCGATGATGCAATTAACAATGAACCTTCGGTGATGTATATATAAGGAGATAATAATATTTTTGAAACAAATAATGTTTGGAATCTTGGGGATAGACCTAGAGACACCTTGACCATAGGAACAAAGATGGTGTATATAAATAAAGTAAATGTATCCAATAATATTGTATGAATTAATATAATGTCCTAGAGTTTTTGTTTAGTTTTTTTATTATATAGAATTATTTCTTGATCGTGAGATCTAACGGCGCAAGATTCTGAGGTCTGGAGTTCCCAGAATGGTCTGTCGAAGTTTTGTTAAACATTAAATAATGCACGTAAGCGGTTTTCCAGAAAAAGTGGAATAACTCTTAAACAATTTCATGGGATAAAATCTGAGGGCACTGTTGCATTGAGGATGGTGGGTTTTCCTTTAGTGTGACTTAAGTTTGGTAAAAATGGGCCTCCTATGAGAAAACCCAAAATGGTATAATTGTAAATAAATTAATTAAAGAAATTATTTTATTTTTCAAATTCTTATAACTGACAAACGGTAACTCGGATTAAAAATCTGAGACAACCCCTCAACTCAGGAGGGTATTCTTTATTTAGGATGATACTAACTTTGGCCGGAATGTGCCACCAGTGAATGTTAGTTTTTGTCTATAAATAAAATAATTAAGTGTCAATTATTTTATTGAAATACCCATAACATTTAAACATTAACTCAGATTAGAAATATGAGAGTAACGTTGGGTTTATTAAGGTGTGTTTCACTTAGGCAGAGCCTAAACACAACCATCGCTGGTTGAGGGTGACTATTTTTAATTTTCCAAACTTTTTTTTGGTTTGTTCAGTAAAATCACAAGCAGAATTTTCTAAATTTTGAACCGGTTCTTGGATTAAAAATATGAGGGCACCGTTGAATCTGCAGTGCTGAGTTTCACTTATGGGAGACTTTACTTGGACCATAGTAGGTCTGGAGAATAAGTTATTTTTGTGAATTTTAAAAGGAATTGAAATAAAATAATCTCACTTTTTATTTCTTTTCCCACCAACGAACAAGATGTAGTGTGGGACCAGTGGCGAGTCAAGCCATTAAAGGGTTGACCGTTCAAATATTATGTAACATCATTTTTGGAATTTTGGAAGGTTTCTATTAAATGATTCTTTATAAATTCCATGTTCATTACATACCGTTGCTCTCTCCTATTTATACGGAGCTTGTGGGGACAAATTGGCACGGCTTCACCAAGCGACAAAGCTCTGGTAAAGTGCTGAAACACCATACACATGGAGGACGGATCTGGTTCCAGTAGGAGGTGATGAGAAACCCCAAAAAACAAACCGAAGAACGATGATTGAGAAACATCGATGGAGGCTTGTTGGAGGGATGAAAAAAATGGACACATCCTCAAATGCGGATTCTCTCCAACGAACTTGATTTAGGGGGTTATTTCATTTGTGCGTTTTTATTTCCTCTCCCCTTTCATGAATTTATATGAATCACAAGGGTCAACCGACTAACGAGTTGACCCACAATTCTTTAGTCTTTGTGGGGGGATGTTGCAGGTTATCTTGTAGGGATTGTTTTTTGTATACCCCTTACCCTATTCTTGACGTTCATCTTGATTTGAGAATAATTATGCCACCTGCTAACATTATAACATGGAGGGTGCGAGCCAAACGAACACAATCTGACCCCTCTACAACCTTTGTGGGTTCTTGATGATCTTGAATCGATGGTGACATCCCGAGGTGAGTGTGGGAGTCTACGGAATGAAGAATGGACCACCGGGGCACACCAAGTGACCCAAGGAACATTACTGGAAGGGCTCGAGAGTGGTGCTTGGCACTCCAGTCGGCCGTGAAGATGGAAGAGAAACGACCACACTACCGGAGAAGGGTTGTGGCCCGCACAACCAACTGTGTGAGGGGGGGGGGCATGTCTGCACAGCTGGCATGCAGGGGCTACGACACGAGGCTGTGGTGGCAAAAGGGGGTGGACGACTCACTGTCGGCCACCCAGGGGGCACGGTATGCGACCGCGCCGGGGGGAGGGATGGTCGTCCGGCCAGCCACGGGCCAGCGTGGGCCTCCCATCGGGCTGCCCATCGTGGGCTAGGTCAGATCCCATGGACTGGGTTGACCCAAAATGGGTCGGGTCGGCCCAATCCGGGTCGGGCCAGGTCGGACCAGACACGGACTAGCTTCACCCCATTTTTATTCTTTCGGCTATAACATGAGCTAAGGGCATCTATTTGATGAACCGTCTACAGATTCCAAAACCTTTGATCGATATAGTATTTTTGGTATACCCCACTTGTGTTTTGGATAATGATGGGGTACGACTGGGTTGGATTGAACACGAATCCAATCAGCCCCTCGGGACTAAATGTCCAATAACATATAGATTGGGCATTCGATTGATGCACCAACTATTGCGTTGAGACCCCTTTTACATGGCGGTTTTTTGGGATACTTATCTATGGGACATCATGGAAGTTGGAGTATCGAGCAATGAATTGAGAACCAGACCCTCCCGGAATCAAGTGAGCATAGTGCGAGAACCTTGTAGCTTATTGTAACATGAGAAAAGAATCTTATGTGGTTATGTGCTTGGGGATCCTATGTGGGTCTGTGCTTTCTAATCCTATGTGGTTCTGAGTTTGAGAGTTCCACTGGGATCTACTCTAAGAAATTCATGTGGGACTACTCTAGGATCCTACATGGGTCTTCTGTACTAGGATCCTACGTGGGTATCATGATATAGGATCCTACATGGGTCTTCCACTTAACAGAGTAATATGATTCATTAGTTACATAAAATCATCTTTACTACCGTACTTATGTTATACCTAGTGTGAGCTGAGTCCTTACCTTCATGGTGATACCTTTGTGGTATTCTTCTCTGTGGAGTACCTGTGTGGTAGATTACTTCATGGTGATACAATTGTGGTATTCTTGTGTGTGGTGTTACCTTTGTTGTACAAACCTTCGTGGTGATACCATTGTGTTATTCTTTTGTACGGAGAACCGGTATGGTACTTTACATCATGGTGATACCATTGTTGTATTCTTTTATGCGGTATTACCTTTGTGGTGATACCATTAGGGTATTTTTCTATGAGGCGTACCTGTGTTGTACTTTCCTTCGTAGTTATACCTTTGTGGTATTATTCATTGTGGCGTTACCTTTGTGGTACTTACCTTTGTTGTTTTACCTTCTTGGTATACTTTCCATCGTGGAACAGTTGAGCTTTGAGCTAATGAGTTGGGCCATGTGTTTCCTCATGAATGATATGGGTATACTTGATAACTTAGGTATATGTATGGGAATAAATATTAGTAGGGTTAACTGTTGTTTCCATGCTTTGTGGTTTATCTTTTATGGATTTTGAGAGACCTTTGGGGGTATCTAGGTCCCTAATGAGTATTATCATACTCATCCCTACATGGGCTACTCCTGCACCATGTTATGATATGTGTAGATGATGGACAACGATGATTGAGGATGAGGGTACCGAGACTAGATGTGGCTCGGAGGTGGACCTTTAGACGACGAGTACCTGGGCTGAGACTTGAGGGATCTAGGACCATACGCTACACAGAGGAGACCGGCAGATGTGGAGGACTGTGGAGATAATATGTATCTACCCTTTAGGTAGGATCATTAGTGAATTATCTAGGAGTTGTTTTGTGATTTTCAGTTGTACTTGTACATTTACAGTTGGGACTGTATTCCGTCCCCTTTTTACATTCATCACTCATTTACTATAAATTTTAAATTTTTCTCATATCCTGCTTTGTGCTAGGTTGTGTGTGTTTATAAGTTATAAAAGATATGCCTTCCTGGTTTTAGGGAATAAGCCTTTCTGTGCTAGTTTCCATCCCATGGACTATGGAAGGCAGTATTGGGGTAGTTACAGCATGGGCCCCGGGGGACAGTTCATGACAAATTGGTATCAGAGGAGTTTAGTTATACCAAAGAACTAGGACTTGGATCATTTCACTCTACGATAGTATTAAGTGTAATGAGTATGATTTTCAGTTCTGGGAGTCCAGTGTTGGTGCGGCGGCCGACGTATCCATACACCAGGACCCTGAGTTCTGATTTCCAACTCAGTTCATGAAAACATAGATTGCATGTCTGTCTTTGAAAAGTTTATATTTTCAATTATTTGGAGTTAGCTCACCATGTATAACATAATGAACATGGATCATCTGTTCCTTATCAGGATGTCGTCGTGTAGATAGCCAGCTAAGTTTCCTGAGAGAGTATGAAATGATGGCCCACCGAGCGATGAGGCCTTGGTTAAGGTCACTCTTGCAGCATTAGCACCTTTGGGTGGCATACCAACAACACCACTACTCGTTGGGTAGCCATTACCACTAGCTCCACCAGTATAGGATTCACACCGATTGAGTAAGTTTCATGAATTACAGTAGTAGAGGCCTCTAATATTTTGAAGAGAGACAAATTCCAACGCAACCGAGGGCTGACTGAAGGTGGTCAATATAGTTTTCCACCATGTTGAGAAACCAGTTGAGCAGATGGTGATCTTATCTACTATCCTTTTTCCAGTGAGTGACCATGAGGATGGTCTGCATAGTACTGAGGCTTTGGTATGTGTACAGTTTCCTGAGATGGTACCTTCATGTAGTGTGACAGCAATATCACTACTCGTTGGTCAGAAATAACAACTGGTGGTATCGGTAGAGGACACATATATGCTTAATGCCTCACACACGTTTCGGCATCAGATACCCATTAGGTTCCGAGGCGAGCACGACCCATATAAAGATGAGGACTGGCTTGATAAGGTGACTGAGAGTTCCCTAGAGCTTCTTCAACTATGGAAGGATGAAATGTCTATAGCTGAGTATTCATTGAGTCATGCCAACCATATCATGTACTCGATGAATATAGTATGTCTAGTGCTTTAGGGCTCAGAAAACCGAGCTTGGTGTGTTTTGGATAATTCAATCCAGCACAATTCATCTATGCATTACTATTTCTGTTAGGGTGCTGGAGAGAACCGTTTCTGTTAAATGTTCTTTGGCTGAGCGGATGCATCCAATGAATGTTAATAGTGGGAAAGCTAGAAACTGATGCCAGTCTCAGAGACATGGGTGTGTAAAATGTTTTGGGAAGAGAAAGTGTTAAGGAAAGATGAATCAACATAACTTCAGATGTGGAAGAAGAGCTAGGAGAGCAGCATGAGGTGGGGTACATTTGGATATGTTAAAACCACCACCCTAATGTGGTCCCCATTAGGTTCAGGGAGCCGGAGGACAGGACATGAGAGTAGTTGCATGCGGTCAAGGAGTGTGACCTAAGGGCTCTAGGAATTATTTGAGTTACAGTTTGTGTCTACTACTTTCTTCTATATCAGTAGATATAATTTCCAATCATTTCTACCTTCCATGAATCATTTCCAATACCTAGAGTCTTCAGTTAAACCGTTCACTTGACCATCAAGTCTGGAGATACCTTTTGGAGGAGACTTGATAATCACACTTATGCCGACAGTGTGATCTGAGCCTCGAGGAAACTGTTTTGGTTAGACCCTCTTGGTGGAAGTGTCGAGGCATTACGAAGTTAGTCTTGGTTTGGACTATATATCCCCAGTTCATACTCAGATTACTATAATAGGCAAAAAGGTTTTGGTTTATCTGAAACATTGGGATGGGGTTTTACTTGGTCGTCGAAAAAAAAGAAACCCATGCAGTGCATGATGGACTCATGCATAGGAGCTTGTAGTCGATCACTCATGAGTCGGCCATCCTTACCCTCGTGGAAATAGGATATTGGGTTTTTATTAATAGTGGAGTATTATGTGGATAGAATTTCAAAATATGTTTCTAGTATTTACTCCTCTAATGGAGGGATACTTCTACCTTGGATGGGTACTACTGGAGTTTTGGACTAGACTTCTGCAGGGTAGCGGCACCCTTGTTAGCTTAGACAATGAAGGATAAGCCTTTCTGGTGGAAAGATAAGTGTCTGCACAGATTTTAGAATTTGAGATAGAAATAATGGTTAGAGTTCCACCAGGACTATGACTTTGTGGTAGTATTTAATTTTGGGAAGGGGAACATGGTAGTAGACGCACATAGTAAAAGGCCTAAACTACAACTATTGAGTGAGGCATCAGAACAGTTAGTCACACTACGAATATCCTTCGTGAATAAAGATGAAGCTTCTTACCTCCAGTCTATGATTGACTATTCTCTAAATCTTCAGCGAATTTGGGAGGCATATCTTGAGACATTAACTATGAGGCTCGAAGTTCTTAGATATCCTCAGGTAGGTTTCTCGATAGAATTTTGAAAATGTGGGGAGAACATCATCATTTTTAGATGATGCACCATGATACTAGTGATGCTTCGTGAGGAGGTGTTTAGGGATTTCCATGCATCCCCTTTTAGTGGTATATCCTAGAGAGGTGAAGGTGTTCCAAGACTTCCGACGTGAGTAATAGTTACCAAGGATGAAGAAATCAGTTGTATAAGACTTATGCCACAGGAGAAAGAGATCCTTGGATTTCGAGGCGGGAGACCATGTATTCCTACGGGTCTCACCCCAATGAGGATTACAGAGGATTGGACAGGGTGACAAACTATCTCCGAGGATCATCAGACATTTCTAGATTCTCAGCAGAGTAGGTGAGGTGGCATACCTCTTGGCACTTCCACCACGCTCAGAAAAGGTTCATGACATCTTCCACGTATCCCAGCTGAGGATATGCATGCATGAACCATCTCACATCATCGACCACAAAGAGCTGGACTTATAGGATGGGGTAATGTTTACAGAGGTTCCAGTAGACATTGAGGATCGACAAGAGTGGGTCCTTCATGGGTGGTCGATACCTCTGGTGCACCTATGCTGGTAGCATGGGAACTTCCAGGAGAGCACATGGGAACCTTCTTAAGGTAGGGGATTACTTCATTTGTGCGTTTTGTATTTCCTCTTCCCCGTTTTTGAATTTATACAATGAACGCGGGTCAACAGACTAATGGGTTGACCCTCAATTCATTCATATTTGTGGAGGATGTTGTGGGGTATCTTGTAGGGATTTTTGTCTATATACCCCTTATCATGTTCTTGATGTTCATCTTGATTTGAGAATAATTATGTCGTTTGCTACCGTTCTAACGTAGAGGGTGTAATCCAAAAGAACACGGCTCGACCCCTCTCCAACCTTTGTGGGTTTTGATGGTCTTGAATAGATGGTGACATCCATAGGTGAGTGCGCGAGTCAATGAAATGAAGAACAGGACACCGGGGTGTGCCCAGTGACTCGAGGAACATCCCCTAAAGGGCTCGGGAGTGGCGTCTGGCCCTCTAGCCTTCCTCGACTACGACAAAAGAATGACTACACCGCCAGAGAAGGGTAATGACCTGTCAGCCATAGTGGAGCAAGAGTGTCATCCAAGACACGACTGATGGCCTGAAGGGGTCGGTGGTGCATGTCCAGACAGCTAGTGAGCAGGGGCCGTAGCCCGGGGCTGTGGAAGCGAAGGAGGGTGGTCGGCTCGCTGGTGGAGGTGGTGTGGTGCACGACCATGGCACAGAGGAGGGATGGCCATCAGGCCAGCCACGAGACACCGTGATCCACTCATAGGGCCACCCAGCGTGGGCCGCCAAGCACGGGCCACCCATCGTGGTTCGTACTATGGGTAACCCAGTGGGCCTCCCATCACGGGCCGCACTATGGGCCCCCCATCACGGGAAACCCCACGGGTTTCCCAGGGGGTCGGGCCGAGCCCAACAGGCCAGGTCAAATCCCACGAACCGGGTCGACCTGAAACGAGTGAGGTCGTCCCAGGATGGGTCAAACCGAACCCAGACCAGCTTCTCCCCCTTTCCATTCTTTCAGCCATAACATGAGCTATGGGTGTCCGTTTGACAAACCTTCTAAGGAACCATAATCCTTGGATTGAGACAATTATTTTGTTATACCCCACTTGGGTTTTGTATAAAGTTGGTGTATGGTTGTGTTGGAACGAACATGAATCCAACCGGGCCCTTGAGACTAAAAGGTCAATAACTTTCTAACCAAGCATTTGATTGACGCACCGTTTGTTTCTTTGAGACCCCTTTTACATGGCGTTCCATTTGGATACTTCTTCATGGGAAATCAGGGAATTTGGAGTATTGACCTATTTCTTGAGGAGAGGAACCTCCCAGAATCATGTAAGCTTAGTAAAGGAACCATGTCGCTGGTTGTAACATGAAAAAGAGATCCTATGTGGGTTTGTACATGGGGATCCTTTGTCGGTCTATGTTTTGGGATCCTATGTGGGTTTATTCTTTAGGATCCTATGTGGGTTTGAGTTCAAGATTTCCACTTAGATCCGCTCTAGGAAATTCATGTGGGACTACTCTAGGATCCTACGTGGGTCTACTATACTAGGATCCTACGTGGGTATGACGATTTAGGATCCTACGTGGGTCTACCTATTAATAGAGTAAGATGATTCAGTAGTTACATATAATTATCTTTACTACCATACATATGTTATACTTGGTGTGAGATGAGTCCTTACCTTCATGGTGTAACCTTTGTGGTATTATTCTGTGCGGAGTACCTGTGTGGTACTTTTCATCATGGTGATACCTTTGTGGAATTCATCTATGTGGAATTACCTTTGTTGTAATTACCTTTTTGATGATACCTTTGTGGTATTCTTCTGTGTGGAATACCTGTGTGTTACTTTTCTTCATGGTTATACCTTTGTGGTTTATTTCTGTGTGGCGTTACCTTTATGCTGCATACCTTGGTGTTAATACCTTTGTGGTATTCTTCTATGGGGCGTACCTCTGTGGTACTTTCCATCATGGTGATACCTTTGTGGTACTCTTCTATGCGTCATTACCTTTCTGGTACTTACCTTTGTGGCATTACCTTCTTGGTATTCATTCCTTCTTGTAATAGTTGAGCTTCGAGATAATGAGTTGGACCTTGTGTTTCCTCATGAATGAAATTATTATACTTGATAACTTAGGTATATTTAGGGGAATACACCTATGTATGGTTGACTTTTTTTTACATCCTTTGATGTTTATCCTTTGTGGATTTTGAGGGACAATAAGGGGTCTCGGGGTCCCAACTGAGTATTGTCATACTCACCCCTACACGAGCTACGCCCGTACTGTGTTGTGCTATGTGTAGACAACGAACATAACTGATTGAGGACAAGGGTACCGAGACTGGAGGTGGCTCGGAGGTGGACCTTCAGATGATGAGTAGTTGGGCTGATAGTTGAGGGATCCCAGACCAGGTGGTACACATAGAATACAGACAGAAATGGAGTGCTTTTCAAATGATATGTACCTACTCTTCATGTAGGATCCTCGGTGGATGATCCAAGAGCTATTTTGTGCTTTTCAGTTGTACTTGTACATTATATATGGTCTTGTATTCCGACTCCTTTTTTACTTTCATCAATCTTTTACTATATAGTTCACCTTGTTCTTGTATACTGCTTTGTGATTGGTTGTGTGATTTTATAGGTTATAAATGCAATGCCTTCCCAATTTTAGAGAATATTCCTTTCGGTGCTAGTCGCCATCCCCTGGCCTATGGAAGGTAGGCTGGGGGTAGTCAAAGCATGGGCCCCAGGGGACGGGTCATGACAATCATAGCCAAATTGGATGCACAAGGTTATAGTTAGGAAGAATGCATTTATAATGAAGAAACGTTTTTACCTATTTCTATACATAAGTCCATAAGAATCATACTTTGGTTTTCATCCCAATTTAATTTCATACATTATCAAGTTGATGTTAAAAGTGAATTCCTAAATGGGTATTTAGTTGAGGATGTTTTTTGTGGAACTATCCCTTCATTTTACAAACCCTAATTTTTAAAATCACATTTTCAAATTAACATTAGCCTTATATGGTTTAAAACAAGATCCAAGATCTTTGTATGGTAGAATAAGTAATTTTCTCCTTGTAAATGGTTTTTCAAAAGGAATTGTTGATCCTAATCAATTTACAAAACTAATTTCTAAATATTATTTTCTTCTTCAAATCTATGTAGATTATATTATATGTGGATCTTTAAAAAAAATTATGTATTGATTTATTTAAAACAATGAAAAATGATTTTGAAATTTATTTGATGGGTGAACATAAATTTGTTCTTGGATTTCATATTTTCAAAATATTAAATGTATCATTTTAAATCTATTTAAATATACAAAATAAATTTTAAGATTATTTGGCTTTGATATCATAAAAACACTGACAATCTAATGAGTAACACATGTAATATTGATCTTAAAGAAGATGGTAAATCAGTTGATCAAACCACTTATAGGAGAATGATTGATTGTTTGCTCTACTTGACATCTATTAGTCATCATATAATGTTTAGTGTGTGTACGTGTTCAGGTTTTCAAGATAATAAAAAAGAATATTACTTAAACGATGTTAAAATAATTTAAAAATACATTAAACATAATATTAGTTTAGGTCTGTTTTACCCTAATGGATAGTCATTTGATATAGTAAGATATTATGATACTGATTTTGGTGGATGAATGTTAGATATAAAGAGTACCACTAGGATATGTCACTTTTTGGGAAAGTATATTGTTTCACTATATAATAAGAAACACAACTATATTGCATTATATACTGCGGAGGTTGAATACATATCTTCTTATAGTTGTTATGCACAATTATTTTGGATGAAGAATACATTACTAGACTATGGATATCAATTCATACATGTACTTATAAATTGTGACTATTCAAGTGCTATTAAGATTTCATATGATCCCGTTTCACACTATAAGAGAAAAAATATTGTACTATGGAATCAATTTTTTAAAGATCATTATCAATAAGGTGATATCACTTTAAAATTAATTGGCACTAAACATCATCTTGATGATATAGTCACTATTCCATTAAATTCTGACAGGATAAATTACATCGTACATGAATTAAGAATGATAATTCTTAATTAAAAATTTTACGGTATCGATGTTACTATCTCACACATACTTTTTCATAGTTTACGGTTTCATGATTCACTTTTCCACAAGTTAATGTCTCATATTTACAGTCTCATAGTTACTATCTCTTGGTTATTATCATACACATGCTATTTTTATAATACGGTCTCACAATTTGGGGTCACACCGTAATGATGAAACTGTGACAACCTATTATGGTCTCACAGTAATGAATCAATTTTTTAATTTTAATTCATGTTTTAATGTATCATTTATTTTATGGTTATTATTCTGTGTTTTTGAATTTGTAATGTTTTAAATCCAGAAATGATAAAATTTTAATATATTATACTTCTCTCTTCACCCAATCCCTATTCCATCAAAACCAAAAAACCTCTATCTCTAACAGTTAGTCATATTTCATCCCTTCACCATTCTCAAACTAGCATTCAGTTCCCATAATGAAGTTCCCATATTAAATGACTCCTAGGAAGCTTAAATTAGTAAAAAAAGTGAAAATGTAACTAAATGTAATGTCGGAGGGACCGCCGAATTCAAATATTGCTTATAGAACTATAATATTATAAAGGAAAGCCTTCTTAAAGTGGTCACTGACAAGTAAGTCACTCATTTTAATAGTTCTGCAAGAGAAGGGATGGATGAACTTGTTTAGAAAATGGAAAGGACCGATTTAACCAAAGGTCATTTCCTAGTTTTATCAGTTTTCCCAGTTTCCATTCAATAATAATGATTAATTTTTATTAAGATGATGGAATAAAGGTCAAATGTGCACATTTTTCGAGGTTATGTTTTGGATACCAAGGGATACATCATTAGGGAATATTTGCGGATTACAAAAGAGGTCCTCCCCCTTCTACTGATGTTTTTATCTTTGATGAGGACTTGGGATGTTTTACTATAAATAACATGAAAAGAAGGGAAATTACTACTAGGTTGGATGGTGAGGCAAGGTTGTTATTAATGATTATCCCAAATCTTATTTTTCCATGTAAAGGATATTTTTCTAACCTTAAGTGTCAAGATGTATTAGTGATACATCTTATAAATATGGTCACAATATTAATATATGAATGTATATTATACTTCACATGTGTGAAATGATCAAGAAAACTTCTAAATATACCACTCCATTTTATTTAAAATTAATCTCCACAATGTTGTCAGTTAAAGGATTTGTGTTTCTAAATTTATTGTTTATTTAAGATTATGAGTTCTGAATCTCAAAGGATATAATTAGACGGATGAAAATTAGAATGAATTATAAGAAAGATTCTTTGGTGGAGTAAAATGAATGATTTTATGAAATTTTTAATCCAGTTTAGAAACCTTCAAGACTTGAGAATAAAGATGATGATGATTTGAAACCAGATGATTTTTTTATTATTCAGATGAAGGGGTAGAAGATTTAGTTTTTACACATAAGGAATGAGATATCTATGAAAAAGAATACAATGTATTATCTATTCCAAAATATTTATATGTAATATATGAACATGTTGCTAATAGAAGTGTTGACTCAATTGAAGAACTTAATGTAGAAAAAGAACCTGATACTTGTGTAGAGGAGCAAGCTGTTTCTGAGGAGCTTTTGGAAGAACATGTAATTGAGGAAGGCCCTGCTTTTGAGGAATAATAAAAAGATCATGATGAACCTAAAATAATCCTATTTTTTGAAGAAATAATGTTAAATTCCTTTCAACTAGCTAGAAATGAAACAGTTAATCTTGTTTGAGATGAAATATTAGAAATGGGTCAAGAGAATGAATATTTTTTTTTTCTAGAAGTGATGAACCTATTGAACGGGGAGTTTCACCCTAGTTTGGAAAGAGTTCATGTTCACAATCCTATTGATCAATGCACTATGGATACATGGTATAAGTTTCATAAAACTTTTATGTGGAAAATACCCAAGTGGCCACTGTTGAAGTAATAGATCTTTCCACTATATTTAAATTGAAACCAATTTCTACTCTAGAAGTAGCCTCTACTAAGGATCCTGAACGAATTTCAGTACCTATTCTTGGACAAATAGAATAACCTCCTATTTCATTAAGTCATAGTGATATTAAAACTTTTAGTGATACTTTGTTAGCTGGATTTGAAATGATCATGAAATCATAGCTATATTCTGTGAAAAATATCATTAAATAATATTCGGCCTTTCTTCTCATGAAAATCATATGGTAAATTCAACTGAAATTAATTCATGAAATACAATAAATTAGGATTAAGAATAATTATACGAGTAATGAGGTGAAGTCTCTTAAATATACGAATTAATATTTGAAAAATGTGTTGAAAACATGAATAGATTCTGCTTCTCATCAAGTTGAGGATGTTAGTGATCGGTTCCAATAGAATTTTGTATCTTTGATTCAACAAAATTTGAATTCAATATATGAAAAAGTTGACGAGAGAAACATGAATATATTGAATGAGATGTGTATGATTTTTTTTGGATTTAAAAAACTTTTTGATGAGTACAAGGGATGTTTATAAAAAGTTATAAATCAATTTAAGTCTCTCACATCAGCTACTACAACTTCAAATGCTTATTGACAATCATCTCAACATATGAACTGTGATCTGATTAAAAATGTTGTTAAAGGAGAACTTCAGTCAGTTTTAAGTGGTGTTTATAAGTAATTTTTATCTTATATCATCAAAAATTGTGAATGAGTGTTTGATTTACTAAGGATTCATTAAAAAATTTCCAATGATTCTTAGGATGAGATTTACAAGAACAAGGATTTGTACTTTAAAAGAATTTACTCTAAGAAGGATCTTACCAACCATTTCAAATAACATGTAGAGAATTTAAAAATGCCTTATATCACTCAAGGTTTCAAGACTCAAGTCCAAAATCTAAAATATGTCACTCCACTAATGGACATGTTTTTCAAGAATAAAGAAGGGTTTATAAGGAAATGCGATATCGTGGTGAGATCATTACTGATTTCTGGAAATTTTTGAAGACTTATCATTATGTGCAATACACTGCCATTGTGGCACCTAAAGGTTCCCCTTTACATCATGGATCAACCCCTTCATCATCAAATACCTTTTTCCCCTATGTATGTATCTCAGCCTTTGATCTAGATCATACCTATTATCCTTTAACAATCCCGGCCTAAGTCATCAGCCAAACCAACTCTGTAACCTTCTGTTTTAGATGGAGTACCTCTTACTTGTCTCACAATTTCCTCAATTAATTCTCTAACCTCTACTTCTACTTTTGTGTCCACTTATAATGTTAATCCCAAGGGCAATGAAAATAATTCTAGTGCTGAACTGTCGTGAAGAATGTATTTTGAGCGGGATGTTTTTTCCTCATAATTGTAAGAACCTCTGTCATTTTATATAATGAAATGTGAACTATTATTGTTTACTCTATTATTATCTTCATTACATTTTTAATATCGTTTTATTATATTCTTTTTGAAATATCAAAAGGTGGAGACCAAGAATATGAATTTATATCTCATTTAACACCCATGATATTCATTTAGATCCCCAGATTAGTGAATATTAAAAAGGGGGAGATTGTTGGACTCGTCATGTGTTAATCATGTTTTAGTGATCACAAAACATGTTAACCTTGTTTAATATCACTAATAATTTTACCTTGTCTAATCACAGTAATCATGTTAACATTGTTTAATTTATCACAAATTATTTTTATACACTGTCGGTATCCCTATGCTTTAATGATTACAACTCATTGTATAAATATTCACATTATCCTGATTCAGATTCTTATAAATAATGTTTGAATATTGTAAAATATAATCGATATTATTCTATATTATTTTACTAAAATAATATTTTAATCTAATAAATTCTATTAACATTATTTACTAAGACATCTTTACAGATAATTGGCTATGTCTGAGAAACAATAAGTCTGCCACTAGTTCCAGATTTTCGAAATATCCCTAACACCATAACCCAGACACCGTCAACCAGACACCGTACCCCGAACACCTTAATCCAGACCCAATCAACCATACACCATATACTAGACACCATTTATCTATTACACCATTTCCTTGTTACATTGTTTGAAGACATAATATGACATGATTCCTTAATTTTTGTCTTTTTCAATTTATATTTAAATTTTATTTCTAACGGTTATATTTGAGTTATTTCATGGAACTAAAATAATAAATGATTCTTTATAAACATGTTACCTAATAGTATGAGGTATGAGGTGTAGAAATAATATATCTTTTCGACTCTGAAACATGAACCTAAAATTAAAAAAATGTACAAGACTTGGAGAACCAGGCACGAGTGAGTGTTCGTGATGTAAACCGCATGCAAGATAGAAGAACATATACACTGCAGAAAACAAGAATAACTGTCGATTCCAAAAAAGGTTGAACTGCTTCAGCTTAGAACAACATCGAGCTACAAATCCCATATAATACATCTATAATCCAGATGATGAGACTCGAGATACTCTTTTTTTTCAACAGGATAAAAAATTTACATATGCATCATCTTACAAGTCCGTAACATCATAGAGAAACACTCACTACATTTCTAATACTCTCTATCCATCTTTTCCATGATATGTACTATTTTTATTTTCTTTCAAGAAGTGTGTGAGTTTGTTCTAAAACACTCATAGTCTCCTGCATTAAATTGGAGGATACATGATATCCTCAATCAAATATCTTTCTACACTTTGTTTTTTCCCATGTATAACAGTGGAAGAGGTCCTTGTGTTACCTGGTAGTATATACACATGAAGAATTGTGTACGAATTCATTTGACCTAGACAATATTATGTACTATTTAAAACCCCAATATATAATGTATATCAAGTTCATTAATATAAACTGGTTAGTGTAAGGTGATAACCAATTGCAATGGGTTAGGTATTCACTTGGGAATGAACCACTTGTGATATCCTCTCTATGTTTCTATTTATTATTTCTATATTTTAATTTATATTTCAGAAACCTAAATTTTATATTTATAGTTGGTCTTGGATAGTAGTTATAACTATTTTTCCTTATTATAATAGTTGTAAAGGTTGTGTCAATATCTCATATTGATACTACTAATAATTAATCAATATTTTGAGAAGATGTTTTAATAGTCAAAATCTCATAATCTTATTACCTTGATTAAATGGCATGTTAAAATTTTAATTTGGTGAATCATTTAAGTAAACCTTGTCAAATTTTTTTTATAGATACTAAATTCACCCCCGTCTTGAGTACTCTACTCTGACCAACAATTATCATTTCTCTTGATCAATAAATATATTATTATTTTTTAACCAGAACAATACTTGAAAAAATATAAAAATTAATTATTAAAAGATAAAAAAATAGTACAGATTTTGTAACAACTACATGAAATTGATCATAAATTGAGTAATGTTGTTATTTTTTAATTAATAATAGCCATGTCTCATTAAAATACACAATTGTGTATTGATTGGTAGAATCAATTATTTCATCATTTTTTCAAAACAAACTATATTTCTTATCAAGATCAGAAAACCTAACATCTAATTATAGATATCTCATTATGATGGTGTTTTTATATTAATAAACGATGTCCAATTTCTATTCATAGTCCTTATTCATTATATCGATATCTTTATCATAGATCTTATTGTAGTTATATAACAGTTATTAATGTTCCATTCTTTTCTGGGATTTCACTTCTGATTATGTATTTATGGAATCAATGATATCTTCATGTTTTCTTCAAGTTCATGGATATCATTTAAATATAAATTGTTACATTATCTTTATCATCCTCTAAATTGATCAATTTACAATCAAATTACGATGAAATCTCCATTCATCAAGAGAATTAATTTTTTTTACTTTTGGTATAAATAATTTTTTATATTAATTTTATTTCATTATGTTTGGTGATCCTTCCATATAATTTCATAAAATCAAGAATCAAGTGAGAAAAAATATTTTAGAATTCTAGTTAGAATATATTTTATTCTAATAACTATTATATCATGATATGTTGTTGATGTATAATCATCAACACTTTTGATAGGATGATATTTTATGTATAGTTTATTTATGAATTTCCACACACCTCTTGGTAAATTTATTATTATACACTAATGTTAGGAGTGTTATCATTATCCATAGTTGTGAGTTTAAGAAAAATTATTTATATTAAATGACATATCTAATATCAATATTGCAATGTAGCAGTGGTACTAAAATTATTTATTAATTTTTTAAGTGGGGGTTTATTTTTTTCTTTATTTTCTATTTAATTCTCATTTCCATTTAGGTCTTGGTAGAAATATAATTGTACCTTTAGATATCTAAATCAAACTAGAATTGAAATTTAATTTTAATATATTAAAAAATCATATCATCAAAATTTAATATCTTGAAATTAAAATATCAAATACAGTTGAACAATCATTAAAATACAACTTATTAGGACAACTTCAGTATATTCCAAAAAATGAGAGGGTGGTAAATCCATGATGTGGAATTTTAAAAGAAATCAATATAGTTTACTATATTTACTCATATACATTATTTTATATTATTTATTATATTTTGTCTTTTTCTAGAGTCTCTGACAATATGAAAGAAGACAACGAAGGGAATTTTTTTTATGAGATTCACTACTCAATGTGTGTAGATATCCCTTGAAAAAAATGGTGATGACTAATACAGAGATTCAGAAAAATAATGATATATAAATTAAATTGATTTTTCCTGAAAAAAATCCTTAGTCAAAATAAGGATTCACATTATTTGTGAGGTGGATAAGAAAAGAATATTTCTTCATTGGACTATTGATGATCATATCCAACATATAAATCATCACCATTTAAATATTCTTCCTTTATAGATATTATTATTCTTCATTTAGTTTATTTTGGGCACCAAGAAAGTCCTCCAATAATTTTACCTCTCATGAACATCACAGTGACGAGTTCATGTATACGTTCTTAATCATTTAATATCACTTTCACACTAGTAGGAAATCAACACATCATTATATTTATTTAATAATAATGGATAATTAATATTTATTCATATAAAATCATCGGTCTAATCCTTATGTTTGTTAATTTCCATCTAATTCTTGTTTTTCTGGTGACAGTTGATGCGATAACTTTTTATTCACTATTTTCTCTAAACACTAACTAATAGGAATTCTCATCATGTAGCACATAATGTTGTTTCTTTTTTCTACTACTTATATGATCGATACCTTTTCATATGATCACTTTAATAATTATTTTTTTATTACTATACTTATTTTTACGGTGATTTAACATCTTATTAAACCTTTGTCTCCAAAACATCATCTCCATATAAGAATTTCTCTAAATAATCAAGGAAATTAATTTTATATAACAATTTATTTATTATATAATAATATTAGTATCCAAAAATTGAGCAACAAACCAATGAAAAAAATAAAAAAATATCATCAGATGAGGTATTCATTTATATATTATTAGTTCCTCTAAAAAATATATGAATGGTGTGAACATATATTTGAAATTACCATATCAAAATTTGGATCTCCAATTGTATTCTTACTTCATTTGACTTAACTGTGAAATCCTAAAATATAAGAGTTAATAATTATTATTGAAAAATTCCTTTGATCTCAATGTCAATTATATTTTCCACTCCATATAAAATATTTTTCAGAATATATATCTTTCTAATCTGATTATTGGGGAAATAAAAGTCTAAATAAGAATATCAATAATTAATGACTTGAAAAAAATATTTATAATATGATTTATGAATTATCCAATACAACATACCGAGAAAACTATCTCATGTGATGCTTCATCTAGTGGTCCGTAATAAAGAGATTCATTATTTTTCAATTTTTTGATCACATATTTTTATCTACCCTCAATTGTCTATTTGATATACATTATCAAGGACCTTCATTTAGATGATAGATTTATAGATATTTTTTAGTTCTACTATTTTTGATAAATATCTAGAGATAGTTTCCACTCCTTATATTTTATGACCACATAAGACATTTACAAATGAATTTGTAATACTCAATCTCATTTATCATAATTTTCAATCTAATGGAATTATTTGGAGACTTACATTCAATGCATTTCTCTTAAAATTATGTGTGATGAAAATCACTCACGTACCCCCATCTGATGAAATTATAAAGAGAATTATATATAATAAAACCTAATTTAGAAACATATTTCTAAGTGAATTTATTGAAAACATTTATTTAATGATTATTATTGGGAACAAATGCATGATTTCATCACTCAAAATCCACCATCTAATAATCTTATCCTATTTCAACTAAATATAAATTTTTTTAGAAAAAGTATTTTCAATCATTCAAAAATAATTACCCACAATACTAAAACCGTTTTTCTTTGATAAAAATTATTCATTAATTTACTTAATCTTATTCACATCACATCTTGATCATATTAAAAGAAACTTATAATATAGGATACAAAATTGAAAACATTATTCCATATTATGATCATATATATGTTAATTTTATATTCTCCATAGATGTATTCATCCACTAAAACATCTATTACAAATATAAAAAAAATTCCCATATCTATGGGAAAAATAGTCCCACCCCAATCCTCCAAACTATTCCATAAACCACCATCATGATTGAATCATTAATTCTACCATAAAGTAATAATATTAGACATATTAATGTTTGGAAACACATAAATATATTTTTCTCATTTTTAATGAATAATTTGAATTCATATATACAACCATTGTGAATTAAATCCATGTGGAATCATGATGTCTAAACACTGATTAATACATTATAATGATAAATTATATTGATTGTCTGGATATCTATGTATGGTAGAATTTAATATAATATTTGATGAACATTATTTTCTTTATTCTATTTGGTCACTGTTACTTTATCAACATGTCTTGATCTACTATAATTTTTCTTTCCACCTTGTCTCACTGGACTCCATATTTATGTCTTAGAAATTTCTATCCAGTAACATTAGTTTTAGAAACATCATATAGAAAATACTCAATTAATCTTCATAATGGTTGAAAATGTTAATTACTCAAAAATAATGCAATATTTTGTCATCATTATTAATTTATCATTATTTAACTCATATTATTCACAAAACATTCACTATTCATGTAATGAATAACGCGAAGCAACTCAAAATAAAAGAAAAAAATATATAAATTCTTTAAAGATAATTAGACTTGATAAAGTCGTATTTATAATATTTTAAACATATTAACATAAATTGACTCATACTACAATAATGGCATAAAATTACATCAAGTTATATTAAATAAAAACAATATAACTCAAACAAAAGAGTTGTATCTCTATTAGGATCAACACCTCTCCATGGTATTGTTCTCATATAATAATAATTTCACATAAATTATTTTTATGGAACCAATTGATTCATTTAATGGAAGTAATTTAGGACACCAATATATAATAATGAAGTCTAATGGTGGAATTCGATAGGTTCAAACCTTAGAAATATAATAAAGGATTTGATTCAAATAATTTAGTGGAGTATAAAAAATCATAATTACATAAGTAGAGTTATGTAGATAACCATTTATGGGATATAGATTTGTGAAGTTGGTGACATGGTTCTATTTTAAATCTCACGTTTTATGTGAGTAATGATGTTGGGGAATATGAGAATATAAGACCAATATATATCGATCCCTTTGGGATCAATTATTGTGAAGAGTTCATAATATATCACTTAACAATCCCCCAACACAACAAAGTACATGTTTTATTATTTGTATAACATTTTTTGATGTACATACTAAATGCATCAAATATACTGAGAATTGTAGTAGTATAAGTTGAACAATACCTTACACATGATTAAAAACCTATGAAAATCATGGTTCAATGATAAACAAATATGGTAAAAAAATACCATCAATCTAGTAAATATTATATGGTGTTATAATATAATTGATTAGGATATATGGGATCTTAAGGATATGATGACAGAAATATCACCTCACGTGTTTTCTTATTTGTAAATTTTTTTTAGTAAAAATTATTTTTATAGTGGTAGCTTGTGAGAACTCAAAATATTCATCAATAAATAAATATAGGGTCTGATTTATATCTAAACATAAAACATAAAAAGTAAAATATTTACCATTTTAATTTATCCATCGAATAATATGTTAGAAACTGTGAAAATGAATTTAATAAATATATTTAAATATATAAATATTCATAGTGTAAAATAATAAAATAAAATTCATATTATATATAGAATCCATTTATATAAATATGAAATTAATAAAAATATTAATATTGAATTTTATTCATACCATGTATAATATATAATGTTAGTAATAATAAATTAACACCAAAATATATAGTATTTTATACAAAAATGAATAATTAATATACAAAAAAATCATGTTACTATAAAAATAGTTTTTACTTATATATTTGGATTCATAGTAACATTAAAATTTTGAAATTTGAGGATGTTAATTTGAAAAACAATTACATCATTTTTGGATATTTCTTGTCCATGTTAGGTAAATTAATATTTTTTTACGTTTCTCTAAAAAGGTTGGTTTTTAGGTGGATCGTGAATAGAATAGTTGTTACAAAAAAAAAAATTTATGAAATATTTATTACATGTATGAATTGAATAATTTTTAAAACATTTGAAATGACCAAATATGTATTTTATAATAGGATTTATAATTTTATAAAGGTTGGTTTTATGTATTAATTCCATAGTTAATATTTTAGAGTCAATTTTAAATTTTTTCCAAAAAAATTGTCCTCAATAAATTATTTCTTTGGTATTGTTGAGATAATTTTTATTACTTTTAAATGATGTAAAAAATTATGGAATTCCAATTTAATATAATTTATTTGAAATTATTTAAAAACAATCAATTTATTTTTGTGCATATCAAATAAATTGAAAAGGTAAAAACTAGTTAACAAGGTGAAAACCAAATAACTAAAATGAGTAACCAAGTAGAAAAATTGATAAAAATTTATAAAACAAATTTTTATTTTATTTTTTAACATGATATATGACATTTTATATTAATCTCTTTATTATTTCACTATTTTGAGCCAAATTTATTGAGATTGAATTCCCATTATTGAATTAATTTTTTTTTCAAAAACTCCACCTCATTGACTAATAAAATGGGTCACTACTATTAGTATCTACCCACTAACCAACACCCCATATGATCATAAAAAATATTCCCAACCCCTTCATCAGAAATCCTAGATACTATAATTTTGATTTAGTATTATTAAATTGTTATATCTCTATGGATTAATCCCTTTCATAGTGGATAAAATACATGAATAAATGTATAATTTCATAACCTATCCTATTATTTTATAATTTTATATATTATTGTGCCCATACAAATAGTTTATTTCAATATATTAAAATAATAAAATTAGTATTATTATTTTACTAGTATGATATTATAATGATTATACATGAATTAAAATACTTTAACTATTCAACTAATAATGGAGAAATCATTAATAGTGTTTTGTGTAGACTATCACATTCACAACATATCATATTATATTTTCATTAATGAATAAACTATTTTGAAAAAATTAATAATAATATTAAAATTGGTCACATTTATATCATATTTATGTTATTATAATGAAAATGTATGTAATTTATTTATTTATTTATTTGAAAAATGAAATCATCATATATGTGTATGTGTAGACTACCAACTCCCTAATATAATGCAGTTATATTTTCACTAACTCTATCATGGGTGCATTAAATTTATTTTATAAACATACACACACAAAAACAAACATATATATATATATATAATAGAATTCGTTAATTTGGTTTTTAGGATAAAACATAATGTTACGATCATTATAGGAAAATACATTGATTTCAAAAATTAAAAAACTAAATCATAATTTTTTCTATCAGCATGAAATACATAATAAACTCATAGGTAATGTGACTGTACATTAATTTTATTTCTAAAATATATATTCTCTTAATTTAATTATTTTTAACATGCTGATAAATGGGGGAATAAAGAATACCAACCCGTCATTAACGGACATACATGAAAATAGTTAAAATTATTTACACCTGATGTAGAAATGATATTAATATATCTAAATCACGATGATATATGTTATTAATTTATAATATAATAATAAATTTAAATGAATAATGTTTTGAAATTGTTTACTATTTTGCTTATCAAAATGATATAAGATGATAAATACAATCCATTGAAATAAAGGATAATGGTAACATTTTATCCATTCAAATACTTACTTTTAGAAATTATTTATATTATACAGATAATTTATTTTAAGTAGGGTATTTGATTTTTAATTGGGATGATATATCCTGAAATCACACGTATTCATGGTAATTGAATATCAATTAAATAATATATGTATCTGATAATTTTTATTCAAAATTCTTCTAAATTTTCATGATATTTGGTAACTATATTTCTATTCATTGATTGAAAAATATTTATTCTTGATATAAATTCCTCTATTGTCATTAAATATTATACTTTAAATGATTTTAACACTTTATTTCTTGTGGAAAGGTATTTTTATCCAAATCTGTTTCCACAAAATATTTTATTTTCAGTAACATAAAAATAAATATTGACGTTTTGAAAATAGACTCATAAAAACTAATTTTAATTCAATAAATACATAATGAATTTTGAAATAACGTTTAATAAATTTGATTTAATTATCATGAAATTATTATTATCCAATGTTGTTATGTTTCACAACCTACATTATATTTTATTTCATTATTTATATATTTTTGAAGACCATTTTTTTCATGTCAAAAAATATATCTCAATATATTTTTTCATTCACTCTATATGATTTCTTTAACACATATTATTTTAATGGATACATTATTAATTGTTAATGATTTCCATTTGGATATTTATGGAAGCCATTATTTTTCATGGGGTTCATTAATGTAGGAAAACTATTTCTTATAAGTGAATAATATAAACTAATGGTGATAGATGTATTCCAAAATCTCCATTTAATGCATTGTCTTATATTAAGATATAATGAGAGATCCGGGTAAAGAAATTTTTTTTTTAATATTCAAATGAAGGATGGGTTTTACAAAATATTTATTCATTATGATAATTATTTCATTCAAAAAACCATCGGAATAATTTGTTTCATCAAAATAGTTTTCCTATAATTATGGTTGTGCCACATTTTCATGTTATTTATCATGTTATTTAAATTTATCCTAATTTGTTTCCTTTCAATGCCAGGATATTTCTTTCTAAATAAATTTCACTTTTAATTAATTTTACACATTTATGTCATGATGACATATTAAGTGATTATTGGGACGTCTTATAAGATATGACATATATTTTATTCTTCCATGAAATTATTTTTATGATGTTATGTTACTTTAATATGAGTTATGATTATCATCTAATGATATTTATACATTATTATGATATTTATTTTTTCCTCATGCTACCCATTACGTTATTATATATATATTCCCATTACTAATAATTTGAGCAAAATAGTTTATTTTAATTCTATTCCACATGTTATGAAGTTTATTATAAGACATGGTATGTCTTTTTAATTGTATTCAGGAAAACGATTATATGTAAATGATTAAAAATTTCATAAAAAAATCATTATGGAACTAGTTTATAACTCACAAAACCCAAGGTTCTTTGGTTTTGAATTTTTTTGAGATATATTATATAAATTATAAGATTAAAATATTCATTATTTTATGGGTAGTTTGTGTAACTTTAATCACGAATATTGATAAAATTCAATTTTATTTTTCACATAAATTTATTTCAAATATAAAATCTAGTTAATTAAATTCCATGTGGTTAAATAGATAAAAATATATTCAACTATGATAATAGGTTTAGAAAAATCCAAAAAAAATATAATATTATAAAATAAAAATATGAAAATTATATATATTAAAAAAATAAATATATTAATAGGAAAAGACAAAATTATAATATATAAAATGAATACCCCTCACCGTATTTTTTTATAAATTTTCTAATCATTTGAATAATTAAATTTAGATATAAAATTAATAATTATAGACCAATAAATTGTTTTTAATGGATCATGGAAGCTGGTATTTAATTGAAATCAGTAGGTTGCAGGTTGATATCCTCCTTTAGAGTCTATTGGAAACTATATTTAAAAAGTTTCAATATATTTCCATTCGAATTAAATGGTTTCAATTCTTTTTTGACAATATGGACATCACATAAGGGAATAATTGAATAGATATAGAAGTCTCTGACCAATTATATTGAAATTTATATGGATGAAAATTCATTATAGATGTAAAAAGTATATCTTTTTCTCATTATTATAACATTTATTTGAGATCATTAAATAAGGAATGGACTCTAGTTTCTTATTATATAACCTATATCATTTGTAAGAACTATTTATTATCTCTTCAAAATCACACAATTTAAATTTAAAATCTTATCCTATAGAAAATTTATTCATTTTATATGTATGAAATCCCAGTGAAATATTTATTTTCTAACTCAAAATTATAGTAAAAAAATAAATATAATAATGTCATTGGTGGAATTAATATTGTATTTTAAAACACATTCTTATAGGCCTTAAGATAATTATCTAATCATAAATACAATTCGTCTCCATTGTGTTTCTCTATTTTCCCAAAAATAAAAAAATATATATTTAATAAACTATAAAACCCATTTTTCTATGGTTAATATTGTCAAGAAATCATATTATTGACTCCAAATTATTCAAAAATAGATTCAATAGTTTTATTATAAATGTGGCTACCATGATCAATGATTATTATATTCATAAAAATAAATATAGTTATTAATGTTTCTTCAAAAAACATGTAAAGAAATTTTTCAACCCCATAGATAGTTGAAATTTATTCTACCAAAACATCCAACAAATAAAAAAAATTATATGTTGAATATTAAGCAAAATAATTTAGGAATAATTATTTTTTAAGCAATAAAAAAAATAAACCAAAAAAATGTTTGTATAAGGAATATAATTATTCTAAAAAAAATACCATTGATATTTTTTTGATTTTCATATTAGATAGATATTTGAAGAATATTAATAAATTATGGGGTAAAAAAACAAATTCAACAACATTTCCTTCTATTTATTCGAGTATAAATTTCCCTATTGATGAATAGATATGGGGAAAATTATATAGATTGAAAATAGGAATATGGGTTACACACCTTGATTATTTGGACATTTGGAATAAGATATAATTATGGATCATCAAAAATTAATGTCTCTAAATCAATTAGAATAACAATACAATTTTTTATTTTAAAATTAATGGGTATAATAATTAAAAATAAAGGAATTCACCAAACAGAAATACATTGTCTCCCAATAATAACATTATGAAATTATTATTCATGAAAAAAATTATTCATTATTTGTACAGTCTAATATTTTTAAATATAAAAGTTTTAATCAGATCAATATTTGAGGCATTACATTTTCACTAAATTTCTTATCATTTTATTGGTCGCTAAATTCAAATAAAAATAATACCCATATTATAAATCGTGGTTTTACATCATGCTATTTAATTTATAATTTTAATGTGTAATGGTTAGTATGTATATTGTTTAAGTGAATATGAAAGAAAATCCAAACAATTGTAATGAAAACAATTATCCAACAACTCCTTATTTTTTGTATCGTTAGATTGGGATTATTATATTTCCTGATGTGAAAAATATTCCAACTGATATTTTTTCCATCATTCATCTAGAAAATCACCAAGGAAAAAACCAGATTAGTAGGAAATTAAATCAATGAGTATGTACCATTTTTGTGTTTATAAATTATATGGGGATACATGATATTACATTAACTCCATAAAGGGTAGGGGGTTCAAGAAATTCATCAAAATGAAACAATGACACATTTATATGAAACCTGGAAAATATGAATGTTACCATTCTAAAGTATTTCAAGATCTCATTTAAAACACTACTTACCATGAAAATAAATCAAACATCATTTTATTATTTTGTTTAGAAGAGATTTATTTTCATTAACTATGGATTCATCAATAAGAAAAAAATCATGAGACATATAATCAATTTATAAAATAAATTATCAATACGATAATTGAATTTTATTATTTAAGAGCAGTTTTTATACATGTATTTTTTTAAATGGTAAATATCTTAAATTTTTTTTCTAATGATTAATATTAAAATTTAAAACTATCCATAAATACTATAAGGAATGATTATTCAATTTAGATAAATAGTTATTATATACCTTCCATATTTTCAGTGAGAATTTATCAAACCAAAAGAGAAAAATTAATTGGAAAATTAACCAAAAGGACCTCTGAAATTGGTTTCATTTTTATCTTCTTGTGTAACGCTTATTCTATGGGAACCATAAAGTACGCTGATAATACAATATATTATCTATATATATAATATCAAATGAATTTGGGTATGAAATATTAGAGTAAAATGGTCAATCATGTTTCCAAATTTATTTATATATAATCAATACACATCTAAAATGTGTTTGGAAGTATACTAGGGAGAAACTCTCCAAATTTAGTTTTTCAGACTAAAAATCCACTATGTTAATATAATACATAAATAAGACTCTTCCATTAGCTAAAAATGATGGAACCAAAGTCATCATCAAATTAGGTGGTGAAATCGTTGATGAAATACTCTTAATGTTTTTCGTTTAATCTATATTTAAATTATCTAATTTATTTATCATTATAGTAAAATAGAATATATGAAATAAAATAAAAGGAAAAATTATTTTAAAATCATTTAATGTCTATATTAATGCATTATTTTATTTTATAATGATGTATAACTTTTTTCATAATTTTTCATAGACAATTCACAATAATGACACAAAATTTCTCAATTAAAACTATAAATACATACTTTAGAATTTATTAGAATGGAAAATGTATAATCATAATGGGATAATATCATATGTCATTGATTTATTACTTAAAATAGAATAATCTATTATAGGTTAAAATTATATATGTTTATGTGAATATTTTATATTCATGTCAGGGATAACATAATGATAAACCGTTTTCTTGAATGTGTGTTTTTAATAAAAAATCATATTTAAATGAGCATGCATGATCTGAATTTTATGAAACAATATTCTTATGATGAAAACATTAAATATTTTTTGACATGAAAATTTATCATCAATTTAATTATTAAAATTACTATTTTCAAAAAAAAATTAAAAATTAAATAATTCATTAAAATCAAAAGACAACATAAAAATTTGAAATCAACAAATATTATAGTTATATTATCCTAATATTCTTTATATACCTCAGTCTAACATTCATATAAATAAGTATTTAGTCATAACTAATGATTTATTTTTTGAATAATTAATCATTTTATTATTATATTTAACATAAATAAACAACTCACATGAAAACTAGTCAATTGTTTTCAATTAAGAGGATTGACGACAATCTAATAAATTTTTATAGACTAAAAAAATTTAAATAAAATTTGTATACTCCATATAAAATTAAACAGATTCATTGTTAATAATTCTGATTTAAGATATATTTTTTCAAAATATTCTTATGATTATAATTTTCCCTCATATTAGAAATATTTCAACTTCAACAAATAAATCATAAAATTAATTATCAAAAATTATGTGCACGACCTAAACAAAAAAATCTAGTGTAAATTTAGTAATATTTTTACAACTCATACATAATAATTTATATGAAATACCATTAGTTTTTCTCTCCCCAACCAATAAATATGAATTTAAAAATAGGAATTTTGAATAAAAAAGTTCCAAAATATAAATTCCCATTCTTTAATTCGCACAACCCTATAGTGTGGGGATTCTTAAAGGACCACATATCAATGAATATTATATTAAATACAATTTTAATCATTTAAGAAACATAATTCCTTAGAATTAGTTTTTCTTAGTCATTAAATTTTCATTTTTCATTATACATTACATTAATAAATTTAAAATGTCAAAGAATTAATTTCATTGCATCAGGTAGAGGGGTGTTTTAACTAATTTTTTTAAAGTTTTTTTTTAAAAAATATTTATCCAAAGAACATTCACCACACATCGACATGATTGGTGTACTTATATGGTAATATAGTGATAGTTTGGTAGTCTCTCAATTGTTTGATTATTTCTTTTGAAACAAATAATAATATAATTCTTCTACAATATTCCCATTACCCATTATTATGTATATCTTTTGTTGACCAGGATTATTAAGTTAAATCATTATTATTTATTTTATTATTTTTAACCTAATTTTTCCCATTTATTAAATTTCATAACAATATGTGAATATATTTATGGATTTTTGAATAACATGTTTTGGGTTTGAAAACATGTTTTGAAATTTAAGTTGTTATGATTTTAAAAATACAACTGATTCTATGTTCAATAATAGTAACATTTTAAATTATATTATACTTGGCATTCACTTAATATTGTGAAGATAATCATTCTATAATTTGAGATATTATTATAAAGAAAGTTTTTGTTACGATTTTCCAATTATGTCATTAACATATTCATCAAAATTTATTATAGTGTCAATGTTTCTTAAATGAATGTTTTTTTATCGAACATCTATTGTAGGATGAAATTTCATCTAAAATGAGAATTGAATTTATAGTCGATGTATCATTATTGACAATTGCATGATTCAACATTAAAATAACTACATTTTTATTAGGTTAATGTAAAAAAAATAAGTCGTATTAATATTTCTATGGTAGAAATTTTTTTAGTTTGAAAATATTTTTATTGTTCATTATGTAATGGTCATCTAGAGAAAACAAATGTAATTTTATAATGGTTCTAAAATTTGTTGACATTGATCAATAATATTTTCACAGGAGGCATATATTCTACAATGAACATGTATTTGAACATGAATTTCTGGTATGGCATGGGTAGGAAGAGTGTTTGATAGAATATTTTATTAATCTACAGTGGTAATTTCATAGGGTTTACTAAAAATCATTTTATTCAAAGTTCATTATGTGAAAAATTCCTTGACATTTTTTATATACATACGCCTTGTTTTTTATAATGGAATATAATTTGTTTCTTTGATATCAATATGTTTTCTATAATTTTTTTTATAATTAAGTAATCTCATATAAAGTTATATATTTTATTTTGATTATAAATTTTATGTCCTTAGTAAATCTTGTGATTAAAACCTTTTTCACTACAGTAATGTTAAGTGAAAATAAAAAAAACTCTCCTATTATTTATGACACATATCATCTAGAATTTTTTCCAATAAAACTGATTTATTTTTTAATTAGAGAAGACCAAGAATTAGGTTAATATTGTTGGAAACATGGTATTCTATGCATGAATTGGAGTATGGTTTTTTTATTGTCAATCCTCAATAGAAGTTTAGAATCTGTACCAACGAAGTGATCATACAGTTCAAGAAGACAACAGTACTGAAGGTGGTGTCGTTTCCTATTATTTTCCAAATTTTTGGGCCTTAAAATCGAAAAATGAAGAAAAGTGATTTTGGAAAAGAGACTTGCGTGTCGTGTACTTGAATGAGAGGAAACATGTGCGCCATATGTTTTTCAAGATCAGAACATGGAAAAATGGAAAAGGGATAAGGGCCACGCAGGTTTTGGGCTGGTCGCGCAAGTGACTTGTGTGCGAAGAAAGGACTTGTGCTCCAATGCCTAAGAGGTTGGAAAGTTACATGACTATTTTTCTTCATGATCATAAATTCAAAATGTGGCAAAGGAAAAAGGGTCGTGCAAGTATTGGTTTGGCCGCGCAAGTGAGTTACGCGACAGAGGCTAGGGCAGTTGGAGCTGCGCGCCGGGACTTACGTGCTGTGAGGACACTTTCATGCCACCGCGCAGGGGGTCCAGTTTGCCTATAAATTGAGGACCACCCCTCCTCATTCGTATCGAAGTACAAGACTTAGATATTTTTTGATCTCTCATTGTTCAAGTGGTTGAATTGCCCAAGTGGTAGTTGGGCCGTGCAAGTAGAGGTTGCACGCCAATTGTTGGCTGCGTGACCAAGGAGGTTTGAGAGTTAAAAGTGCAGAGTTACGCTAGTTTGGATTTGAAGGAGGCAGTGTCGTGCAAGTGTGTTGGTGTAACCTGAGTGCCAATTTTGTGCCGTTCAAGTGACTTGCACGTCGATCTTGAATCTTGCACGCCAGTCTTGGAAAAGCATGCCAGATGAGTTTGTTGTATGCCGATCGTATTGGAGCTGCACGAAATATGGAAGATTTCCTGATAACTTCGGTGAAAAGTGAGATTAGTATATGAGTGAAAGTTGGACTTCAACAGATCATCTACATTAAATAGATTAAGCATTATTTTTAAATGATGAAGAGACCTTCATGTCTATAAACTAAGCGGGACTTCACCAACAGTAGTGAGCCAGGGGGAGTCAACAGGAGTGACTCGAGGGACGCAGTGAGCTATCCCTGATCAATTGTAAAGGCAGTGATCTTGGGATAGATTGACTGTTCCCGAACCTTTGTAATCCACATCTATTGAATTTTAATGGAATTAGGTACGATCAACAACTTGTCATCGTATGCTCCTTGGACGTAGACCTTAGTGGTGAACCATGTAAAAAGTGTTGTATCATCTGTGTGCATTTGAATGTTTGCTTTCTGATCATATTCATCATATAGGTTCGACAAGTTCCTACCAATGTGGGAACAAGATCTATCACATTAAAAGAAAATGTTTTCACCCTGATTCACCCCTCCCCTCTCAGGGTGTCCCAGGGTCCTTTAAGTGGTATCAGATGGAGGTTTCTGGTGTTGAATCTATCCTTTGTCATCATGGAGAATTCAGTCAATGTCATGGGAGTCCCTCACTTCGATGGATGTAATTTCCAGATCATGAAGAACAGAATGAGATCTCATATAAGATATCTTGGAATGGATTTTCTATTTTCTACTGTGTAAGGAATAAAAGTCACTGATCCAACAGGGATGGCTATGACTGAAACAGACAGGAAAATTCTTGATGCAGATGCTAAAGCAAAAAATACACTCACAACAAACATTTGTGATCAGATCTACCTAAAGGTGATGAATTTCACCTCAGAAAAATCCATGTGGGATAAACTCGAGAATATTTATGAAGGAGATAGAAAAGTGAAGGATGCAAAACTACAAGTGCTGCACAATAGGTTCGATGATTTGAATATGCATCCTGGTGAGAATGCAGACTCCTTCATTAATCGAATCACTAAAGTAGTTGGAGCAATTCGAGGCATAGGAGAAGAAATCAAAGACGTTGAAATTGTGAAGAAAATACTGAGAAGACTTCTAACCCTGTACAATGCAAAGGTATCAAACATTGAGGAAATAGATCTTTGAAAACTTTCTCTAGATGGCCTTCTAAGTATCTTGGTAGCATATGAAATGAGAATCAAACCAGAAGATGATACGACTCATGTGAGCAAGGAAATAGAATTTAAGGCCATGAATAAACTAAAACATTCAAAATATAGTAGTGGTGAAGATGACAAAGAAAAAGAAATTATTTCTCTCATTTCAATGATGTTCTAGAATGGAAAAAGGTAAATTTAAATAGAAGTTACCACTTGCATGTTTTCATTGTGGAAAATTTGGGTACATTGCCTATCAGTGCTTAAGAAAGATCAATGATGAAGATAGTGAAGGTGAAAGCTTCGAGAAGTCTCAGAGAAGATTTTTCAAAAAGGGAGCCTTCAAATCTGGAAAGATAATACAAGGAAAGAGTTTTGTCTGTGAAGAGGAAGAAGATGATAATGAATTCTATGATGAAGAAGAACTAGAATTTAGAATTGGGAACCATGCTTCTATAATGGCTGCTGTTGAAAAGTCAGAAGATATTGGTGGAGAAAAACAGTTGAAAACCTGTGCAGATCCTGAGATGAAACTTCAGGATGCTGTAAGTAAGCATAAAACTAAATTTATGAGTTTCAATAAATAGAAATCAATTGTAGAGGAATCAACTAAATACATTGATCAATGTGAAGCATAAATTGAACGACTGGAAGAATTTTTGAAGGTATAGTCTAAAATAATTGAAATCAATGATGATGTAGTGGATCTGAAGCTGAGAATTGAAGAGCAGGAAAAGGTCATCAATGACCTCATATCCAGATTAGAAGAAAAATCCAAGACCGCGGAGGGTCTTGAGGAGGAATTTTTCACTCTTAGGAGTAAACTTGAGACTGAATCAATTCGAAAAGAATCAAGGAAGAAAATATAGTTTGGAAGATTCTCATATGCCGAATTACTGGCAAGTGCAAAGTGTGGATCAAATGGGGTTGGAAAAATCTTGAGTGATCAAAGAACCGCTTGCATGGGAAAGATTGGAATTGGCTGTGAAGTTGAGACATCAACTGCTGGAAGTGAAAAGTTCCAAAAGAAAGATAAAATGAAAGTTGAACATGTTGAAATGTTGCCTAAAGTGATGAAAAAGTGACCCTCAATAGAAAATAAAAGGAGAACTAAAAATTATCCTCAAACATTCAAAAATGAGAGGTAGTATAACTATTCATCCATGGAAGTAGGTATGACGAGAAATTCAAGTGAGAAGACATTTCCTCTCATGAAGTGTCAGTTATGCGGCTATCTGGGCCATACCATGTCTTATTGCAAAGAGGAAAGAAACTATTTGAGTGGAGAAGATATAAGAGTTCAACAAAGGAGAAAAAATTCATATCATAATTCTTATATAAGAAACAATTTCTATGGATATTGTTTTCGTTGTTATAACTTTGGCCATAAGGCTGCTAATTTCAGGCAGAAAAGGGACATGGAAACCTCATACCGAAGTTCAAGACATGTCAAGTCACGTCATCAAGACAATGATGTTATTTCAAACAGGTTTTCTCCTCTCAAAGAATATTTCAACTATGAAGAACCGGGGTACACAGAAGAGATAATTTAATGTCCATAAGTACTCTATTCTCAATCCAATGTCTCATGGAAGTAAATGAAGAATATTGAGAAATCCAACCTTACAGAGGTGGCCCTCAAACCTAAAAAGAACAAAAATACCTGGATTCTGGATAGCGGTTGTCCATATCATATGACAGGTAATGTCGGCCTATTAAAAGATATCAAAAGGAAGGTTGATGGTACAATACGATTTTGTAATGATGGAGCTCTGAAAATCAAAGGGAGTGGAAGTACCAAATTAGCTAATGTAGAACTAAAGAAGACTGAAGTCCATTACGTAGATGGCCTACGTCATAATCTACTCAGCGTGAGTCAAATCTGTGACTCGGGACTTATAGTTACTTTTAATCATAAAGGCTGTACTATCAAGGGAAAGACATGAAATTCACATATGAAGGGATGTAGAACAGAAGGCAACTTGTATTCGGTTGATAGTGAAGAAAATGTCTGTTACATGACTATTGAAGAAGAAAACAATTTGTGGAATCGAAGACTAGGACACATCAATGAACAAGACACGGAGAAAATATCAAAATTGAGGATTGTCATTGATATTCTCAACCTGAAGCATGAGTGTGAAAAGTCTTGTGATTCTTGCATTCGTGGGAAGCTGGTCTACATTTCATTTCGTCCAAAGAAGAAAAGGGCCTCTCACCTTCTTGATCTGATTCATACAGATGTATGTGGGCCGATAAATGTTGTTGGAAATCATGGAGAAAGGTACTTTGTCCTTTTCGTATATGATTATAGTAGAATGGCATGTGTGATGGCCATTCATTGGAAATGACAAGTCCTTGACTGCATGAAAACATATTGGCGAATCACCGAGAATGATACTGGACGAACAATCAATGTGTTACGATCTGACAATGGAGGATAATACACATCCGTTGAATTTGAAAATTATCTGGAGAAGCATGGGATGCAACATGAGGTAGCTGTTGTGAGAAGTCCACAAAAAAATTGAGTTGTTGAACATTGGAATCGACAGGTGAACAACATGACCTGAACTATGCTGATTGAGAGTCTTATTCCACGACATTATTGGAAATGGTCTGTTCAAGCTACAGTTTATATTCAGAATCGAACAGGACATTATATGGGTGAGATGAATACACCATATGAATAATGTCATTGTAGAAAGACCTCTTTAAAATACTTTCGTGTCTTTGGAAGTTAATGCTTCATCAGGAACGAAGAAGGAAATCAAGGGATGTTTGGTGACAATGCAGATGAAGGAATTTTCCTCAGTTACTCAATGAGCAGAAAAGCCTACAAATGTTTCAACAAGCCTTTAAGAAGGATTGTGGAAAGTAGTGATGTTAAGATAATTGAAGATAAAACCACAAATACTTAAAATATGTCATATGCTGATGTGATAGAAAGTGAGGAAGAAAGTGAATGGAGAAAAAATACAAATACAGAAATAGAGGAAGTTTTACGAAACACTCAGCAGTCACATCATGATGTTGACTCAGCAGAAGAATCTAAAGATGAAATTGTGGCTGAGGAGAATGCAATTGAACCTCACAGGAGGAATTAGAGAGATGATATTGATACATCCAACATAATTGGGGACAGGAGTGAACCCACCCCAACAAGAAGGATGAGGAATAACACGCAATCTTCATTTCTATCAGTTGTGGAGCCATCCTCATTTGAAGAAGCTTCAAAGGACGAATCTTGGGTAAAATCCATGAATGAAGAATTAGATCAGATTGAAAAGAATCATACATGGGATCTTTTCCATAGACCCAAAGGTCACACTATTATTGTTACCAAATGGATCTTCAAAAATAAGTTTGATGAGAAAGGAATTGTCATTAGAAACAAGGCACAAATGGTTTGTAAAGGATATTCCTTGATTGAAGGCATTGATGTTGAAGAAACCATTGCTCCAGTGGCTAGACTAGAATCAATCAGGCTTCTCCATTCCATGGCACTCCAAAGAGGAAAAAAACTATATCAAATGAATGTCAGGACAGAATTCTTGAACGGTGTACTCGAATAAGAAGTCTACATTGAACAACTAGTGGGTTTTATTCTAGGTACTGATGAAACAAAGGTCTGCAAACTAAAGAAAGATCTGTATGGTTTGAATCAGGAACCACAGGCGTGGTACTCATGGCTGGATTTGTATCTCAAGAAGCTGGAATTCAAAAGAGGAGGAGTAGATCACAATCTCTAGGTGAATAATTCTCCAAAAGATCAATTCCTGGTTCTAGTATATCTTGATGATATCATATTTGGTGGTAGTAGGTAGATATCAGTGGAAGAATTTTCCAATCACATGAATTAAGAATTTTAAATGTCTATGATTGGGGAGCTCACATATTTCATGGGGTTGCAGGTGATTCAAAAGAAGGAATACACTTTCATTTCTCAGGAAAAGTATGAAAGATAGCTACTGAAGAAGTTTAATATGAAAGACTCCAAACCAATGTCAACTCCTATTGCAGTTGGAACTAAACTTAGAAAGCATGAAGATGAGGCATCTATAGATCCCACTATGGACAGGAGGGTCATTGGGAGCCTACTGTACCTGACAGCGAAACAACCAGATATTGTCTTTTCCACATTTCTTGTAGCCCGCTTTCAAAGTAATCCAAAGGAGGAACCTATGGCAGCAGTAAAAAGAATCATGAGGTATATTCAAGGTACACACAATTGTGGGTTATAATTTTTTGCAGGAAGAGACAGTTAATTATCAGAATTTTCTAATACTGACTGGGCTGGCGATGTTGTGGACAGAAAATTCACTAGTGGAAGTGCTTTCTATATTGGCCATAACTGGGTTGGCTGGTTGAGAAAAAAACAAGAAAGTGCATCTCTTAGTACTACTGAAGCTGAGTATATCTCTTCCACGAAGGCATGCACTCAACTACTATGGATGAAAGAACAACTAGCAGATGTTGGTGATGAGGTAAAGCAACCAATGGTCATTTAATATGATAACAAGAGCACAATTCTCTTACAAAGAATCCTGTTCAACATTCCCGTAAAAAATATATCGAAATCAGGTATCACTTTATCAAAGGAAAATTTGAGCACAGAGTGATTAGAATGGAGCATGTGGGAACTGATGATCAAGTGGTGGATATTCTGACCTAGCCACTGTCAGTGGCTATGTTTGAGAAGCATCGGTTGAACCTCGGTCTTCAGTCACCTCCTAGTGCATAAGGAGGTTACGAAATTTCCCTCTCCCCATTTATGATAACTTTTTTTTATCTGTTTATGGATGTAATGAAGGTTTTTGGGGGAGATACTATCCAGGGGGATTATGGTTTGAGCTGAAAAATTAACAAGTTATCAGTTTTTGGGTTTATTGTCAATGGGGGAGAAAGGAATAAATTCAGGCATGTAATGCTTATGTGACACGATGCGAATTCAGTATCAGTGATAGGATGATAAGGAATTCATTGGTCATGTAATTATTGGGAATCATTGATAATTCCAAAACACGGGTACCCAATTCAATCTTTCTCTCTTGTTTTCTACACCGAGCATTGCTCACGTAGACTTAGAGTGGTGGCCAAGTTTCTTCTTGAATTTTTGGTTTACATGTGGATGGGGATCTATTGAATTTATTTTCTGATTTCCAACAAACCCAAAGGGGGGATATTGTTGGAACCATGGTCTTCTATGAATTAATTGGAGTATGGTCTGTGTTTGTTGTCAATCCTCAGTAGAAGTTCAAAATGTGTACCAGAAAAGTGATCATACATTTCAAGTAGACAACAGTACTGAAGGTGGCGTCGTTTCCCAGTGTTTGCCAAATTTTTGGGCCTGAAAATTGACAAATAGAGAAAAGTTATTTTCGAAAAGAGACTTGCATGCCGTGTACATTAAGGAGAGGAAACTTGTGCTCCATATGTTTTTCAAGATCAGAACATGGAAAAATGGTAAAGGGATAAGGGATGCGCAAGTTTTGGGCTGGTCGCGCAAGTGACTTTTGCGCTAAGAAAGGACATGCGCACCGATGCATATGAGGTTGGAAAGTTGCATGCCTATTGTTCTTCATGATCATAACTTCAAAATATAGAAAAGGAAATGGGGTCGCGGACGTATAGGTTTGGTCGTGTAAGTGAGTTATGCGACAAGGGCTAGGGCAGTTGGAGTTGCGCACCGGGAATTGCGCCCCACGGGGACACTTGCACGCCAACGCGCAGGGGGTCCAGTTTCCATATAAATAAAGGAGCACCCCTCCTTGTTCGTAATGAAGTTCAAGACTTAGTGATTTTTCGATCTCTCATCACGCAAGTGGTTGAATCGCACAAGTGGTAGTTGGGTCGTGCAAGTTGAGGCTGTGCACCGGTTGTTTGCTGCACGACCAAGGCAGTTTGGGAGATAAAAGTGCAGAGTTGTGCAAGTTTGGAGTTGAAGGAGGCAGTGTCGTGCAAGTGTATTGGTGTCACCTACACGCCGATTTTGTACCATGTAGTGACTTGTGCGCTATTATTGAAACATACGTTCTAGTCTTGGAAAAGCGCGCCAGGTGAGGTTGTTGTACGCCAGTCCTTTAAGAGCTGCACGAAATCTGGAATATTGCCCGATACCTTCGGTGAAAAGTGGGATTAGTATACGAGTGAAAGTTGGACTTCATAAGAGCATCTACATTCAATATAGGATGCATTATTTTTCAATGATGAAGAGACCTTCACGTCTAAAAACTGAGCGGGACTTCACCAACGGCAGTGAGCCAGTGGGAGTCAACGAGAGTGACCCAAGGGACGCAGTGAGCTATCCCTGATCAATTGTAATGGAAGTGATCCTGGGAAAGAATGGTTGTTACTGAACCTTTGTAACCCACATCTATTGAAGTTTAGGGGAATTAGGTATGACCGATAACCTGTCGGCATATGCTCCATGGATGTAGACCTTAATGGTGAACCAAGTAAAAAGTGATGTGTCTTCTCTATGTATGTGAATGTTTTATTTTTGATCATATTCATCATACAGGTTCAACATGTTCCTACCAATGTGGGAAAAATATTTTCACGACCCGACCCTACTCGGGCTCGAGCCACAACTACCCCAAGCCCGCCTCCATAGGCCAGGGGCTGGTGACTAGTGCCGAAGGCACAACAACTCGGGGAGGCCTTTGACTAAGCACCTGTACACACACACACACAGAAAACTCAATGCAACAATGCAGAGTAAAAGTAAAGACAATCAATGAAAAGTAAAGGGAAACTGCTATATATATACCAAAAATGTGCATCGACCTTTAAACAGTACAAGGTACAAACTGAAAAGAAAACGGAAAAACACGCGCCCAACCAGAAAGTGACACTACCCGGCAACAGGTAAACATGAAGAAATAACTAACGGGTCTCCCAACTAGAACCCGACCATAACCACCGCATGCGGTCCAAGCTCCCAAACTCCTATGCTCCACTAAACTCACGCTCCACCTGTCCGTCATATGCAAGGGCACACCAAGTGCGGGCAAAGCCCAAGCAGAGGTGAGTATAAAAATACTCAGTAGGAAACCCCGAAGGCTCGAGAAAGCAAAAAAGGAGGTACCGAAGGGTGAGCAGTAGAGCGAATAGGGAAAAGTAAAGGAGTAAAACTGAAAGGTAGTAAAGAGTAAAGTAAAGAGTCCAGTTCAACCCAACAAGAGGAAAGAAGGCAGACTTATCCAGACACAAGGAGCTGGAAATGGTGAGAATATGTTCTTCCCGTCGTGTCTTCGCTACCTATAGTAGGAGAGTAGACTCATCCAACCATGAGAAGCTAGACACGGAAAGCACGTGGCATACCCCGCGCGTCTTCGCCTCTCCTAGGAGAGGAGTAACCAAACCCAAGAAGTGGGTGCTAGAACATGGTATATATATATCCATATGCTCTGTCAAGAAGCCCGAAGAACTTCATAAGGGGATCTCTGTCCCGTATCTCAGCCCAAGAAAAAGTATCCAACAGTCCCAAAAGTAACACCATTGATGCCCAGAATCCTGCATGTCTGCCCCGAACCGCAAGCCAAGGGGCTCAATCACCACACCACGACACTATCCGCTTTGTGTGGCACTGACTCGCCCGCACGGTTTTAGACCACGTCACAAGAACACGTCTCGGTGGGGAATGAGCCCCTCGTACTTGAGAGTACTAGGGAAAGTCGAACCACACCTCGTCACTGCCCTGCAGTCGAGAGGTCTCCTCAAAGTCAAGGTCGTCACAACACTGACCCGTAACTAGGGGTCCTGCTCCGGTAATCACGGAGGAAAGGCACAAGCTAGCCTAGTAGACAAGACTGAGCCTGGAATGCCAACAGGTGTCCCACTGCCTAGCCCTGCTGGAGGGTAATTCATAACCAGATATCGGGTGACCCATTGCCCAGCCCTGTTCGAGGGTAAACCCTAATACATCATCAGGCGACCCACTGCCCAGCCCCGCTGGAGGGTACCCAATAATACATCATCCGACGACCCACTGCCCAGCCCCGTTGGAGGGTAGACCTTAATACATCATCAGGCGACCCACTGCCCAGCCTCGCTGGAGGGTAGACTAGGAATAAGTCGACAGGTGACCCACTGCCCAGCCTGGCTAGAGGGTAGACCTGGAACTAGATGATGGGAGACCCACTGCCCAGCCCTGCTGGAGGGTAGACCCCAAGAGGTCGTCGGGTGACCCACTGCCCAGTCTCTGCTGGAGGGTATACCCTAAGTGGGTCGGGCGACCCACTGCCCAGTCTCTACTGGAGGGTGAAACCTAAGAAGTCAGTGAGAAACCCACTACCCAGCCCTACTGGAGGGTAAACCCGTAGAAATCGATGAGTAACCCACCGCCCAGCCCCGCTGGAGGGTAAAACTCAGAACTGCTCAGGCCATCTCCACTGGAAGGTACAACACTGTCCAACCGAACACGGAGTGGGTATCATGCAACCACCCAACACCAGACCAACTCTCCCAAAAGTGGTTCAATGCATTTTCCATCATGGGTGCCACTAGCACTGCTACTGGATGATCCATCGAGAACAAAACCTGGGGGAGACCACTCAACCCTACTGGTCAAAAAACGAGCACATAGCCTGGGAAAAAAACTCCACCCTGCTGGTCAAACAAACACACAGAGGGACCCTCTACATCGCGAGAGGTCAAATTATGCAAAGCAGAACACGACATGTACCTGGGGCCCACATGACGTGTGGCCCCACATCAACCCCAACTGAACGCACAGACGTTCTCAGGTACAAACCACATGTACCTCCAAGTGCTCCCGTATACTCCCAAAGTATACCTCATCTCGAGCCCAAGGGCTATCTTGCACACGGCACCCAACGTCAACGCGAAGGCGTGACGTAAAAACTCCACCTCAAAGTCCCAGGGATGGCCAACCACATCTTATGAATGATTTATATCACTCTCTCAAGAGTGCGCGATCACACGCCAAGGGTCCGCTACAAACATGGTAGGACGAACCGCCACAGGGGCACCTTTCATGCTTCCATATTTAATAAGATCGCGTATAATGCTCCGAACAACAAAATGGATTGCACCGTTGTAATCCTCACAGAAAAACACACAAGATAGACTACTTACTCGCCTGAAACGGTCAACCAGTGAAAATGTACTATTCACCGTAACCAAACCCATTTGGGGCCCACCCCAAGATCCCGAAACTGAACCAAAGGATCATGCCACTGCGATCCCCTCGAAAAAACACACGGGATTGAGTACTCAATTGCCCAAAACAGACACTCGGTGAAATGGGTACTATTCACCATAGCTGGGTCGGGTGGGACCCACACCACATCCCCGAAAAAGGTCGGGCAAACTGCACCAACACAATGCTCTCGAAAAAGCACGTCAAATTGACTGCTTACTTGCGTGGAACAGGTATCCGGAGAAAAAGATGCATTCCGGCGCATCGCACATGAGCGGTGCCACGTGGGACCCGAATCCCGGTCCCGAAACTCAACGAACGGATCACACCGTTGCGATCCTCTCGAAAAAGCACACGAGATGGACTACTCACTTGTCCAAAATGGTCACTCGGTGATAAGGCCGGGAATCACCGTCAACTCCCGAAACAGCCCTGGCTGGGCCCGCACCATCGTGTGGAATTACAGCGAGCAGGTTGCGCTAACGCGATGCCCTCGGATGAACACCAAACATCGACTGCTCGCACGCCCCGAATGGACGTCTGATGAAAAATCCGCTAAAAGCTGCATGCAGCTCAAAAGACGGGCCATGGGGCCCACACCTCAACTCCGGCTTCAACGCCCGGAACCACCCTAGAATCCTCCGCCTCAACGCCAGGGTTCCAACGCTGCTGACGGGGCTTAAAACGGACGTCGGACGCATCCGCGCCGTCCAAAACAAGTATTCCCGGGAAAAACGACAATTCGCTTAAAGACGCGTCGCGACTTCGAGGCCCCACGTTTCGGGAATTAAAAATTTCTGAAACCATCTCAAAACATTCCTCTCATTTTAAGGGATGCGTCGTCACTGACGGCACACGAGACTGACGCCCGGTCTATGATTTATATATAAAATAACAATAATAATAATAACATTATTGTTATTATTTTAAACATATATTTTATTTTCATTTTTCATTTTTTTTCAAACCCGCGGCCCCCTTTTTTCATCACTTCCCTTTTTTTCTTGTCGCCTGCTTTTGCAGGTCGCCCTCGACAGAGACCCAATGTCGCGGGTCTCTTCTTCTTCACCAGGGTCGCGCGACCCTAGTGTTCCGGCGACCCCAGCACCGGCCATTCGGCCGGTCCTCCTGCGCACTCCCGAGGTCGACGCCTCGGGCTCCCCCGCAGTCCATGCCAGGCCGGCACACGCCTGATCCCTCGCCTGGCTAATGCCGCCTACAGCCCCTGCCGACCGCCTCCAAAGCCCTTGTCGCCATCCCGGAACCACCGTCCACCGCCACTGGAAACCGCCAGACCACCGCGCCGGCTGGAGAACCCATCAAACCCGCGAATCTTTGCTGGACCGCTGTGGAGGCCTCAGAGGTCGGATTTCAAATCTGAAATAAGAGTTAGAATGCTCGGAGAACATAATAAGCGATCATGGGCATTGATTGATGATCGGATAACAATTTGATGCTACAAATTAATCTCAAAGATTGCATGAAAAATAAAACAAAACAAAAACGACTCCTACCTCATGGGCGATGCCCGGAGTTTCACGGGGAGTCCGCCGCCGCTCCGATACCTTGCCGGAATTGGCTCGCCGGAGGTGCCTCACCAGAGCTAGAGGAGAGGGTGAGGGTTTTAGATAGAAGGAGAAGAAGAATAGGGAGAGGGTGGGGGTGCGTTTAAGTAGAAAACACTTAAACCCCCGACCCGGCACGCCCCTGAACCCAAAATTTCGGTGGGGTCGGGGTTAATCCTCCCCTCGGCTAAAAACCACTCTCCAAGCGCAACGGCGATCTCGTAATATTATTCCGAGACCCCATTCAAAAGCTAATAAACCTAGCACCTGAGGCCTCCAAATTACGAAAACGCCCCTGGGGCCATTTTTCACAGACGGCCCGTGCCCGCAAAAATTACACCTCTATTATGGTAAACGGCACGCTCCGAACTCAACGGTGCCCTCAGATTTCCATACCGAGCCACTGTTTAAGAGATACCTGCGTTTCAACATTAAACGAATTAATTAATTTATTAATTTATCCATTTAACCTTTCAGAAGCGAGCGAGGGGTCCAAACATCCCGCGCCGACATGTTTTATGTCATTCCTAGGGTAAACACCCCATTCTGGACCCATCCGTAAACTCGGATCTCTGATCCAGAACTCTGTTTAGGAGGTATCTCATTTATTTAGCGTTTCCAGTGTGAACGCACTGAAAATTTAATTCCGGCCACTCCGGGGCTCGGAATCGCACTCCGTCTGAAGGCGCTTCTCTGGAATATCATCAAGAATATTCCAAAGTATTTCACAGCAAAAACCGAGTTCTTACATCATTACAAACTTCAATATTTTCGTCCCCGAAAATAAAAACTAGGGAGAAACATAGGGTAATATGCCCACACTTGGCTTTCCCATACCCAGAAGAACTCATGCACATCTCTGCATCACCACACACAGACCAAAGGATTGATCCGTTCACACGAGTTCAGCCCTTGCCGATGTCATGCACCCACTCCAAAAATTGGGGTTAGGGAGAGGTGGTAGAAAACCTCACCATCCCTTTGCACGGTCTCAAACGACCTGAAGGCTCTCGGGGGTATCTCACCTCCCCGAACGAACCTCTACGTCGCACACCGAGACTAGAATCATTGCCCGCACCTGAAACAAGGCCTGACGATTCCCTCCTTCAGAATATCCATATGGTGAAACACCCAAGGATATCTGGTCATGCGTGGTTCCACAGTCGATGCTCTCTTACACGCTCAAAAGGAGAAGAAGTCAACACCATCAACTAAAGGAAAAGGTATCACACCTTTTCCCTTACCAACACAGGGTTACACCCGACACCCTTCATCACCCTGGTAACACCTCAAACAAGGAGCAGGAAGAAAAGCCTTTCACATGCAGAGCCTAACAATTGTATTGCAAGAAGGAAAAGAGTCGCAAGGGGTACCTCACACCATCCCATGCTCTGCAGGATCGTAGACATCCAAAGATCATGGCTGTCTGTGGTCCCAACTGTCTGCTCCCAGAGCCTGACGTGGACAGCCTAGTGGTGTTGGGGAGACATCATAAAGTCTTCCCCCACTACCAGCTCCTCCCACTCCTCTTCTAGAACCTCCTCTCTTAGTACTACTCCGATCACGGTGCTGCCTATGCCGGGGTGGTGCGCCTACGGCCTGCCCGAAGCTCTCAGCAACTCGGGTCGGGCAGTCTTGTGCCAAGTAACCTCGCACGTCACAAGAATATAATCGGCTCTCTCTGGGCTTCCTTGGTGCCCTCCGGCACCACTGTGGTGTACGACCGCGGCCCGAGATCCACTCACGGAAGGGAATCCTCGGCTGAGGCCCTGTGCCTTTTCACCACAGTGTTATACGACCACCTCTCCGAAACCGGAAGTGGGAAGGCCACCTGCATCGAGGTCCTGTCCTTCGGCGCCTGCTAGCTACGGCAGAAATCCCAGCTCCATCGCGCCCACTGCCACTACCAACCGAAAAACATGACAGGAAGCCCTCTCTCACCCACGGCTGCTCTAGTACCCCGACATATGTGAAAATGACCAAGGGTACTATGACAACACGAATCTATCGATAGAGACCCTGATCAAACTTCCGCACTCGGAAGTTGTCGTCATGGACCAAGTCCGGGTAAAAGTGTGCACGATTTGCAAAACTAGCCGCGTACTCGGCCACCATCATCCCTCCCTACTGAAACTGCAAGAGCTCCCGAATCCGAACGGAGCTCAAGCAGGAGGGGAAAAACTCCTCTCGAAACAACAACTAGAAGTCACCCCACGAAAGAAACGACTCGGCATGAAGATGAGTCACCAGACTCCACCAACGCCAAGCTGATCCACGAAAAAGGCTGGCTGCCAATGCCACTTGATCTGTCGGCGTCTGCACAATCTTGAAAAGGCAAACCACTGCCTCAAGCCAAACCTCTGCTGCCTGAGGGTTAGGCTCACCACTGAACCTCAGCAGTCTCTGCCGCTGGAACTCACGGAGCGTGTTCAACCTGTGCTCAAGCTCCTCCTCCTCTACTGAAGCTCTCTACTGCTCAACAGGTGGGGGTTCTACTACCGGCCCACCCGGAGAAAGGGTCCCACATGATAGGTCCTGGACTTTGGCCTTGTAACTCATAGGGTCATCGTCACGATCCAAAGCTGGTATCCTGGCTGGCTGTCTTCGCAGATACATCCTGAATATTATCATGGAGTGCCGCGATCAGATTAGGATATGTGTATATACCAATAAAAACAATGATGGGGAGCTGACTCAAGAAGGACAGTCAAAGAATCAATCCTATATGATGCACAAACAAATTTTCCCCTGCAATAAGTGTCTTAGAATGTCGATTCGATAAGCGGGTTATCAAGGTCTCGGTGAATGGATACGTCAGCTGCCGCACCATCACTGGACTCCCTGGCCTGTGAGATGCTCTTGAGACACATTAACACTATTGCCCTATATCCCTACCAATTCCTCTTTTAGGGACGTCTACACAACGTCCTAAGGAACGAACCACCTCTGATACGACTTTTTCACAACCTGACCCTACCTGGGCTCGAGCCGCAACTACCCCAATCCCACCTCCATAGGCCAGGGGATGGTGACTAGCGCCGAAGGCACCACAACTCGGGGAGGCCTTTGCCTAAGCACCTGTACACACACACGCAACAAACTCAATGAAATAGTGTAGAGTAAAAGTAAATACAAGCAAAGAAAAGGAAATCGCACCTGCTATATATATACCACAAATGTGCATCGAACTCTAAACAGTACAAGATACAAACTGAAAATAAAAGGGCAAAACACGTGCCCAACTAGAAAGTGCCACAACCCGACAACAGGTAAACAAGAAGAAACAGCTGACGGGTCTCCCACTTGGAACCTGACAACAACCACCGCACGCGGTCCAAGCTCCCAAGATCATATGCTCCACTGAAGTCACGCTCCACATGTCCGTCGTCTGTAAGGGCACACCTAGTGTGGGCAAAGCCCAAACAGGGATGAGTATAAAAATACTCAGTAGGATACCCCGAAGGCTTGAGGGTGAAACAAAGGAGGTACCGAAGGGTGAGAAGTAGAGCAAACAGGGAAAAGTAAAGGAGTACAACCGAAAGGCTGTAAGGAGTATAGTGAAGAGTCAAGCTCAACCCAACAAGAGGAAAGAAGGCTGACTCATCCAGACACAAGGAGTTGGAAAGGGTGAGAATATGTACTTCCCGTCGAGTCTTTTCTACCTATAGTAGGAGAGTAGATTCGTCCAACCATGAGAATCTAGACACGGAAAGCACGTGGAATTCCCCGCGTGTCTTCGCCTCTCCTGGAAGGAGAGTAACCAAAACCAAGTAGTGGGTGCTAGAACAAGGTATATACATATCCATATGCTCTGTCAAGAAGCCTGAACAACATCGTAAGGGGATCTCCGTCCCGTAGCTCAGCCCAAGAAAAAGTATCCAACAGTCCCAAAAGTAACACCATCGATGCCCAGCATCCTGCACGTCTGCCCCGAACCGTAAGACAAAGGGCTCAATCACCACACCACGACACTATCCGCTTTGGGCGGCACTGACTCGCCCGCACGGTTTTAGATCTCATCACAAAAATGCGTCTCGGTGGGGAAAGTTCCCCTCATACTTGAGAGTCCTAGGGAAAGTCAAACCACACCTCGTCACTGTCCTCCAGTCAAGAGGTCTCCTCAAAGTAAAGGTCGTCACAACACTGCCCCGTAACCATGGGTCCCGCTCCGGTAATCACGGAGGAAATCCAATGTCTAGCCTAGTAGAAAGGACTGATCCTAGAATTCCAACAGGTGTCCCACTACGCAGCCCTGCTGGAGGGTAATTCATAACCAGATATCGGGTGACCCACTGCCCAACCATGCTGGAGGGTAAACCCTAATACATCATCAGGCGACCCAATGCCCAGCCCCACTGGAGGGTAAACCATAATACATCTTCGGGTGACCCACTGCCCAGCCCCGCTGGAGGGTAGACCTTAATACATCATCAGGCGACCCACTGCCCAGCCTCGTTGGAGGGTAGACCTGGAATAAGTCGACAGGCGACCCACTACCCAGCCTAGCTGGAGGGTAGACCTGGAACTAGACGATGGGTGACCCACTGCCCATCCCTGCTGGAGGGTAGAACCTTAGAGGTCATCGGGTGACCCACTGCCAAGTCTCTGCTGGAGGGTAGACCCTAATTGCATCGGGCGACCCGCTGCCCTGTCTCTACTGGAGGGTAAAAACCTAGAAGTCAGTGAGCAACCCACTGTCCAGCCCTGCTGGAGGGTAAACCCGTAGAAGTCGATGTGTAACCCACTGCCCAGCCCCGATGGAGTGTAAAACTCAGAACTGCTCTAGCCATCTCCACTGGAGAGTACAACACATGCCAACCGAACACAGAGTGGGTATCGTGCAACCACCCAACACCAGAACAACTCTCCCAAAAGAGTTTCAACGCCTCATCCATCACGAGGTTCCACTAGAACATCTAATGGCTAATCCATCGAGAATGAAACCTGGGGAGACCACTCAACCCTACTGGTCAACAAACGAGCACAGAGCCTATGGAAAAAACTCCACCCTGCTGGTCAAAAAAACACATAGAGGGACCCTCTATGCCGTGAGAGGTCAAAGTACGCAAAGCAGAACACGACACGCACCTGGGGCCCACATGACGTGTGGCCCCACGTCAACCCCAACTGAGCGAACAAATGTTCTCAAGTACAAACCACATGTACCTCCAAGCGCTCCCGTATACTCCCAGAGTATACCTCGTCTCCAGCCCAAGCGCTATCGTGCACACCGCACCCAACGTCAACGCGAAGGCGTGATGTAACAACTCCATATCAAAGGCCCAGGAACAATAAACTACATCTTTTGAACCATTTATATCACTCTCCCAAGAGTGCACGATCACACACCAGGGGTCCGCTACAAACATGGTAGGACGAACCGCCACTAGGGCACCTTTCATGCTTCCACATTTAATAAGATCATGTATAAGGCTCCGCACAACCAAAGATATCGCACCGTTTTAATCCTCGCGAAAAAACACGCGAGATAGACTACTTACTCGCCTGAAATGGTCAACCGGTGAAAAGGTACTATTCACCGTAACCAAACCCGTGTGGGGCCCGCCCCAAGATCCCGAAACTCAACCAACGAATCACGCCACTGTGATCCCCTCGGAAAAACACACGGGATTGAATACTCAATCGCCCAAAACGGACACCCGGTGAAAAGGTTACTATTCACCGTAGCCGGGTCGGGTGGGACCCACACCACATCCCCGAAAAAGGTCGGTCGAACTGCACCAATGCAATGCTCTTGAAAAAGCACGTCAAATTGACTGATTACTTGCGTGGAACGAGTATCCGGAGAAAATGATGCATTCCGGCGCACCGCACATGAGCAGTGCCACGTGGGACCCGCATTCTGGTCCCGAAACTAAATGAACGGATCGCACCGTTGCGATCCTCTTGAAAAAGCACACGAGATGGACTACTCACTTGTCCAAAACGGTCGCTCGGTGATAAGGCCGGAAATCACCGCCAACTCCCGAAACGGACCTCGCAGGGCCCGCACCATCGTGCGAAATTACAGTGGGCAGGCTACGCCAACGCGATGCCCTCGGAAAAACATCCAACATCGACTGCTCGCACGCCCCGAACGGACGTCCGATGAAAAAGCCGCTAAAAGCTGCACGCAGCTCAAAAGACGAGCTGTGGGGCCCACACCTCAACTCCGACTTCAATTCCCGGAACCACCTTGGAAACCTCTGCCTCGACGCCAAGGTTCCAACGCTGCTGACGGTGCTTAAAACGGACGTTGGGCGTGTCCGCGCTGTCCAAAACAATTATTCCCGAGAAAAACGGTAATTCTCTTAAAGACGCGTCGCACCTTCGAGACCCCTCGTTTCGGGAATTAAAAATTTCTGAAACCATCTCAAATCATTCCTCTCATTTTATGGGACACGTCGTCGCTGACGGAACAAGAGACTGACGCCCGGTCTATGATTTATATATAAAATAATAATAATAAAAATAACATTATTATTAATATTTTAAACTTATATTTTATTTTCTTTTTTCTTTTTTGTTTTTTTTTTCAAACTCGCGGCCCCAGCACCGGCCATGCGGCCGGTCCTCCTGCGCATTACCGAGGTCGATGCCTCGGGCTCCCCCGCTGTCCACGCCAGGCCGGCACACGCCTTCTCCCTCGCACGGCCGACGCCGCCGGCAGCCCCTGCCGACCGCCATGGAATCCCCTGCCGCCGTCCCGGAACCACCGTCCGCCGCCACTGGAAACCACCGGACAACCGCGCCGGCCGTAGAACCCCAAAAACCCACAAATCTTCGTCGGACCGCTGCAGAGGCCTCGAAGGTCGGATTTCGAATCCGAAATAAGCATTGGAAAACACGGAGAAAGTACTACGCGATCATGGGAATCAATCGACGATCAGATAACAATTTGATGCTACAAATTAAGCTCAAAGATTGCGGGAAAAATAAAACGAAACAAAAACGACTCCTACCTCTTGGGCGATGCCCGGAGCTTCACGGGGAGTCCGCCGATGCTCCGCTGCCTTGCTAGAATTGGCTCACCGGAGGTGCCTTTCCGGAGCTGGAGGAGAGGGGGAGGGTTTGAGTTAGAAGGAGAAGAATGAGAAGGAGAGGGTGAGGTGCGTTTAATTCGAAAACACTTAAACCCCCCGCCTGGCACGCCCCCGAACCTAAAATTTCAGTGGGGTCGGGGTTAAGCCTCCCCTAGGTTAAAACCCATGCTATGAGCGCAATGGCGGTCTCAGAATTGTATTCTGAGACCCCGTTCAAAAGCTACTAAACTTAGCGCCCGAGGATGCCAAATTACAAAAACGCCCCTGGGCCATTTTTCACAGACAACCCGCGCCCACAAAACATACACCCTTCCTAGGGTAAACGGCAGGCTCTGAACTCAACGGTGCCCTCAGTGTTCCAATCTGAACCACTGTTTAAGATATACCTGCATTTCACCATTAAATGAATTAATTAATTTATTAATTTATCCGTTTAATCTTCCGGAAGCGAGCGACAGGTCCAAACATCCCGGGCCGACATGTTTTATGCCGTTCCTAGGGTAAACACCCCATTACGTACCCATCTGTACACTCGGATCTCTGATCTGGAAGTCTGTTTAGTATTTATCTCATTTATTTGGCGTTTCCAGTTTGGACGCACTAAAAATTTAATTTCGGCCACTCCGAGGCTCGGAATCGCACTCCGTCTGAAGGCGCTGCTCTGGAATATCATCAAGAATATTCCAAAGTCATTCACAGAATAAACCGAGTTATTACAAAGATCCATCACATTAAAAGAAAAAAAATTCACCCTAATTCACCCCTCCCCTCTCAGGGTGTCCCGGGGTCCTTCAACTATTTATAAAGAAAATTAATTTTTGAATTATTCTATAATATAAAAAAATATTAATTAAAATAGAAAATACCTTCATTAGAATATTATTTTAGTGAAAATATAAATGCATGATATTATATTTTATCTCTACTAACTCATGGTGGATTCATCTTAATATAATTATAATTAAATCATAATAGATTTTTATGGATCCCTTATAGGGTTTCATTGAATTTTGGAAAATAGATAGAAAATAAATATTTAATTCCAAACCATGAAGGAGAACTATTTAATGTCACATGATTTTTTAAATTAAAATTGATTGATTTACCCTATTATTGAATAGTTATATTGTCATATAATTATATTTAACTAACAAATATGATTTATATTGGAGTAATACTATAAGAAATTTAAATTTTATGTTGTTTATCGGGTAAACAGATTATATTTCTTATCTAATATATATAGTCAATCAATCTCTTGTACGATAGCTGATATCTATTTTATTTTTGATACAATATTTTTTTTATAATCTATAAATGTAATGAAAATTTAAATTTACCTAATAAAAATACCTATAAAATTGTTTACTTGGAAAAATATTTTGTAGCTCTAAAACCTTTTCAACTTTTATCCCTAATGAAATGAATTATTGTTGATCATGTTTATTTCTCAAGGAGGTTCTTTTCTAATTTTCAAAAAATAGTTTTATTTATATTATTAATGAATAATGTAATATTCAGTCATGATGGTTGAAATAAATATATTTGGAGAATAAAATATTTAAATTAAAATTAATTGACTGACCAAATGTCTTTAAATAAGGTGATGAAATTGGATTGTAATGAAATGAAAAAACAAGTTATTAAGTGGTAGCTTTGATAATTTTAAGATGTATCATATTTCCTAGGTTTCTATATATAAACAAATTACATATATAAAATTATCTATAATCAGTAAAAGTCCCATATGTGAACACCTAAATTGAATTGAACATCATAAAATGATATAAGAATTATTTTTATTTCATTCAATAGATGCCGAAAACTAGTATAGGACCTACAAGAATAATAATATAATACAAATATATATACTCAAATATAACACATTTTCTCAAATATTCATGTAGTGAAATCATTTGTTTAACTCTATAGATTAAAAACCCATTCAAACAAATTGGAAAAAATATATATTTAGGAAACAATTGACTAACTATAATAAATATATATTTCAGATGGAAATTTTAAAAGATAAAAATACATGTAATATAGTATATATGGATAGTTATTGGATATCCACATCCATAATATTATTAGGTATTTTTCCAGAAATAGATAAATTAACTACATAACCCCTTAATTATAGATTCTACCATGATAGCCAATGACATTGGTTTTTCTAAATCATCTAAATAGAATGATATATATGACGAACTGATCAGATACCCTCCCCATATTTGAACCCAACCTGACTACCATATACCAGAAGAGTGTTCCTAATCCCCATGGGACTCCAACTAGATCCCAAGAATCAAAAAACAAGAATAGGTAATTATTTAACCTAACATTAATAAAAAAAATTGAATACGTACATATGTGAGATAGAAACATTAGAATTGATAAATATGTTTCAAAAAAATACATGATCGATGAATGTAATATAACTGTAATGTCATCAATCTAATATCCAAGATATAAGTTCAACAACAAATAATGATAAAACTAAAACAACTAATCCAATTTCCCTTTGTGATAATGTGGTAAAACTATCACCATCAAACCACTATCTACCCAAATGCAGTTAGTAGAATTAATCACCACCTTATTATGGAACATTTCTTTTCCATACATCAAATATCATAAAAGGTCTACCTATTATTGAAGGGGTTCACATGTTTGAGTTATCAAGTTTGGTATAGTCTTACCTAGATGTTCGAAAACAAGTATCTATTGAATAATCAAATAATCCTCATCTATAATGAAAGCAATGAATGATATAAATTTTACATTTTTAGATAAAAACATTGCTAAATAATATAATACTCCCAATTTCCATATTTCTAGACAATGTAGGTAAATCTGTTACATGTCACTTCATATACATATATATAATTATATATACCAAGGAAAACCAAGTATAACATTTTATATCAAATCAATAAAATCATAACAACAAAATTCACAATATATAAAAAAGGTACCATCACTCCAAGGATCATACTAGGCCATGATTGATAGGATTCTAATACCTAACATATATAAACACACACATCAATCCTCTATACATATAAATCAAGTTTATAGAGCAGAGAGACAGTTCTGATAGAGTAACCCTCAATAATTATAACATTTCTAAGGAACAAGAGGCCAAGGGATCACTAGAAATACCCCAAACCAAACCCCCAAGAGTGGACAAGACCTATTACTACACCATTGGCCTAAATACCCAATGCATCCCATGTTCATAATTTTCTAAACCAATTAATCAAACTATTTTCCTCAAAAAATAATTTATAAACCATTTCAAAAAAATATTTCACAATTCGTTCAAATGACCTTTTCATTTACAAAAACAATAGGAAAACCATATTTTATAAAAACACAATTTCACAAACACAAAAATAAAATCATTCATATAATTCCATTTAAGTTTCTATAAAAATTATAAAATAAAGTGAGTAATGTTGTTCACCAACCAAAGATAGAGATAGAATAACCTAACTCAAATTTCTGGTTTCACATTCTTACATTAGGATCCACCAATAAGGAAGAACACTTAATTATAATATAGGTCGTAGAACCTAAAAACACATCTCATAATTGTTCTAATTTAGAAAAAGGGTTGGTGATGTTTAATGATCACATAATAATTAAAATAATTATAGCTATAGTATGAAACCAAAAAATGAATTTGACACCAAAACAAGATCACACAATGGATGTATAATGATATCAAGAGAATCCTCAACATTAGTCAATGGATACAATATCACTCTGGAATGATGATACCCCCATCAAAGGAAATGATTATATATAAATTATTAATCACTAAGAGATACGCAATGCATAATTATGATGATCCCATTCAAAACTAAATGATCTAGAAAAAATTGAGGATTCTAAAACCACGAGAGGAGATCTCTAAGTTGAGAACAAGGATGGATGGAGAAGAATGAATGAAATACTAGTAGTGCAGTGTACTAAAATCTATACTCACGAAATTTAAATTGTGTATAACCCATTAATATAGTATATAATTCACATTTCTTATATACATCATAAAATATATCATTCATTTATATTAAAAACATAATTTTCAACTTTACACAACATGAAAATTTTAAATGGAATGTAATATTTAATGTTTTGTACTCATCTCGTGACATGATCTTGGAGAATATTAAACATAATGTACTCTCGTTACATAATGTGAAAATTATAAGAATGCAATGATAATAGTATATTCTGATATGAAAACTGAAACCACCATAGGTATTCCAAAATATTCGGGAGAGCCCAAAAAAATAATTTACATTCTTATAACCTTGTTAAATTAATTAAAATAATCAAAAAACCCAAAAAATATTGTTATTTTAATTATAAAATTATATCTATCATTTAGATTCTAAGGAACACACAATTAAAGAAGAAAACATATATTGTGAAGCAAATTAATGGGATGTTAAGAAAAACCAACCAATTGTATTTCAAGCCCCATGATTTCATGTAAAATAATTATGAAGGGAAATAGATGAAAACATTTATCCAACATCAATGACCGAAAAACCCATGTCTCATGGGAATATTATCCATGATTCCATAACACTATGACCTAGAAAATGAACATCCAAAACATTAATTTAACATGACTCACAAATATCTATACTAGATTCTCCATAACAAAATCATTTTTGTCTATTTGAATCACATCCCCACACAGAACATGAGAGTGATCTATATTGTATCACTTGATTAGTGAAATGGGAAAATATTAATGAATACATGTTGAATAAACATGAAATACCAAATTATAAGTACCAATCTAAAGGCACTCTATGACTGTAAATAGTCAAATATATCATGAAGACAATTTTCCATGATTTCTAATATGATGATGACCCATGCGAGGAGAAGCATTAGAGAAACAATAATCACCTAATAAAAACCCCAACGGACAACTCCAATTATCTATATAGAATTTATTTCGACATTGAGATATAAACAGACTCTGATGTATATCATGAGTCATCATAAACATAGCATGGTCCGAACATAGTCTCAATAAAGAAGTTATATAAACCTCTTCCCAACAAAGAGGTGGCATGAACTAGTGTCGATACAAAGCCTCGAATGAAGCCATTATGATCACAAAATAATAACTATTTTTATAAGAAAAATATATCAGTCATAGATGGATTTTATATGATCCATCAAAATCCATTACACACACACACACACAATTTCTATTCCCTATGATTTCAATAGCCCGATCTATTCGACCATCTATATATTGATGATAAGGTGTAATAAATATGACATGAGACCCCATAAACTCATGGAGATTTCATTAGAACCTCGATGTAAAACTAGGATCATCATACTGAACAATGAAATAAGTAACCCCATGTAACCTTACAATCTAATATATATAAAGCTTTTCGATATCTTCAACTTTGGTGGTGTCCGTAATTAGAATGAAACGACATGATTTTTTCAACTAATCAACCACCAACTAGATAATGATCCTCCCCTCGGATAACATGGTAATCAAAAAAAAACCATGGATACCTATAACCATTTCCAAAAATTGAAAAGGAAGAGGCCTATGAAAACATAAAGGATTCAGATTCTATTTCATTACCTTCTAGGAGGTGTAATAATGGGACACATAATCAGCAATTCCACACTTCATACCCAACCGACAAAATAATATTCTCATGTTATAATACATCATTTTAATTCTCATATGAATTGAACATAAATTACAAGGAAAATAAAACAAAATTGAGATCCACACTGATACTGGGATGAAAAACTGATCCCCAAAACTGAGAATTCCATTTTAAGAGAGAGACAAACCTCAATTGGTTTCTCCTCCATAAAGGGGTTCTCAAATTGTTTTAAAAAAGTAATCCATATACTAACTATGGATAATATACTCAAGGATAGATTATGATAACTAAAAATTGGTCAAAATAATTCCTGGAACAACCTCTGGAGAATTCAGATGAAACTTTGAAAAAATGTTGACAAGATTGTACTCTTCCATCAATTCCAAACCAAACTTACCTAGTACATTTATTCTAAGGGTTTTTGTAATTATATTTCCCTTAAATTGGGTTTTAGTTATTTCTATGTCAAAAATCAGATGGTAATGGAACCAAAACCCCTTTCTTAGAATCAAGTCATTTTAAGAATGGATATAGCTCAAATTGACATGGTCATAAATTTCTATGAAACTATCTCAAAAATGATAGTGTCACTAATACTTAATAACCTGTATAATGATGATAGTATATAATATATGAGTTTAGTAATTATTCTCATGTGGTATATGGTTAATAGAGTCTTATGTAACCACATGATCGACTTGTATAGACACAAACACAATCTGACGATAGAAGCATCACATAACTCCACGTACCCCATACCGTTCTCAACAATGATCATAATTGGAGTCGAGGACATATGTCATTTCAGATAGTTGAAATAATAAATACACCTTCCATCCCATGTGAATTTCATATAATTACTTGTTAAAATAGTCTAATATGAAACCAATATTTATAAATCCTTGATAAATAGTCCATAGTATCTAGCAGGACAATGGAATATATGAATCGTAAAGAGATTTCGTAGTTCTTCAGTTGAAAACAGTAATTCAAAGTCTAAGGATAAACTGTTAATCCATTTTTAGAAATTATGTTCCCCAACAACATTAATTTTTGGAATGATAAATTTGAGTCAATGGTTTTCCATAAAAACCGTGACTCCTTGTGGTTTCCTTAACCAACCTCAGATGGTTATCATTGTCAATCTTCGACCAGGAAAAAAAATATCATCCGTGAATAATACAAAAAATAATTCAAGTTACTGATACAATATACAACTATTAGAATTAATAAAAATAGTCGAAAAATTAGTTAGAAAAGAAAACATCACTATATATTCAATATGGCCACAACTTATTCTAAATTCCAAATTCAATATTTCGAACTCATGAGCTTTGAGATGATGATAAACCATACAAATATCAATCATAAAAAACAAATTTTACCACATTAAATTAATATAAAAATAATTAAAATTTGGAAAAGAATACATATTATTAAAATTTACCTAGTATAGATTATGATACTCGAAACAAAATTAGTGTGAACCACTATTATTCTTGTAAATCATCACATTGGATTTTAGGGGATAAACACGAGAAAAAAACCCCTAGCACCAAGATCATCAAACATAATCTTGAGCACTTTCATCTTTACTGATCAATACAATAGTAAGGTATGAAAACTTGTTGGGTAACCCTCTAAATTAATTGGTAAAATCCCATCATATCTTGGTGAATCCCAGGGAAATCATTTTGGGAAAAAATAAATTAAATCCTGAAAAATAGCTGGAAGATCAAGAATGTAAGAAACATCAATGGTTGTAACTACTATAGTAGACATCTGACACCTCAGCACTAGGCAGGAAGGTCATTCACACCAATTACGTAGATAAAAATACCCATTAAAAACAAGTGCTCTCCGATATACTACACGAAATGTGACATTTAGATGATAACAATAAACCTCATCATGATGAGAATCAAGAAAATCCATCCTAATGATGATGTCAAAAAGATCCAGATCAAGAACAAAAAAAATCCTAGATTACCTCCACCATAGCACTGGATAGCTTACAAGAAAACACTAGAACCCTTGATTTTCATCGTCCAATAGGTTTCTCTAACTCCTTACGAATACATGTGTTTTGTTTTCTTTTTATGAATATAAAAAAAATAAACAGATATAAATTAGTATGAATAATTAGTATCAAATAAAGAAACCACTACTGAACATTCATTAAAGATGGTACCTCTCTCTATGACTGAACCTATATTGACCTCCACAACAAAATAATCAATTAATCTATGATTTTTAATTCATGTGAATTTTTTTCTAGTTCAGCCAATTATTTAATGAATCTTTTTGCACTGTAGTAAGGTGCTTCACCCATAAAGGGGCATTTGACGATCCCAACACAATATGAGGTGTAGAAATATCTTGACCGAAATACTATATATGAGAATAAAATTCACAACTAAGGCTCATATATTATGGTGATGAATTCTATGCATGTTAGACCTTTTCACATTGATAGATATTTAGGGGAACAATGTTAGCCCAAACTGCTGGTTCCAAAGAGGACTACTACCAAGAACCACCTCCACCACTCCTATAATGGTCATTAGAATTCCTCATTTGACTTAGTGAGCCCCCGAATCTTCCACTATATAGAATTGAAGGGTAAAATATCCTAACATTCTTTCTATATTCATATCAAAAATCATATCTTAGTATAACATCTCCTCAATTATAAAATGATTTAACATAAATAACTAAAATATGATATCTTGTCACAAACCCTATAGGTACTTATGGGATTTCTAATGGCCATTCATTGTAACATATGGAGAAAAAAACCAGTTCAATGAATCAGCTGGTGTAAACCAACACTGAATGATTTCCCTATTACAATGTGAGGAACAACAATAAAATCTCCATCATCATAAAATCTAGAAAAAATTATAGAAGAAGATATTATTGAAATGTTAGTAATCCAAGATGACATTAAAATCCTCTTGTACCATGGAATCACACCATCACATGTTGGGACACTGAAGTACAATTTATATAAACATCAACATGATACAATCATTTATATCCAAGATTTGGAATTCATGATATATCTTTTACAAGGAATGATACTCTTTTTGAGGTTAGTTCATGCCAATAATGCATATTGACACTACAGAAAAAACAATGGATTAGTGAGGGGGAAGAGGTTATTTAAAGGTGGTTATTTGTGACAGCCTCTAAATTAGGCTTTTTATAATTATAGTGGGTTTCTTCACAACCCCCTATAATAATCAAATTTAGAAGGGATTATGAACCAACATAAATTTCATTTTCAATAAAAATTTGAGAGGGTTATATACCACCATCAGTAGCCATAAAATTTGAAGTGGGTTATGAACCCTATCTGATTTCATAAATATGAAATAGAATTACTTTGAATAAATATTTATTAATGTAAATAATATTATAAAATCATAATAATTGAAATAAGTATTTATATTAATGTACGTAATAATAAATATATGTATTGAAATACATTGTTGGAATATTTTTTTATAAATAATATATTATATAACATAAACGATATAAAATTTAAAATTGCATTTCACATAATTCTAATTATATATTTGTATAAATTTTATTTCATATTACATTAATTATATATAATATACATATTAAATATATATTATATATAGTTTTCTTTCATATAACTTTAAATTGATATTTGTATAAATTTTATTTTATTTAATATTAAATATATATAAGATAATAATTTTTTTAATTTTTATTCCATATAATATTTATTATATATTAATTATACTTAATATTTTATAATTTATATATATATATATACATATATATATATATATATATATATATATTACTGTACATAATAATGAATGCATTTATTAAAAAACGTTATATAAATATGTTTTTAAATACATTACATAAATACATTACATAAATATTTATATATAATTATATTATTTAAATAAAAATTTATAAAAAATATAAATTTGTATTTACCTGTATAAATAGATTTAATTAACATATAATATAAATTTAATTAATATACTATATGTATAACATAAGTCAGAAAATGAATGAATATTATTACTAAAACCTACATATAGTTTTTATAGTTTAAAAAACATGTGTTATACAAATAATGATAATTAATAATATTGTTTTTATCAAACGCACACAAACAAAAATAAACGTATTTATAAATATATATTTAATTATATAAATATAATTATTTATATATATAAAATAAATAAATAGGTATATAATATATAAATAATCATGTCTGTAAAATATAAATATGTATTTTAGTATAAAAATAATTTATATGAATATATTTTTAAATATATAGATAAATTTCTAAACACATATAAATATATATAATATAAATTTATATATAGTTCATATATTTAAATGTATTTTAATATATTATGTAAATAATATTTATAAGAATAAATAATCCAATATAGTTAAATATATTCATTTGTATATATATTAGATAAATAAAATTTATACGGTGGTTGCTGGGGGGAGGTGCGTAGGTGCCTAGGTTTTCATGATCTGGGGTTTGAATCCCTCTCTAATAAATTTTATATGGCGGTCGGGGTGGGTTTCTTAGGGTGTGGGAGGGACCCTCCATTGCCCCAGGGATGCCCAGGTGAAAGGGATAGACTGGGTGCATGACACGGGGGAGTTTTTGAGTCTGGTCCTGGGCCTGGGGATGGGGGTGAAAGTGGTGGTGGTGGGGGGGGGGGGGGGGGGGGTTGTTGGGTTGGGCATGGGATATTGGGATGAAAAAATGGATGGAAGGGGAACATGCAGTATAAAAGGAGGGTGGGGATGGATTGTGAGAGAGAAAGCATTGGTGGGGTCCCTATAAAGGGGATAACATATTTCACAAAAAGTAAAATTTATGAGTGGTTATAAACGCCCCAAAATTGTGATTTATTTGCGTGGTTGAAAAATATCCCTTAAATTTGTGCTTTCAATTCAGTTAGAGGAAGTTCTAACTTCTCCAAAATTGCTAAATTATTTAGAAGGGGTTTGAACCATTCAAAATTATTAGTTTCCCACATATTTATATATAAATTATAAGGGGTTTTAACCCCTTCTAATTTAATGGTTTTTAATCTTCATCCAAATATTATAGCAATTCATGAGAACTTCCTCTAAACCTACGTTGTTGCCAATTTAGAAGAGATTCATCATAACAACATCTAAATAATTTAGATGGTGTTATAACCCCCTCTTAATGAAACAAACAACCACTTATAATGATACCTTATTTTTGTTTTGTGGATTCTCATGTAATAAATTAGGTGAATGAACCTTTTATCCTCTCACTATTTATTGTACCTCTACAAATACATTTTAGAGTTTCATTACATTATAATCAACAACATTAACTTTATCAATGATATCCATGATAAAATTATTATTGATTGGTGGATTACTAGGAGTATTCATTCCACCCTCCCATTGAAGTTATAGAAAACATCATGAGGTCATAGTGGGGCAGACCAAAACAAAAAAATAGTCATACACAGAGGAATCGTAGTACCAATAAGAAACCCCATAAAGAAAAATTGATATTAGCGTCAATAAATCAAAATAGGATATATGTATCCAAATATTCCATGGTAACTTGAGTCTGATCACGATAATAAGTGTCTATGAAATCAGTAAAATTTCCTTTCATGTCCCGTTGATCTTATCTCTATTATACCAAACATCAAAATTCAATGAATCTTAATAAAAAATGACCCACCCTATTTCCATTTTTATCAAACCCACATGGATACCGTGTGAATATAAGAATCTAAACCAATCTGTTACATACTAAAAGGGAGTTCCCAATCACCACGGGAAGTCAACTTGCACTCAGGCATCAAAAATCAATCATAATGAAAGATTTGTCACAAATCCAAGTAATAATGGGGCATATATACATATAGAAGAGAGCAAAATCTGGAAGAGATAAATATATTCAATTACTGATAAAGAATAATAGAATAAATTAAACTAAAATGGTAGAGAAACAATCTCCATGAGATAGGTACAACTGTATTGGAATAAAAACTAAAACAGCTACCCTAATGGATCCATCTGATTACATTTGAAAAATACCACCATCTCACTACCAGATACAAAAAACCAGATGAAAAACCCACCGCTGCCTCACAGTAGTGCCTTTCCTCTCTCTATATTAAATGACATAAGAGGTATTATCCACTACTGAATGGGTATATAGGGTGTGATGTAATAGGATTAGTAGGTTACCACTAAGATGTTTGATAACATGCCTCTGTAAAACCATTTTAGGATGATCTGATTTAAATAAAATAAGGCATCATTTATAGATTAATAGTTTTATATATTATGGTTACCCATGAATACCCTAAAAAATTGCATGCATCCATCCTATATATATTCATATTGTTTAGATATTTTAGGAACACCACAGAAAGTAAACCCCCCCAACAAGTCTAACATGCAACTAGAATGACAATACTTGAGAGAAGATGTAATCCCCCTATGAAAACTCATTGAAATTGAATGATACCTATTAATAAACATTAAATCAATTTACCTAATTATTCTCATGTTCATTGTTTTCAATACCAATTCATCAAACCATTTTCTTCAAATCATGCTTTCAAAACCACTTCAACATGATTTGAAAACCTCATTTCACTTAGAAAAACCATGGGAAAGTATTGTTTTATAAAAACCCAATTACATATGAAAAATTACCAGAGTTAATTCTGTTTCATTTATAATATTATTTATAAAATACCTATAGTAATGTTTCTCTCTAACACAGGCTACAAATGGATCGACCTACCTTAAAACTTGGGATGTAGATGCCCACAATAAGATCCACCAAAATATAGAACACAAAATGATAACTATGTCCCTTAAACCCATCCAAACATAAAATAATTGATCCAATTTAGAAAAAGGTTTTTCAAAAAATAAATATCATAAAATCTCCCATGAACACACAAGAAGATCTCTAAAACTGAAAAAGAATCGGCTCTGAGAACCATATCACATAATGGATCTTAATTGGAATCATGTTAGTTATTACCACATATCAAATGATCGGATAACACAATATAACACCACAATTACGATAAATATAAATGGAGAATAAAAAAAATTTCCCAACTTGAGAAACATCTCACACAAACCAGATGATCCAATGCATAATTAATATATCTGAAATGCACATAAGTTCACATAAATCACCAGAGGAGATATATAGGACAATAGAAAGGAGGTATATGTTTTAATGAATTAAATATCTACTGTTTTCTTCCATAAATCCCAAATTGTGTCATTAAAATAGAATTTAACCTCTTTATACATCATGTAAATCATTATATTCCATATATTCAAAAAAACCATTTTCATTTAATTAAAAAACATATTCTTTCTTATATATGGTGTGAAAACATTAAAAAAACATGTAATCAATCATACATTATACTCGTCTCATGACAAGAGAATGGAAAGAATTACATGTTGTTTACTTCTTATACAATCCATGTAAATTTCCTATGAAAACCCAAACCCCCTCAAGAAATCTCCAAACTCAGGGAGAACCTTGTAAATCCATTTGATGTTTATAATCTGAATCCCTTAATTCACACAAACATACATCCCTAAAAATACGGTCATTTACCCTATAATTCAATCCGTCCTCAGGTGTCCGAAGATGAACCCTATTAAAGAGAAAAACAAGTAACAAGAATTGAATTACAAAAAGCATGTAACATGATGTTACAATATCTCTAGTCGGTTTTCCTCTTTTTTCAATACATTTTTAAATATTATATCATTGAAATAGTGTGTCAAAAATATTTTAAAATAGTAACACTTTAAAATCAAAATTTAAGAACATCTTGATCATCAAAACATAATTTCCAATAACTTTATCTATGTTGTAGTAGCATCAATGAATCTTCCTCAATTGTATGTATATAATATGATAAATAGTTAAGGTTAGTAAGGCATTTTATCTCCATTATCATTCCCTAAAATAACCAATGAACATAGAATCATAATCTTGATTAAATGAATTATTATGTTCATTATAGTTAATTGGATAAAATAATACTTCTTAAATACTATTATAAACCGATTCTTAAAATATTTCAATTTTAAAAACAAATATTTCATTATTTATAAAATATTACATGATTTAATTTAAAACAAATTTAATTTTAGAATACTTTTGATGTTTTATAAAATGAATTACATATGGTATTCTTATGTTAGTCATATAGAATGTGGAAAATACAAATTCTATTAAAAATTAATTATCATAAAAAATTAAAATTTATATGGTATTTCAATGAATATCTTACTCTAAATAGAAATAAAAAAATTCAAATTGAAATAATTAATATATATTATGTATTAAATTTAAAAATTTATTCAATATTATTGAATATCTCATATAACATTCTCAATAAACATACATAATAAATATAAAATCATATTAATTGAGAAATATATATGGGAGTTCCCATAATTTATACTAAACAATATATGGAAAATAATCAATTAATCTTATGTTCAAAATTACTATTTATAAAAAAATATAAATAAAAACCTTTCTTGTTTGATAGTTACTGAGATAATTAAAACATAAACATGAAAAATGGATTTATCAATTTTCACAATGTGTCAAAAAATTCTCTATGACAATAAAATCATATAATTCAATTTGACATAAATTATTTTGGGTTTTAAGTAATTTAATTTTAAGGAATAAAAAAAATTCATCCATTTTACCAATAAAACTATAATAAATATATCCATGAATCTAATGCGTATCTCTAGATCTGAACACAATTACATTAGATATAATTTCATGACATAGAAGGTATCAAACAAAGTTCATATGTTAAAATTTGTTCCATCATTGAACCAAATTGTTGATAACATCACAAAGGTTATTCCCAATGACATATATTAATGTTTGGGGGATTATAAGAATCCTTAGCCTTTATATATTATTACGGGTTATTCGTCTTGGAATACACTCCTTTGGATTATATTATTAATGTGATAGAAATATATATATATATATATATATATCTATATCTTACTACTATTTTTATTCAACAACTATGTTTCATTTATAGAATAAAATAAAAGAGCATCTTGATTCGGCAGTATCATAAAAATAATTATGCATAACTCCCTTATCATCGAGTGATTAAATTCTATAAGAATAACAGTTTTTGATATACTATGGTTCTTGTAAATTTTACATTGTTAATGGTTGTAATTTCATGTTGTTTGATTTATTTATTCAATTGTAAATAAATTTAATGGGGGAGAATATCTTCCCCATGAAATTACTAAAGGATTATTGTACTTTTTAATCACTATTCAAGTAACATTTATGAAATTGATAATGGTTATGAGATTTTAACATGAAAAAATGTGTATTTCATTAATATTGGGTGGATAATTGTATTATTAAATGATTCTATAATCATATGGATATCATTTTGAAATTCTAATGTTATTGATTTTAGATAAATATTAACAACACACCTTATATACGGTCCTCCATGATTCGGTCAGGGGAACATTTGAGTTAATAATGATATCTATAAATATAATTCCATAAATAATTTTTTTGAATGATTTTATGATTGATATTAAAATATTACCAATATTAACTCTTATTCCAAATTGTTGGCCTGAAAGTTTTCATGATATTTTATAGTTTTTATTATTTCTCAAAGAGATATTAATGTCTCATAAATATGTTTTTAATTAAAATAAATCGTTTAAAATGTATATATATTGTTCAATTTGTAATTAAAAAGGGTAATATACTAATATATAATACTAATAAATGATTTCTAAAGAATCCATAATTTTAAAATTACACCATCAAGTGAAAAAATGTAACTAAAGAAAATACAAAGAAGTAAGAATATCTTCCCAATAAATTTTATATGATAATTGATGGAAAATAGAAAATATTATGGAGTTTTAAAAATATGACTAAGTGTAACATTTTTTCAATCGAGTGTTATTTATTTCTAGAAAATAGAATGTTTACATTTGAATAAATCATAATGGTAATAAATTTGGATAGTTCATGATGATATTTATGGAATAAATATCAACATGTTATGAAATACAACTATAATTCATGTCTGGTCAAAATGAAAAACTACTTAGAATAAATTGATTGCCTCATAGAATGGTAATTTTGTGTTTTCACATAGTATATGTTAAATAATTTATGAACATCCAAAACTTGTATTTTATCAAGAAGGGGTTCAAGTATTTTTCATTAGAGATTAATAGTACAATGTATCGATGATTGTTCTCCAAATTCATAATATTAAATATATTTTGGCAATATCCCATGTATAGGAATTGTTGACTATTAATATAATGATAATGAGAATTTGAGACTAGTTGATGAGCACTAGAAACTACTAGTTTTCATTTGTGTAAAATTATTATGATATAAAAACATACTAAAATATAAATGATATTAAAGAGGAAGAAAATAGTATATTATTTCACATGTATATTCATGCATCATTAATTATGAATATTTTATAATAAATAAATTGTTTATACAATGTTAATTTATATATTCTATTTTTTGATGACTTTTAGTTGGGTAATAAGTTTTATATAGTGATGCATTACCATCCACGTGTTCAATAATAATTTATTTATTGTGGTAAGAAGAAAAATTTAATAAAATAAGGAATAATTATATTTATTTTTCAAGGGATAGATAATATTAAATTTTCTCTTCAAAGTATTAAGGGTTTTATTCCTCCCTATTCTTGAAGCCACAGAGATAGATTCAGAGGACTAAATGTTTTATGCACCACATAAAATATTTTATTATCGTGATAAAGGGTTGTATTATTCACATATCATAACACCTAATAAGAGTAAAGGATGTTTTTCACCATTCGCATATAACTAAATATAAGTATTTATAAAATTAACTTTTTGGACATGACCCAAACATGTACAAGAGTAGTCACTCCCATATGTGTAGAAAATTATATAATGTATTATGTAAATAAAATTTCATTATTTCACATGTATATGTCTGTGATTTATATATTGGAGAGACTGAATCGATGCACTAACTATTCATAAGGTAAAATATTAATGAATTAAGAGAAAAAATATTCTATTATTGAAACACCACTTTCTTAGTGATATATCATGGCTTCCATGGGAAAATAAGAACAAATATATTGTAATATTACTTTTGTTTTTGAATATTTGTTTCAACAAAAATTACATTCAAAATGTGGTAATAAATGTTAGTGTAATAAAAAAATTAAAGACATTATATGATGGACCTAAACATATTTATTCTTATTATATGGGGATAACAGATAAAATATTGATGAGTGTTAATTGGATCATAGATAATGGGTAGGAGAAAATATTTCATGTAATAGGAAAACATATACAAACTAATTTAAATTATTTAGAACCACCAACATTTATATACTAGAGGTGTTATCATGCTGATCTTAAAACAAAATTAATTCAATTAGAGTATCTAGAAATTACTAAAAACACCGCCATATAAAAGAATAAATAATAAAGAATAAGATAATCATTATAAATAAATAATATTTGTAATTTATGATTGCATTACATCAAAAAATAAACTCTGATAGATTATTTGTAATTTTGAAAGAAATAATTATATATATATACACCATGATAGGGAGTAAAAAAGTGAACATAACATAACCGTTAATGTGTATAAGATGATTAATATAGGTTTCTCGTTTTAAATAAATGTTAATTAATTAATATAATGTATTTATAATTCTATAAAAATTCCCCTTTGGATTATTCGTCACACACTCACCTATTATCGGGTACCCAATTCCCTTTTTGGTATCCAACATTCAAAAAACATCCACCAGGTGTACCTTCTTATTTTCCCATTCCTATATATATATATAACCATAGAGTACTCTATAGTAGGACATTAGGTAACAATTACTCATTTAAAATTAATTTTCAACCACTAACATCTAGTTCATGTAACTAAATATATATAGTTTACAACTTCCAATTTCTCAAAATGACCAATAACAAGAAAATACATAGTATTTAAAAATAAATCATACATCATTATATATAAGAATTTACAACCTTCCAATTATAAATGAACTCGTCCCCATTATCTTTTATTGAGCATCACTAATAATTAGGTTTTTTCCACTACATTCATTCATCCATCTCCTTCTCTCATGTATGCTATAAATATGTTAGTTCTACCACATCACATATACCAAATGTAACGTCACCCCATGTAATTTCTTCATAAAGGGGGGGGGGGGTACTATATAGGAAAATCATTTTTCTATACTCACATCAGCCTCTAGATCAATATCTGCATCATTGATCATATATGAAAGGTCCAGGAGGAATCTCTTAAGAAAGGACATCATTAAAATATCTTGCGTGCAATATAATATCAATAAAAGTGCTCGCTAGTATGAAATGATACCACTTGTTTTAAAAACATTTATTAATAATCATACTTTGGAATCTTACTTTGACTACCAGTATATATAATTGTTACAAAATCTGATAAAACATACAAAACCCCATCCAACAATGTCAAATAATAGAGGACAACATCATTAGTTTTTATACGATAACTACATAGTTTATGTTATCAAAATCATATTCTATAAAAATCAGATATTAAATTACTTCATCTAAATATGTTTGATCAAAACTATAAAAGCCTACCCTAGCTCTATCCTATACTAAGGTGTTAATCATGAACATTCAATAATTTTATCAAAGGATTTGATATAAACTGAAGCTAGATAAAAAAATTTATAAGTACACCAATCTAAGGAAATAGTAATCTCCAATCAAACATAAAAATCCAAAATTTATTCCAAATTAATTTCCTAATTTTTATAATATTATTATATTTTCCATCGGTCTTAGTGTGGTAGGTCATTATATATTTTAAATTTTTATCATGATAATTCAATGGTAAAATCCAATATAATGAATAAATTATATAATTATAATCCGAAAAAATTATTCAAGCACACCATATATGTGTACCATCTCATTATCATTTTTAATTTTCATGATTCAACTGAATATAAACTATACCAGATCACATCCCCTAAGTTATTATAATAACCCATTACAAAATCCATGATAATATCCTATAATATTATTTGAAGAACAAAAATATATTGGTGAAGACCAATTGGTTCACTATTCATAGACATCGATCTATAACATGTACAATATTATGAAATGAACCCCCTATAGTCATACATAATCCTATGGAAAAAGTAATACTTATGGATTTAGTGATTCATCTTAGTAAAAACAATTGTAATGGCATATCCCATGGAATTGTTATCCCATATCCGCTCAAATTTCAATCCCATAAGAATAACCGATATAAAATGACTGATATAATCTCATAATCTATTATAAACCATTCCTGTGAATACATTTAAATATATATATATATATATATATATTCAATCATAACCTATAAATTTGAGTTACATATAACCCACTAATTTACAATTTCATGGAAAGAGTATGTAATTTTTATTGAAGTTAATGTAGTCATACACTAATACTCTAGAATAACATTTTTTACTATCTATAAAATTATTAGAAATATCCATACCTATTATTTTATTTTAACATGTGTCATTAATTTATCTATCAATTTGTATCATCATGGAAGTATCATTTCCAATTCATTTTCACTATATAAAAATTAATGAATTAGAATAAAAATAAAAATAAATGCATAAAATTTTATTGTCCTCTTATAAAATAATATCCCTAATAGTATATTTTTTAGTATTAAAACAAATACTCTCACTAAATAATTATCATTTGAAATAATTATTTTCATAGTGATCTACAACTTATTATAAATTTTGAGTCATATATTATTTCCCATGTAGAAACAATATGTGGATACTATGGTGACTACACATCAATACTACATAATAATATCTACCTGACTATACCCTAACGCATATGTATATAATTTTATTTATATAAATATCTCAGTCAAGGTCAATAAATGGTGCATTAATCAATGTACTCTTCATTTCCATGGAAAATTAATGAAATATGGATTTTTTTTCTTTTAGTATCATTCCAATACCATGAAGATTAAAATATTTATGAAAACCATAGATTAAATTATTAAAATAAGAACATATATGTTCTTTGAAAACAATAAAATTTCCACTTAGAAATAATTTTACCTACTGTGCAAACCAGACTGATAGAAAATATACACATCAGGACCATCGTATATATCTCATTACATCACATTGTGAAGAATATAACCTCCAAATATCATTCTTTAGAATCATTTAAAATGGATTATATAATTATATAAAATATTTGAATATACATGAATGAAAAAATATAAGGATTCGTGAGAAATTCTTCAAGGCCATAAATATTTTTGGTTAGTTTCATTGAATAGAATGAAATCCCCAAATACTTATACAGACCATACATCTTCCTAATTATAATATATGGATAATTAGATAATATAACATAATTATAATGATAAACTAGTGTAATTTTGATCTTAGATAACAAATTATATGGACATAGATTTTCAATTAGGTTATCTATAAGAGGAATATGATACCGACACTTCGTCATGAACTATTTCTAGATATAGAGAACCACACATAATTAAAAACAATAATCACCATTATTAGTGAGGAAGATATGAGATAATGATGTAGATGTCCTCTGGTGAATTAATTGTTTCCCCATAAGGTTATCTATCATAAATTTCAACTCTTTATGCTATTTATGTGTGAAATTTTTTGGTGGAATTGATATTGTCCACATTATTAAAATTTATAAGATTATAAACCCAACCATTTTATATATTCAATCCTATAAAATACCTCATGTGATTTATTATGGTATAATTAAACTACATGGTAATTTTTTATTTGTCTCATATCATAATTTTCCAAATATAAAAAACATCTAGCCTGATATAAGTACTAGTTATGAATGGTTTGACCTATCATGGAAAACCAACAAATCAATGTACAATATGGTTATATTAATCAACATCGATGGACATGAAGGACAGTTTTTGATGAAAACAATAATTTATCACTAGATATAGATTCAGATAATTCATACAAAAGATAAATATAAAGTTTTATGTCTATAATATTAGGAATTCATAGTGATTATTATATTTTATGGTCATTAATGTCCACTCAAAACAACTCTAAATTTTATTGGATTTCACCTCTAAGGCTTTATTTATTGAAATTACCCAAGATTAAAACTCTAAGATTTGGATCAAATTAATCATCAATCAAAAATATATAAATTAATGTTATAGAACCAAATAAATATGTATAGTTATGGTGAATTATAGAAGGATCTAATCCTAAATAGTCAATGACCTATTTCAATAATATATAAAATTTTTTCAATATAATAAGGTGGGATCTTCAAAAAGCCACAACCTAGTAATTCTATTTTCTAAATATCTAGACGGGAACCAATATATTGAATAATATAACCCAGCGAACCACCACATCCTCTGTACACTGGACATTTAGAGGTACTAAAACTACTAACATTAGTCAATAACAAGTTCATACACCATCTTGTTATTCCTAGGATTATCATTATCAATTGATCACGTAAGAAAATATTACAGGGAAACACTATTTTTGTACAATGATCCCACCTAACAGAAAATCTACTCGAGACCAAATACACTACAATTAGGTCTTCACAACCCTAAAAACAAGATAATATTTAGGGTGAATCCACTTAAGGATAAGAATATCCTAGGAAAATAACTAAACATTGTATCACCAATCTATGGAAAATAATCAAATCAAAACATCCAACAAATCATAAGATCTATTAAATAACAAGAATATGAAATAGATTACAATATATATAATCTAACTATAATATTTATATAAAAATTGATTTCATTTCTGACCACCTAAAACATTTCATCAAAATGTAATTACTCACATATCCTATGTTTACTTTTTTGACCAATTCTTAATTAATATAGCTCAAAAATAAAATTTTCTACATGTTTTGGATTATACTATAGTAAATTTTTATACTATGTAATAAATTTATCATTAACAGACTCCTAGAATTGACTTGAATAAGCACATTATCCATGAAATCTCTAAAATACAAGAGAAATAATATCTTTAATAAAAAATCCTAAATAATTTCAATAGAAAACCCCATATAGTAATGTACTTGAATAATGGTATCAAACCATATATTAGACATTCCTCAATTATATATGTCTTGAGTTTTACCCTACTATGAGAGAGTGTATTTAGATAGTTAATTATTGTTTATATAAACATGATGTTACGCATTAAGTCATATGACCCACCATATTTGGTAAATATGGGTGAATTTCATAGTAAAAACAACCTCATTAGAGAAAATAGTGAATGGTACTATTATAAATCTAAATATCCCATTCTCTATATAACATATAAAATACTATCTTGAAGGTATTGATAATTAATAGTCCATTTTAAATATTATATTAAAAAAACATTATAAAATATGGTTCATATGACAAAATAATGATTTCTTTAATTGAAAAGATCATTAAAAATGTAAATTACATGAATTCCATGACCATAAATATTTTATTCAAATAATAATGAATGATTTGTATTTCTAAAATGAAGAGACAATATATTTTCACATTAAATTATAATTAGTTTTAAATATAAGAAGAAATATTTACTCAAACAGGTTAACTTGTTTAATTTTATATTGTAACTGTTTTAACCATTTTGTTGTTCAATATTTACAAAACCAGGTCCCATTGTAGATCACCTATATGGGTGATCCACACTTTCTTCATAAATCTTTGAAAAAAATGAAAGAAACATTAGATGATATCATGACCAATTGATTGTCCTGTTATATTATCCTTGTTTGCATCATGATTCGTTATTCATGAAGAAATATATGTCATTCATCTTATACATGAGAAAATATTTAGAGAAGGAGGATCAAGTGTGGAAATTATTGTGCGGAATGATTAATTATTTTTTATTTAAAAAGTAACCTATATTTTAGTCCAAGGGTTATAGGTTAATATTTAATTACTTGAATTAGGAATTTGAATATTATATTGAAATGAAAATGTATCTATTTATATATAATAAATGATAAGGTTATTTGAATTATAGTATACATTGACCCCCAATATGATTATTCTTAATTCTTCCATTTCTTAAATAAATACTCAACATTAAGAAAAAATAGACTTTTCTTCCTCCTTAGCCATTAGATAATTCTTGAATAAATATTTAAATAAATATTAACCACTCATTATATAACTAAATATTCAATTCACTTTCAATATTATAAATGTGAATTTAGTTTTATAATAATTAAATATAAATATTATTAATTAAATAAATAATTATTTATTTTTATGTGTATAAAAAGATAAATATATTATATAATATAACCATGTAATAAAAAAACTAACACACAGTCAAATTGTTTTTTTATTGTTTTTTAAAAATATTAAACAATGAATAGATATTAAATCATAAAGTAGGTAATAATTTTTATTTAATTTTTAAATATACAATATTGTGATCTTAGATTAATGATAAAACATTATGTGTGATCCACTAGGTCTATTTCGTAGTTATAAAATGTGGGATTTCCTGATTTAAAATATCAATTAATATAATTGGGTAACCAAACTGAATGAGAAACATAATATATCACAGTTTGAAGACTTTTTTTAACTCTCACTATGTAATATAATTCCATTTTCATGATCAATTATCAATAAGGTATCATACTAGTGTCATCATCCTATATTCAATATATGTCATGCATTGATTATATGAAATGAATTCATCATTAGAACATGGGAACCAAATTTAATGGGAAATTTAATTATAATAATTTGTTCGGGATATCAATTTCCAAGAAGATGGAAAGGAGAAATCATTTCAAGAATTACTCATTAATACCCCATTATTAATAAAGTATCCTATATATATAAAATTCAATATGATTTCAATCATCATGGATTATGAGAATACATATTTTGTCCACAAATGGAAAAAATTAATAACTATCTTAATATATCTATGAAATTAACCATGATAACAAATTGGAATATCATATTACACATAATATTGCAGAATTACTACAAGTATGTATCTTTTCATAATATAATTTCATGGAGATTATAAGGTCATATAATCATTAGACGACATCTCAAATGTAACATCCCATTCAGTTTTCCTCAGGTACCCATCGACCCTTATTTGGATCATGCTTTAGATGGGAAAATTCTATTGTTTTTTAGGGGAATGCTGGATGTTTTTTGGATCATTATTGGTATTTTCATAGTTGGTAAAGAGTTTTCTCAAACAATGGGCAACTATAGAGTAGCCCATAACACCCTTGGTAGTGGGGTTTTCATGGATGTTTCTTGGTTTGAAAAACCATGTTCCCAACCAGTAGAAATCGTGTACCCTAGTATAAATTTAGATGGTTAGGGAACATGGTGTGTCTAATCTTGTATCCCTGACAACTTAATAGTGTGAGTGATATATTTTTATTTTGATAATTATTTCAGAAATTCTCTAATCCAATTTTAATATCTTGATACACATCACTCGACCCTATCTCAAATTATTTTTTTAGACGTCTCTTTAGAAGTTATTTTTATCCCCCAAACCCATTTTGTGGAAGTTCAAAGTAAGTAACATTTTATTGGATCTCCTCTAGTTAAATGAATCTACTCTCGTTCATCTTCTCAAAGTCTATCATTTTTTCGACCATAGATTTTTTCATATTATCATGTAGTTGATGAATCAAAACTTTTTTTAATTTAATATATAATCTTGGATTGATTTCATGATCTACATAACAAATTTTAGTCATTTAGAATCCATTTGAGGGTATAAAATTATGATTCATTGGTTTAAGGTAGGTGGTTCTATTGGATTTTGGAAAACATTTAATACATTTATTTTCATTATTGTGTGAAATAATATTCAATCAATTTATGAAAACCCAATTCACTGTGAATTTTATATGTAAATTGATCAATCAGGGATTTTTTTTGAAAAACAACCAATACAATTGGAAAAGGAATATGGGGAGTATTTTTAAATTGTTGGAATTTATGAATTAATCTCAGAATTGTTTTGAGAAAAATGGATTAAATTGAATGAATAGAAAAAGACGATTGTTTTTTATTTGAAAAGGAATCAAGTAGTTAATAACCTTGTAAAAAATGTTTTTTCATGTAATCATCAATTTTACATTTTTTATTCAATTGTTTTGGATCATCTTGAGTTGTTTAAAGAAGAAACATGAAATTTTTAAAAATTTATGGGTTGTGTATGGTTTGGATACAGTTTTCCAAAATCATGTTAACAATCAATGGAAACCATGTGATCCTAAAAAAATGTGGGTTTCCATGGATAGAACATAATTTTCCATTCCATTCAAAAATATAGCTTAAACAGTTGTCCTCATGAGAGGGTTTTAAGGTTAGGGTGTACAGTTAGTGTACCCATGAGACCCATCCCACCAAACCATGTGTACATGAAAAATTAATTTCAATTTTTATAAATAAATATTGATCCTTATTTTACCTCTTGCTTCACCCTAACTCCCTATATTCGGATTTCTATGGTTTAATAGCCTCTCAAGGACACATTTTAGCTCTTTGAAACCCATTTATAGGTGGATGAAAGAGTAGAGTATCCCATTTTATTTCCGCAATGTAAGTGAAACTTCTCCCCATGTCCTCTACCACTCCCTTATAACCTCCTCGTGTTATTTAGATGTTCCTATAATGATAGATATAAAGGATTTTGAATAGGATCTTGATTCTAGAGTTGATTTTAGATCATTTTATCGATGTTCTTTGCTGAAGATTCCAACTGCGGTTGTTTTATTTTGTGATCCCATGATCTACAGTAGTTAGATCCATTTATGTTTTCTAAATTAATTTAACATTGAATTGATTAATTGTTTTAGATTTATTTTAATTTAAATAGTGAAAACCCAATTCAATGTGAATTTGTATTTACAATTTATTTTTCATGATAAACTCGGGTAAACCTTCAAACATACTGAAATGGGGTGTGATTTGGATTTTATTGAAATAATGGAATTTTTTATGATAGAAAATTTTAAAATTGTTTTCATGAAATGGATTAAACTATTAAGATAATACCCATGGATTGGTTTTATCTATAAAAAAGAATAAATTGATTAAAAATGAATATTTTTTAAGAATAATTTATTATATTTAATGTTAAATGGGGAAATTTCTTTTTTAAATAGTTTTGAAATAATTTCCCCTTTATTGATTGTTTCTTGAGAACATGAATAATTTTTTATTTATTAAGTTATTTGAGAGAATCATGATAAGATGTGAATTCAATAAAAATAGAAATTTTTTTTACAACTCTAAAATATACATACCATAGTAGGTCATTTCAACAGTTGGATGTTTGTTAGTCTTATTTGGCCAGTTTTATGAGATGTGTGTTGACATTACCATTATCAATATATTGATGTATTTGGATTTCAGAAGCTAGTACTATCATAACACATAGTATATGACCATGTTTAATATTTGTGATTATTTTGATATATATTCCATTATATAAACATATTATATACATATTCATTGTGGATTAATATAATAAATTTTGAATAAAATCCTTATTTATCAATTTTTTAAATTGTTTCCGTCAATTGAAATGAAATGCATGATTTATTTTAAAAATGATATTGTACTGCCATGCCTGTTTTATTTAAAATTAGAAGCATAGTTTGTTAAATTATTGTGGCATCTTACAATCGAACACATGGTGAGACCCTACTAAGATTTTAGCTCACAACCTATCTTTTCCTTCAAGAGTATATAGATTTTCATCTACCAGTATCAAGGACGGGGTAATCATCACTTGGAGGTGGTTCCTATTATTGAAACATTGATGTCGTAGTGTTGTGTCCATTTTGACTTGGGTTGTTTATATTTCATTTACTAGTATATTATAGTTGTACTTTGGGTTTATATACATGTTTTAATCTTTTAATATTCTCTCTATAGTGTTTTCTTTTTATAATAATATCTTGTATCTTCTTCCTCAACTATTCATGTAGAAAAATCTACTACCATATTTAAATTTTATGATTCCAGGTGCTCTTCACCATCATACGGGGATAATGAAATCCCTTCGGGCCCTCTAAGTGATGGATCGGGTGATAGGGTACCTGGGTATCTACACTAGTTTGTGACATAGTGTTTTCATAGGTTTATGTAAAGCATATTTCTATGATGATTGTATGACAATAATTTTTCTGTCGGGACATAAGATGAAGTTTTGAGTGAGTGAATTGTCATATATCATTGAAATGAGCCTTATGTTCCCATGGGTGGTTTGGGAATTCATTCTATATTATTAGTTCGAGTATATTCCAAGATTTTGATTTGGGTAGTTGAAATTAAAATCTTGATTTCATTTCTGATGGGATTATTTTCTATGTTTGAATTGTTTGAGTGTCGATATGTGTATAATTCTAATGTAATAAATAATGTCGATAGATATTTTGTATCATGATGCCATTAAAAATACATTCAAATATGATCTTTTAGGTAACTTATGATGAACAAAAATGAGACAATCCACCCATGAACGTGAATTTGGTTAAGGCTATTGTGTGTGAAGTCCATGCTATATGACAATAACCTACACCAATTTCCATTCAGGATCCAACTAAAAAACCTAAGAGAGATAAATTCTAGATTCCATATTATTTGTTCATTAACCTAAATCTAAAAACATTTGTATGATCAAACTACCCTCATAAGGTGTAAGATTGGTTGAAGTAGTTTCAACTTTTATTGGAGTTATTAGAAACACCAGATCCAATGCAGGTGAAATATTCCAACTTCCACCTAAAGGGACATAGTGGGAGATGGTGGGACATGATGGTATTAATGAATAATTCCAATGGATTAGATTTCAAGGAATATAAAAAAAATTCACTGACGATTTCTATACAATTTTGATAGTGTTTCAAAAGGATATAGAGTATTTCAAACTGAAGTAGGCCGATAGGACCATTACTAAATATGTAAATTGATTTGCTAATCTTATGTAGTTTTCACCTGATATTTTATCAAATTAGATGGTAAATACTTGATTTTTAGATATAGTACAATGTTATTTTATTTATTATTAGGTTTTCTTTCTCAAAACCTCTTATTATAATGATGTTATGGATAAAGAGTTGTTGTTTGAGAATGATCTTCCTGGTAATTCATGTTTAATGGGAGAAAACATTTACCCTATTGAAAGTTATATGTGTTCATTCAATTAAAAGAGGATGGATGGTCATTATAATGCTGGTTCTCTGTAGTAGAGTTCATATTGAACTCTAATATTTCCCATAAGAGGCCCTTCAATTTGATACCATGGTGGAAATACTAGGAATTCTAAAATGGTTTGCACTGAGTCACCCATGATATATGGATCCACTTGGTTGTTAGGTTCCTTTTTGAAATTCATCCATATATATAGTTCTATACATATTTCAATGGGTTCATTAGTTATAATATGTACTACATGAAATCATATACATCATGGGAAAAGGTATTCTAGACGCATATATCTGGAATGAAGATTCTTCAAATAGTGGAAGCATTTACAGAGGATTTAGATATGATTCATGTGATCATGAGAGGAACAATTACTAAATAATAATCTTTAGTGACTAATTTATTTCTTATTAGTGAAACTCTTTGTTTCATTCCAACCCTTATTATGAATCTACAAAATATTCATATAGATATTTTATCTTATGTGATGGAAATTACTAAACCCCACATAAGGAAGTGTGAGTAGAGTAATTTTTTTGTTCTTGAATTTTCTCATTATTATATGTTGATATTTCTTTTCATTTTATATTTATATACATAAAACCTATTCTTTTTCATTTGAGTTTGGATTGGATCATTTATAACAATGGCTGAATTGATTTCTATCTTAAGTGTTTCACTTTCCACTTATATAGGGAGTGTTATTTATCATTGAATAAGAATTTAACACAAGGTTTAGCAAATATTTTCCTTTTATCTAGTGTTTAGGAATTTAATATTAGTGTTTTCATTTCATCTATAGAGACAACCCATATGCGATGATATCCCTCTTGTTATCATCAATTTTCCAGACATTGTTTCTTTTGAGTCCTATAGTTTTCAATGGGTAAGGGAGATATATTTTTCTATTGATTTAGTGTGTGTCACTATACATGTCTATACACCATCCTACATCAAGTAACTAATGGAAATGAAATATTAAATGACCCAGCTGGAAGATATTTTAGAGAAGGGATTCATATTCATGAGTGTGTCACCATAGGCAACACCTGTTCTCTTTTCTATGAAAGATGATGGGCCACATCAACATTTTTTGATTACAGAAAACACTATCGAGTTATGGGAAAATAAGAATACATTTACAGGGATTGATGATATATTTCCTAGCTTAAAATGGATACATTCATTTTTATGATTAATCGTTGATCTGGTTATTAACAATTTTAAATAAAATAATATGACGTTATAGAAACTTCATTTCATAGAAGGTATGAAAATTATGAGTACCTTTCCATACTATTTTGAATAAACAATGTTCATATAGTATTTATGAATTTAATTAAAAAAAATTTAAATGTGTATATTGATACTTTTCTGGTGGTCATTTAAGAAGACATACTTATTTTCTCTTTGTCATATGAAGATCATTTGAATCATCTGAAAGATGTTATGGAATTGTGGATAAATCACTGACTTTATTTGAAGCCATCGATAGGAATTTTTTTGATTATGTGAATGATGTTATTTGGTAAAATGTGGTTGGATCATGGTATATCAGTAGATCATGAGAAGTTGAATGCTATAATGACAATATAAGCACCATGAAATGTTTTCATGATTCAATGATTCCTGAGTTTAGATGGATATTTCCACAAGTTCAAAATGGATTTCTCAATGTTATCTTCTTCAATGACTACTCTAACTCATACGTGTGTGATGTATTCTTGTGAAGAAAAATGATAGAAAACTTGTTTTGAGCTAAAACAAAATTTCACTACTATGATGATGTTAACTATTCCAATGATGAGGTACGGATATTTGGTCATCTGTCATGTATTAGATTTAGGTGTGGGATGTATTTTTATGTCAGGTGATCATGTTATTTCTTATAGATTTCAACATCATAGGGGACATCAGAAAAATTACCCAATCCTTGAGCAATAATCACATCCATGATGCATTCAAGTAAGAGTTAGTGGAATTACCTTTCGGGATAAAGGTTTTTCCATTTTTTATATCTAAAAGGATTTATTCAAATTATCCCAAAAAACATTTGAATCACTACCTGAGGCCTTGGTTGGAATACCAAAAATCTTTTGAATTTGACATCATCTACACCCCAGAGGAAGGGAATTTAATTTCATATTCATTGAGCATGAAACATACAACCTACATTGTGAATGAATCATCCAAAGAGTGAATCCCAATACCGATTTCTTTATAGCTATATATAGGAGTAATAGAATTTGGGGATTAGTTTTCCTTGACTAGTGATTAGTTGAACTATGTGATTCTCTAGATAATTCATTAGTAACAATAACATCATGATGAATTCTATAACATGAGACACTCTCTTTATGGTGGGTAGATAATTTATGAGAGGTCAATGTCCATGGAGGAAAAACAATGCTATCGAAATCACTATGATTTAACATTAGTGATATGGAAATATAATATTGGGTATTTTTATAATTCCATCTAGGAGATTCACCTAGTAACCACAATGTATTTATTTTTCATGCAGTGATTATTATAGAGTCTAGTAATCAAAAGGGTAATTTCTGATTTTTTTTCTCTTGTTCTTATATGTACTATCACGTAAAGGTCGAGTAGTACCAACCTTTGGATTTTATTCAACCACTTCTTGTTCCGACATTGAAGTGGGATGAGATTTATATATACTTTATGGTTCACTATCAATGTACCCAGGGAAATAATAATTTTATATTGGTTGTGATAGATCAACTAACTACATCATCTCACTTATTATCCACCCATGATACAAAAAAAATTAATGAGAGGGGAAATCTCTATGTGAGATATATTGTTCAGTTTCTTTGAGTTTCATCTACAATAGTCTCTGATAGAGATCATTGTTTAACATCTCACATTTGGAGAGGTCTTTAAGAGGTAGTAGGATCAATTTACCATGTGATTATAAAATACATCCAAAGTCTTATAGAAATACTATTAGAGCTATATATATTTATGAGGATATTATTTATTCTTGCATTATCAATTTTTTTGGAACCGAGGATTACCATTTTCAGGATGGTGAGTTTTCTTATAAAAATAGCTACCTGACCACCATTAGAGTAACTCATTTTAAGGACTTGTATGGATGAAATTTATATAAACTATTTGTGTTGTTTGGTGATTGTTAAGTGTTCCATGGTTAAATATAGTATGGTTCTAGAGAAGATAAAAAATATTCTGTTGATTCTTTATTAATTTTAGATGGCATTGAACCGTTATAAATCTTATGTTGATAATCCTTAGAGACCATTGGAATTTTTATTTGGTGACATGATGTTCTTGAAATTTTCACCATGTTTATGTTGTTGATTGATTGGGAGGAATGTTAATATTCATAAAAAAATTGAGACCTTTTTAGGTTCTTCACCAAGTGGGGAATGAGTCTTACCATTTATCACTTCCTCCACATTTTATTTCAATGCATAATGTTTATCATGTATCACAATAATAAAAGTAACTTTCTGATCCACCTCATTTTTGAAGCATTAGTGATATTAATATCAAACCTTATCTATATATGAATCAAAAAATATATATGATTTTTGATTTTTAAACCAAGGTACTTCATGGGAGGGTGATCCTCTAGTTTGAGTCTTATGAAATCATGGTTCAGATACTCATGAGATGTGGCAGAGCGAGCCACTAACGAAAGAGAAGTAAACTCATCCTTTTTTACATGGACACTTCTTGATAGGATTTTTTAGGAGCTAATGTTTCTATAGTTGGGATGTTGAAACCTATTATTTCTATTCTTTACTATGAAACCCTCTTTTTTGTTCATGATTTAGGTGGGGTTCATATCAGGTTATTTCACAAATAATTTCTTTTTTCAAAACAATTTATGGGCTTTAAAATGTTGGTTAACGGTTTTCATAAATCATGCTCCAACTGATGGGAAATAGTGAAAACCCAAATATTGGGGTTTTTTCATTATTAGTTCACGGTTAGGGTGAATGGTTTGTCTAATAGTGGAACCCTTCAAAGATAACAACAAAAATGGGAAAAAATAATTCCTATTTTTTTTTAAAAAAATTATTGAGCCATATTTTGACCTCCCTCATGGCCCGAACTCACCATATTATGATTTTTATGTTTGATAAGGCTCAAAAGGATACTGTTTTTGTCGCATCAATAACCCTTTCATGTAAGATAGAAGTGTGGTGAATCGCGTTAGATCTCCTCCAGGTTTGTGAATCTTACATTCATTGTCACTCTATCTTGTTTTATGCTTTTTAGGGTTTTTTAAATAAACATTTTGTTTAGATATATAAACTCTTCTTTGTGATAATGAATCTAGGTCTGATTCTTGAATCTATATTACTAACGTTCTTAGTTGGAGTTTCCCATTATGGGTGATGTGTTACATGATCATGTGATCTATGAGAGGTTGTTCTATTTATTATTGGATAATAAATTTAACCATGAATTGATTTATTTATTTATATTTCTTTCAATTTAAATTTTAAATACCCAATTTGGTGTGAATTGGGATTTTAAATTGTTTCATCATGAGAAATTGAAAAAAAAACTCAATTATTATGAATTGGGTTGTTATTTTGATTTGATTGAAATAATAGAATTTTATATTAATAAATTTAATTATGAAATTAATTATTAAAAAATGAGAAATTTTTTTTGTTACGAAACATTGATTGGTTGTATCCTAAAAAACATGAATTTGTTAAAAATTTATGATTTTAAGGAGAAATTTGTATATCAAATTCGAAATATAGAAATTTTATTTTAAACAGTGTGGATATAATTTTCCCTTTATTGATTTCTATTTGAAAAAATTCATACATTCGTACATATTATGTTATTAGGGACCCAAATGATAGTATTTTAATTCCCTGTGAATGGATTTATGTTTTAGAAGTCTAACAAAAACATGCCTTGATAGATATTCTACCTAGTAGAATGTTGTGTAGTATGTTTTGGCCAGTGTCAAAAGAATGGTTGGGCACATTATCTTTGTCACTCTATACATTTTTGAAGATCCCATAACCTAGAACTATTATATATCATGGTATATGAACATGTTTCTCATTCATGATTATTTGGATATGTCTTATATAATTTAATAATCTTATTTACATATTCCTTATAAATTTATTTAAATTTATTTATATAAAATTATTTATATGATATTGTTTATGGTGTTTCCAAAAATTGAAATAAAAATAATAACCGATTTTAAATTCTCTCTTTTTCTTCCAAGTATTTTTTATGTAAAATTAAATTAATTACTTGGTTATTTATTAGAATCTTATTATAAAAAACATGGCTGGAACCTACTGAAATTTAAGCTCAAACCATTCATTTTTCTTTAGGTGTATGTATGTTTGAAACTTCCTGGTTCATGCATGGGAAAATTACCACATTCAGGTGAATATATTTATTTATCCATTTGGATTTGGGAGAAGATTCAATTAGGACTTGTGTTGTTTATCTTTTAGTTTCTAGTAATTGTTATTAATATTTTATTATATAGATTTATGGATTAGTATAATGATATTAATTTGGAGTTATATTTTGTTCATACTAACTTGTATCTATTTCTTCAACTAATCATGATGCAAAAAACTATTCAAATATTTTTTTATGATTCTAGGTTCATGTCACCAACCTATGCGCATTTGGAACACCCTTCAGTCCATATTAGTGGTGACTTAGGTGTTAAGGTACTTGGATATCTAGGCTAGTTTGTGAAAAATATGGTTTTTTATTTTGAATCTATATTGTCATATTGGAATTGAATTTTGGGAGATTGAATTATAAAAGATGTTTTATTTGAATTGATATCATTTTCCGTTTTTCTGATTGATTGGGCACATCCAAACCTAGGTAGTAAGTGGGTTATATTTTACAAAAAGACTAAGATGATAATTCCCTAATAGTAGATAGATAATGAGAGTGAAAAAATTCTTACATAAGAATACTTTTTACTCTAAGGGATGTTGATGATTCTCGTTATTATATTGAATAAAGGACTTATGTATAAATATTTTTGTGATCATTGATATGAGATTTGTGGGGATCCGGGAAAAATAAACCATTGAATCATGTGGAACATGGCCATAAATATTGTTATGATTGTTTTGGATAATATAATTAGGAAATTTATTATAGAACATTTTTCATCATGTGGATGATTTTAAAAAAATTATACGAATTGTTTAATTAATCAATGTTTCATATAGTCTTCATTATTTTTAAATCAAAACATGTTTTTGTTTGATTATGAAATTGTATCAACCTATATTGTTTTATTTTAATTGATATCATTATTTTGATTAATCAATGGAATCTATTATGGAAGAATTGGTGAAACTCAAATGAGATTTAATGATAACACACTACCAATTCTTTTGGGAATTTTTATATTTCCTTCTTCCAGGTCGGAGAAAAGAGAAAGTGTCTCTTGGAGGGCTGATTGTTCTTGATCATTGTGAATTAGAGTGATGGTTCCTTTGGGATGTTGAGTTTTGATTTTTAGTTTTTGAGAAAATTGATGATGATTTTTTTTCATCCTTTCTATGGCTTTCTGAATTTTGGTACATTCTCATATTTGTTTTTTCAGAATACTGACTCATTTGATTTTCTTCTACTGTTTTTATGGACAATTGGTTCCCTATTTTACTTTTTATGATTTAGGGTTCTTTTATCATACTCATGGAGAACAGGGAATCCTTTTGGGATATGTTAGTGCCTGATCTGGTAGTATTGTGCTAGGATATTTGGACTTGTTCATAACAAATTGATATCAATATTATAGGTTTCAAAACATTTCATGATTTTAGTATCTTGTTTTTATTATCTTGTTGGATCCCAAGAGGTAGTTGAGATGTTTTCCAGGAAAGATCTCATTATAAAGAGCCTTAATTAACCATGGGTGGTTTGGGAAATATATCATGATGAATAATTTGATTTATTACTAGTCAATTCATAGAATTTTATTTTGATAAATTTAAATCCAAATATTATTTTCGTATCAGATATGATTGTTTTTCTTCATATATTTTGTTCATGTTATTTATCTCTATAATCATAAGATGTCATAATTGTTGTTTTCTGATGTTTTGTAGCAATATTCCTTTCATAATACATGTGAATATTCTCCATGAGTAATATGATGATGATATAAGGTGAGAAAATACCCCCATGGACCAAAATATTATTGATATTATTCTATGTGATGTCCATTGTCTTAGATAAAAACCTAGATCCATTACATCAATTGATCCATTTTTGAATCCTCTAAGGGATTAATCATAGAATTGTGCCCACGGTTTTCTTCTCTAAAAGCCACAAAATTTACAAGACTCAAATAATCTTCAAGAGGATGAGTTTTTGTTTTGGATGATAGTTATTTGCATTGATTTAGAGAAAATTCCTTGTTCAATTAATGTGAATTGTTTCACATTCATAATGGAAGTATATATAACGAGATAATGTGAATAAATGATGAAAATGAAGAATCATGAGGGTTTTTAGAGGATAAAAATTATAGTTATTTTCACCAGCCAATTACATCCAGATTCAATGGTCCTATCTAATGCTATAAAGTTTTTCAAATAAGTGTAGGGTGAAGAAACTGTGACAGAATATTAAATCAACATTACTGAGCATCTATATTACTCACACGAGATTATATCAAATAAAATGGTTATTAATCAATATTTTTATATGGGTCTTTGATCAGATATTAATTATTATTTTTTCATGCTGAAGATCTCTTATTATATTGACATGTATGATATGGAATTGATGGTTGAGATTAACATAGCTGGTAAGTGATGGTTGACATAAATTCCTTTTTATACCTAAGGACGTTCTTTGAATTTTATTAAAGGTTAGATAATTCATGTGTAGTGTCAAAGTGTATCTTGGTTGTAGGGTTCTTCCAAACCTCATTAAATACTTGGAAATGGCCCATTAACATGTTTTCAGTGAGGAAAACATGGGAAATAAAAATGGGGTTTCACCAAGGAACTCAAGACCTACTAATCATCTGGAAATTTAAGAAACATTCATAAAATCTATTTTATCTTTTATGATCTATGTATTAGAATAGGGTCATTTCATAACCAAAAAATAATGTATTGTATTCATATTTCTAATGATCTAAGGGGTTCCAAGCAAAGGAATTCAGAAAAAATCTTCTACACATAGTGTAAGAGTATATAGAGGAAAAAAATAGATGACTAGTTATCGGAAGAGGCACCATATCTATATCATAATCCCTAGGCACATATATATTTGATACTACTCAATCTTATTCATTTATATCTACTTGTATTATTAACATTCTATGTCATCCTTTGAATATTGTTTCTTGTATGGTGAATCCTTCTACACCCATAGGAATAAAGAGAGATCAGGGTATCCCTTGTCTTACTTTTTTCATTTCATTGTTAGATATTTTGATTACATTATATTTAATGTTTCTAAACATGAAACATCATGATGCCATATGTATGATGGATTGTCTCATTCTAATTATTACAGAATTGAATATTATATTTGGTGGGTCTCCTTTACTACACTCAATGTGGTATGTTGTATCTTTCTAGAAGAAAGTGACATGGGTTTGATTAATGTAGAGCCATTTTATTTAGAGTTGGTAAATGAAATAATAATTTTTGTCTTCGATCTAGAGAATAAAACTTTTATAGATGATCGCCATCCAATTATCATTGATGTTCCCAGTGTGTTACTTATTCCTTTTCTAGTTTTCCCCTCATATTGGAGGCCAGGTTTTTTATTGGTTTATATCATGGTACTCAACCATTGACTATTCATTATTAATATAACAAACTAGATGAAATGAAATAGTCAATGAATCATCATAGATGGAATTTATATGTTTGAGTGTGTCACCATAGGCTTTGCCTGTTCTTTTTGCTACAAAAAATTATAAAACACCATTCAAATGCATTGATTACCAGAAACACATTCAAGATATTGTAAATAACTAGAATATATTTCAATGTAATAATGATATATTTTCTCAGTTCATAGAGGATTTGTTTATCTCGATGATTGATCATTGGTGTGGTCATTAGAAATTGAGAATAAAATAATATGATATTCAAAAAATTACCTTATGGAGAATGTATAGCCATTGTGAGAACCTTATTATGAAATTTTTGTATCGAATGTTAGTAAAGTACATTTGAATTTGTTTTATAGAATTTTCCACAAGTATCTTGATATATTCATGGTGGTGTTTTTTGATAAAATTTTGGTTTACTATTATTAGAATGAGAATTGTGTGAATCATTTTAGAGATGGTCTGGAATTTTTGTGAAATCACTAAAATTATTACAATCTATTTCAATTTGATTTTTAGATATGGGAATTTATGTTCTTAGCACATGTGGTATTGTAACATGGAATATTATTTGATCATGAATAGTATTACATAGGAGACACCGCATAATTGTTTTTGGATTCATATATACATTTTTTAGTATGGTATTACACAGAATTATAAAAAAATTTCTCAATGTTAGATTATTAGATAACCACAATATTATGGATTTGGGGTGAGGATAACATGGGATGATAAATGTCAGAGTTATATTTTTAATGTGAAAGGTATTTTGACCTATGTTCTGGTGTTAACACATCTAGAGTCTGATCAATGATATGTTTTCTTTTGTGACACATCAGGTTCGGGGTCGGGATATTTTCTTCTGTAGGGTGACCACATTGTTTCCTATAGATGTCGGAAACATAGGTCACACATGAATAATTATATATCCCATGAAATTAAACATGTAGTTGTGACACATAATCATAAGAGTTATCACCATTACCATTTTGGATAATAGTATAAAATTTATTTCGGTCATAGGATCTTGAGTTATATATTCTCTTAAATATAATTTAATGTCATTAAATGGATTTGGGTGGAGTACCTACACTCCTTTAATTTCTTCATTTCATATACCAAAGGAAAAGGGGATATTTTTTAGATTATTTGAGAATGAATCTTCCAACAGAAGTAACAATAGAACCATTTGATGAGTGGAATTTTATGCCTCTACTCTCACAGTCGAATATAAGAGTTCATGAAAAAATAGTCAAGGATGTATTTCATATTGTTTGATGGATAATTTATCTTTTAAAGATGATTGTTCAGGAAGTTCATCCTAATATATATTTTTTTATCATTAGGAACACTTTTCATTTGTTGGGTGATTATTATTGAGTGGTCATTCTCCATGCATGGTATTATATGATTTTATAATTGTTTTGGTTATTGACTGTAATGAATTTAGTGATAAGTTATTTTCATAAAAACTACTTGGTAATTAACGAAAAAACCAAAAAGTATTTTTAGGATATGTGGAATCAATTCTACCATCCATGTATGAGACATGACATTGTATATTTTTTCTCTTAGTGTTATACATTCCAAAAATTCATGATCGAAAAACAGAGACCGTCGTGTGTGCTTCAACCAATTCCAATTACAACATGGAATTCAGATGATATCTTTGTGAATTTTTTGGTTGGGTTTTTATGTACCTAAATAATGAAGAATTTGATATGGGTTTTTATCGATAAACTAATCATACCGGATCAATCTATAACCATTCTTAAAACAACTAATGAGTAGGAATTATGAAATATCAGTGTGAAAGATATTTTTAATTTTAATTGATTTCGTTATTCTACAGTTTATGATATATATCTTTGTTTTAGTTCTCGCATTTGGAGGGGCCTCAAGGAGGTGACTTCTTCTTAGGTATGTTTCATTATGATGTACCATCTATTAATGAATTTCTAGAAATATAGTTTTATACATTGTATCTAGGATATAATTTGTGCCTACATTCATGAAATAAGTGGTTCTTGGTAAATCTATTTAGTATAGATTGAGTTATCTAAAAATATTTGTTACCAAAATGTGATCAATATAGAACCTTTTGAGACTATGTGTTTCATGCCTTTTAAATATGATTTTCTTTCTAAGATTTCAATGGTTGTTCTTTTTTTGGACTGAAATTGGTTTAGGGGACATCATCAATGATTCAGTTGATTCATTAGATAATAATTATATAACTAAGATGATATAAATCATATGACAATGTTCATCCTAAAAATTTCCAGGTTTCAGTTGGTGACAATGTTTTATTGAATAGTTCTCCTCATTTAGGTCATCATTAGGTTGGGTGGTAGTGGAATCTTCATCCTCATTATGTGGGTAATTTTAAGGTTGTTGGTTGGGTGAGAAATGTGGCTTTCCATTCATCACTTACACAACTATTAATGTTTATACATAATCATTTCTATGTATCTCGCATTCTGAATAATCTTTCCGACACATCTAATGTCTTTACATAGGAGGACCTTGATGTTGAGACTAATTTATATGTGACATAGCATCTAGGAAGGATTTTAAATTATGAGACAAAGGTACCTCGTCGAATGCCGATATCTTTGGTCCATATGCTATGTTACTATGGATTACATTCTAATTATACATGGGATATGGGGGGACTAATTATATATTAGTGGTATCATCTCTTTGATTTGGAATGTTATTGATATGATTTCTGGAAACATAATGTTTCTATAGTGGGAAATTTTTAAAATAATTGTACTTTTTTTTTCAGAAACTCCTTGACTGTTCTATCCATCATTTATTGGATGTGTAATTATTGGGGGGATTTGGGAGTATTTTGGATATGTTTTCATTTTTATGGGATTTACACCATTGGGGAATTGTTTTCCAAAATTATAACCCCCACTGTTGAATATCATGCATCCCTGGGTAGTCTCGGTTTTCAAGGATGGTTCATGATTTGAAAAACTGTGAACCAACCTAGTAGAAACCCTTCTCCACAATATAGGGTAAAAATATTATGGCACATTGATTTTTTAAATATGTAGTCCCTCCCAGCTCACTCTGCATGTAGGTTATTTTTCCAAAAATTATATTAAAATTTAACAAACTACAATTTAGGATGCCAAGACCCCTTAATTGACCCAATCTGAAATCCCAAGGTTGAAATGTGTTCCTATATGGAATACTATTTACTTCAACCCTAATCATTAGAGGATCGTATTCAATCTATTCCAGTTAAGGGAATCTCGTCTTTTGTTTTTTCTTCTCCCATTTAATTATATACTCAGAAAGTGTTAGATCATCATGTTTTTTATGAATTTAGACACCTATTAACTTAATTTTTAATCTCTGATTGATTTCGTGATAATTTTTACTAACATTCTTCATTGATGGATCAAATTTTTGGTTTCTATTTTTTATTCTTCTCTTGAATGTATATGGTCCTATTTAAGATTGTCTAAATAATTAAAACAATTATTTTATTGATTATTTGAAATAAAAATCAATAAATTATTGAAGACTAAATTCATCATGATTTGTATTTTTAATTTAATAGGGTATATATTTTGAGGACCCCCACCCTCTAGTTCCAGAGGAATAAAAATTTGAGGCATATTTTTGAATTATTAGAATTAATGAATTAAATTTGATAATTTATTTTATATACATTTGTTAAATTAAATTGATAAGAAACAATGAACATTTTTTATTGATAAAAGATGAATTGATGAAAATCCATTTTTGAGTCTAAAAATAAATTTTCATGTTGAAAATTAATGGTCAAAAATTTAATTATAAATTATGATTGATTTGAAATTAGTTGATTTTATTTTTTTTGGATGATTTTTTAAGCACATGAATTCCTTATAAGTTAGTGGGTTAATTGGGACCTGAACGCTAGAGTTATAATTACCTAGTTATGGAACGATGATGAAAAATCTCATAAAATAACATCTTGTTAGATCTTATCTCCAATAGGATGTTTATGATTTTTATTCAACCTAAACCAAAGGGACACATGTACACATTTTGTAGTGATGAATGATATGGGTCTTGTGAAGATCATATTAATAAAATTATTTTCCTATAGGGAAGATGATCATAGTTATTATTGTGATAATATTTGATTATATATATTTATATACCATTTTTTATCGAATAATTTTCTTCTTAATAATTGATTGATACAAACTATTTTATTGAAATCATTTCTTTATTCAATGCTTTAAATTTATTCTATCAGTTTGAAATTAAGTCATGTTTTAGTTTTAAAAATAAAATTGTATATCCATTTATTGATTAATTTAAATGAAAATAATAATGTGGTATATTATTATGGTATCATTTATGGAACACGTGGTGAGACCGTACTTGGATTTATAACTCACACCCTACATTTTCCTTCATGAATTTATAAATTTCCTTCTATCCAACCTGAGAAAAAGGATAGCGCCTCTTGGTGTGGTGGTTGTTCATGATCATTGATTATTTCAATGATGGTACCTTTGGGATGTTGATTTTGCCTATTTAGTTTTTGATTACATTTATGATTTTTATTTTGGTTTTTTATACACTTGTTTAGTTTCTAGTATATTCTTATTTTAGAGTGTTGAGCATTCCATATTGATTCATTATCATTTTATATTTCATAGAAAATATAATCCCTATTTTTTTTTTACAATACGCGGTTCTAGCTTCCAAAATATTAGGATCGATAACACTAATCAGCATATGTCAGTGCTGGATTGGGGATCAGTGTAATAGGGGTTCCTGGCTGGTTCATGACATCATATTTGTTAGAGTACTCCCAATGATGATCACCATAATATTTAACATATCATTTAATGTTATTCTAAAATTGAATATAGTTTAATAATACCATGATTTTTTTCCAAATAATCTATATTGTTTAGAAATTTTATTCCAATTTAGATTTGACTCATCCATATGGACATTATTATGTGAATTTCATGGGAAAAAATATAGAATAATTAAAATGATGTGCAATTAATATTATACTCTTAATATTCTTGAAATATAAATTTTTATCAATCTATTCAAGGAAACCAACTCCAAAAGACTCCAACAATAATGGTAAATGTAACACCCCATACTTCCAACATACATTCTTCTTTTAATAATACAATATCTTGAGTTGTACGAATCTTCAACTTCTAGCACACCACAATTAATCAATCTAGCCATTTTAAAAAGTAATAATGAATAATAATACAAACTTTTTTAAATTTTTTAAATTTAATATTTCAAAATGGACTTCATTTTTTGATTTGGAATAACAAAATTAGCCTAGGGTGAATTTTTGGTATTTTACTGAATACGTTTAATTTTTAATGAATAATGAAAACACTTTGTTATTATTTAAAAATGACTTTTATTTAGACAATAATAAATATTATTTAAATTTATTTACAAGTCAAAATATATACATAATAACTATATTAGTTAAATTTAATTCATTTGAGTCATTTTATTATAATATTAGATATATAAAATTTTATTGAACTATTTAGCGTCTATTACCCACTTTCTAGGAACATTTTCAAATTTACATAAAACAAAATTTTATCACTACATTGAATTGAATTTATAAAATCTTATAGAAACGTTTCAAATAAGAAAATAAAATTTGGTTCAATAGGAAGAGTTTTTTTGGTGAATAGTAACCTTTGACTTTTATTTACCATAGATTAAAGTAAATAGGGAAATTAAAGGAAAACCTTATATTATAATTACCATAAAAAATGTCCTAATTATTTAGGATATGTGTATTTAGACCAAAATTTACTTTACGAATAAAATATTATGCTTTTTGATCAACTTGGATTATATTATGACATTTATTGTTTTTTTATTTAAAGAAAAGTTAAAAGTGTTAGATTCAAATTTTAATAACTGAAAATTTTTTAATATAGTGTTATAAAAATTACAAATTTGAATATAAATTTTCATTATAATGATAGAAAAATTTCATACATCATTGTATTTTATTTATTAATTTTAGACATTAAATAATTATATTTTTTATGAAAAAATGATGATACGACAATTTCCTTATTAATGAAGGATTAAAACAATTGATATTATAAAAATCTAAATAAATTTAAATTAGTTATTTTGATGCATTAGACTAATTTTATATGTTAATATGACATTTTAGTACTGAATTAATGTATTTTTTTGGTGTAAGGATGTTTTTATGACTTTCACAGAAACCAAATACAAAATAGTGTCAAAATTGACATAAATGAGTTTTCAAAAAAGCTCAATATTATTAAATGATATAGTATTCATAAAAAGAAAAGTATATTCCAAAGAAATTATATAATTATATATAGGTAATTAATGATCCACTTGAGGTTCTCTTGGAATTTTATAATATGTTTAATAACCATTTAATATAACAATACAAGATTACTTTTTAAAAGTTAAATAATTTAACTAATAGTTAAATCTAAAAGATATGGTTAATATAATATCCTAAACATGTATAAAATATATTTGTTAAGAAAATTTAGACCCATAAACACATTATTATATATCTAAATCCGTTTTGATCCATTATAAACCAAAAATGATTTTATAATAAAATAATATTTATATCTTCCCCTAAAGTGACCCTCTCCTCTCTTATAAAAGTGTACTTCCCCTTCTCTCAAAACCACAAATCCAAAGCCATTTTTCACGTTCAACCCTATCTCCTATATCATTTTAACAACCATATATTCATCGTAGAGGCCTTAAATTGACCAGAAACCCATCCTATGGATCTCGTTTGATCAAATAAAAAATAAATCACCTGAAGAGGAGGTAATGATTTCATCACCTCTTTCAAATTTCATTTCTTCTTCAACTTACTCTTTCTTTGTGGTTTCAATTCCAAAATAATAACTTTAGTAAGTTATATATAATTAGATGTTATTATAAATATGGTACAATAACATTAATTATTATATCTATCCTATCAATGACAAAGTCACCATACATGCATACGTAAGGCTTACCGTATCCACGTCGTGGTGTAGTTTGTTATTCAACACTTCATTATTTGGATGGGAATTATAATGAGTATAATTTATGTAAAAAATAAATTTAACATGTTAATTATTCTTTATATGTAATATAAAATCCAATTACATAATATTTCACCTTCAATAGAATGATATTGTCTCTCATACGTACATACATATTTCCGTATCTACGAACACGATGAGATATATTCCCTATCATAACCAATCATGAATAATTTTCATTTTATGATAAAAAATATTTTCAAATAACTTAAAATCATTCTGTATATGAATCAAATACATCTTATCTATAACAAACCTGACTTACTTAAATTAACATATAAAGTAAAAATAATATGTTAACACCCGAAACAATGATAATACTGAAATATTATTAACATAACAACATTAAAAGATAATATGTGATATAATATTTATATATGAGGTTCTACTATAATTTAATAAAAATTATTTAACTATTATACATGAGTTTAATGTATCCTCAACTTAGTAAATGAACAAGGTAAGGGTTAATTTTACAATGTCTTTATTATTGGAGTATGTTTATACATCATCTTGTACGGGGAATTATTTATCATCCTCATCTGTGTTTCTTAAAAATGTATTTCAAAACAATTTAACTATTTCCTAGAAAATGGGTCAATGTAATTTATACCCTAGGTTGATTTTTTATAAATTTTTCTGAAATGAATCTTTCTGTCATTTTCCAAACAATATACATTATGAACTTTTTGAAAAATTAATGTAATAATGTTTTTTTACAGATATGGGGGGTGCAACTATTTTCCCCCATTATAACACCTTCTAAGCTTCCATTACAAGATGATAAGAATTTTTTTAAAATAAATGCTTTCATTTATAATTATGTGACTTTTAAATTATTTCAAAATAAAAAGATATATTACTCTCAAATAGTTTGGATTTCATCTATATCGACATCCTTTGATGGATTTTACACATGTTTGTAGTTGATTTATTATGATATAATCTTATATATTGTATTGATGGTTTTGTGATATGATTGATTGTGGATGTTTTATTTTTATACCATTAATTGTTTATGGTTAATGTATTAACATTTTGTATTCTAGTTTTAATATGATTTTTTATGTTATTTTTCGGCCTTTTCTTATGAGGATTGCATTGGACTTAGTAAGTGAGAGGTGGAGACCAGTAATGGCCCGTACCTCTCCGGTAAATTAATTTCTAAAAATATGGTTTTTGAGGTGTTCCTTGAGGTCAAGGTGACTTATCCACAACACTTTCCAAATTTACAATTCTGTGAACAGTAACGGTAGGTGTACAATAACGGTAGGTGTAAAATGTTTCACAGATCAGTTTCACATATATGTTTCATAGATCGGTTTCATAGATCGGTTTCACATCTCGGTTTCACATATCAGTTTTATAGATCAGTTTCAAAGATCGGTTTCACAGATCGGTTTCACAGATCACTTTCACAGATCAGTTTCATAGATCAGTTTCAGAGATTGGGTTCACAGATTAGTTTCACAGATCAGTTTCACAGATCGGTTTCACAGATCTATTTCACAGAATAGTTTCAAAGATCGGTTTCGAAGATCGGTTTCACAAATCCGTTTCACAGATCCGTTTCAATGATCCATTTCACAGATCGGTTTCACAGATCGGTTTCACAGATTGTTTTCACAGATCAGTTTCACAGATCGATTTCACAGATCAGTTTCACATATCGGTAGGTGTACAGTAACGGTAGGTGAACAATTTTTCTAGCTTCTTATAGTTTTCCCCTTTGAGGCTTCTTTTAACATAAAATATATTTATATCATTATTTTAAGGCCTCTTAAGGCCGATTCAAAGGCTATAAATCTTATATTAATTATTCATAATGGCTCGAGATGTTTTTACATGCTCAAAACACGTTTGTTAATGCGATCTTCTTTTAATGGGGAATTCCGTGTATCTTAAACCATAACCCCATTAAATCTTCAAAAGGGAAGGGATATCCTCCTCACTTTTTCTTCCTCTTTATTCGCAGTTATGAGATGCTAGAACCTTTCAATCCTCCCCGTAGGAGTTGCACAATCAAACTTTACTCCTTGAATTGGTTCTAATCTATTTTGATGCAACCAAACTGTATCGATCAATCTTCGATATAAGTTATGTTTTATCATCGTTCTTTTGGGGTTCATATTCTCATGTTTCTCCATTCCATATTATAGAATGTAATCTCCATGCTTCTAAAGGGGGTTTTCTTGGGGTTTCGTTGGTGCGATCGTACTGTGGAATCCTCGGGTGGATAAAGTTGTCGCGAGCGGAGGATCATGACTCATTGTGTGGTTAAAGAACGTTATGAACTATTTGAGGTAGGTGATTCGTTGATTCTCTTTTCTTTTACATGAAATTGTATTGTTAACATGTTTAATCCTACTGGATGATAATGGAATTTACATATTAAATATTTTAACCAGATAAATAAATTTATATCGGTCATATGTTTTTTCATATTGTTTTTCTAGAATGTGTTTTATCTATGCTTTCTTTTCTTAGAGGTTCGTTCTTGATGTAAATCAGTAAAGAACGAAAATTGGTATTAATTGGTAATTGATTGGATAATGATAAAGAGGAATGTAAAAGAATTTGGTTCTGGTAGTAATTTGATGTTAACAAAATTTCCACAGTAAGCATGTTTAATTATTTTTGATATCTTACTGATTTGGTTTCCCAAATTTGGAACCTACGAATAACAAATTTGTTAATTCAAGATGGATTAAAGAACTGATTGTTTGATAATTCATTAAAGTGTTCATAGTTACCCCCATGATTTTAAAGGGTCGGGAGCCCTATTGATTTGACGTTGTTTTCCTACTTCTTGTGCTGTGATGTGATCCTGGATGGCCATTGTGATATGTGGGGGTTGGGAAGCTTTTGGTTGTGGTAGTAGATGACACCTAGAGTGGTGAGATCCATCAGTTTATGCATGTGGGTGTTGGGGAGGACACAAGGTAAGATTGAATGGGATGGGTGTGATTGTTCGATGCATGCTGATTCTTATTGGTTGTTTATCTGCTTTACTTTTCGTCACTACTCAAGGCAGCTGTTTTTAGTTAACCTTCTTATGAAAGAGGCAAAGACGCTCAGGGTATGCCATTTGATTTTTGTGTCTAGCTTCTTAAGGAAGGATGGGTATATTCTCTTGTTATAAGCAGTAAAGACTCGACGGGTAGTACATCCACTCACCGTGTTGAGCCCCTTGTGTTTAGTAGCATAGAATGTTTTTCTAGAATGCCTGGAAAAGTGGGAAAGTAATTCTGTAGTGAATATTTGAATAAATGGTGTTAACCCATGGGGTTGGAGTTTGCTGGAACATAATGGTGTGGTTTTAATTTTGATGTAATAGTTGACTTGGGTGTGATTATAATGGAATTTAATGTGGAATTGTTCATGGTTAATTAATGTTTAAATAATTAATTAACGTAAAGTATAACTGATAAAAATTGAATAAAGTAATCTAATAAATCTCTTTAAATGGTTGTATGCTTATAGGATACGTAGTTTTAGAATTACCAGCCCGAAGTCTAAGAGATGTTAGCTGCAGTTGTGTCTAAGACTTGGACATGCCCATAGTGTGGTTTTGAGTAATAATATATCCTATAATTTTTGCATTTCTATACGTTACTCTACTCAGTCAGTAATGGAAACATACATCATGGGGATTCTAATCCCTGGGGGGTGTTTTCCCAAACATTCTGATGGTAGGACGAATGACTGACTGCCCCCTTTGGCCCCACTCTCTTCTCTTGTTAGATACTTGTGCTGGTAGGCACAATGATTAGTTTTCCTCATATATGTGTGTAGAGGGAGGTAAATGGTTGCGGTTATTCACAGACATATATTTTGGATATAGTATCCTATGGACTACTATAGGTGTAACGTGTATAGTCTGTGATGGCTTGAGGACCCTTACTCGGTGTATGGGATGTAATGGCTTGAGGTGTAATACTTGATGTATGATACACGTTATGCGAGCTATGGTGACTCCTGAAAACTACCTTGTTACTTTAGTGTGTGGATGTGGTGGTTTTGTTGCATGAGGTGCATATTGTGGTGCTTCACCCAGGTGTCTGTGGGAAAGGCTTTTTGGAGAGAGATGCTCAGGACATGCGATGTTGGGTTAAAACGGAAAACCAGTGGGGAAGTAGTAGCGGGGTACCATTGATATTCATTATTATATTATATATTCTTGTATGCATTACTTGGTAAGAGTAGTCATGGTGAGGTTGGGAACTCAATGTACCTGTTTAGGTGACGAGTTAGTTTCACTTGTTGTTCACTATGATTTAGCATGCTTTCATTACTTTTGGATGAGAGGCTTTTAGAAGGATCCTACTGAGTATACTTTTATACTCACCCTATGTATATATAAAATGTTTTTCAAGTAACTTGGATTAGGTTGGAGTTCAGGCTAGTGTTTACTAGTTTGGGGTTTCAGGAGCTGTTCGGGCTTGTGGTTGTTGATGTTTTACTTTATTTTGGGTACTTTTAGTTCTTCCCCCTTTCAATTGAAGTAATTTTCCATGACATTTCATATGTGTACTTGGATTTCCATTTATATTGATGTCTGAGATGGAGTTGGTTGGTGTCTATCTTATCTCTCTCTTCCGCATGTGTTCTCTTAGAGGGTAATGCCTCCCATTTGTGTGTTACTATACCCTCAGTGCTAGTCGCCAACCCGGGGCCTACTAGAAGCGGGACTCGTGGTTCGTTATCTCCCTTATCACATTTTCGGCCCAATAGAGGTACACTTTGTGGGGAGGGGGTCGTGATAGAGTGGTATCAGAGGTCTGTTTGAGGGTTAGGATGGTGTTTGGAGTTAGGTACAGGTGAGGATTCATGGGTTGGTAGGGAAATAGTGTCATTCATGTTTATCAAGTGAGGTAAACACTATAGACCGACTGAGACATAATCATTTAGAGCCCCCTATGATCTGACATACAAACCTTTATGTTTACAATGGATACTAAACAATGTGATACTAGTTTCTGGGTAGAGACCTAGGAAAGGGTCATGCATCATTCTTTATTGAGCATGTGTTTGAATGGGTAGACCTTGGGATAGGTTAACCAAAAATGAATAAAATAAAATAATGAATTAATTAATGTTGAGTCTTCCATATTCTAGGTTTATGAGCTCTAACGGTTTGATATTTTATAGGTAAGGATCCAGGTCGATGTACTTTTCAGGTTTGCACAGAAAATGTCCAGCAGGCTGTTCCAGCAGATCGCCGTAGGGTAGAGGTTGATGACAATGACACTTGAAGGAAAACACTCCGAGAGTTTTAGCGCTAGAGTCTGTAGAAGTTTGAGGGCTCCATTTTAGATGCAGTCATGGAAGACTGGTTAGATGAGGTCAAGATTGAATTCAGTTCGATTCGTGCTTGGAAGGAACACTGGGTGTCCTTGGGTGTAATGATGCGGTGTGGAGTAGCAAGGTAGTGGTGGTTCTTGTTTCTTGGGGATCACGGGGAGTCAGCGATCACATGGGAGGTGTTCTGAGACATGTTTAGAGTTGATTTTCTTTCTTCGACTGTGAAGGCATCTAGTCGCCAGGAGCTTCTTACCCTTCAACAGGGGATCTCCAGTGTTCGAGAGTTTGGAATCTGTTTCAAGAACCTTTTACAATATTCTTCGGACCTATTGCCAGATGAGGAGGCCAGGACGAGACATTTCGAGGAGGATTTGCATCCAAAGATCCAGCGCCATGCCACCACATTTATGATGAAAATATATCTTGATTTACTAGAAAGGGCATAGGTTTTTGAGAGGACTTTGGCCCAGACCGGATCATCACGAGAGGGGAATCTACAAGATTTCTCACAAATTAGAGATGTGATCTGGGGTTCTCGGTTTTCAAGGCATAAGAGTTTCCATTCAGCTGGGGGTAGGTCCCAACCATTCACATCTTGTTTCTCTAGAGGCAGAAACTCTTAGGCCTATGCCAAGGGATCAGGCGCTTGTTTTTATTATGGTGTTCATGTCCATCAGTAACAGGAGTGCCCAAAAATTCAAAGCAGTCATTGTGCACCATGAGCTATGCTCCAGGTTCCTCCATTGAGGCAGTTCCAGTCGAGGCAGCCGCATCCAGTTGAACCAGCTTTAGATCAGCAGAGGGTCGATGGGGCAAGCAGAGGATAGCCCCATGATGCTCCCCACCCTCATATAGTATAGATAACCGTTGTGGTGGTCGTCATCAACGTTAGAGAGGTCGTGGATGAGGTCATGGTCAGCTTCATGCTTTAGCGTTGCCAGCTCCAGGCGAGCCAGACGTCGTTTGAAGAACCCTTTGCTTGTTTTCAACCTTTTTGTATAACGTGTTTGTTTCAGGAGATACACACTCCTTCATATCTCTTAAACTTATCCATGCTTTAGTACTTGAGGTAGAGAGGCTTCCAGTTCCCTTGTCGAGCTGACTTGTTTGAAGTATGTAGAGACTGTGAGCTAGTGTTTGGGAAACACCGCTCTTGGGGAGATTTCCTATGTTTAGGAATACAACCATATGATGTCATCCTCCTCATCGATTGGTTGTATTTTGTGCCGGGTATCGAGGATTGATTTAGGAAGAAGGATGTTTTAGTTGGTTCAGATAGAGAGAAAGTGATGTTTTTTGGTGAGCGAAACCCTCAGATGGGTCATAGGCGCGTTCCATCCTTATCATCCATAATGGATGAAATGATACTGATTTCATCAGAGGTTCAGCAGTTGGAGTTTCCTAGGGTCATAGAGGAGTACCCTGATGTCTTTCCAGAAGAGGTTGTAGCATTACCCCGCGGACGAGAGATCGAGTTTGAGATCGATCTACATCTAGGAGAGTTTCCTATCTTTATGTATCCATATAGGATGGACCTTTATGTGTTATAAGAGCTACGTATATTCCTTGATGGTATGTTATAGTGTGGTTCTATTCAGACATGTGTTTCACCATGGGGTGTACCCATTTTGTTCGTGAAGAAGGATGACGGTAGTTTGCGGTTTTATGTCGTTTATCATCGCTTAAACAAAGTGACAATAAAGATTCGATATCCTCTTCCATGGATTGATGACTTAATCGATAAACTGAAGGGTGGATGTTGGTTCTCAAAGATCGACATGTGGTAAGAATATCATCAAATGCATGAGAAGGATGAGGATATCCCGAAGACTGCTTTCTATTGTCGTCATGGGCTTTGTGAGTTTGTTGTAATGCTGTTTGGAGTGATGAATGCTCCAGCTGTATTCATGGGATTGATGAATGCTGTGTTCTGTGACTTCCTGGAAAAGTTTGTGGTAGTTTTCATCAATGACATCCTCGTGTACTCCAATTCTGAAGAGGATCATGCAGAGTATCTACATGCCATTCTGGGAGTTCTTTGTCGACATCAATTGTTTGGGAAGTTATCGAAGTGCGACTTTTGGACCCAAGAAGTCCATTTCATGGGTCATGTTGTGTCCCAATAGGGATTATCTATGGATCCATCGAAGATAGAAGTAGTTGTGTCTTGGGAAACCCCCAAGATAGTTTCATAGGTGCAAAGTTTCCTTGGTCTCACAGGCTACTACAGGAGCTTCGTAACCAATTTCTCACGAGTCGTGACACCTCTGACCGCTTTGAACAAAAATGATCAGGCATTAATATGGGCTGATCAGTGTCAAAAAGCTTTTGAATATCTAAAATAGAAGTTAATAAGTGCTCCAGTCCTTTTTCTTCTAGCTGAGGGAGTTCAGTTTGATATTTTCTGTGATGCTTCACATCTGGGGTTAGGCTGTGTTCTCATGTAGTAGAAGTCATTTGTTTCTTATGGGTCTCGGTAGGTACATCCCCATGAATGAAACTATTCCACCCATGATCTTGAGTTGTTAGTTGTGGGTTTTTCTCGGAAGTTGTGGAGACATTACCTAATTTGTGATCACTTTGTGGTTTTCACCAATCATAAGAGTTTGAGGTATGTTTTCTCATAGTGTGACCTGAACATATGACAGTGTCAGTGGATGGAGTTCTTACAGGAAGACGACTTTGAAATATAATATACACATGGAAAAGGGAATGTCGTAGCTGACGCGCCGAGCTGAAAGTCACATAGTGATGTTGTGTATGAATCCAGTGATTCCTAGAGAGTAATGGAAGAACTATCAACATTACATCTTGATATGGGAGATGTTTGGGGTAGAGGTTGTCTTTCTAAGATGACGATACAGTCATACCTATTGAAAAAGGTTGAAGAGTCCTAGTTGGGACATCTGGAGGTGGATGTCTATAGAGACCGAGTTGTTTGTAGGGAGGCCCCTGATTGTTGTTGAGAGGATGAACACCACCGTGTGTTGTATCATGGAATGATTTTTGTTTCCTTGATGATACATGAGAAGGTTCTTAGAGAGTTACATATTTCTTCTTTAGCTGTACATTCGAGCATGAAAAAGATGTACGAATCCTTGAGGAGTCATTTTTGGTGGCCTGGGCTGATGTGTGCGGTTGCGGAGTTTGTGTCTCGATGTTTAGTCCGCCAGAAGGTGAAGGACGAACACCGGGTTCCTGGTGGTCTTCTCCTGCCATTAGAGATTCATTAGTGGAAGTGGGAGGACATATCAATGGACTTTGTTACTGGTTTACCTCGATCTACAGGAGGAAATGATTCTATTTTGGTGGTAGTGTATAATTTAACAAAATTGGCCCACTTCATAGTGATCAAGAAGTCAAGCTCAGTGGAGGTTTTGTCGAGGCAGTATCTAGAGGAGGTGGTGAGAATTCATGGAGTCCCTGGGACAATCATTTCTGATTGAGATCCTCATTTTAACTCCAGGGTGTGGAGAGGTCTCTAACATGCTTTCAGTTCTCAACTATTCCTTAGCACTTCTTTTCATCCTCAAGCGGATGGTCAGACGAAGAGAACCATCTAGACTCTTGAAGACATGCTACACTCTAGTGTTCTGGATTTTGGTGGTTCATGGATGTGGCACTTCCCATTGGTGGAGTTTGCATACAATAATATTTTTCACTTCGACATTGGTATGGCTCCATTTGAATCCTTTTATGGTCAGCCTTTCCACTCTTCATTGTGCTAAACTGGGGTTGGAGAGTCAGTAATTCTCTAACCAGAACTAGTGCAGAATACAACAGAGATGGTTCAGGTGATTCGTGTGAGGATGAAGACAATGCAAGAACATCAGAAATCATATGCTGGTCCAATAAGGAGACCCTTTTAATTTAATGTTGGGGATCATGTGTTTCTGAAGGTGACTCCCTGTCGTGGGTGGAAAAGGTTTGGTCATGTACGTAAGCTTTCTCCTCGGTTTGTTGGTCCATTCAATGTGTTAGATCATGTTGGAGCTGTGGCGTATCGAGTAGCAATTCCCCCAAAGATGACTTGGATACATGATGTTTTCCATGTATCACAGATCCGTCATTATATTTATGATGACAGTCACATCATCGATTGGGGAGAGATCGATGTTGATGATGATGCAACATTTTAGGAGCAACCTGTGGAGATCCAAGACCACAAGGAGAAGGTGATGCGTGTGAAGTATATTCCCTTAGTTCGTGTCTTGTGGCGACACGATGGCATAGAGGAGAGTACCTAGGAACATGAGTCATAGATATGTGCTCAGTACCTAGATTGTTTTGATGTTTAACTCTTTTCATGTAACGATGTTCCCATTGTGGTTATACCATTCATGTTTTATTTATGAATTTATTTTTGTTGCATTTTTGGCTTGCTCTATTTTGAGAGGTTTCTCCATGGGTGGTTGTTCAGACCCCATTTATTTTTTTTCTCTTTAGGTGGGTTTTGAATACTCGAGGACGAGAATGTTTTGAGAGGTATATGATGTAATGGCCTTGACCTCTCTGGTCCATTAATTTCTTAAAATATGGTTCAGGAGGTGTTATGGGAGGTCAAGGTGACTTATCACCAACACTTTTCCAAATTTCCAATTCTGTGAATAGTAATGGTAGGTGTACAGTAATGGTAGGTGTATAGTGTTTCACATATTGATTTCACTGATCAGTTTCACAGATTGGTTTCACATATCGGTTTCAAATATCGGTTTCACAGATCGGTATCACAGATTGGTTTCACAGAACGGTTTCATAGATCGGTTTCACAGATCGGTTTCACTAATCGGTTTCACTGATCAGTTTCATTGATTGGTTTCATAGATCAGTTCCATAGATTGATTTCACAGATCCGTTTCAAATATTGGTTTCACATATCGGTTTCACATATCAGTTTCAGAGATCAGTTTCACATATCGGTTTCAGAGATTGGTTTCACAGATCGGTTTCCCAGATCGGTTTCAAAGACCGGTTTCACAGATCAGTTTCACAGATCGGTTTCACAGATCCGTTTCACAGATTGGTTTCACAAATCAGTTTCATAGATCAGTTTCACTTATTAGTTTCATAGATCGGTAGGTGTATAACAACGGTAGGTGAATAGTGTTTCTAGATTCTTACAGTTTTTCCCCTTTGACACTTCCTTTGATGCAAAATACATTTAAATCCTTATTTTATGGACTCTTAAGGATAATTGAAAGGCCATAAATCTTATATTAATTATTCCTCTGGCTCGGGTTGTTTTTATTTGGTCAAAATGTGTGGGTTAATGCGATCCACTTTTAATGGTGAATTAAGTGTATCTTAAAACGTCTCCCCATTAAATCTTCAAAAGGTACGGGATATATTCCTCCATGTTTATTCCACTTTTTTATTGACTATGAGATTCTAGAACCTTTCAATCCTTACCATAGGAGTTTCATAATCAAATGTTAATCTTCGGATTGGTTCCAATCTATTTTGATGCATCCAAGATGTATCGATCAATCTTCGATATAAGGTTTGTTTTATCCTCATTCTTTTGGGGTTCATATTCTCTTGTTTCTCCTTTCCATATTATATCATGTAATCTACATGCTTCAAATGTGGTTTTTCTTGGGGTTTGGTTGGTGCGGTTGTACAGTGGCATCCTTGGGTGGATGAAGTTGTCATGAGAGGAGGATCGTGACTCATTGTGTGGTTAAAGAACGTCAAGAACAGTTTGAGGTGGGGGATTCATTACTTCTCTTTTCTTTTACATGAAAATCTATTGCGAGAATGTTTAATCCCACTAGATGACAATGGAATTTACATAATAAATTTTTTAACCTGATAAATAAATTGATATCGATCATATGTTATTTCCTCTTGTTTTTCTAGATAGTGTGAAATATATTCTTGCTTTTCTTAGCTGTTTGTTATTTATGGAAATTAGTAAAGAACGTAAATTGGGATTAATTGATAATTGTTTGTATAAAGATAAAGAGGCATATAAAAAATCTGTGTCTTGTTGTAATTTGATGTTAATCAAATTGGCACAGTAATCATGTTTAATTATTTGTGATAGCTTAATAATTAGGTTTCCCGAATTCGGATCCAATGAATAATAAATCTATTAATTCAAGATATATTAAAGAACTGGTTGTTTGATAATTCTTTAAAGGGTTATGAGTTACCCTCTTGATTGTTGAAGGGCCAAGAGCCCTATTGGTGTGATGGTGTTTTCCTGCTGCTTGTGATGTGATGTGATCTTAGATGGCCGTTATGATATACAAGGGCATGAAGGCTTTTGGTTGTGGCAGTAGATCACACCTAGAGTGGTGAGATGCATCGGTTTATTCATGTGGGCGTTGGGGAGGAAACTAGGGAAGATGGAATGGGATGGATGTGATTGTTGGATGCTTGCTGATTCTTATTGGTTGTTTATCTGATTTTCTTTTTCCCAATGCTCATGGCGGCTGGTGTTGCATACCCTTCTTCTGAAAGAGGAAAATACACGTGGGGTATGCCATTTTCATTCTATGTCTAGCTTCCCAAGGATGATGGGTATATGCTCTTGCTATAAGTAGCAAAGACTCGACTCGTAGTACATACACTCACCAGGTTGAGCCCCATGTGTTTAGTAGCATAGAATGTTTTTATAGAATGCCTAGGAAAGTGGGAATTTAATTCTGTAATGAATAGTTGAATAAATGATGTTAACCCATGGGGATGGATTTCACTGGAACATAATGATGAGTTTGTAATTTTGATGGAACAATTGACATGGGTGTGATTCTAGTGAAATTTAATGTGGAATTGTTCATGGTTAATTAATGTTTAAATAATTAATTAACGTAAAGTGTAAGTGATAAAAATTGAATGAATTAATATATTAAAGATCTTTTAAAAGTTTTAGGCTTATAGGATACCTATTATTAGAAGTAGTATCCTGGAGTCTGAGAGAAGTTAGTTACAGTTGTGTCTAAGACTAGGTTATGCCCATAGTGTGGTTGTGAGAAATAATATATCCTATACATTTTGTGTTTCTATATGCTACTCCACACAGTCAGTAAGAGAAACTGACACCCTGGGGATTATGAGCCAATGGGGGGGGGGGGGTGTTTTCCCCAACATTCCGGTTTGAGGACCAATGGCTAACTACCCCCTTTAGCCCCTCTCTCTTATCTTTGTAGATACTTGTGCTGGTAGGAAAAACTGTTAGTTTTCCCCATATATGTGTGTAGAGGGATGTAATGGGTTGTGTTTATTCACACACATTTATTCTGGATATAGTATCCTATGGACTACTATAGGTGTAATGTGTATAGGTTTTGATGGCTTGAGGATCCTTACTCGGTGTATGGGCTGTAATGGCTTGAGGTGTAATACCTAATGTACGATACATGTTATGCATGTTGTCGTGGTTCTCGAAAACTACCTAGATACTTTTGTGTGTGGATATAGTGGTTTTGTTTCATGAGGTGCATATTGTGGTGCTTCGCCTAGGTGTCTGCGGGCAAGCCTTTTAAAGAGAGATGCTCAGGACGTGCGACATTGAGGGAAAAGAGGAAAACCAGTGGGGAAGTAGTAGTGGGGTACCCTTGATATTCTTTATTATATGGTATATTCTTGTATGCGTTACACGGTGAGAGTATCCACGGTGAGGTGGGGAACTCAGTATACCTGTTTGGGTGACGAGTTAGTTTCACTTGTTGTTTCACTGTGCTTTAGCATGCTTTCTTTACTTTTGCACGACATGCTTTAGGGGGGATCCTATTGAGTATACTATTATACTCAACTTATTTATATATGAATTGTTTTTCAGGTCACTTGGATTAGGTTGGAGATCAGGTTGGTGTTTACTTGTTTGGGATTGTAGGAGCTGTTCGGGCTTGTGGTTGTTGTTTTTTTACTTTCTTTTTGGTACTTGTTGTTTTTTTTCCACTTTTATTTGTAGTACTTTTTCATGACATTTCATATGTGTAATTTGGTTTCCATTAATATTGTTGTCTGAGTTGGAGTTAGTTGGTGTCTATCCTATCTCTCTCTTCCACATGTGTTCTCTTAGAGGGTTATGCCTCTCATTTGTGTGTTATTATACCCTCGGTGCTAGTCGCCAACCCGGGGCCTACTGGAGGCAGGACTCGGTGGTTTTTATCTCCCTTCTTACATTTCCAGCACAAGAGGGGTACACTTTCTGGGGAGGGGGTCGTGACAATCCCCCAATAGATCCTCGATGCATTGGTAGGTATCATTTGAAAAAATAGTGTATTGGTACAAGACACTGAAAAAATATTTTTTTATTCTTGGAATGAGGCCTTAACAATGTGGTTATGAGGTATGGCATTATGCATTCCATCGTTATGAAATTATCTATTGAAATTACTTGTTATTATTCAACTAGAATAATATCTTTGTGAATAAGTAAATTGAAATACGTGATTTATATTCTCTATGGTATACTAATGTTTATGTTTAAAACTCTTTTGATTTAGTCCTACACGTTCCCTTAAAATTTAATGCTTATTTATGAATGTTTCCACTATATTTTTATACTTACTAATAATCTAATCTCACCCCCTTTCTATGATTTATTTTTCTCAGGATACGAAGCGGTATATTATTACTGACATGTAGGGATAAGCTTAGGGATATGAGTGTGTTCATTGGAGACACTAAGATTTTTTTGCATTTCAAAATGTAATGTGAAACATATATATGATTTTAGTACGTCAAAGGCTACTATACTAATCGTACTTTCGAGACTTGATCTCTTGTGATCATGAAAATGTTATGTAATAATTCACCGACTCTACGTAACTGGGGTTGGGGCGTTACAGTTCGTATCTGATGAAGTTTAACACAAACCTTGTAAACTAGATTTTGAAAAACTATGATTAGAGAACATTACCGTAAGATATATTTTGAGGATTAATATAGAGTAACATCCTATAAATTTAGTAATATAGAGATTTTGTGAATTTTAGAAGCAATAAATCACTATCTTGATATGAGTAGGTAGAGGCGAATCTAGCACAAATGTATCTAGGGGGAAAACCTGAAAACACCACTTTGAGGTAGACTCGAACGGGAACTGGAGCATGACAATAGACCTTGCTACACTCTTTGTTATGACACCACTAAAGAATATTCTTAGAATAATTCAAATTTCTCTTTATAAAAAATTATGAAGGATTTATGAGTAAATATTTCCTCGTTGAAAACATTTTTTTATGATTATGGATTATATGCATAAACTATTCAATTTAAGTTAGGTATTTTCATAGTCTGGAAATATTTATTGTGAGTCATAAACTATTCTAGTGTGTGATATTGTTTAGTAATGGTGTTGAGTGGAAGGAATGTAAAAATTATCAATTCACGTTATCAATGTAGGGATTTTCCTCCTACATAAGATACTTATAGTGGGGATGGTGATGTAACTGGTGCTGAACAACTTATATCCATACTCGGAAAACTCACCCTGGTTATGAATAATAACCTTTCCCATATAAGGAACCATCACAAAAAAAAGTTCAATGTTAGTAATCTTCATGAGGAAACAACCACCAACATTGAATGGGACTAAAAATCCATTTTTAGCTGATAAATGGATAAATTTTTTAGGGAAAATATTTCATGATTTGTGGAGCAGCGAAAGGGAAAAATTTGTCAGGAAATTTATCACCTTATAGGATATGCAGATCAATGATGGTCACTAATTCAAAAAACAAAGGAGGATGAAGAAGTATCATATATGGAATAGAGGTAGTTTAAATATATTTCTTAGAAAAATACTTTCTTTGTGACAATCGATCAAATATGGAAGTACAATTTCTGTTTCTAAGGAAAATGATGGTTGAAAATGTCGCAAAAAATAAAGATAACTTTACAAGTTTGGAAAGGAATATAGAAAATTATATACGTAACCTATGAAGAAATGTTGATTGATTATTTGATGTGTTTAAACCATTTCTCTGTCAAGAATTAGTCTCACAATAATTCTTATCATACGAAGATATTATCTCATGTGCTATCAAGACCAAAAAGGAATTGTCTATGTGTTAAAATTTTAATGAAATAAAAGAGAAGAATAGATATGTTGAACACTCTGAAAATGTAATTAAGGGAAATAATGGAAAGGATGAATTTCTTTCTTGTAGTAAATGTGGGAATAAACACCCTAGTAATTTAATGAAGGGAATATGAGTCTATTACAAGTGTAGAGAAAAAGGCCACCAGGCTCTTGATTATAAAAGGAATAAAGAGGCTATCATTATTGAATGATTGAATTGTAATGAAATTGGGTGTTATGAAAATTAATTTCCAACACGTCAAGGAAACATAAATCAGAAAATTCCAAGGGATCAATTCCAAGCTTATACGATCACAACTGCATAGGATGAAGTTCCAAATGATGTGGTGGAAGGTACTTTAATCCCTTCCTCGAATTTATCCAATTATTTATTCGATTATGGATCATCACATTCCTTCATATCGTCCTAGTTTTACACAAAAATTAGTTATTTCAAAGTTTATTTAACAAATATGTTTTCAGTCAAAAATCATCAGGTTAGTATCATTGAAACAATGTATTGTGAATCAATTACCATTATGAAATATAAATGTGATTTCTCTACTGATCTCATCATCACAGACATGATTAAATTTGATATAATCCCCGGTATTGACAGGCTTTTAGACAGTGATGAAAAATTTTATTTTAATAGAAAGGAGGATACAATTTTTTATGAAGATAAATAATACCTTATTTTTAGAGCAGACAAATAACCATCTGATTCATATCTAGATCCACCTCCATTAGCTCTACTAAATTAAATTATTAGGTTATAAAAGAGTGAAATAACTGTGGGTGAGGGAAGGAATTCTCAAATAGGGGATGTACCAATTGTGCAAGAATATGATGCTGTGTCTCTAGAGGATTTACCTAGACATAATCCAAAATGAGAAATAGAGTTTTCCATTAGCTTAATTCCTAGTTCAAGGACCATATCAAAGACCCCATATAGAATGGAAACTTTGGAATTAGTGGAACTAAAGAAAAAAATAGAGGAATTGAGTAATAAAGGATTTATTTGCCCTAGTTTTTCTCCATGGGGAGACCCTGTTCCTTTTGTTAATAAGAAATATGGATCTATGAGGTTGTACATTGAGTATAAGGGGATCAATGATATAACAAAAATAACAAGTATCCTCTACCTCACATTGAAGATTTATTCAATCAACTTCATGTAGGTCAATATTTTTCTATGATTGACTTTCAATTTTGATATCATCAGTTGTGTGTGAAAAGGGAATAAATTCCAAAGAAAGTATTTTATACCAGGTATGGGCATTATGTGTTTATAATAATTCCTTTTTGACTGACTAATGCACCCTAATTATTCATGTAAATAATGTATATAGTTTTCAAGTATAATATTTATGACATTGTAGTGGTATTTTTTTATGATACCTTTTTATACTCTAAAATCAATGAAGTTCATGATAATAACTTGTGCACTATTATAAAGACTATTAGAAGAAATGAATTACATGGGTAGTTTAACGTGTCTGAATTCTGGATTTTGGAGATTTATTTTCATGGACATATTTTCTCTAAGGATAAAATATTTATTGATCCTTCTATGAAATGTTCAATACAATATTTTCCAGCACTGAGGTATATAGTTTTATTGGTTTAGCAGGTTATTATCGATTTTTATCCAGAATTTTACATGATTGGATAACACATTAACCAATCTCACACATAATGTGGTTAAATTGGTTAGTACAAAAGAGTGTGAAAAATGTTTTGAAGAACTGAAGAGAACATTAGTCAATGCTTCTATCATGACTCTACCATCAGAGAATGATGTGTTTGTTATTTATAATGATGCTTCAAAGAAATGACATGGTTGTGTCCTTATGAAAAATGATAGAGTTATGAAATATTCATCATGATAGCTAATAGTTCACGAAAATAACTATCCTACTAATGATCTTGAGTTAGCAATAGTAATCATTGCTTTGAATATTTGGAGAAACTATCATTGTGGTAATAAATGTGAGAGATATACTAATCAAAAGAGTTTGAATTACATTTTCTCATAGAATTAACACAACATGAGGCCAAGACTATAGATTATACTACTCAAGGATTATGATTGCACTATACAGTACCACTCGGGGAAGCCATATAAGGTGTAAAATGCATTTATCATAGATGGTTATGGAGTTATGAACAAGATGAGATTTAAAAATGGATCCTATGTTCCTGGATCTAGTAATGATGGTTATGGGAATAATCCTGGAAGGTGAAACATCAATACTTTTTCCAATGGAATCCAATTAATCTATACTAAAAATGGTAAAGAGTTCTAAGACTGATAATGAGATGTTTCAAAAGAAAACTAATATAAGGCTCCATCCTTAAAGCTTACTTAATCTTGAGTTATTACAAGATTACACATTCAGGATCTTTTCAGGATTAGAGTTTTAGAGAATTAGATCATAAAACACGCATTACATTCCACATTTAAACAAATTGGTTACATAAAAGATAGTATTCATTTTTCCCATCAACGGAAACATATTTAAAATAAAACATGGATTATTTCTTGACACTTCCTTGACACAATCATCATATCATGTACCTTTCCCTTGACCTGTGAAAAACATTTAAAAAACTTGGGATGAGCATAAAAAGCTCAGTAGGGGATATAAAAATATGGAAAGGAAACATGGGTACATATATACATAAGAATGAAATCATACTTTACCCATAAAACATAAGCACTATAACATACCTCATAAAATCATGAATAAATCATAGAAATCATAAGACATAAAGGTAACTTGAGGCATTCATAACAATCTTACGTAGGGAGTAACCCTTTGGTTACGTTTGGAATAACCATCACAGTATATTCCCTAAATCTCTTTGGAGAAACCTTAACGTTTCACTCCTTGGAGTTACCCAATGCATTGGAGAGCTATATCGGGCTCACCCGCCCTTAGTTTATCACGGAACCACCCGTCATCATAATTATGCCCAAGAACCTCAACATAATCGTATCACATAAAACATGCATAATGGAAACATAACATTTCCACCTTTCAATCACAAGATATCAATACAACACATTGATATAAAAACATTATGAAAACCATTTTCAATACCAAATCAAAAAAAAATTAAAACATGGTATTTATTTTTCTTTTAAAAAAAGTATGGTTTGTAGAGGAAGCCGAAACTCAAATAATGGTCACGGTGGCAGAGAATTCATTGTCGCCACATATGTACGACAAAAACATTCCCTTTTGACGTTTAGTAAATTCTCCGTATAAAAAAGATTCCATTTGAATAATCTCAAAAGTCAAAGGGGTTTATACACCGTATAAAAGAAGGTTGTGTATAAAACAAAATATGACTCAATGAAAGGAGATCGAGACGAAGTCCCATACCTCGGGTCCGACTTGACTCGGTCATTCATTAATCTCCTGAATAATAAACTTGAGTTAATTTCTACTTGTTTAAGAACCTTTTTCATTTTCATTATTTCTCTTATATCACTTATTTCCATGTCATAAACACTATGTAATTATTTAAGTTAATAACAGTCATTTTAACGATCATTGGTACTTGAGTCAAAAATAAACCCTTTATAATTACAAGTTGTTCATGTATCCATTATATCCAGAATGGTATTCATGATGTAGTTATCATATATATCATATTTATCCAGTACATGCATGAATTTATAATATTATATTACATTTAGAGGTAAGAAATGAAATGCACCGTTCATGGAGATGGTAAGCCGTACGTACGCATGAGCACTGCTTCCATTTCTATTTCGTATTTTATGAAATTGAATCATAATGATATAATGGTATATTATATTTCCAGTGTAATATCATATATAATATCATAACTTCATCCTTTATACGTCCCACATATGGTATTAACGAATCAAATCACTTTGAGGGGGCGGTAGTCCACACTTCCTTAAATGAAGATATAGTGTTTACCCATAATGGAAACCATAAAGGTATTCCCAAAATGAAAAATTCAGAAGATTAAGGAAAACATAAATATATTAAATATCATATATAAATATATTGTCGTCTTAATGTCCACCTTTGAAGGTGTTAAAATAATTTTGAACAATCATCGTTTTGGGAGGCAGAAATTCGCCATCCACGGAAACAATATGTTCTTTAACAATTATATGTAGGTGTGTGTAAGTGTATCTCGAATCCTTCATATAAAAACATCATAGTATATGGAATATACTAGTGTTGTTACAAAATAAATGAATGAAAAGATTTTAGGGGGTTGGAGAAGCAAAATAAAACAAAAGAACACAAGTGAAGACATTGCCTTAAAATAGGGTAACTCCATTTGGTTTGAGCTCAAAGGCTTTATTTGGAAGACTTATGCCCAAAGTGAGGCTTCAAGGAGTAAGAGAGGGAATTGGAGAGACAAAAGGGTCAGGGGTTGGCCGAGCCAAAGGCTTTGGATGTGTGGGTAAGGAGGTAGAGGTGGGGGCCTTTTATAAGAGGAGAGGAGGGGTACTCTTGGAAAGTAAAGAAATGTTACTTTATTTTAAAATGAGTTTCAGATTCAAAAGGTCCCACATTGATATAATTCGAGGCTAAGGTGATAAGGGTTCTAAATCCACCCATACAATATGTTTTTTACATGTGTTGGTCATATATTTTACATTATATTTTCATTTTATTTAAATCATTAAATAATGAGGTAATCGTTGCATCATCATAGTGTCATAAATAATTTAATTTTTATAATGTCGAAAAATTTTAAAATAAATTACATGATTTAGTAAATCTTTTTATCTTTATAATTAATATTTATAGTCAAAAACATGACTTGTATAACCCCATTTAATAATTTTTTAAGTAAAACAACTCATGTTTGTGTCATTTTAATTTTAAAATTAAATAAAAAGATATTAATGTCATTTTCCTACCAAAGTGGCTCCCTGGGGTCCCCAAGTTGACCCATTGCTTTTCTTTGTCATCCATGACACATCCAATAAAGGTAGGACATGTGTCTAGGTTTTTTCATTTTATTATAATATCATTTTTGCCTTAAATTGCACTAATTACCTCTAGACGCGATTAAAAACATAAAAGTTACTATTCACCAAAAAATTATTTTAATCTCATTGAACCACATTTTACTTCTTAATTACAACCATGTATGTTGGATTTTTGAAAATAAAATCACAGAAGTGGCAATGTTTCATTTAAACGCAAAATCAGCTTCTTTAACTACCACTTAGTGGTTTCACTATTCATTAAAAATTGAAGTATTTCAGAAAAATACCAAAACTTCACCCTAAGCTATATTTGATATTCTGAATTAAAAAATGATGTCTATTTTACAAAATTCAAATCATATAAGTTACATTAATTAATTTAATAATTAATTCCCATTTTCATGACAAATAGTGTGTTTTTATGAAACAATAAGTATCAAAAGATTAACACCAGTTTAAGTCCAATTTCAAAGTGAAATTGATTCCAATGACCACCATTGGATTAAATTGTAAAAATATATTCTAATTTAACTTCAAAACCAATTCAAAAGATAATATAATCATATAAATAAATTAGATTAAAAAGAGGTTTTGAATTAAAATACAACATTTTTCACTATTCATTAAAAAATGAACTTTATCGGAAAAATACCAAAAATTCACAAAAAGTAAATTTTGAGTCCCAATCATAAAGAATAAGTTTATTTTGAAAAAAATAGATTATAAAATTGTCAAAAGATAGATTTACAAATGGTTTGCCATCAAAAGGCAGTAAAACAATCTTTTAAAAATATTAGTGTATTCCATGCTTAAGATTGGATTTATTCTCATTTTAAGCTTCTAAAACACTATCTAATTCACTAATAGACATAGATAAAAATATCTACTATTCATTAATTATTTGGGATGTTACATCCTTCCACCCTTTAGAAAATTGCATCCCCACAATTTATTTCCTTATCGAAAAAATGGGGGTACTTATCCCTCATTGCATTTTCAGATTCCCATGCTGCCTCTTCCATCATGTGGTTTTTTCCACAAAACCTTTACCTGATTAATCATATTATTCCGTAAAACTTGCTCCTTGTGGTCAAAAATCTGGAACAGTTGTTCCTCATAAGATAGGTTCTCTTCCAGCTGAACTACCTCTGGACTCAAAACATGAGATGGATCTGGCATGTAATTTCTCAGCATCGAAACATGAAAAACATTGTGTACCTGAGATAAACTCGGAGGTAAAGCCCCCCGTTATGCAACTGATCCAACTCTCTCTAGAATTTCATATGGTCCAATGAACCTTTGACTCAGCTTTCCTTTCTTACCAAAACGCATCACACTTTTCCATGGTGAGACTTTGAGAAAAACATGATCACCTACCTCAAAAGATAGATCCTTCCTCCTATTGTCCGAATAACTCTTCTGCATGTTCTGAGATTTTCTCATGTGTTTCTGTATCAGCTGAACTTTTTCTGCCAACTCTTCTACCAATTCTGGTCCCATCAGCTTTCTTCCACCCACATCATCCCAAAAATCTTGAGTTCGACACTGCTTCCCATATAACGCCTCAAATGGTGCCATCTGTATACTGGAATGAACACTGTTATTATACGAAAATTCAACCAAAGAATGATGTTGGTCCCAACTTCCCTGATAATCCATAGAGAAAGAAAGTAGCATATCCTCCAATGTCTGAATTTTTCATTCTGACTGCCCATCTGATTGAGGATGAAAAGTTGTACTAAAATTTAATTCAGTACCCAACAAATTCTGAAGGCCTTTCCAAAAGTTAGAAGTGAACCTGGGATCACGGTCAGATATAATGGAGAGGGGAACTCGATGTAACCTGAATATCTCTTTAAGATACAAACGGGGAAGTTGATCTAGGGAAAAAGTATCTCATATAGCAAGGAAATGAGCAGATTTAGTCAAGCGATCAACAATAACCCAGATTGCATTATTACCTCGAGGGGTCTTCGACAATCCCACAAAGAAGTCCATGGATATATTCTCCCATTTCCACTATGGCACTGGTAAAGGCTGAAGCATCCCTTTCGGTTACTGCCGCTCTTCTTTAACCTATTTACATGTCAAACACTTCACAGAAAAATCAGCAATATCTATTTTCATTCCATCCCACCAGCAATACTCCTGCAGATCTCTGTACATCTTAGTACTGCCAGGATGAACTGAAAACGGAGAACTACGAGCTTGACATAACAACTCTCTCTTCAACTTTGAATCACAAGGCACACACAATCTTTTCCCAAATCTCAAAATTCAATCATTATCAATGTTGAATTCAGGTAACTTACCTTTCTGAACCAGCTCTACCTTTTTCTGCAACTCACTGTCTTGCTTCTGTGCTTGCTTGATTCTATCTGATAGAGAAGATTTCATTGATACCTGAAACAAAACAGAAGAATATCCTGCACCAAAAACTTCTATGCCAAAGTTCATCAAATCATTAACCAAAGGATGACGTTCCAAAGGCAACATTACTAATGAAGCATTACTTTTTTGACTCAAAGCATCAGCCACTTTATTTTCTTTTCCCGGATGGTAATGAATTGTACAATCATAATCCTTGATTAATTATAGCCATCTCCTCTGTCTCATGTTCAATTATTTCTAAGTGAATATATACTTTAAACATTTTTGATCGGTATATATTTCACACTTTACTCCATACAAATGATGCCTCCAAATTTTTGAAGTGAAAACAATAGCAGCTAATTCCAAATCATGTGTAGGGTAATTTACCTCATTAGTTTTCAACTGTCGTGAAGCATAAGCAATTACATGATCATTCTGCATTAAGATGCAACCAAGTCCTTTCAATGAAGCATCACTGTAGATAACAAACTACCCATTCCTGGAAGGTAGTGCCAAAACTGGAGCATTCACCTATCTTCTTTTCAATTCCTCAAAACAATCATCACATTCTTTTGTCCAACTAAACTTAACACCCTTCCGAGCTAGCTTAGTCATTGGACTAGATAACCGTGAAAAATGTTCAACAAACCTTCGGTAGTATCCTGCCAAACCAAGGAAACTAAGAATCTCTGTTATATTTGTGGGTCTTGGCCATTCTTCAACAACCTTTGTTTTTTCAGGATCAACAGTTATCCCATCTTTAGAAACAATGTGACCAAGGAAAGAAATTTATTGCAACCAAAACTCACACTTGCTGAATTTACCATCCAATTTCTTTTCTTTTAAGGTTTACAAAATAACCCTTAAATGTATTTCATGCTCCTCTTTACTTTTAGAAAACACCAAAATATCATTAATGAAAACCACCACAAACTTATCCAAGAACTCATGGAAAATTCATTTCATCAAGTCCATGAATACAGCAGGTGCATTTGTTAGCCCAAAAGGCATTACTACAAATTCATAATGGCCATATCTTGTATGAAACTCAGTCTTCGGAACATCTTCTTCCTTTACCTTTAGTTGATGGTTCCCCGATCTCAGGTCAATCTTTGAAAAAAACTGAGCTCCCTAGAGCTGATCAAAAAAATCTACGATATGAGGCAAATGATATTTGTTCTTAACAGTGATGTTATTCAAGGCTCTATAATCAATGCAAAGTCTTATAGAACCATCTTTATTTTTAACAAATAAAATAGGAGCACCCCATGGTGATGTGCTATGCCGAATGAAACTTTTTTCTAATAATTCTTGCAATTTCTCCTTCAACTCTAAAAGTTAAATTTGATCCATTCGATAAGGGGATTTTGAAATTGTCTTAGCATCAAGAACTAAGTCAACAGTAAATTCAACTTCCCGATCTGGTATTATTACAGGAAACTCATCAGAAAAAACATTAGGGTACTCATTTACCATTGGCACATCATTAATCTGAATAGTTCCTTTGTTTTCAACAATGTGTGCAAGGTAACATTCATTTCCATATTTTACAAGTTTCTCGTCCTCTCAATATGTTATCAACAGTAAGGGTTCATTCTTGTACATAAACTAATATTTTTTCTGAAAAGTAACTTCTTTAGATCTACAATAAATCTTAGCATGGTAAATAGAGATCCAATCCATACCCACGATAACATCAAACTCTACTAGAGGTAAAACAATAAGGTTCGCAAGTAGGTTCTTTCCACGGATAAGGATAAGAAGATTCTTATAAATTCATTTTTCCTCAACATTTCCCCCAGGTGTTTTTACCACAAGTTCAGGAGTCATTTCTTGAGACGGTATTCCAATTTTAATAGAAAATGTTTCAGAGATGAAAGAATGTGTGGACCCCGAATCAAACAACACACTGGAATAATCTGAAAAAACAAAGTATCTGATACAACTTCATTTGATGGCCCGACATCTGCTTAAGTAGTTGCAAAGGATTTCACCACCCCTTTCTGCTTGTAGTCTAACTACTTCCCATCACTCAAGCTCTTTCTTGGACACACATCTGCATAGTGACCCATCTCATTTCACTTAAAACAATTCACTAACTGTAAATCAAATTTGGACTTACCATCACCTCGATCTTTTTCAGTGAAATCACGAGCCTTAGGTCCCATCTTACCACATCGGTAGCACTTCCCAGAATTCCGAAGACATTCCCCAGCATGCCTTTTACCACATTTATCACAAACTGGAAACTTAGTTTTCTTACCGTCAAACTTTTTTGAATAATTATTTCATTTCTCCTGCCACCTCATTCTCTTCTTCTGTTGGTTGTTATAGAACACTAGATCATCGTAAAAATCTATTTCCACCTTCTCAGCACATCAAACAAGCTTTTAATAACATTTAAACTCACGAGAAGCTAATTCCCTTCGATATTTTTGTTTTAATCCTTAGTAAAAATGATTGAGTTTACTATCAAGGTCTCGGATAAAATTTAGAGCATACCTTTCCAATCGAGTAAACCTCTCTTCATAGGCAGCCACTGAGTATTCCTCTTGCCTCAATTCCAAGAATTATTTTTCCATCCTAAGTCGAACAGCCTTAGGAAAATACATCTCAAGAAACATACCTTTGAATTCATCACAGTCGAGAGCATCAATCTCATCAGCGTCCCTGATATTTTTAACCATAGACCACCACTGATCTGCCTCACCCTCCAAACGGTAAAAAGAAAGACTAACCTTTTGATTGTATGAAGACCCCATGACATTGAAAATCTTCTCCAGTGCTTTAATCCACCCTTCAACTAACACAGGGTCAGATGATGCTCTTAATGATGGGGGATGTTGCCTCATGAAATTTTCCACCACTAACATGTTCCTCTGCGGTTGATCTGGCTGATCTCGTGCATTGATACCACCACCATTTATCGCTTGAGTCAACAGTGCCATTACTGCAGAAAACTGTTTAGTTCCAATTCCGACCATCTCAGGATGATGATTCGGAAGGTTATATCCTTCTATATGCCTTCCTAGCACTGCTTCCCTGTTTCTTCTGCGGAAAACCATTCTGAACAAACATGTCTTAGATGACGCAACATGGTAATCCTCAAATGCTATATCATTTAAAAAAAATTATTTTTTGGATAATCATTTAATATAATTCAAACTCCAAAAATTATCTAAACTGACCTCTGATACCAACTATAAGGCCCCATCCTTAAACCTTACTTAATCATGAGTTATTACAAGATTACACATTGATGATCTTTTCAGGTTTAGAGTTTTAGAGAATTAGATCATAAAACATTCATTACATTCCACATTTAAACAAAGTTGTTACATAAAAGATAGTATTAATTTTTCCAATCAATGAAAACATATTTAAAATAAAACCCGGATTCTTTCATGACACTTCCTTGACACAATCATCATATCATGTACCTTTCCCTTGACCTGTGAAAAACATTTCAAAAACTTGGGATGAGCATAAAAAGCTCAGTAAGGGATACAAAAATATGGAAAGGAATCATGGGTACATATATACATAAGAATGAAATCATACTTTACCCATAAAACATAAGCACTTTAACATAACTCATAAAATCATGAATAAATCATAGAAATCATAAGAAATAAAGTTAACTTGAGGCATTCATAACATTCTTACGTAGGGAGTAACCCTGTTGTTTATGTTTGGAATACCCATCAAAGTATATTCCCTAAATATCTTCGGAGAAACCTTAATGTTTCATTCCTTCTCATTACCCAATGTATTAGAGAGCTATATCGGGCTCACCCGCCCTTAGTTTATCACCGAACCACCCGTCTTCATAATAATTCCCAAGAACCTCAACATAATCATATCACAAAAAACATACATAAAGGAAACATAGAATTTCCACATTTCAATCACAAGATATCAATAGAAGACATTGATATAAAAACATTATGAAAACCATTTTCAATACCAAAACAAAAGAAAATTAAAACATGGTATTTATTTTTATTTTTTTAAAAATGTATGGCTTGTAGAGGAAGCCGAAAATCAAATAATGGTCACGGCGGCGGAGAAGTCGTTGTCGCCGTATACGTACGACAAAAACATTCCATTATGTCATTTAGTAAACGCTTCGTATAAAAAATATTCCTTTTGAATAAATTCAAAAGTCAAAGGGTATAGACCGTATAGAAGAAGGTTGTGTATAAAACAAAATATGCCTTAATGAAAGGAGATCGAGATGAAGTCCCATACCTCATGTCCAACTTGACTCAGTCGTTATTTATTCTCATGAATAATAATCATGAGTTCATTTATACTTGTTTAAGATACTTTTTCAAGTTCATTATTCCTTTTATATCACTTATTTCCATGTCATGAGCATTATGTAATTATTTAATTTAATAACGGTCGTTTTAACGATCATTGGTACGTGAGTCAAAAAGAAACCCTTTATAATTACAAGTTTTTCATGTATACATTATATCCAGAATGGTATTCATGATTTAGATATCATATATATCATATATATCCATTAAATTCATGCATTTATAATATTATATTACATTTAGAGGTAAGAAATGAAATGCACCATTCATGGAGACGGTAAGCCGTACGTACGCATGAACGATACTTCCATTTATATTTCGTATTTTATGAAATGGAATCATAATGATATAAATGTATATTATAATTACAGTGTAATATCATATATAATATCATAACTCCATCCTTTATACGTCCCAAATATGGTATTAACGAATCAAATCACTTTGAGGGGGTGGTAGTCCGCACTTCCTTAAATGAAGATATTTCGTTTACCCATAATGGAAACCATAAAAGTATGCCCAAAATGAAAAATACAGAAGATTAAGGAAAACAAAAACATATTATATATCTTATATAAATATAGTTTCATCTTAATGGCCAGCTTTTAAGGTGTTAAAAGAATGTTGAACAATCATCGTTTCCGGAGGCAGAAATTCGCCATCCACGGAAACAGTATGTTCTTTAACCATTAGATGTAGGTGTGTGTAGGGGTAGCTCGAATCCGTCTTATAACAACATCCTAGTATATGGAATATACTGGTGTTGTTACAAAATTATTTAATAAAAAGAGTTTATGGGGTTGGAGAGGCAAAATAAAACAAAAGGACACAAGTGAAGACATTACCTTAAAATCGGGTAACTCCCACTGGTTTGAGCTCAAAGGCTTCCATGGGAAGAATTCTTCCCAATGTGAGGCTTCAAGGAGTACGAGAGGGAAGTTTAGAGACAAAATGGGCAGGGTTTGGCCAAGCCAAAGGCTTTGGAAGTTTGGGTAAGGAGGTAGAGGTGGGGGCCTTTTATAAGAGGAGAGGAGGGGCACTCTTGGAAAGTGAAGAAATGTTACTTTATTTTAAAATGAGTTTCGGATTCAAAAGGTCCCAAATTGATATAATTCGAGTATAAGGTGATAAGGGTTCGAAATCAATCCATCCAATAGGTTTTTTATATGTTTAGGTCATAGATTTTACATTATCTTTTCATTTTATTTAAATCGTTAAATAATGAGGTAATCGCTGCATCATCATGGTGTCATAAATAATTTAATCTATTTAATGTCAAAAAATTATAAAACAACTATCATGATTTAGGAAATAGTTTTATATTTATAATTAATAATTATAGTCAAAAATCTGCCTTGTATAACCCCATTTAAAAATTGTTTTAGTAAAACAACTCATGTTTGTGTCATTTTAATTTTAACATTAAATAAAAAGATATTAATGTCATTTTCCAACCAAAGATGCTCCATGGGGTACCCAAGTTTACCCATGGCTTGTTTTTGTTGTCCATTACACATCCAATAAGGGTAGGACATGTGTCTAGGTATTTTCATTTTATTATAATATCATTTTTGCCTTAAATTGCACTAATTACCTCTAATCGCGATTAAAAACTTAAAAGTTACGATTCACCAAAAAATTATTTTAATCTCATTGAACCACATTTTACTTATTAATGAAAACCATGTATGTATTATTTTTGAAAATAAAATCACAGAAGTGGCAAAGTTTCATTTAAACGAAAAATCAGTTTCTTTAACTACCACTTAGTGGTTTCACTATTCATCAAAAATTGATGTTTTTCAGAAAAATACCAAAACTTTACCCTAATCTATATTTGATATTCTGAATTCATAAATGATGTCTATTTTACAAAATTCAAATCATATAAGTTACATTAATTAATTTAATAATTAATTCCCGCTGTCATAACAAATAGCGTCTTTTTATGAAACAATAAGTATCAAAAGATTGACACCAGTTTAAGTCAAATTTCAAAGTGAAATTGATTCCAATGGACACCATTGGATTAAATGGTAAAAATATATTATAATTAAACTTCAAAACCAAATCAAAATATAATCTAATCATATAAATAAATTATATTAAAAAGAGGTTTTGAAATAAAATACAACATTTTTCACTATTCATTAATAAATGAACTTTATCGGAAAAATACCAAAAATTCACACAAAGTAAATTTTGATGTCCCAATCATAAAGAATAAGTTTATATTGACAAACATAGCTTATTGAATTGTCAATATATAGATTTAAAAATGGTTTTCCATCAAAAGGTAGTAAAACAATCTTTTAAAAATATTAGTGTATTCCATGCTTAAGATTGGATTTATTCTCATTTTAAGCCTCTAAAACTCTATCTAATTCACTAATAGACATAGATAAAAATATATATTATTCATTACTTACTTGGGATGTTACAATTAAAGTTGAGAATGATGGGAGGTTGATCAATATTTTGTGTGAAGATGGAATTTTGAAATTTGGTATGAGTCTTTGTGTTCCCGGTATACATGATCTAAAAAGGCATTGCTGGATGATGGAAATAGATCCAATTTTTTTTATAATACATTGTATCACTAATATATATATATATATTTGAAGGAAACTTTTGGTGGGACAACATAAAGGGGACGATTGTCGATTATGTGTCAAGATATATGGTTTGTCAACTAGTGATGGATAGAAGAAAATATCCTAGAAGAGTAATGAAACCTCTTCCCAAACATGAGTGGAGATGGGATGATATTACCATGGAATTTTTCATGGGTCTATAATATAATCCCAGAATGAATGATGCAATATGGTTCATTGTTGATTGTCTTACTAGGTCAGCACTTTTTCTAGAAATACAAAAAGAATTTCCACATGAATTTTTATGAAGACTATATATTATTGACGCTATAAGACTTCATGGTATATCCATATAGATTGTTTTTTATCATGATACCTGTTTTACATCAAGTTTTGTGAAAATTATTTAGAAGGCCCTAGATACTGAACCTCATTTCAGGACTGCCTACCACCATCAAAATGATGGAAAATAATAACAGACTATTAAATCCTTATTAGACATGTGGAGATATTTCTCACATTACTTTCAAGGTATGTGGGATAAATATTTAACTGTGGTAGAATTTTCCAATATTAGTAGCTTCCATTAATGTATTTATATTGCACAATATGATGCATTATATAGAAAGAGATGTCACACACAAACATTATGGGATCATGTTGGTGAATGAATTCTCTTAGGCCCAAAACATGTTGAGGGAACAATGGAAACGTTTTACATTATCCAAACCCACATTAAAGAAGCTCAATGTAGGGAAACAATCTATGGTGACAACCAAAGGATGGATTTTGAATTCCAAGTATGAGATCATGTTTTCATGATGGAATCACCATGGAAGGGTGTTATATGATTTGGTAAGTAGGGTAAATTAAGTCCCTGGTACATCAGACCATTTGAAATTCTAGAATTAATTCGAGTTCTATCTTACCGTTTGGAAATGTCACTATGTCTCTCCAAAGATCATGATGTGTTCCTTGTATCACTGTTGAGAAAATACATGCCTGACACAATGCATGTAATCACCCACAATGAAATAGAAATGGAACCTGCTTTGTCTTATTGTAAAGAGCATGTCATGATTTTTGACACCAGAGAACAAGTGTTGAGAAAACCAGAGGAATCATTTAGTAAAAGTTCTATAATGAAACCAAAATATTGTAGAGGCAACATGGAACCCGAGAAACTTATTATGAAGGACCTCCTAAATCTTTTTATATAGTAATATTCTAGAAATTTTGAGGAAGAAATTATTTTAAAGAGGTAAGAATGTAACACACCAAGCTTCTACATTGAATTTCTTTTGGAATAATTCAATAGCATGCGTTGTGCGTAACTTTGAGTTCTAGCACACCACAACCAATCAAAATAGCAGTTTAAAAAGAACTTTTGAATAGAAATACCCACTTTTTGAAATTTCATAAATTTTATTTTTCAAAATGGACTTAATTTTAAGATTTGTAATATCAAAATAACCATACGTTGGATTATTGGTATTTTTCTGAAAACATTTAATTTTTGATGAATCTTGAAAAACATTGCGTTATTATTTAAAACCGACATTTATTTAATTAATTGTTATTATTATTTAAATTTATTTTAATGTCAATATAGATATGTAATAATATGTTAGTTCAATATAATTTATTGGAGTCATTTTTTAAAAATATTTGATATATAAAATTTTATTTAACTATCTAATGCCTTTTGCCAACCTTCAAGGAACATTTTTAAATTTGAATAAAACATAATTTTAAAACTATTGTGAATTTAAATTCAAACACTTAGATAAATGGTTGAAATTAGTAATTAAAATATGGTTGAATTGGAAGAAAATATTTTTTGGTGAACAATATCATTAGAATTTTCTTTACGAAGGTTAAAATAAATTGGGTAATAAATGGAAAAAATGATATAATAATTACCCTAACACATGTTATAATTCCATTTTATAAGTTTATTTCGACAAAAATCATCCTTAGAATTAATATATCATCCTTTTTTATCTACTTTGATTATATTAGGACATTAATTATTATTTTCTATGAAGAATAGTTATTAGTGTTAAATTCAAAATTTAATAACTAAACCATTGTTAATAGGGGTTATACATAAGACAAATTAGACTATAAATTTTCATTATAAATAATTTTTTTTTTCTACATCAGGGTATTTTATTTTTTGTTTTTATACATTAAAAAATGAAATATATTTATGACACAATGATGATGTCGTAATTAACATATTAATGAAATATTAAAATAATTGATATTATAAATATCCTATTAAATGTAAATTAAGATGTTTGATGCATTACACTAATTTTATAGGTTAATAAGACCTGTTAATATTTATTTAATATATTTTTCTGAAGTAATAATTTTTTTTAATTTCACAAAATCCAAATACTAAATTGTGTCAAAATTTACATAAATGAGTTTTTTAAAAAATACTATATTATTAAATGGTATAATATTCCTAAAAATATAATTTTCTGAAAAAGGAAATATATTATTATATATATGTAATTAAATAACCTCCTAATTTTCACTTTGAATATTATATTATGTTTAATAACTATGTAATATAAAAATACAAGAAGACATTATAAAAGATAAACTATTTAACTAAGTGTTAAATCTAAAGGATAAGACTAATATGGTGACCTAAACATGTCTAAACCCCAATAGGATGAGAGTATTTGGACTCATACCAATCTTATAATCATAATAAATCTATTAGGAGCCATTATAAACCAAAAATTATTTTATAATAAAATAATATTTCTAGATTTTCCTAAAGTGAACCTCACATCTCTTATAAGAGGGAAAGTCCCCTTATCTAATAGTCACTCCTCCAAAACAATTTTTATTGGAAAAAATCTACTCATTTATCCTACGAAATATTCTCAAATCAAACTATTGGATTTACGTTGTTCATAAATCAAACCTATGGATCCATTTTGATCAAATAAAAAAGGAAGCACCTAAAGAAGAGGTAATGATTTAATCACCTCTCTCAATGTTATTTTCTTCGTTCACTTCCTTTTGATTTGTTGTTTCCATACCAAAATTATAAGTCCAGTATATTATACATACATTGATGTTAATATAAATATGGTAAATCCATATCAATTATTCTATCCATCCTATGAATGAAAAAGTTACCATACGTGCGTTTGTACGGCTTACAGTGTCCATGGTAGGGTGTAGATTGTTATTCAACACTTCATTATTTGGATTGGTATAATAATAAGTATAATTGATGTAAATAATAAATATAACATGTAAATTATTCTGTATATGTAATATACCATCCAATTAAATATTATTTCACCATCAATAGAATGATATTGTCACTCATACTTACAAACATATTACTGTCTCCATGAACACGATGAGATTTATTCCCCATCGTAACCATTCAAGAATAATTTCATTTTGTTATTAAAAATAATGTTTAAGAACAAAATATCATATTGGATATGAATAGAATAAATCCAATCCATAACAAACATGACTTATGCATTGAAACATATAAAGGAAAATGAATCTATTAATACCCGAAACAATTGTACTACTGAAATATTATTTAAAAAGCAATATTATAATATCATATATGATATAATATTTTATAATGCAGTTCTTGTATAATTTAATAACCATTTTTAACATTAATATATGTGGTTAAATTACCCTCGACTGAATAAAATTAGAAGGTAATTATTAATTTTACAATCTATTTATTACTCAAGGTTGTTTATATGTAAGCATCTATAGGGATTTCTTTATCATCATCATCTATGTTTCATAAAAATGTATTTCAAAACATTTTTACTATTTCCTATAATATGGGTTAAATTCATTTAAACCCTTGTCATAATTTTTGTAAAATATTTTTAGAGGAATCATTCCTTCATTTTCTAAAGAAGGTACTTTATGACCTTTTTGAAAAATTAAGGTAAGAATGATTTATAACTTATACGAGGGGTACAACTATTCTCCACCATTATAACACCTTCTAATATTCCTTTACAAGCTTATTAAAATATTTTAAAAATAATTTTCTTCTTTTATAATTAGTTACTTTTAAATGATTTCAAAATAGAAAGATATATTTCTCTCAAATAGTTTTGATTTCATCTATGTCAACATCTATTGATGGATTTTACACTTATTTAAAGTTTATTTATTATGATATGATCTACCATATTGTATTAAAGGTTTTGTGATATGTTTCAAAGTGGATGTGTTATTTTTATACCATTCGTGGTTTGATTTGAAAGTATTTAAATTATGTATTCTAGTTTTAATAAAAATTTCTATGTTAAGTTTCATTCATTTCAAATGAGGATTTCATTGAAATTAGTATGTGATGGGTGGTTCCCACAATAACTCCTCAATGTATCGGTTGGTCTCATGATACAAACTACTATCTTGGCATAAGGCCTTGAAAAAAATTTTATTTTTAGTCTTGACATGAGGACTTGAAAATGTGGTTATGAAGTCCAACAATATTCATTTCTTAATTATGAATTTATCTATTGAAATTACATGTGATTATAAGACAAGTATAATATCCATTTGAGTAAGTAAATGACATTATTTGATTTATATTTTCCATATTATAATTAATTTTATGTTTAAATGACTCGTGTTTTTGTCTTATTCATTTACATTAATGTTATGATTATTTAAGAATGTTTCCACTATATTGTTATCCTTACTAATCAACTAATCTCACCCCTTTCTATGTTTTTTTTCTAAAGATGTGACTATGTATATAATGACTGAATTATAGGGATAAGCTAAGGGGTATGATTGTGTTCATAAGAGACACAATGTTATTGTTTTTTATTTAATCATGTAATTTAAAACATATGTATGTATCTAGTACTTCAAACGATACTAAAATAATCAGATATTATAGACATGATCTCTTGTGATCATGCCAATGTTATGTAATAATGCACTGACTCTTGGTAACTAGGGCTAGGGTGTCACAAGAAACAAATTATAATTTTTTTCAACCAATTCTCTCTTGATAATTTTTTTCCCTTGATCTAAGGCTGTATATAAGGGGTTCACCATATTTTATTATATTGAAAAACAATTCACAATGATATAACCACATTGAAAAATACCACGTATGATATGATATTTTTAAATTTTGTATGTCATTAGCTAATGGTACCATGGTTCCTTTGAGGGATCCACTTCTATTGTATTATCCAAATAATATGTAATGGGGACTTTACTACAAGGAACTATCTCGTGGTCTTGGAGAAAAAAGAAAATATAATCATCATACATAGATTCCTCAAATTACACAATGTACTAAAACTATTTTTTATTACAATTTACCATTTCTATCATTATGCACTTCAACATTAGAATAACTCCTCTAATAGTGATGGTATATCGTGGATATGATTTTCTACCAACATGATTTATTTTGAAATAAGAATCCATATATTAGCTGATTACTAGATCCCCATCTCTTCCACATACAGAGATAATATGGATAAACATAACTACCATCCATTGGTTTTCAACTAGGCCATGTTGATGACTTCCCATTATGATTAATATATATGTGAAATTTGTCCTTTTATATAGAATAACAGACATGATTGAACCAGTCATTGATATTTCTGTAATTCTTTATATCATCTATATTTATTCATGTCCCTAGGGAAACATTTATTTTGGGAATAATGAACTCAATGTGACAGTAGAAATATTCCCCTCATGGGTTGTTCCATAAATAATCTATTATCCAGGAGGCCAATGAATTTTCGTTAACATATTATAATATTAATATTTGATCTATCAATATATATCATTTTTTCAAAAATATTTTCTAGATCACCATAGTTTATTATAGAGAATAATGTGTCTAACTTGTACTTAATATAAAATATTACTGTTAGAACACATCCAATACTTATAGTTTCATCATTATAAAATATTTTGAATAAAACTCACTACCACAGAATAACTTATACAAACTTTTCTCACATTCAGTCGTTATAATAAACATATCTACTTTGGTATTATAAAACTAAAACGTCAATGACCTAGATTCCACTTTTAGTCATTAAATGAATCATTGGAACAGAAATTGGAATTATCATTATTTGGAATCACAAAACATTATAGTTGTGTCATATATAAATTTTCATCAATGCTCTAATTATTTATTGTTCTTTTAAAATATATCTATAAAATCTAATATTCATGGTATGTCTTTATAGAAATAATAATTTTGAGTGATTGTTGTATAAAATCTTGGGGAAAAATTTTATAATTTCCTTTTCATTCAAATAGTTTTCACCATTTTGTAAAAATTTATTCATAATAGGTAATTACATGTCTATTAATATTATGTTTCTTATTGAATACCAATTTATATAAAATTTTATTTACATAAAATATAATTTTTTTCAAAACACAAATATTTATTTTTTATAGTGAATCCATTTTAAAATAAATATATTGTTTCCATTAGGTATCTTATGTTCAAGTTAATTTTCACATATAGTTTATAGGATGATTATTATCAGCAATTAATGAGACTCCATTCTCGGTGATCAAAAAACATATAATTTTGATTTTAATAACTTAATTTTACTCTTATAAATTAATTCTGTATGTATAAAATCCTTTTCATGAGGGATATGAACAATATTATCATGTAAAAACTCGCATGATTCTTATTTCTGGATATAATTAATTCATTTTAAACACCATCTATCTTTTTTAGAGATGTTATCTCACTCATGTATTTTGGAATAAATTTCAACTGCAAACAACTTTATTGATGGGTCATATAGTTAACATCCCTCTATTTTCTCTTGGTATTAGATAAATATAATCATATTTACATGGTGTGAATGTTTTATTAGAAAAATAATTAAAATTTTATTCATAACACAATACTCATACATGTTTCAACCCATGTTTAATTTTATACAAATAATTTCTGGTAATATTTTCTTTTGCAATTTTTAGATCATTATTTAGAATGTATTATCTTTTCTTTAACATGTATCCAAAATGTATAACGGTATACTTTCATGAATCATCATTAATCTCAAATTTTTTAAAAACGATGGGTCACTCCTTTAAAGTACAGTATTGAAATGTGTTATATAGGGAAGAGTGTGTTTATATAAAATACTTAATTTTTACAGTTCTTACATGAATTCATCATTAAAGTATTCACTACTATGATATTAATGGAATATCAAAATCTTATATCCATGTTGTTTTTAATATTATTCATACAATCCATAAATTTTTCCATCGAACCTAACTTATACAACATTATATAAGCATATCCATATCATACAGTATCACTAGTAAATGTTATGATGTATTAGTAAACACTCATATACGGAACATGAAATTGTCTATTCACATTCATAGGAACAAAATATAGGTTCTTTTTTGGCCTTTCAACTTTACCCCTAGATAGGGCCTTTTTCATTTTTCCATGACAACATGGGAGGAATATTAAATTTGGATTCAGTTCAAATGATTACTAATATATTTCTTTCTATATTTGGGTCAAATGATTGTTATTTATATAACCCTGATAGTGATTACATTGATTTGTGTGTCATATTTCACACAATATACGTTTGTTATCAATTTTAATTACTTAGTTCATGTAATCCAAAATGTATGTATTATTATTTGTACATTCCTCACAACAAAAAATTATTTATTTATTAAGGAAGAAACATATATCACAATATTTGAAGTAAAATTAATATGTATAATGTAGGTAAAAAGTGTTTCTTAGTTTAATGGAATATAGTAACAATATTTAAGAAAATATGATCATTCAATTTTGAAATGTGAGTTTAAAGTACCGAATAGCCACATCAATAAGTCCATCTATATTTATTTCACATAGATCTTTCCCATATCATGGAATCATCCTAAGTCTAAATAATATATGTAGTTAAATACATAAATGACTAACCCATGCTTTATATAATAACCATTTTGTAGACATAGTCAAGATTAACTTGAAAAAACATTCACCTGAAGCTGTATAATTCTTCTTCTCCATAGTTCAACTATTCATCCAGAATCACATCATTACCAATTAAAAATATATAACCACTTTTTCTTATACATTCATCTTAATCTTCTTCCACCTATAAGTTCATTTAGTTAATGATTTATACATGTATATAGTCTTAGATATCATTATTTTACATTTAATTTTTTTAAATATAATAAGAGAATGATTTTCAATAATCAAATACATTTAATCAATGATTATTAGTTTTATATGATATAACATAGACATATCTATACTTATTAAATTCATATTTTCGAAGAAAACAATTAATCTATGATGGTGTATTGAAAAAATTTGATCGATGAAGAGTTTCTAGAGTAGTATATCCCCTATATTCTTGTAGACACTAATTGTATACAATAACATCAACTAATGGTAAATATGTAGTTCACCATCCCATTTATTCATGGGAACGTGATGTTCGAAATATAAATCCTTTTATATCTCAATCAATTGTTATTATGATCTTGATGATGTTGAAATATTTAATTGACACCCTTATTTTTTGAAACTTCTTGAAATATATAGATATAGATGAAAATATTAAGCATTGAACATAAATAACATCATTCAGGGGTATCTCATGGACATTGAAATCTCATCACTTTCCTATATAGTGAGATTATGAGTTATTTTTTATTATAGAACAATATTCTTTGATTCATAGTGAAAAAATATTGGCACACATCTATCTAATTAACAGAATTTAGATTATTATAGGGTATTATCATTCTCCTTAAGTAACACATGGATATTTTTGTTGACATAGTTATCATTTTTATATAATAACAACATAAAGAATTTCAAGTACATTACTTGTTTAAAAATTTGCGAGACATAATTATCTTTTTTATTAGGTCACCCACTATTTTATCAAATAATGGAATAGCTCACCACTAAACAATGAAATTCATGTCTTGAGGAAATTATTGGGGAACATATCTATATTTCACATATTATAATCCTTATAAAAATCTTCAAAATTATATTAATGCAATTATGTGGTTGATATTTCCTACCAAAAACTCATTACACCTTGATACATTACGTCAACATCCCAATCAAGAAAACCAACCATAGTTTTCCTCAGCACATGCTACTATATTTTTTGGGATAATATATCTTGATTAAACACAATTCATATTTTCTTATTGTACTAATTATCTATGTAAAAACCATCCAAAATTTAAAACATCTACCAATTGAGGTTGAACAAAAACATTAAATTTTGGTACATATTAATTTAGATAATTGAAGGTGTAATTATATAATATTAATTTGTGGTTTTTTTATTATGCACAAATAATAATTTTTTTAACATATACATTTTTTATTAATATAATGTGGATTTTACTAAAGTGAGTATTCATGTGTCGATATAAAATTTATGAATAATCATTTTATTATAATTCCAATATTAAATATATATATTTTTTCTTACATAGGTGATTTCAATTATTATATTAAATAATTTATCCATCAGTATGGAATAAAATACCTAAATCCTGGAATAATCACGAGATTTTAGTAAATATTTATATATTGAATATAAACTAAAAACCACACAAAAAATAGGTGAAAAACTAAGTAGGTCACTATGAACTATGGATTAACTTACTCCATAACATTCAAGTTTATTGCCTTGGTTTTGATTCAACACAACTCTATCATGAAACAACTATATGTGCATTGGAGATACATATTTATAATGCATTTACTACATTCATAGGTTAATGTAACTAGAATGATGTTTACATAAAATTAACCTTATAAAAATAGGATTTCACATAATAATGAGGCAGTGATTACTCATAGGCCCTAATTTTTGTTTTCTAAAAACATTGAAAATATCATTGCAATAGTTTTCTTATATGAAACAGTACACATACTGTCATGACCCGTCCTCGGGGCCCATGTTGTGACTACACCAAACCCACCTTTCATAGGCAAGGGGCTGGTGACTAGCACCAAATGCATAAGTTCCTAAGATGGGATGGAATTTCCTTTATAAATGTAAACAAACACAACATAGTATGCAATAGGAATTAAACACTAAGTAAAAATGAATACAAAAGAGTGTGATGGAAAGTAAATGGGCCCGTATACAAACCCATTTGAACAACAAGTACAAGTAATAAGGTACAAACAGCTGTAAGTAAATATCAGCTCCTAGATCATCCTCCAGAGCTTCTACCTGAATTGTAGGTACAGATGGCCACCTCAGCACTCACGTCTGTCAATCTCCTCCATGTGCCGACTCGTCTCAAGGTCCACCTCCGGGTACCGTCAAGTCGTGGTGCTCTCAGCCTCCGTTAGCGTTTTCCGTCATCTCCATCCTACACAACGAGGTGCGGGCATAACCCGCACAGAGGTGAGTATAAAGATACTTAGTAGGGACCCCTATACGCACAAGGTCTCAAGATATCCACTAAGGTTTAAAAAAATAAGAAAGATACAATCACGAAGTATCAACCAACCCTACATAGGTATATGCCCATACATATACCTAAGTTACCAATCTTAGTACGGCTCCAACTCTCGAGCCCAAACACAAACCAATTACAGAAAGGAAGTAATGTCAATCACCAGGATGATAATGATTGAAATACATGACTTAGCTCACACAGGTATGCCATAATACTAGAGAGATACAGATGATCAGATGTAGCCACTGAATGATCTATGTTGTCAGACCCACACAGGATACAGGACTAGCTAAGCTGTCGGACCCACATAGGATCCATGTCATCTATCTCTTCTATGCTATCAGACCCACACAGGATATATTCTAGGTATTCTAGAGTAGTAGAGATGATCAAATGTAGTCACTGATTCATCTAAGCTGTCAGACCCACACAAGATATAGGACCAGCTACTCTGTCAGAACTGTCGAACCCACATAGTATTCCGATACAGTTTTCATTGTCGTCGAACCCAGGAAGGATTCTAGTACGGTAGCCATCGTCGCAGTCACAACCAGCTCTAGGGTTCCCGCACACAGCTCGCTCGATCCTAGAAGGTTATTCTTCTCGAGCAAATGGGTCGATACATCAACTATCATGAAGTCTTGAGTTGATGTATCCTGATTTTTTGTCTCATAAAAAGAAACTCAATGCGACAGACGGACCGTCAATTAGATTCCCAATCTGAGAGTTATTAGATATACCGTTCTAGGGGCTAGGTTGGATTTACGCTCGATCCAAACCCTGTCATTTTTCAAAGTTATCCTAAACTAACTTAGATTATCTCAAAAGGACCGCCTATTCACAAGGGTCCCAGTGCTGTAGACGACGCGTCGATCGGACGCGCGACCTAGAAGTTATTCACGTTTAAGCGAAACGGGCCCGACCCGTCAAGCCTAGTGGGTCGGCGGGTCGACCCAACTTGGTTTGGAGGGTCCAACCCGGCTGGGGGTCAGTCCGACCCGGTTTGGCGGGTCTGACCCTGATCGGGGGCTGCCTGGCCTGGTATGGCAGGTCCGACCCGGATGCGGTTCCGCCCGGCCCGGTGAGGCGCGACCCACCTGCAGACCCGGCCCGTGGAGTGGGCCAGTGTGGTTCGCCCGGTGTTATTATGCGGCGCCACCTCTCCCTTCCCGACCGGCCGAAGCCGGACGGTTCTGTCTGGCATGACCGGCCCGGACAATGGTCCCCTGTCTCTTCCAGGAGGCGCCATGTGGTGTCGTGGGTCTTCAACCTGGATGGAAGGTGGCCTGTAGGTTTTCCGGCGAGTGGCCCATGGTTGCGAGCCATGGTTCCCCCGCCGCGTGGTTCCTGCGGGCACCAAGATTGTTCTTCCCGGCCGTCCGTAGTCGACCGGTTCGCTCAGCACAAGCGGCCCACAGTTGCAGGCTCTATCTCCTCCACGCGGCACCTACGGGTGCTGTGGTCCACCAGGCCTGTCAGCCGTAGCAGGCCGGTTCTTCAGCCCGACCGGCCCGTTGATGTGGGCTAGGGTTTTTCATCCATGCAGCCGGTGCGCGTCTTCCTCCTCCGCTCGCCACTGCCTCCTGTCACTATCGCCTCTTTCGACCACCACATCCTGCATGGTCGTGAACTCCTTCATCCAGAACAGTGCAACGACACTGCACTCTACCAGCTCCACCTCCATTGTCAACACAAACAACAATCAATGGAGGGTCTTCGGGCCGTTTTCGTTCAGCCCATGCCCTCCGCGTTTGGCAATAAAAAAAGGCCAAAGTTGAACCGAAGCATACATCCAAAATAAGGGTATAATTTTATTCTTTTAAAATTATACAAAACTCTATACCTTGATTCAAAGTTTGTTATTTGACGATGATGTCGATTTGTTGATTTAGGGTGCGTCTGAGGAGAAAGTGTTGTTGTTGCCGATGTTCTTCAGGGGCAGCGTCTTCTCCCTTGACGCGGAGAAAGAGGAAGGATGACAGGTGATCCTCGTGGGCCTCACCTCACGTTGTCGCCCCAGTTGAAGAAGGTAGAAGGAGTTTCTGCACATTCCATGAGACGTAGAGTGTTCTTCGTTGAATAACGGCATTCTTCATCGAGGTAATAATATTCCACCATGATCTTCTCCCAAATCCTTCTCAATGTTCCACCACCCAACTAAAATAATAGGCTCTACTATTATTTTATTATTGAGAAACATTTCAAAATTAAAAAGCTAGAATTAATTTAATTAAATAAGTTCAATTCATTAATTAGTTGGTTGGCATACTAAATGAGAGGGGGAAGGTGGAGAGTTCGCCCTAAATAAATGATGGGTGGTGGCATCATTAATTCAAAGGGATGTCCAATAGTTTAATGGGGGCTCAAGGAGATAAAGGGGGTTAGGTGGTCGTGGGTGCCCCACACACAATATCCTCCCATGGGAGGTTATGTGGGGTGTGGGCCCCACCTATGACTTTCCTTTATTGGATTTAACCACCACCTATATAAAAATTATGTAACACATATTTTTTTTAATTTATTAATAATCCCCAAAATTAACATCCGCTCACGACCAAAAAAAACTGTGGTTGAGGTATCCTTAAGCGAATACCAGCACCGCGAGTTCATCGGTGTCCTCAGATTTCATTTCCGAGCACCAGTTCAAAATATTGAAAAACCCGCATGTACGTTTACTAAACGAACCAAAAAAAATTTCAAAAATTGATTTCGGGCACACCGGGCCTCAGAATCAGGCACCGTCAGAAACTAAGGACTCGTACAATTTCAAATAATTTAAGAAAAAAATTTCCTTGAAATTTCAGGGTCTTTAAATTATCCCGACCTCAGGGATTTACATCCCCATAAATATAAAACACTCACTGGGGAAACAAATGGGAGTACTAAGAACGTATCTAAGCCTCCCGCTCCCATGTGTGTCATCAGGAGGTTCATGTGCTTCCTGCGAACACGCACCAGAGGAATCGACCATCCACCCAGCACCCGCTCCGGTCGATCCTCAATATCCACTGGAACCTCCATGAATGTCACCCCATAATTGTCGTCCAGCTCCCAATGGTCGATGATGTGGGATGAGTCGTGCACATATCTCCTCGTTTGAGATACGTGGAAGAGGTCGTGCACCCTGTTCAACTGAGGTTGAAGGGCTAGGAAGTAAGACACCTCACCTACTCTGCTGAGGACCTGGAATGGTCCAATGAATTGTAGATATAACTTGCCGCCTAAGCCAAATCTCCGTAGACCTCATCGAGGTGAGACCCATAAGAAGACATGGTCACCATCCTCTAACTACAGTGGTATACATCTCCTATCAGTATAGGACTTCTGTCTGCTCTATGTAGTCTTCATCCGTTTCTGGATGATCTGCACTTTCTCCATCATAGAATGCACCATCTCTGGTCCTACAAGTGCTGGCTCCCCAGGGTCAGTCCAGCATAGTGGTGATCTAAACGGTCAGTCGTACAATGCCTCGTAATATTCCATCCCGATGGTGGAGTGGTAGCTGTTGTTGTGTGCAAACTCCACCAAGGGTAAGCGATCCTCCCTATCGCGACCAAAGTCAAGAACACATGCACTGAGCATGTCCTCGAACGTCTAAATGGTCCTCTCAGTCTGACCATCCGTCTGAGGTTGGAAGCTGGTGCTCAAGAGAAGCTGCATCCCAAAAGCCTCATGTAACCCCATCCATAGTTGGGAAGTGAGATGAGCATCTCGATCAGAGATGATAGTAGATGGCACACCATGAAACTGTACGATCTCCTAATCGAAGAGGCATCCCCATATCTCTACTGATCCATTCTCTCTAATCGATAGGAAGTGGGCAGACATGGTGAGTTGGTCTACGATCACCTAGATAGAGTCATGTTCTCTAGATGTACGTGGAAGTACCATCACAAAATCCATGGATATATCATCCCACTTCCACTCTGGAACCTCTAAGGGCTGAACCAAGCCTACTGGAACTGGGTGCTCCGCCTTCACTTGATGACAAGTAAGGCATCGAGAAACAAACTCGGCTACCACCATCTTCATACCCGGCCACCAGTGCTGTCGTCTGAGGTCCTGATACATCTTCGCCACTCCTGGATGTACCTCTAAAGGGGAAGTGTGGAAATCCCTCAAAACCTACTCTTGTAGTGCAACTGGTACCATGGTATATCCCCAGAAGATGATGACGTTGTCTCCACCTTCATAAAATCCATCAGGTTCATGCCCTAAGGATATATGAGCACGTCGCGTCTCACCGTCAATGTCCCAACGATGCGCCTCTTTGACTCACTGAAGAAGTGGAGGAGTGACTGTGAGAGACTGCAGAAAGGCTACTACATCTCTATCCACAAAGGATATCTGCAACACGACCAGCTGCTCTGTCACCTCTCCTAGGATCTAAATGCCTAATTTCCTGCTGAGAGCATCTGCTACAACGTTCCCCTTCCCAGGAGTTTATACTATCTCAAAGTCACAGTCTTGGAGGAACTCGAGCCATCGCCACTGTCTCAGGTTCAGGTCCTTCTACGAGAAAATGTACCTAAGACTCTGGTGGTTAGAGTAGACTGTAAAACACTTTCCCATCAGATAGTGTTGCCACATATTTATGAAAAATACCACTACTGCAAATTCCTGGTCATGGGTAGTGTAGTTATGCTCATGTTGTCTCAACTGTCGTGAACCATACACAATCACTACTCACTCCTACATCAGGACACACCCGATTCCGGTCCCTGATGCATCACAGTAAACTACGTACCCTAATACCTCCTTCAGTAGCCTTAAGATGGGCGCATTGGTCAACCTCTACCTCATCTCCTGAAAACTCTACTGGCATCTCTCTGACCACACCAAGGTTTTCCCCTTCTTCGTCAAAGCTGATAGTGGTGCTGCAACTCTGGAGAAGTCCATCACAAAGGTAAGTCTGGTCGACTCCTGAGTGATCGATTGCACCCTCTTATGCATGATTCCATCCCGTGCATCTTGTGTTTTTTTTATCTGACAAAGGAAAACCCCATCCCAACATTGCAGATAAAACACAACAATTTTTCCTAATATAGTCAATTGGTGTATGAACTTTGGTTACCCAATCCATACCCAAACTAACGTCGTAAGGCCTCGACGCTGCCATAAATAGGTTCAAACCAAAACTATCACCTCAAGGGTCAAATCACACCATCGATGTAAGTGTGATTATCACATCTCATCCCAAAGGTATCTACAGACGTGAGGGTCAAGTCAAAGGCATAACTGGAAACTCTATGTCTAGGACAAGATTCTTGGAAGGAAGGAATGATTGGTACCTATGTCTATTGATACAACAGCTAGTAGTAGACACAGACCGTACATCAAATCATTTTCAAAGCCCTTGGGTAACACTCTTTGACCGCATGCAGCTACTCTCTTCCCCTTCCCCCCCAGCTCCATGAGCCTAGCGGGGACTACAAAGGCAGGTGGTTGTAACATGTAAAAATGATCACCATGTCATGATGCTCTCCTAGCTATGATTCCATATCTGCTTCCCTATAGATTCATCCGTCCTTAACACTTCCTCTTCATGAAACATCTCACATTTCATGTCTATGAGACTGATGCCAGTTTCATGCTTTCCAACTACTATCATTCACAGGCAGTATCCACTCATCCAATGAACATTCAACCACAGAGGTTCTCTATTGAACCATAACATAAGTAGGAATGCATAGAGGAGAAAGTACTGGATGAGATATCCGTAAACACACCTCGCTCAGAGGTCTGAGATCTAAAGCACTGATTGTATCATATTCAATGGGTACTAGGAAATATCGGTACGCCTCGATGAATACTCAACTACTGACACGTCATCCTGCCGATACTGCATATGCTCTAGAAAACTCTCATCCACCTCTTCAAGCCAGTCCTTAGCCACATGTGGGTAAGGATCACCTCAAAACATGAGGGATATATAGTGATGAAACACATGTAAGGAACTAAGCCTACAAGTTTCCTCTACCGGTACCCCCGGTAGTGTTTGCTGACCAACGTGAAATCTTATAGTTGGCACACTGCTTGAAGGTAACATCCCAAAAAATTGTCGAAGTACCGAAAATTCATCATTAGGTGGACAATTCTCATGGTCACTCACTGAAAAATATTAGTATCTAAGATAAAAATATGCTCTACTAGTGTATCAACTAGGCGGAAAACTCCAGCAATCACCTCCATCCAGTCTTCTACTACCTACGAATCTGTCTCCCCTCAAAACCTCGGAGGCCTCTACCACTAGAACTCATGCAATGCACTCAGTCAGTATGCACCATTCGCTAGTGCGGCTAGAGTTTTCTACTGCCCTACAGGTGGTGGTCCTGCTGGTACACCACCCGATGGTGCCAACATAGAAAGAGGGCCCTAAACCGGAGCCTCGTTCCTCGGTGGCCATCATCGTGTACTTTCCCGGAAACCCTAGTTGGCTATCTTCATAGCGGCATCCTGATAAGGAACAAGTGCACCACAGTCAAAAAGTTTTACCCGGTGAGCTGAGTCAAATAGACCACAATGAAAACTCTTGAAAAACACACACAATCAGTGTTTTCGTGCACTGAGTAGGAAATCATAGGTCAGGGTCCTGGTGTATAGATACGTCAGCCACCGCACCAACACTGGACTCCCTGGACTGAAAACCACACTCAATAATCTTAACACAATTGCTTCACAGTAAGACAGATCAGATTCCTATGTTCTGCAGTAGAACCAAATCCTCTCATACTAATTTTTCACGACCCGTCCTTGGGGCCCGTGTCGTGACTACCCCAATCCCGCCTTCCAAAGGCCAGGGGCTGGCGACTAGCACCAAAGTCATAAGTCCCTAAGCTGGGAAGATATTTCCTTTATAAAAGTAAACAAACATAACATAGTACGCAACATGAAGTAAACACTAAGAAAAATTGAATACAATAGAGTCTGCTGGAATGTAAATGGTCCAATATACAAACCCAACTGAACAACAAGTACAAGTAAAAAGGAAAAAACAACTGTAAGTAAAGAGAAACTCTTGGATCATCCTCTAGAACTCCTAACTGAAGGGTAGGTACATATGGCGACCTCAACACTCACGTCTGTCAATCTCCTTCGTGTTCCGACTCGTCCCAAGGTCCACCTTCGGGTACCATCCAGTCGTGGGGCTATCGGCCTCAGTCAGCAATATCTGTCATCTGCATCCAACACATGGAGGTGTGGGCATAGCCCGTGAAAGGGTGAGTACAACGATACTCAGTAGGGACCCCAATACCCTCATGGTCTCAAAATATCCACTAAGGATTAACAAAATAAGAAAGATACAATCATGAAGTATCAACCATCCCTACTTGGGTATATGCCCATCCATATACCTAAGTTACCAATCTCAGTCTGGCTCCAACTCTCGATCCCAAGAACAATCCAATTCCACAATGGATGTAAATTCAATCACCAGATGATAATGGTTGAAAGACATGACTCAGCTCACACAGGTATACCACAATAGCAAAGAGATATATATGATCAGATGTACCACTTGATCATCTAAGATGTCGGACCCACATAGTATACAGGACCAACTAAGCTGTCGGACCCACACAGGATACATGCCAGCTGTCTTGTCTAAGCTATCAGACCCACACATGATACAAGCTAGCTATCTTGCCTAAGCTGTCGGACACACACAAGATACAAGACATATATTTAGAGTAATAGAGATGATCAGATGTAGTCACTGATTAATCTAAGCTGTCAGACCCACACAGGATACAAAACAAGCTACTCTGTCAGAATTGGAGAACCCACACAGGATTCTAGTGCAGTTTTTGTCATCATCGAACCCATGGAGGATTCTAGTGTGGTATTCATCATCGCAGTCGCAGCCATCATTAGGGTTCCCGCACACAGAACGCTCGATCTCGGGAGGGTACACTCCTCAAGAAAAGGTATTGATACATCAAATATCACGAAGTCCCGATTTTATGTATCTTGATGTTCCGTCTCATCAAAAAAAACTCAACGCGACAGACGACACATCAATCGGACGCCCGGTCTGAGAGTTATTAGCTTTTTTGTTCTAGGGGCCCGGTTGGATTTACGCTCTATTCAAACCTGTCTATTTTTCAAAGTTTTACAAAGCTCACTTATATTATCTCAAAAAGGACATCCTCATAGAAAGGGTCCCACTGCCGCAGACGGCGCATCGATCAGACGCGCAGTCTAGAAGTTATTCACGTTTAAGCGAAACGAGCCCAACCCATCATGCCCAGTGGGCTGGCGGGTCGGCCCGACCCATTTTGGTGGGTCTAACCTAGCTGGGGTTCAGCCCAACCCTGTTTCGTGTGTCTGACCCGGCTGGGGGTTGGCCCGGACTAGTGGGGCGCAACCCACCTGTGTACCCGGCCCGCGGAGCGGGCCGATCCTGTTCGCCCGGTGGCGCCGAGAAGCGCTGCCTCTCCTTGCCCGGTCGGCCGATCCCGACCGGTTTGGTCTGGCATGAGTATCCCATATAGCGGGCCACTGTCTATCCTACCAAGTGTCGTGGGAGTTCAACGCAGTCGGCAGGCTGCCATCAGGATTTCCGACGAGCGGCCCACGGTTCCCCCGCCGTGCGGCGCATGCGGGCATCGCGATTGTTCTGCCTGGCCGGCCGTAGCCGGCCAGTTCACTCAGCCCAAGCAGCCCACGGTTGCGGGCCTCATCTCCTCAGTGTGGCACCTCCAGGTTCCGCGGTCCACCAGCCCAGCTAGCTGTAGATGGATGATTCTTCAGCCCGAGCAGCCCGCGGATGCAGGCCGCTGTTTTCCTCCACGAGGTCGGTGCGCGACCGCCACCTCCGCTCTCCACCGCCTCTGATCTTCGTCGCCTCTTCCGACTACCACAGCCTGCATGTCCATGTCATCCTTCAGCCAGCACAGTGGGATGACACCACTCCCTACCGGCTCCACCTCCATTGTCAACGCAAACAAGAATCAACAGAGCGTCGTCGGTCACGGTTCGTTCGGCCCGTGCCCTCCACGTAAGGTGATGACAAAATGCCAATGATGAACCGAATCATACATCAAGAATGAGTTTATAATTTTATTCGTTTAAAATTCTACAAAACCCTTACCTCGATTTGATGTTCGTTCGTTGACGACGATGTCGATTCGTTGACATCAGGGTGCGTCTGAGGAGGAAGTGTCGTTGTTGATGACGTTCTTCACGGGCAACATCTTCTCCCTTTACTCTGAGAAAGAGGAAGGATAACGGGCGTTCCCCATGGGCCTCGCCTCACATTCATTCCTCGGTTTAATAAGGTAGAAGAAGTTTCTTCAGGTTCCTCGAGAGGTGGAGCGTTATTCATTGAAGAATGATGTTCCTTGTCGAGGGAATAATGTTCCACCAAGAGTTTCTCCCAAATCCTTCTCAATGTTCCACCACCCTTATATAATAATAGGCTCTCCTATTATTTTATTGTTTACAAGATTTTCAAAATTCAAAAGCTATAAATAATTTAATTTAATAAATTCAATTCATTAATTATTTGGTTTGCATACTAAATGACAGGGGTAAGGTTGAGAGTTCACCCTAAATAATTGAAGGGTGGTGGCCTCATTAATTCAAAGGAGATCCCAAGAGTTTAATGGGGGTTCAAGGTTAAAGGGGATTAGGTGATCGTGTGTGCCCCACCATAAAATATACTCCCATGGGAGGTTATGTGGGGTGTGGGCCCCACCTACAACTTTCCTTTTGTGGATTTAACCACCACCAATATAATTTTTTTATATAACACATAAATTTTATTTTATTTATTAAGAATCCCCCAAATTAACATCCGCTCTCGACCAAACACAACTACGATTGAGGACTCCTTATGAAAATAACGGTGCTTCTAGTTCATCGGTGTCCTCAGATTTCAATTCCGAGCACCGGTTCAAAGGATAGAAAAACCCACACGTACGTTTACTAAACGTACCTGAACAAAACTTCAGAAATTGATTCTCAGCACACCGGGCCTAGGAATCAGGCACCGTCAGAAACTGCGGACTCGTAAAATTCTAAATAAATTATGAAAAAAAATTTCTTTAAATTTCATGGTCTATACACATACATAGGATTACCTAAACTCATGATCAACCAATATTTTATAAAAATAATATTTTTAATTAATGTAATAGTATAAATTTCAATTCATTCACCAATTAATAAAAATGTAAATTTATTTATATAATTATCTAAATAATCAATTATTTTAATTTATATATATAATAAACCTATAATTAAAAGATATACCCTTCCATTAGGATTATTAATATAATTAAATCAATTAATTGTTTTTATAATTTAAAAAAAGTTGAACATAACTAGTACATGGATATATATCAACAAATTCATTTCCAAAAAACATGGAATGTATTGAAATATTATATATCTAACTCATGTATCATACTGTATATGATTTCTTATTTGACTACATAATGTTTATAATTCAATAAATGATATAAAAAAACAAATATTAATTAATATTCTATTTAATTATTTTAATGTGCACAGATAAGATGATATATTACACCTATATAAATAATATAGATCTTAAATTATTTATTAAATTAAACATGTATTTAATATATATATATATATATATATATATATATATATTCATATGTTACCTCTTAAATGTTGTTTATAAGTTAAAAAATTAAACATAAAGCAAAATCTCTGAAGGTTTGAATGTGTGATAAAATAAATATTATTTTTTTAATAATATGGTGGTTTACTCATAAGGTACATATAGAAACATTCAATATAGAATATAAATAATATGTATGAGATACATGATTTCGAACATGTAATATATTATGTCATGGATATATATGGGGTGAATGACATATATAACTAGTAAAATCTATGTAACCACCATGTTTGATGGAAATCAATCCATATTTTTTGATTAATTATTAATCCATGGATATTTGTCTATGATTTGGCTTCTATAAAACATATGTAATGAAAAAATATTAACTTTTTATAGGACATTTTGTTCAAAATGTCATGTTCTTGACTAAAATCAGGAACAAGAAACTAATTGAATTAACCAGGTTTTCTTTATTTCATGTTGCATTGAATTAATATGCACTACATCTTGGATGAATGGACTTTAATACAAGACATGAAAACCTGACAGATATTGTAAAATCTTACAATTTCATTCTAAAACTCTCTACACTTATGGATATTTTATTAAAATGATATTTCTTAAACCAATACAAAATCACTGTTCAATGTGAGGGAATAAATTGTAGGAATATGTGATATCATTGATCAGATTTAAATAATGAATTTCAATGAATGAAAATAAAACATTAAAACCATAAATGATCAATAAAAAATAAAACATCATAAATTGAACATTACCACTCTCATACCACATGATGGTTCTAATGAAAATGAATACACCTATTGGTCTTATAACTGAAATTTCCTTTTTCCTTTTCAATATATCATCACTATGTACATGATTTAAATTCCATGTGATATGTAAAATTTTTTTTTGAATATTTTGAAACAATATTTTTCAAAAACATAAGAGTTGATGTTTTCATGTCATCTTATAATTTATTTGAAAAAATGATAAATTCATACTATGGTCTTCAGATATTTCATCATTAATGATGTATACAATTATAACCCTTATATTATATTATCACTACAAAATAATAATAATATGTATAACCCAAATAGATGTTCTCAACATGTACTCTTTCGACCTCTATACAATAATGATGAACTTTTGTGTGATAACACTAATGATTGATAACCATGATTTTTTTTCACAATGATAACTTCATGGTCCTTAATTCATAAAGTAATATATCACGAACTTCATATCCTTGAATCGAAAAAATAAGAAGTGTGATATCAAGAGAGGAAACTATTTTCTTAAATTCTTATCATATCTTCAATTTTTCTGGTAGTTTATTTATAGACTTAAACTTAGTGTTTAATATGTAATTATTTTTATAAAAGAATATAAAAATATATTAAAACAAAATTATACACAATTACATGTAATAAAATGATAATATTTTTTATGATTTATTTCTTGAGCTAAATAATTCTATGAAAAATATTCACCATAAAATATGGAAAATATTTATTCATCACCAAACCAAAACAAATCCATTCTTGTATATCCTTACTTTTTGACATCACGAATATACAAATTTAAAATATTATTCATTTATTAGGAAAATAAATATTCAATTTAATGTATGGATAATAAATATTTTATTATTATTCACATATGTAAATAAAATATTAATTTCATAAAAAAGTACAATTTTGTTATAGTCTGAATAACAAGATGAAAATAACAATTTTTACAGATAATTAAAAAATCACCGCACAAAAAATATTTAATTATAATGTTTTTATAATTTCATAAATATTAAAAATATATTATATCATGGTTTGGAGAATAATAATTATATAATTGTTAAATATTATTAACCATAAATTGAGATTATATGATACAAATTTTATGTAACATTCAAGTAATCCCCATCATTTAAATTTCTCCTCCTCCAATGGCCCGAAGGCCTTCATATTTTTATTGACATATATAATCCACCTTTCAAGGGGTGATGTGGAACCCTAACAGGGCCTGTAGGTGTAAGTATTACATGGTCCGTAGGCCTTAGAGGAATTCATTTCCCGTAGGCTTCAAACATTACATACAACCCAGACTACCTATTTGGAATTGCTCCTCCCCAGCATCATGATCGTGAAATCAGCTCTCCCCCTTCTCATTGTTGTTCAGCTAGGAATTCTCGTGCATTCATAGGCTTGTCCCAATGGTTGGTGCCACACACTATCATTCTTGCAATCCGTTTATCTTCTACTATGGTGAATGCTCTTTGCTCATCCTCCTTGTAGATCTTTTTCCTTGTAGGTTGTCGGGTTTTCATCTGCACTTAAGGTGGCCCGAAGGCCTTGTGGTGGCCTTAAGGCCTTACTGACCCAAAGGCATGGGTGGTCTGAAGGCCTTAAAGGACTCAGGGACAAAATCGGTGGCCTGAAGGCCCAAATGGGGGCATATTCTTGGCTGCTACTGTTCCAAACAGTGCCTGTTACAGTCCCGCTACAGTACCTGCGACAATACTACACAGTTCCCGCTACAGTACCTGATATAATACTGGAAATTCTCCCTCTTCCTTGTTTTGATACCTGGTCGCTTGGATTCACATACGTAGTCATTACCAACTGGGCTAAGGCTCATGTGATCATCATTAAAATTTGGTTTCCCTTCTTAACATCCAATATGAAAATATTATTAAACATTAATAAAAAAATTTAATATATATCACAATTACATAAAACAAATATGAATATTCACAATATAATGTAATCCATTTTCCATGAAATCTTATTATGTAGGTTTCATACCCTTATAATAATTTCATATGATTGATTTATCTTTCATTACCTTTAAAATAAGCTACTATTCATTACACAATTTCGTTAGACTTTAATATTACTGATAAATTTCTATAAAAGGATTAATATATCAATATCTATAAATATATATAGTAAAAATCATTTACTAACTTTTTCTTTTATAGGGAATCATTCATAAAACACCCAATATCACAATGAATAATCATGTTGTTGTCAATGATAGTTTTTTTCTGAGTGAATACATTAATTAATAAAATAGAATGTCAAATTAACATTACAAACACTCAATGAAATGAATTTATAATGACACATAATTGTGTATAATTATTATAGGTTCATTTGATCTCATAATTAATCAACATAGAGATTAACAAGTGTGAGCATCATGAGATTAGAATATAATACATGCATCAACTCTATCATAATGTGAAACATAATATGTTTCATTTTATATAATTTTATAGGGACATAGAAAAATGGATTATCATTATCATTATCACATTTAACAGCTTTCATCATAATGGGGAACTACAATAACATTTCAACTGATATAGATACTATATGATATTATTACATTAGTTTTATTTAGAGTAATGAGTAATATAAATTTGGAATATAATTAACATTCACATATTAGAATATATAGGAAAAAATGTATAAAAAATATCTCTAGGACCCCAACCCCAAATAGTATAATAGTAGGGATAAGGTAAAAAACTGGTGGTTATTTCTCATATTTGCACTCCTGTTTCTCCACTATAGGTCATCTCATTTAAATGTATATATAATTCAAATAAAAAACAAATAAAATAGATATAATAATTTTTAGTTTCATATATAAGATATGAAATTTTTGGAATTGTATCCTAGTACTCTATTCAAAAAAATGATATAAATTGGTCTCCTAAAATATTGGTTCACACTCTATCTCTATGATAAATAACTATCATAGTTAGAAATGAAAATACATATATGATTCAAAAAATAAACCATAAAATGGAAATGACATTATTATGATATGATATCATCCATATAGAATAGTAAAATCCATTTATATTCGATAATAGTATAAAAAAACATTTTAGAACATGTATATTTTGTGAAATCAATGTTTCAAAAATGACTTAAGGGAAAATATTCCAACCTATGTCAAAAAAACAACAAACCAAAGATTTAACATCAAGAATATTGAATATTATATAACCTTGATAATCAATTACAATGAATAAATGTCAGATCTATTGTGACATGGATGTTCATTATGGGGGGTCTACTCCCCAGAACAAATTCAATCCCACAAAATTATAAAATCCAGGGTGAAAAATATAATCCCAGGTAGTTTGTGGAATAAAATTGAGGATTTAGTGAAATGCTATATTTTCAACATTACAGTTCACATATAACATGTTGAATCTAGAGTTTCATATGCCACATGCACACCTCCCTATATAGTAGTAGATTTTGGAAAGTGGTGAGGGATTCTCTATAAAATTGCGATACAAGTCATTCACATCCAATATTTATATAAAAGATATATAATAAAAGATAAAAAAAATTACTCAAATATTAAATTTTATATATATAGTAAAAAATAATTTAAAACTATGAGAATATATTATTTATTATGCATGGAAAATGAAACTAGATAGAAATACCAGATTCGGTTTATATTTTCATGGGTCACTAGGTAACTGGTGAACAACTGATTATTGTTCCATAGTTCAATGGATGCTCATAGGTTCATTCGTGTTCTATATTATTGTTTATAAATATTTGCTGATTATTAGTGGGCACTTGGTATCTCATGTTTTATATGGACAATAAACAATATACCACATAGATTATGTATTTCTATATACTTACCCTCTTCTTCTTAAAACTCTTTTATCAATCCAGAACAATCTAAATATGAATTTATTTTAAAAAATAAAAAAACATATAAATAAAAATATGTATGTTGTAAAAATATTTATCCACATAAATAATATATATATACTAATTATTTATACTCACATTTAATTTATGTAAATATATAATTTGACTCACACAAAAATATAACATAGCTTTAGTAATGTTCAATCATCATGTTTCTATGTTAAATCTATACCGTTGTAATTTATTTTAATATACTTTTCGAAAATATAATTCCCCAATTCATGTAATGAACTGAGAAGCTACATCTTAATTTAAGGTTTAGTGTATATTATTGGTAAACGTATGTGTACCATATTTGGATGCACTAAAAAATAAGGGAAATTCATCTTTTTTAATTCAAAATTCTATTTCCCATTCCCTTCTAAAAAATTACACTCTATTCTAAATCTGGGGAACATTTATTAATTTCATGGGATCATAAAATAATCATAACGAAAAAATTGATCAATTTTTTAATTATTATGTATTTTTTTGTATAAATTATTTCAGATTTGAATATAAAAAAAAATTCAATTCATGTTATTGAGATATAATATGTAATATTTGGTTTTTTTTTTGTTCATGGACTTTTTTCTATGATAGGTAAAATGTTTGTTTAATGGTATCATAATTATGTTTTTCCACATCATTGGACCCTTGATGTGATGTTTACCCCTAGGTGGTGGTTTGGTAAATCATTGTAGAAGATTCAATTTTTATATGATTATAAATGTTATAATTAAATTGTTTATTTAAGGAAATCATGTTATATAGATAATTTATATAGAATTTTTAATATTAAATTTTTAGTTGTTATATATGTATCTAATGATGTGGAATATTAAATGGGAATAGAGGGAAATTTTTTTAGATCCTGAATACATTCATAACAATGGGGTTAGATTCATATTTTATCAAGATAAATGGATAGAAACATGAAGTAAAAATTTATAATTATTATACAAATGAGTTGATGATTTTATTAAAAAATGAAACATAGATTAGATTTTTCTTATCAATTTCATTTTCTATATATTATACTTTTTCACTAAATGGATTTTTAATATATGATCCATTATATTGAAATATCACAAGATTATAATAACAGATGAAATACTAGAAATACAATTTTAAAGGAATTATGCGAAAACAGTGAATATGGAATGAAGGATAATTAATTGAAATTATTATATAATTAATTAATTCTCATCAATTTATAATAATTTGGTTTTTATAAATTAATATATTGTTTATAATTTTCAAATATAACATATATTTGGTTAATTTTAATTTTAAATGATTGAGAATGTGAAATTCCTATGAAAATTAATCTATCGGAATATTTCATATGGTAATGTAATTTCCAATTATATTTTTTCAATTTTAATTTAATAATGATTGGAATTGTGTTATAAAATATATTGTAATATAACATTCTATAGTAAAAGAAAATTCAATCTCTAAAAATGGAAGAATTATAATTGTTGAAAATGATTAGTGGTTAATAAGATTATGATATTAAAGAAGTATTATTGATTAGTACTCACGGTTAATATTATATACATTAAGTAATGTTTTTATTATGAAATTGATTAATCATAAAAACTTATATATATTTAAGTAATTTTTTTAAAAAAACATCATAATATATTTTGATAAAAAATTTGAAAAACTATAGAAACCCCATTACAAGAAAGGGGTGGATATAAGAATTCTTGGATGGGGCATGTGAAATAGTCATGGATTTTTTCAACTATGTATAGAATATTTTTCCTTGTTGGAGAAAATTCATGATGAATGTGTACAATGTATTGAAATATTTTTGAAACATAAGAATGGATATGTGCCATGTATTAGAGATAGTGTACTTTTTTGGTTGGGAGTAAAATGAAGAGTATTATTTTCTATATGATTTATTATATTTTTCATGGGGTAATTCATGAAAAATGATAAGTTTATAAGTATTTGATAATTTTTGTTAGTTAATTTTGTTGGAAGTGCCCAAATTTTATCGAATGTGATATCTTATACTCATTAATATATAATGATAAATATGTGACTCTTGAAATATATGTTAACTCGTATCTTTGAATAAATATATATTTTCTAATCTAAATCCTATTCCAAAAAATAATAACCATGTTTATTCCTTGTACATGCAGAATAATAACTATTTTAATAATTACTACCATGGATAATGATTATTGTATATTTAAGATAGATACTGTTTTGAATACATATTATGACTATTATTAATATTATATCTTATATTTCAAAAAATGTGGTCATGATTTTATATGTCATTTTAATTTGGTTTTATTTATAAGTATTTTTTTTTCAATTATCAAGATATAAAGAGGATAATTGTGTAGTGGGGGTATGAATATCTTTACAAAATTGATATTGACGTGGACGTGGTAGTGGTTTTTGATTTATCAAAATGATGTTTGATAATGTTTATGATGGAGTGAATAATATTTATATACATATTGTATAGTCTTAGAAGTGAATCTAATCCTTGTTGAAAGGGGGAGTTGAATACAACCCAAAATATTCATGTCATTGTCATTACGATCCATGTGAAAAGAAAACTAGAAGAAAAACAAAAAAATATAAGGTTGAATGATGTCACAACTAACAGATGAATTTAGGTTATAGGCATATGGTTGGAATGATAATTGGATATATTGCAACAAGTTCAATATTGTCTGATATCATCATGGATGGGGTGATGATGTTTTGGAGTCCCTAGGGGTGGTTACCAAAATGATGGTAATATCATGAAATCCATGTGTTATGAATTCTACTATGTATATTGTTATATATGGTTAGTGATTATTATTATATTGTGATTATTTGATAATGAATATTGGTGAAATTGTTATCTATTTCAAACTAAAATGTATAAATTTTTTGGAATAGAGGTGGTTTGATATATACCTTTCAGGTCAAATTTTTTTTATGATTAATATTTTAATATAACTAATGGTGCTTATTTGAATTTAATTAAATGTAAAAATTTGTGTTTTAGGGATAATCTTATTTAATATATTTACATTATCACCCCTAGTTTATGAATACATATTTATTGATAATATAGATAATTATGGTGGTGGTTTTGAGTGACGAAAATTCACGATATGAGATGAATTACTAGTGGTAGTATATTATTTTACATATCACTTGTGGTATATAGTATATAATAAAATTTTTTATTTATTTTTAAATTTATAGAGTTCTTTGTATAAAACTATATTAATAAATTTAATCAATTCAATTATTGTTGTAGAAATTTGTATTTTGTTAATCATTGTGTTTTGGGGATTCATTTATAAATTGTAGAGAAACTACATATTCCATGAAGAATCTAGAGTCATTAATATAGTACACACATATGCTACCTAGTGATATATCTGAGGGTAATTCATGACCCCCGCCCATGCTAACCACATGATCCATGGAAATTAACTAAATTATTCAGAATAATTTCACCAATGAATCATGGTTATTGAAATAATTATTTTCTACAAAAAATCCACCAGGACTCCTCTATAAGGCATAAAAACACCAAGATAAAATCTAAAAATAAAAAATATAAAAAAACGAAGAAAAAATAGAAATAATTCCTTAAAATCATGGTAAAAACTCCCTCAACTAAAAATGTCACTCCAATCATAAAAAAATCCATCAACATGATATATCATCGAAGTCATCATGTCTCCCAAACGAAAAAAACAACCAATAAATGTAGATGATAGTATTAAAAACACATCTAACTGTTATGGTTGGGAATATATTAAATAAATATACTTTGTCAGTGCTTCAACTAATTTATTGTTAACTTCAACCTATATAAGAAAAATAAATGTAAAATACTAACCACAAATCTATACAAACTACTAAACAATAATTACACTTTATACACTCACATGATATTTAAGTAATTGAATATAATTTCTGAGAATAAATATGATTATATAACTATGAGAATAAAAATATCTAATAAAACACATCCACAATTGTGTATATCAAATTTTTAATAAAATTTATATTTTATGAAACATTTAAAAAAACAAAAAAATATGGTTTTAATTTCAAATAATTTCATGAGTTAAGATAATATAAACTACCTTTTAATAATTCATTTATTTTTAATTTATATTTATCTGATCACGTAAAACCAATTTTAGTAGGACTCAACCACTTTTTAATATAGAAAATATATTAAAAAATGATTATAAATACAAATCATTAATACTTTTTTAAATACATTTCATTGATACATTAAAAATTGATCAACCATATTAAATATACATTTAAGGCTCATATAATAATGTATGTAGTGATGTATGTTCGCAAAGAGGTCAATGAATGATAGAACAAAAAGATAATATTTCTCCCAAGGAGAGTAGTCTTATAATCATGGGATATTTAAAATAATCATGAGTCAATACTAGATTTTTTCATTTTATAACCATATACTAGTGAATCAATAATGTTACTATGTCTATTAAAAACCCAAAATCCCACAAAATCCTCACCAATTTCACAACTATCTTTAGAATTTTTATATAATGGATGATAAAGTAAAATTTATCAAAAATATATAGAAATGTATCTAAACTATCAATAAGTTATATAGGATTTGAAGTGATTTAAAAAATATGAGGATTATATTAAAGGGATTCGATATAAAATAATTTAATAAAAAAATATCACCTCTAGTACCTCACAAGAAATAGATACAATAAAATACCACTCACAATATATAATATAAAATTTGGACTCAAAACCTTAAAAAACCATGAAGAATGTATCCCTTGGGGTCACAATTAATCTTAGGTTAACAAAGGGTTAAGAAATCACAAACACAATTTGACACCATTTAAATTTTCAAATGGTCCTTTATAAAAAAAACACTATATATCATTCATTTTTCAATAGGGTTTAATATATCATATCCATTATTTCATTAAATAATATCCATTGAGTTTCACTTATAAAACATAATAAAAATGACTAATAATTGAAATTTAAATAACTAATAAAATAATGATTATATAAATTTATGAATATCTCTATAAAAACATTAGAAAATTATATTCAAATAAATAAATAAGTTTAGGTCTCAATTGATGAAACTGAATCATTAAAAAATAAAAATGAATATAAAACATTTCATTAAATATTCAATGATTAGATGGAAAAAAACATTCATATTAATTTTTAATTAATGGGATGTAATAGTTTATTTGGAATCATAAAAACCCTTAGCATAACTCCAGGATAATCTTTGATGATCAATTTGATTGATTTAAAAACTAACCATGGAATATAGATTAATATAGAAGTTGTTTAAAAATGTTTCAAAATAATAAAATATAAACACAATGATGATAATATTTAAGAAAATTAGTTTTATTATAAATATGAATTGAATAAATTTAATAATATTATTAAATAGATGAGATATATATTAAAAATAAATGAAAATAAAGGTTGAAAACTTAAAATAAAAAACATGGTATAAACCGTAATGGAATAAATTGAGATCACATTGAAACATGAAAAATTCTATTTTAAAATTTACAAAGATAAATTATGAACTGTTCTAACCCTATAAATAATGTAACCCCAATAAGTAGGTAAAACTAGAACCCTAGTGTTTATCCAAATCAATCACATTAATATAGATGATGGTATCCAAAATGAATGATTGGATATAGCTTATTGGAAAATATTTTGTTCTGAGAAAACCACATAAAACTATAAAATCATTAAAATCACTATAAATGGTGACTAAATATTTTCCACATCTGGTAAATATAGCATGAAATGGTGTGTGGGATCCTAATAGGGGACAATCCCGGTGAATGTGAGAGAGGATTTTGTGACATGCACTAGGATTGGATGATTTTGAGGGGGAGGCCACAGGGAAAGAATAGACATGGGTGGGTTGATCACACATGGGAATTATAAGAATGATATAGGGGATTAAATGGTGGATATAATTTTTTTATATAATTTAAAATAAATTTTTAATTTATTTTGTTATTTTGTTTGAATTCTAAAGGATTTTCCTACATGATTTACAAACCTATGAAATGACTATGTGGACCACACTAGATAAACTAAAACATATACATCAATGTTTAAAAATAGTCCCTATATTGTCTACCTAGACCTATAGAAACCATTCCAGTAATCACTATCTAAGGACATATCCAAACACAAGGTCAATGCATAGTTTACTAACTGTTTGTGTTAACTATGAAGTCATTAAACTCATTAGCATTTTACAAGAAATTATGAAAATTTGAAAAAAATAAAATTATCTCAAAATAGTATAAAATAGTATAAATATAATTAAATAATAACATAAATTGTGTTACAATATATGTGTGATTATATATCCTTGGTTCAATTAAATCACCATCGCCTACTAAATGTGGTCCTCGATGGACATAATCCATCCCATTATTAGTACATATTGACTCATATTATTAGTGGGTCTACATAAAATTAATCTATGGTCGGGCCTTAAAGAGGGTATCAATAGACGTATGATAATATAGGGGGTCTCGGTATACATTTACATTTTGAAAATAGAAACATAAATAAATTTTAATTAAATATGATGATGAATTATGGATGGAACAAATCCTATTTTATATTTTTTATACCCATTCAATAATTTTTACTTATAATAGAATAATAAATAAATTTTGACATTATAATTTTATTATGGTTATTGAATTATGGTAATAATGATTTCATGGCATCACTATTTTTTTCCAATGATGATAAATTTAATGAGTTTTTTGGGAATGTGTGGCTGTTATTTGGATATGTGTAGAAATCAATTTTCATGTAATATAGATTTTTGTATTTCTAAAACCATATAACATTATCCGTAGTATTGAACAATTATATTTAATGTACAATTATTTATACTATTATCAATGTTGTGTGATATTATCTATCTGAAAAGGTGATAGGTATAAGGCCCTAACATTAAACCTTACTTAATATTGAATTAAATGAGTAATTCACATTGAGGATCTTTTCAGGTTTAGAGTTTTAGAGAATTAGGACAAAACTATTACATCTCAAAAGATTACTAAGTAGAAACTTTTACTATGTTTCCATAAAATAAAAACTCTTAAAAAGAAACATGTCTAGTTCCATGTTTTAGGTAGCATGACTTTCCCTTGATCCGATCCTTGACCCTATTCCACGTTAAGTCCTGTGAAAAACATTTCAAAAACATGGGATGAGCATAAAAAGCTCAGTAAGGGATACACAAAGAATGAAAACTGTTAGTTTTTCAAAACAACAAGTAAACCATGTATACTTTATCAAAGTAATACTCTTCACTTTTTCGAAATAGTAAAAACTCTTCACTGAATAAAAGATCATTACTTACCCTTTTGTAACCAAAAGATTACCATAGAACCCATATAAAGATCACATAACATAAAAAGGTAACTTGGAACATAAACATACTTAAGTGGAATAACCATAAGGTCGACTTCCACACATATCACTTAATGGAATTGCCATTCGGCCAACTTCCATACATACTTAATGGAATATCCATACGGCCGACTTCCATACCCAATGCATTGGAGGTTATAACGTAACCACCCGTCCTGGTATTCACGGCACCACCCGTCATATGGTTTATCACGTAACCACCCGTAAAATGTCCAAGTACCATCATTACACATAAAATATTGAAAATATAAACATTTCAATAACAACAATTCATTTTCAATCACAATAAGTAATTCCTAGATATTGAATTCACCAATCCATTTTCAAAAACCATTTAAAAGAGATTTTTGAATCAAAGTGTCCCATACCACTTTGAAGCTTTTAATGGAATTATAATTTTAAAAAATTAATGTCCATATAAATAAATACTGAAAACCATTTTGAAAACATGGACATTGAAGATAATTATTTAGAAAAATAAATCTTTAAAACATTTAAAATGAAATTTTTTTAATAGTTTTTTAACAACATGAGAGACTCTTGAATACAAATAATAGTGGAATAATATTTAATCTGAACATTATAATATCATGAGAATAAAGGTATGAATGATATAATATGTCAAAGGACAGTATACACACCATATAAGAGTGAATTGGTGCATAAAAACAATGAAGTCTCAAAAGAAATGTAAAATGAGATGAAATCCATTATAAAAAAGGTATCCTTAAATTAAGGACAAATCAATCTCATAATTCTGTGTGACAAATATAAATACACCCAATATATGTGGATATTAAGTGTAAAACAATAAAAGGTTATTCACACATATTTAAAGGATGACATATTCAATAACTACATGTTGAACCCAAAGTAATCGAAATTGGGTTAAGAAGTTCCCTTGGTAAAATTCGACAGCCTAACGTCGTCACATAAAATTTTACAAAAAGGGCTTATGAGAGAGATAAAGGGGATCTCATCACATGGACATAAAATTTACATAAATAAGGATATAGAAGAACATATCCCAACATAATAGTATGTGAATTATAAGACATAACGAAAGAAGTCTTTTAAAAAAATGGAGGGTGAAAGGTTCCCTTACAGACATGGGTATCTTTCGAGACACGCACCCCGTGAAATTAGGACAATAAAACATTGATGTAAATAATCATAAATGAACGTATATTACACAATGAGTAAAATAATGGGCAGTACATACACCACTCAAAGGAGATTGTGGTAAATGTAGCATAAATCTCACTGATATAAAAGTGAGATGAAAAATCCCTTACGAATACTCGGCAGCCTAACAGTGCCACTCAAAACTCCCAAAATGGATTGATGAGAGAGAATAGGGTCTCTCATCATATGAACATAAAAATTACAGTTAGAGTAATATAAAAGAACATTCCAATCATAATTATGATGATCTTAAAAGGAATGACATAAATGAGTGTACTTAAAAAGAAAGAGAGGAGTAGGATCTCTTACCTCGGGTCCGACTTGACTCGATCGTTCATTAAAGTCCTGAATAATAAACTTGAGTTAATTTCTACTTGCCTAAGAACCTTTTTCAAGTTCATTATTACTTTTATATCACTTATTGACATGTTATAAACATTATGTAATCATTTATGTTAATAATGTTTGTTTTGTCGATGTTTGGTTCTTAAGTCAAAAGTGGACTTCTTACAATTACATGTTGTTCGTGTGGTCAATGGTTCATTATATCCAGAATGATATTCATGATTTAGATATCATATATATCATATATATCCAGCATATACATGTATTTATAATATTACATAATCATTTACAGGTAAGAAATGAAATGCACCGTTCATGGAGACGGTAAGCCGTACGTACGCATGAATGCTACTTTCATTTCTTTGTCATATTAATGGAATTAAAACTAAATGAGAGGTATGTATATTTTAATTCCAGAATTATATTCATCATTGATATGTAACATACATTATATATATTCATTATTAATATGTACTTATAATAGTACATTACATTTGGGGATAAGAAATGAAATGCACCGTTCATGGAGACGGTAAGCCGTACGTACGCATGAACGCTACTTTCATTTCTATCTCATACATTAATGGAAAGAAATAATAATGATATATAGGTATATTATAATTACAGTATAACATCATATATAATAACATTAAATCCATCATTTATATGTCCCACATATGGAATTAACGAATCACATCACTTTGAGGGGGCGGTAGTCCGCACTTCCTTAAATGAAAATATCGTGTTTACCCATAATGGAAACCATAAAGGTATGCCATAAATGAAAAATACAGAATCTTAAGTAAAACATAACGATATTATATATAATATATGAATATAGTGACATCTTAATGGCCACCTTTGAAGGTGTTATATGAGTGTTGAACAATCATCGATTCGTGAGGCAGAAATTCTCCATCCACGGAAACAGTATCTTCATTTACCATTATATGTAGGTGTGTGTAAGTGTATCTCTAATACTTATTATAAAAACATCCAAGTATATCGAAGATATTGGAGTTGTTACAAAACAAATGAATAAAAAGAGTTTAGGGGGTTGGAGAGGCAAAATAAAACAAAAGGACTCAAGTGAAGACATTACCTTAAAATCAGGTAACTCCCTTTGGTTTGAGCTCAAAGTCATCCTTTGGAAGACTTCTTCCCAAAGTGAGGCTTAAAGGAGGAAGAGATGGAAGTGTAGAGACAAAATGGGAAGTGGGTGGCCGAGACAAAGGCTTTTGGAGTGTGGGTAAGGAGGTAGAGGTGGGGGCCTTTTATAAGAGGAGAGGAGGGGCACTCTTGTAAAGTTACAAAATGTTACATTATTTTCAAAAGGGTTTCAGATTTTAAAGATCTCACATTTATGTATTTCTAGGATAAGGTTATAAGGGTTCGAAATCCACTCATCCAATAGGTTTTGGACATGTTTAAGTATTAGATATTACATTATCTTTCCATTTTATTTAAATCGTTAAATAATGAGGTCATTGCTGCATCATCATGATGTCATAAATAATTTAATTTATTTAATGTCTAAAAATTATTTGAAAATTACTATGATGTAGGAAATCTTTTTCTCTGTCCAATTACTATTTATAGTAAAAAATAGGACATTTATAACCCCATGTAAAAATTGTTTTAGTAAAACATTTCATGTTTGTATCATTTTTACTTTAACATTAAATAAAAAGGTATTTTTGTCTTTTTCTTAACAAAGGGGATCCATGGGGTCCCCAAGTTGACCCATGGATTGTCTTGGTCGGCCATGACACATCCAATGAGGGTAGGACATGTGTCTAGGTCATTTTATTTTATTAAAACATTATTCTTACCTTAAACTACACTAATTACCTCTAATCATGATTAAAAACTTAATAAGTTACTAATCACCAAAAAATTATTTTTATCCCATTGAAGCACATTTTATTTCTTAATGAAAACCATGTATGTCAGATTTTTTAAATTTAAAACACAAAGATGAAAAAATTTCATTTAAACGGAAAAATCAGTTTTTAGAAGTACCACTTAGTGGTTTCACTATTCATAAAAAATTGAGGTTTTTCAGAAAATTACCAAAAGTTCACCCTAATCTATATTTGATATTACGAATTCAAAAATGATGTCTATTTTACAAAATTAAAAACATAGAAGTTGCATTAATTAATTTAAAAATTAATTCCCGCTATCAAAACAAATAGCGTGTTTTTATGAAACAAAATGCATCCAAAGATTGACACTAGTTTAAGTCCGATTTCAAAGTGAAATAATTTCCAAAAACCACAATTTGATTAGATGGTAAAAATATATTCTAATTTAACTTTAAAACCAATTAAAAATATAATCTATTCATATAAATAAATTATATTAAAATTTAGGTTTTGAATTAAAATACAAAATGTTTCACTATTCATTATAAATTGAACTTTTTTGGAAAAATACCAAAAATTTACACAAAGTAAATTTTGATGTCCCGATTCTAAAGAAGAAGTTTATTTTGTCGAATATAACACATACCATTGTCAAAATGTTGATTTAAAAGAGGTTCGCCATCAAAAGGCGGTTAATCGACCTTTTAAATAATATTAGAATGTTTACGTTTAAAATTGGATTCAATCGCATTTTTAATCCTCTAACATTTATTGTAAGAAGTAAAAATATTTGACAAACATATATAATAATTTTGTAGTTAGTTCTATTCATTCCCTCCACTACAACGACTAGGCATTAACTACCATTTAAAATAATATTATTTTATTATTAGAGTGCAACATAAGATTCCCAAGAAACTCGTTGTTGCTTATTAGGTACGCCATCGAGCATAACATCCCCTTTAAAGTAATATTAATATTTTATTCACAAATATGGATAAATATAAAAATGTCACATTAATCATATATCTGGGGTGTTACAATAGGGTAGTTATTTTTAAAGAAAGATATTTTCCTCAACATAAGTAGTAGAATTTTAAAGAAACTAAAGCATCCCAATTAGTGATATTGATAACTTTCACTTATTATATTGTGATGGAGAAATTTAATTTTGTTTCATGTAATTAGTATATATTCTTATTGGGTAGGTTACATGTTCACCATTTTTATATGAGATTTTGTTTTTAAATGACTTTTATCATGGTATTAATTCATTACTATATTATATTACAATTTACATGAGTAAATCATTCAGATTTGATAATAAATATTATTTATTATACAGAGAAAGATTTTATTTAAAATATAAGATCTCTATATGCCACTAAGACATTGACTTCAAATATGAAATATGTGTTTTTAGTATTTTTTTTATTTATATGATGAAATGAAATAATGTAACTATATAGATTCACTATACCATCCAAATCAAAAATGAATTCATTTAATAATTGAATGGGGGGATTATAAAAAATGAATTTTGATTTAAATAACACCATATTAGTGCTAAATCTGAATAAATCCCAAATACTATTTGATGATGTTGATATGGGTATTATGTGTTCTTAGTAATGTTTTTTGTAGTAATATATAATGTACATATTTTTAGGATAGTGAATAGAGTGTTAAAATTATATTTTTATGATATTGTTGTTTTCATCATTTAGTATATTTTTGTGAACATGATGACGTGGTAAGATAATGTACACCATCTTGGAATGGTGTTATAGTTTACTAGGGCGCATCATTTTTTTCAAATAAATAAACACATTTGTTTTATAAATGCAATATTAATATATTTTTTATTATATTCCATACCAGTTTGTTAATAGAGACCTTGTGACGATTGAGGTGGTCATTAAATTGAATTCTCTATATAATTTAATTACCCATAGATTATATGTGATAATTTATTCTTGAATAAATGTGTGTAATATGAAAAATATTATACACATACCACACATAGAAACATGAATGATAGTTTATTTTATCAATAAATAACTATTCATTAATTATCCACTAAACCCCAAAATTTGAAAAATACTATAAATGTAATAATACATTAAAATGAAAAAGTATTATGGGAAAACATGTGTTTATACAATCTATCTATGTTATGACTCCCATGAATAAAAAATTAGAAAATAAAAATATTATTACTAAATAAATGTAAATTTTAATGAAATGATAATATTAGACATTAAGAGTAATTGTAGTGAATTGTGTGAAAAGTATTGAAGTGATATTTATAAGAGTTAATTTTTCCATTTGAATAGTAGTGTGACAATTGGGAATAGTAATCTAACTATTAGGAATAGTAACAAGATTTTTGGGAATAGTAACCTAACAGTTATAATAGTAAATTTTTCTCAAAATAATAAAATGTAATATAAATAATATTTTTCATGAGTAATTTATAAACACATTATATATCATAATTCCATATAACATATGAAGATTAAAAAATCAAAGAAATTATTCGCCACTTTTTAATAAAGTGTATTTTAATAATTTTTTTTGGAAAAAATAGTGTTTTATGTTAATAATAAAAATATGCAAGTTAATATGTTTTTTATAAAATAAATAACATTTTTAGAAATATTTTCTTGAAATTTTCAATGTAGGATTGTATTTTTGAAACCAGACAATTCTAATGTGATCAGTAAAAAAATCGTCAAATACTTTAGGATTTAAAACATAATTATGATTTATTAATATCTAAATAAATTATATATTTGTTTCATAAAAACAAAATAAATTTATTTTAAAAATGGGATATTTTAAACCCATTAAATTAATTTCCAAACATGAAAACAATTTTCCAATGTCTAATGTAACAATATATGTCATTAAAGTAAGAAATTGTCATGTTTTTCTGATAACGGTCAGTTAATAACCAACTTAGATGTTTCTAATTATTTTATTATCACCAAAAATACAAATGAATATAATAAATTACTTATAACATATATATAATCTTCTATATTTTATCAATATAATGTATAATTACCAGAAAATAATGATTGTTTAATCAAAGAGTAATGGTATATTTTAAAGAAAATATGAATTGAAATAATTTCTCATTTAACAAAGAGCTTTGTGACATATACTTAAATGATTATAAAAGACCTGAATTAAAAAAATATTAAAAAAATAATTATGTTTAATGCATTAATTAATTTTTTTATCTGTCAATTGAAGAAGTAATAAAATAAAAGAGTTTATTTTTACAGAATTCATAAACCCAAACTAAATCATTTTGGGTTATCTCCTCATTAAATATTTTTCTATGAGGATATTTTTATAGTGTAAAAAAATCTACTTCTAATAATCTTTATCTTTTATTTTTTGTAATATTCCTGATTTTAACTGTTTGAAATGTTCTGTAACACATTTAAAATTCATTTAAAATAAGTGATTAATTTAAAAATAATTTTCATGGAACCGTGGGATTGTATTATTATCCAATATAACATTATGATATTTTACACCAAAATATTATTTCATTCATTTATTTAGGAACAAAAATGTTTTCCATAAATTTTACATAGTGAAACATTAATGAATCTGTTGGTCGGAGTAGGGTACCCAAGAGGGGGTAATTAATTATCTATTAAAATTTCTATTTAAAAAATGGTCTTAAAATATTTCCCAATAAAATAAATACAACCCAGTTAATCAAAGAAATATGGTTATAAAAGATTGACTTTTAAAATAACTCCTCAAAAGATTGATTAATTCTCAGTAATGTTAGTATCAGTTATTAATATTAAATTTGAATATATTCTAATAATGGAAAACAATTATAACTTCTTTAAATTATTAATTATCAAAGTAAATTTAGTGATTTCTGGATTGTACAGTAAAATAGAGAAAACAGAATCAAAAACATAATAGATATAAAACAAGTGGTTCATGTTGAGTCAATAAGGTTTTACTTGTGACTTTTCCATTCCTTCAAACCTGGGGATATTGTTGAGTCATTAAGGTTTCCTTATGACCTTTCCATTTCTCTTGTTTTGAAAATCACAAACACCTTATCTTAAGTAAAATCTAATATTACCCTGTTCTTTACTTCTCCAAGGAAGAATTTCCTTCCCCATGGAAATTTATCCTTACCAGTTTTCATTGTCCATATCATAATTTTTCTAAGTGTAAAATTCAGTTTGAAACCAAAACCATGGATTTATATAAATACCTAGATATGAAGCATTCTATTTTAGGATCTGAATTCTGATTACGAATTCTACATACAAACATCCTGAGTTATGGCTCTGAATTCTGAATACAAATTCTTGTTATGAACTTGTTGAGTTCTGACTCCGAATTCTGAAGAAGAATTATGGTTATGTACTTTCTGAGTTCTGACTCCAAATTCGGAATACGAATTTTGGTTACGAACATTCTATGTTCTGACTTCAAATTCTGTATATGAATTCAGGTTACGAACTTTTCTATGTTTAGACTCCAAGTTCTCTAAATTTAGACTCTGAACTCTTATGATTTAAGACTCTGATTTTTCATGAACTCTATCTCCGAACATTATATGTTCTTGTTCTGAATTCTTGTGAATCCAGATACCATATTTTCTTAAAATTCAGACTCCAGAATTTTATATAATTCAGGTTCCAAATTCCTAGAAAACAGAATCTGCATATCCTTGTATTATAGACTCCGAAGTCATTTTTGGTTAGACTCCGACTTTTATTTCCTTACATTATGAATATTGGATTTTAGTTATGTAACCATATTTTTCTTACACTTGGTTTGATATAAAATGTTGTCGTGCTTTTAATTACAAACTAACTGTTGTTTTAGTGACATGTGTACAGGTCCCTCCGAAATTCAAGGAAAAATATGACCATTGGAGGAGGGAGCCGACTGTTGAAGTCGTGCCTAGAAATAGGAGCTCATTTGAAAGAGCCCACAAGTTATTCTAAGAATCTTGAGATTACATGTTGTTGAAGTGATTTCTAGAGAGAGACTCTCACTAATTTGTGCGTACTTAACTTCTTGTTCATATTTTCTTTATGTGACTCTAATTTTTGTTGTGTACAACTGAGGGATTCTGGGGATAGGAAGACAGAGGTTCCAACTAACTTGAATATGAGGGATTTTTTACTGTGGAAGACTGAGGTGTTGACTACCTTAAATTTTAGGACTTGCGGGGAGACAAAGACATACTCTGATCGTTGTATCAAGGGCTTAACCTAGTGTGGGTAAGACAAACATTCTTGAAGGTATAAATTAAGGGACCTTTATCCAAGGTTGTTGGATACCGTTCTATTTGGGTTAAAAGACTTACTACTGTTACTTGTTTTGTTACAAGTTTTTCCGTGGTATTTTTAAGGTTGAGGAAAGTATAAATATATTATATTTTCTTATTCTTGTACTCTGATCTAGTTAGATTCTATACGCTTTAATGTAGAATCTTCATCTTTGTAAACATTCATTAAGTTTCAGTTTTCAGAACCATATTTCCATATTCACTTTCTCAGAATCAAAATTCCTGATTCAAGAAAGTGCGTAGAACTAGAGGTTTTTTGAATTACCTTGTTTAATCTTATTAAACATAACCATATTTAAAATCTCCAAATAAAATTTTAAAATTATACAATTCACCACCCTCTTGTATATTAGTATCTGCATCATATTATGATACTAAAATCAGTATCATATCTATTGTATCTATCAATCCCACAATTGTTATCAGCGGAGGTGACCTTCCATCCTGAACCAATCTAACAATTGGATTTATAATTTTGGTTCAATATGAATTAATCTCACGATTAAATTCAGAAGAGAATTCATCTTCTTATATTTTTCAGAATCATATTTTTCCGGAATCCGTTTTTTAGACTTATAGAGTTTTGATTCATTTTTTCTTAGAGATACTCTGGTTCTTTATTTTCCTTTATTAGGAATATTTTCTTTGTTTACAAAATTTTTTCTATTAATTAGTTTTGTGTGGAAATGATTTTTTTCTTAAAAATAGTAGTAATCAATGTTGGTTCTATAGATAATCTCAATCCAACTAGACCACCAATCTTTGATGGAAATGACTATGAGTATTGGAGAGATCGTATGAATAATTTCATTATCAATATTGGTGTTGAAAATTGTTTTATGCTTACTAGAGGATATAAAATCCCTGAAAAGGAAGTTAATACCTTTACTAATCAAGAAAAGCATGAATATCAACTGAATTATAAGGTATGCAATACATTACTTTGTTTTATGACTAGAAATATATATAGCCAAATTTCATCTTGTGAAGCAGCTAATTCTATATGGAAGAAACTTGAAGTTACTCATTTTGGAACTTCCAATGTTATTGAAACTAGAAGAGCCATGCTCAGAGCTGAATATCTTGATTTTAATTTTCATTATAGAGAACCTATATATAAGGTGCAATAAAGGTTCATGACTATTTTGAATAGTTTACAATCAATGGGTGAGAATGGATTAGATTATGAATCTCTTGATGATAAGATCATAGACATCATTCCCAATGAGTGGGAATCTAAGAGGACTACTATTGATGAGAACAGAAAGGTTACTCGGATTTCCGTAGATGAGCTGTTTGGAACTCTTCATCATCATGAGACTAGAACGAAGTGATATGCTGATAACGTAATGAAGAAGAATGGGAATGGCGGTGTTACTTTTACTACTACTTCAAATCATATGTAAGCTAATACTCTTGAGAGAGTTACCAGGTCCAAATATAAGAAGTTTACTATCCAATCCGAATCTAGTGGAAGTGAATTCTTAGAGAATGAATTATAAAATCTTTCTCAAAGGATGAATAATATAGATGGACAAAGGAACATTCAATCCAGATATAAGAAAAAGGAAAGGAAAGATAAGAATGATTCAGAAGTCACATGTTATTAATGCAATAGAGCAGGACATATAAGGCCTGATTGCCCCATGCTCAGAAGAAAAGAAAGAAAGGAAAATCATTCGGAGAGAAGTAGCAAGAATTATTACAAGGATAAAGCTAAGAAAGTCTTTAAATCTAATGGCCCCTGGAGTGCCAGTGGTGGAGACTCCTCAGATGAATCTTTAAATTATTAATCTTCTCATCAAAATAATCTTGGTATAATACCCAGACTACCTATTGACAATCATTGTTTAGTGGCTAAGGTATACAATGCTGAATCTATAACCAATATATCTTTGAATTCTAATGATATGAAATATTATAACTCTTCAGATAAGGAACCTTCTTCTGATGAAGATAATACTTTACCTACCTATGAAGAAGTTTCTAGGTCTTCCAAACTTCTTAAGATTGAGAATTCAAAACTCATGAAAAAGGGTGATAAGGAAAATGCTAGGAATACTATTATTACTAAGGAAATATCATATCTTTTTAAATATCTTGATAAAAAATGCTTATTTTGAAAGAATTTTAAAATATCTTGAGGAAGTAAATTCCGAGAACAATAAACATTCTAAATATCTAGAAAACATAATTTCTAAGAAAAATGTTTTCGAGCTTAGCTCTAGTTAAAAATCAAATATTTTAGATGATAAGAACTTTGTTATCAAACTCAAATCCTAAATATTTTCCTTGAGGATGTGTTTTTCAAACTTTAACATAGGTAAGGAAAATTTTGATAAAATGTATTCCCAAATCTGACCTCTAAGGACTAGTTCTATTTTGGGTTATACCAGTTCTAAACCTATTTTTAGTAGCAATTATTTTATTCCACAAAGTGCTTCTTTATTTACTAAGTGTCAGTGTGGTGGACACTGGGAAAAAATTGTTCACTAAAAAAACCCAATATTTAGGATTTCATAAGGCCTATTTTTCTAAAAAGATGTGGGTGCCATAAATTTTACTTTCTAAAAATTCCGGAATGTAGTAAGTTTGGATTCCAAAAATCTAACTTTTTATTATTTTCAGGAAAATAATGAAGGTACCAACAAAAATACATGGTATATGGTATATGGATAGTGGATTTTCCCAGCATATGACTGGTAAAAAGAACTATTTTCAAAAAGATTATCATGATGAAAAGAGGAAAAGTAACTTTCGGATATAATGCTCAGGGAGAAATTATTGGTATAGGTAACATTATTATTATTGAAAAAACATTAATAGAAAATGCCTTATTCATTAAGGGTCTGATGAAAAACCTCATTATCATAATCCAATTATGTGATGAAGGTTACCTTGTGAATTTTAGGAATGACAAGTGCTTAGTACACAAATATAAGGAAGAGTTTATTCTTTCTTCCCATAGGAAAGAGAATATATACACTCTAATCTTAGAAGACCGTAGATGCCAATATCTACCTTGACTTAGTTAAATGGAAGATCATTCTTGATTCTGGCATAGTAGGTTAGGACACTGTAACCTTGGGAACTTATGAAAGCTTTCTAAGAAAAGATTAGTTAAGGATCTACTGGAGCTTAGATTTGATTCTTTTAATGTTTGTGACCCTTTTCATTATAGAAAGCAACATAAATCAAGTATTAAATCAGCTGGTGAAGTCACAACTACTGATGCATTATAGTTAGTGCATATGGATATCTTTGGTCCCACACAAACTGGAGGTATTGGGGGCACGTATTATGTATTTGTCTTGGCTTATGATTATAGTAGATTTATGTGGGTCTATTTTCTAGAAAAGAAATCTGAAGCTTTTTCACATTTCAAATGTTTTAGAGCCCATGTTAAAGCTGAGAAAAACCTTCCATTGAGAACTATGCATAGAGATCATGGAGAATAATTTAAAAATTCTTATTTTGAAACTTATTTTAGTAGAAACGTCACTACTCACAATTTCTCAGCACCTAGAACACCTCAACAGAATGGTGTTGCTGAAATAAGAAATAGAATTTTTCAAGAGAAAACCAGAACCATGTTGAGTGAGTATTCTATAGACAAACATTTTTGGGCTGAAGCTGTAAGTACTACTTGTTATACTATAAATCGAGTTTTGATTAGACCCTTTCTTAACAAAAATCATTATGAGTTATGGAATGGTAGAAAGCCTAGGCTTTCCAACATTATGGTTTTTGGTTGCAAGTTATCTATTCTGAATACTAAAGATAATATTCATAAATTTTCACCAAAATCTGATGAAGGAATATTCTTAGGCTATTCCACAACTTCTATGGCTTATAGAGTTTTCAATAAAAACACTTATACTGTTGAAGAGATTGCGCATGTGAAATTTGATGAAACTGATCCTTTTGTTTTTAAACAACCCCTACCTACATCTTCAGATGTGTTTTCATAAAATGATTATCAAAATTTGATATAAGATCTATCTAATAATGAAAATTCCCAAGAAGATACTTCTGAAGCATTTACCCCAAGAAGATTTAATACCCTATGTTGACGAACATGTTTTACAAAACCCAAATCAGTTGTTTCTAAAGAATCATCCTAGTGATATAATCATTAGAGATGTGAATCAACCTGTAAGAACTAGAAGTTCCTTATGAAATGAAGTAGGAATAATATCATTCCTTTCTCAATTGGAACAAAAAAGTACTGATGAAGATTTAGGTGATGATGATTGGATTAAAGCTATGCAAAATTAGTTAAATGAATTTGAAAGGAATAAAGTCTGGACCTTGGATGAAATACCTAAAGAAACTTCTATTATTGGAGTAAAATGGGCCCTCAGAAATAAGTGTGATGAAAATGGAATCATTGTATGAAATAAAGCTAGATTTGTTGCTAAAGTCTATAATCAACAAGAAGGAATAGACTATGAATAAACCTATGCTCTAGTGGCTAGATTTGAATCTATTCATATTTTACTTGCCTTTGCAACATTATTCAATTTCAAACATTTTCAAATTGATGTGGAATGTGATTTTCTTAATGGTTATGTCCAAGGGGTAGGTTTTGTTGAACAACCTCCTGGTTTTGAAGATACAAAACATCCTCGTCATGTTTTTAGACATAACAAAGCTTTGTATGGCCTTAAACAAGCCCCTCGAGCATGGTATGATAGACTTACAGGGTTTTTCTATCAAAATAACTATGTTAAGGGAAATGAAGATCCAACACATTTTATAAATAAATACAAGAAAAATGTTTTGATTATTTGTATTTATGTTGATGACATTATATTTGGTTCAACTCTACAATATTTAACTAATTCCTTTGCGGATCTAATTAAATATAATTTTGAAATGAGTATAATGGGTGAGTTAAATTTTTTTCTTGGTTTTGAAATTTCTCAAAAACCAGAAGGAATCTATATATCCCAACATAAGTATATTAAATATCTTCTTAAAAAGTATGGATATGACAACACTAAGAGTATATGTACTCCCATTGGTACCTCAAATACACTTGATCACAATGAAGCTAGGAAACCAGTAGATCAAGCAACTTTTAGAGGTATGATAAGAAGATTACATTACTTGAAAGATAGTCATCCAGACATAATGTTTTCAGTATGATTTTGTGCATGATATAAATCCAATCCTAAGGAATATCATTTAAAGGCAGTGAAAAGAATTTTTCACTACTTAAAGGGAACCATGGATTTATGACCCTTTTACACTTCTGGAAATGATTTTGTTTTAAAATGTTTTTCAGATGCTGAATTTGGTGGACGTATAATGGATAGAAAGAGTACCTTAGGATCTTTTCATTTCTTAGGAGATTCATTAGTTTCCTGTTCATTCCAGAAACAACACTCAGTAGATCTTTCCACTACTGAAGCTGAATATGTAGCAGCATGGAGTTGTTGTGCTCAAGTGTTGTGGTTGCAACACACACTCCCATAATATGGTATGAGTTTTACCAAAACCCAAATTTTGTGTGATAATACAAGTACCATTTCCTATAGTAAAACCCTTCACATAACTATCATGCAAAGCACATAGATATTAGGCATCAATTTCTTAGGCATCACACACAAAAAGGATATATTATTCTTCAATTTATCAGAACACAACATCAAATTGTTGATATTTTCACAAAATCATTACTCTCCAATATATTTGAATACATTAAACAGAAGCTAGGATTAATAACCATAAGTTTATCCTCCTTGTTAAATTTATGTTGAAATCAATCTCATTACATTAATAAACTTTTTTTTCATTGGGCGAGTATATTCATAATGAAGTAGTTTTTCATATTTTTCATAATGAAATTTTTCATATTTTTCATAATGTTGTTTTTCATATTTTTCATAATGATGTTTTTCATATTTTTCATAATAATGTTTTTCATATTTTTCTTAATGAAGTTTTTCATATTTTTCATACTGAAGTTTTTCATATTTATCATAATGAAGTTTTTCATATTTTTCGTAATGATGTTTTTCATATTTTTCTTAATGATGTTTTTCATATTTTCCGTAATTAAGTTTTTCATATTTTTTTAATGCTGTTTTTTTTTATTTTTTGTAATGAATCTTTTCATATCTTTTTTCGTGATGAAAATTCTCATACTTGATATTTTCGTAATGGATATTTTTGTACTTGAAATATTTGTATAATAATTTTTGTACTTGAAGTTTTCATATTGAAGTTTTTCATACTAAAGTGTTTCGTAATGAAGATTTTCGTAATGAATATTTTCATAATGAAGATATGCGTACTCAATTAATTTTTTCGTACTAATGTTTTGTTTGGAATATAATGTCCTTAAAGAATAATTTTCCTCAATAAGAATAATTCTCCTGAAAATCTAAAAGGTATGATTATTTCTTGAGTTTTTGTATCAACCTTTAACTTACTATTAGTTTCTTCTATTTGTAAAATTTCTAGGATTATAGTTTCCTTAAATCCGAATTTTTACTTTTAAACCCTCAAAATATCGGATTCAACCAAATTTTTCCTTGCGGCTATCATTTCAACCGTCAGATCAGATTTGATGAATTCTCTGCCATTGGATTCAGATATGAAGATGAACTGTTTCTTCAACGCCTATATAAAGGGAACCCCTGATGGTTGTCCCACATCGGTTATCAATGAATTTTCATGTCAAAGCTCTTCCCCTCTTCAAAATCCAGTTCTGAACATTTCAAAAGTGCCCAATTCCGAATGTCTGCAGAAGTTCCTTCTCAAGATATGTCTTCTGTCCAACCAATTGTAGAGTGGAAAATATACAGGGAGAGGTAAGTGCACCCAAACATCTTTATTAAATATGACTCTATTTTCTCGAAGAACATCATGCATAATAGATGGGAAAGTGTAGACATATCAAAGACCGGAGCATAGGATGTTGTGTATCTTAATTTGCTGATAGAATTTTATGAATCAGTTTGTTTTTTTAACGAAGAAGGTAGAGAAAAATTATCCTTCAAGAGTTACGGAAATACATATAAGATTTTATACACCAAGGATACTAGTTTGTTTGGGTTATCTTACAATGAAGAATCAAAATTTTGTTCCCACAAGCTGCTAGAAGTAAAAGGTAGTTTCATAAAGGTGAAGGTGACAGAATGCCTTCGACTTACTAATGTGAAGACCGAAAAGATTTCCCATCTGTCTACCAACAATAGGATCCTAAAGTTACGGGTTCAGGGTTTTATTGTACCAAGGGTTACAAGGAAACTCTTATGAAAAGTGATATGTATTTCTTGGAATTTATAGTAAATATAAGGAAGATCAATATGATGAGGCATATTCTCATTACGATAGAGAATATCAAGAATGGGAATTTGAGAGCACAGATTATCAGGTATCCTACCCTACTCCCCAAGATGATATTTCAGTTTCATGAAACATTCATGGTTTCTTGCAGTTCCAAGACGAGGAATTGCAAAGTGATGTTAGTTAGAGATGACACTTTGAAAAGAATGAATGTGGAATTTTCTAAGGAATTAAGAGAGTTTTATGATATTCCAGTGGAAGAGGCAGAAGCCATTCTGAAGAATGCTGAAGAGGCTAAACCATCTATGAAAGCTGGAAAGAAATGGAAATTGAAGGAAGTAGTAGCTGAAGCTTAAACCCCTAATGGAAAAAAAGCTCAATCTGCACCTCCAATTCCCAAGAAACAAATATCCTATCCGGATGAGGTAGTAGCAAAGTAGAGGGAGGATAAGAAGGACTAGAAGGAAGGGGAACCCAAATTTTTCCTAGACCCTGTAGAGGCCAATTCACTGAAAAACAAATCTGCTGATGAGATTAAGAAACAAGTCAAAGAGAAGAAGATTAAGAAAAAGATGTCAGAGGCAGAGATTGTGCAATCTCTTTTGAAGGATACTAAAGTTTCATCCAAACAAATTCTCATACCAAAAACATTCTTAGTTGAACCATTTCCTGAGACACCAGGAAAAAAGTTCATGTATCCAGAAAAATACATAGAGAAGGATGTTGAAAAGGATGATGTGGAAGAAGTTCAAGAATCTCAAATCATTGAAGAGACGACTGATCTGATAAAGCAAGTATAAGACTTTAATGAAAAGGAAAGTGCTTCCGAAAATTTTTCAATCAGAAATTCTCAAGCCAGAACTTCAAAACTTGCCACTCCTGGAATATATGAGAAGGGTGAAAAGGAAGTAAATATGTTATCCGAGGTAGGGAGTCATAATCATGACTTCATTCTTCCTGAAGACATTGAGGCCGGAGCTGAAAAAGTGAAAATTGATGATGATAAGATTGTACAGTTGTTGGGAAGTGAGCATGAATCTCCCAATGAAGAAGCTATACCGAGAACCAATAAGCTTAAACAAGTGGTTTTTGATACCCCAACCAAAGATATTTTGAGGAAGAAGAAAGCTGGAGGAACCTCTAAGAGGAAGATAGTAGAGCTAGAGGAAGAACCATCTCCAAGAAAAATGTACGATTCAGAGTCATCGGCACTAGGATATGATTTTTTCATTCAATTGATGAATAAGTTAGTGGATACAATTCCGATCATTCCAAAAATTGATTCCAGATTCTAGATGCTCCAGCATAGCATGAATCAAAAATTATACCTTGAATCCTTGCTGATGGATAGGTGTTTAATGGTAGCGGCTAAACACAAAAATTTCCTTATCAACAGTGAAGCCCACAAAAACTCCTCCAAGAAAATGACCATCTGGTCAAAGAAAATTGTTTAAGATCTGATAGTTCTTGATCAATTTCAAGAAGATGTTAAGGAAGCTTTTGATAACTAAGACACCAAAATCCAAGATCTCTCAAACAGCTTTCAGGAAAAGCTAAATGTTGAACACAATTCTCAGATTCAGGATGTCAAAGATCTGAATGGGAAGCTATGTTATATAGTCCAATGTTGGAAAATAGAAAAGGATATCTGTATTGAGATTAAAGAGAAGCTAGTGAAGCAAGATGACTTGCTAAAGGCTCAGGCAGAGGCTATGAAGGCTCAAGAAGATAGGATCAAAGCATTATAAAAGCAAGCAGAGGAAGATCACAAAGAGATAAAGAAGCTGAAAACCATTCTAAACAAGCAGATGATCAAGGAGGAAGAAGAAAAATAGATCTGAATCCTATATTTTGTTGTATCTTTTTCCCTTTTATAAATACTTTCAAAATTAATGATATTGTGGATGCATGTTTTTTTTGGATGTTTGTACTAATATTTCAGTTACCATATTTTTTCCCATTCCCTCAAACTCTTTTTGACAATCACAAAGTAGTAGAAGGACAAATAATTCAATGTAAAAGAATAAATATCCCTATGTAAGGGGGAGTTTATCTAAGGGGGAGTTCTCATTACAAAGATTTCCATTCTCAAGATAAGGAAATTTATCATTCCGGAAATCTAGGATGCGATCTTTAGAGTTCCAAATCCTAAGGGGGAGTTAGTCGTATTTATATTTTCCAATGTCAAAAGAGAGATAAGTTATATTAGAAAAGTCTAGAAAACTATTTTCTATGTCCTTTTATTCTTTTTCGTAATGATGTTTGTTCTTTACAAAAAGGGGAGATTGTTGCATAAATAATGTTTTCCTTATGAATTTTCCATTCCTTCATAGTTGGGGAGATTGTTGAGTCATTAATGATTCTTTATGACTTTACCATTTAAATTGTTTTAAAAATCAGAATCACCTTATCCCAAGGAAAGTCTATTTTTACCCTATGCTTTACTTCTCTATGGAATAATTTTCTTCCCCATGAAAATTTATCCTAACCATGTTTCATTGTCCATATCATAATTTTTCTAAGTGTAAAATTCAGTTTAAAACCAAAACCTCGGATTAATATAAATACCTAGATATGAAGAATTCTATTTTAGGTTCTGAATTCTGATTAATAATTTTGGATACGAACATTCTGAGTTCTGACTTCAAATTCTGAATACAAATTCGGGTTACGAAATTTTTGAGTTCTGACTCCGAATTCTAAATATGAATTCTGGTTACGAACTTTCTGAGTTCTGACTCCAAATTCTGAATATGAATTCTGGTTACTAACTTTCTGAGTTCTGACTCAGAAATCCAAATACTAATTCTGGTTATAAACTTTTATAAGTTCTGACTCTGTGTTCTCTAAATTCAGACTTCGTACTCTTATGAGTTCTGACTTCGAATTCTCATGAACTCTGACTTCGAACATTGTAAGTTCTGGTTCCAAATCTTGTGAATCCAGAATACAAATTTCCATGAAATTCAGACTCCAAAATTCTATATAATTCAGGTTCTGAATTCCTAGTAAATAGAATCAGAATATCCTTGTATTATAGTCTCTGAATTCATTTTTGGTTAGACTACAAACTTTTATTTCCATACATTATGAATATTGGATTTTAGTTATGTGATCATATTTTTGTTATGATATTTTTTGTTATAAAACGATGTTGTGCTTCCAATTACTAACTAACCTTTGTTTGAGTGACACGTGTACAGGTACCTCCAAAATTCAAGGAAAAATATGATCGTTGGAGGAGGGAGCCGACCATTGAAGCTGTGCCTATAAATAGAAGCTCATTTCAAAGAGCCCACAAAGTGTTCTAAGAATCTAGAGATAACATGCTGTTGAAGTGATTTCTAGAAAGAGACTCACACTGTTTTGTGTGTACTGAATATCGTGTTCGGATTTTCTTTGTGCGACTCTGATTGATATATTGTACAATCAAGGGCTTCCGGGGATAGGAAGACAGAGGTGCCGACTACCTAGAAGTTGAGGGATTCCCTGCAGAGGAGGACAGAGATGCCGACTACCTTAAAGTTGAGGGCTTGTGGGGATAGAAAGACAGACTCAGATCTTCATATCGAGGGCCTACCCTGGTGTGGGTAAGACAGAATTTTTTGAAAGTATAAATAAACGGACCTTTATCCAAGGTTGTTGGATACCTTTCTCTTTGGGATAAAGGACTTACTATTGTTACTTGTTTTATTACAGGTTTTTCCACTGTATTTGTATGTTTTAGGAAAGTATAACTATCTTATACTTTCTTATACTTGTAATCTGATTTAGTTAGATTCTATACACTTTAAGGTAGAATCTTCATATTTTTAAACATTCAATATGTTTCACTTTTCAGAACCATCTTTCCAGATTAACTTTCTTGGAAACATAATTCCTGATTCAAGAAATTGTGTAGAACTAGTGGTTTTTTGAATTACTTTATTTAACCCTGGTAAACATAACTATCTTTAAAAGTTCCAAAGGAATTTTTAAAAGTATACAATTAACCCCCCTCTTGTATTTGAGTATCTGCATCCTTGTTTGATACTAAAATTAGAATCATATCTATTGTATCTATCGATCCCACAGTTCAGTCTGAAGCCAAGACCTAATCTACTCCACATGTTGATCACTTTCCACCAAAAGGATTATACTAATAAACATGATTCACACCCTGGATCAGGGAGAACAGTAGTACACATGGCTATCTAGGTCACATGACCTCTTCCACATTTCTTCATGGGTTTAAGCTAACCGGTCACACAAGGACCTCTTCCACACTTATCTATGGGAGTAAACAAGTCCAAAAATAATTTATAGGAATGATATCTAGTATCCTATAGTTTAATGCATGATACCATGTGTGTTTTTATACAGACACACACACACAAGGCTCGAAAGCTAAAAATTATTCCCAGCAGAGCCAAGATGATCATATATGGTTGGAAGTGATCTAATTGTTAGTCTATGTAGCTATAGACTTCTTGGATAAAGAATATTCATGAATCGAGTCCTCTTATGAGAAACAGACTATCACAAGTTAGATAGATCAAAATCATGTTCTTCATGGTGTTGATTGTATGAATATGTTCTTGAATCTAATCTATGGTCTCTTTGTTGTTGGATTCATGAATGCTTATTTTGTTCTTCATATGTTTCTGGTTGCATGTGTCCATTTTTTTCTCTAATAATTCTCATGCTTCCTCGCTATCTCACATGATCGTTTATGGTCCATTATTTTATTTTTTATTGGATTTCATGTGTTGGAGGTGACAGGATGCATGTATTCTGCAACTCATACCTTGTACTGTCAGGTGACATATATACAAAAAAATATTAATGATGTTAGTGAATTTAAAATACAAATATATGACTCTTAGAAATTAAACTAAATAGGAAAAAACAGATTAAAGAATGATGTCACAGTCTCTCTGGAAACGGTGTCACATGAAAATGGTGTAACTAAAAAAGGAAGTCTTCTTCATTGCCTTTAAGTGGCGAGACAATCATGATGCCATATTTTTATAGAGATCAAGAACTAGTAGCCCTGATGCAGTGTTAGGATCACAGTGTCTGATCCTTTTCCAATCTCTGACCAGTGTCTTAGCCAGGAAACATTGTCACATACATGAAAAAGAACTTAAACCGGTTAAGGTGTCTGGGTCATGGTGTTTGGATCAGGGTGTCTAGGTCATAGTGTGTGGTTCATGGGGTCTGGATCATTGTGTTTGGGTCATTGTGTCTGGTTCACGGTGTCTGGGTCTTGGTGTCTGGGTATCTATGTCTGGGTCATTTTCTAGAAAAATAGAACTCTTGGCAGACTCATGGTTTCTCAGACTTAGCCAAATATCTGTATATAGATGTAAGAAATAATTTCCATAGATAGAATTTTAAATAATCATTCATAAAAGAAATTAATTAAAAAACAAATTAAATATAGTTTATACAAATCAAATATGGTTTAACAATTATGAATTTGGGTAGATTTATTTAAAGCATAAAGAATCCAAACATCTGTGCACCTGATTTGAGACAGATTAAACAAGATTTTTAGGATATATAATATTTTTTATCATTAAAACATTATTATTAAAGGAGGATTACAATAGAATCCCATTCCATTCCATTATTTTATTTCATTACAACTATTGTTTTACATTTTATGTGGCAAGAATGTCTATAAGCATTTGAAAATTTGGGTCTGGGTCAAGATTTATATATCCCTCCAGTGCATTATTTAGTGTGATATATCATATTAAAGATAGTCTATTTTCTTTAATATGATGCTTCCATTATTTATAATTATGATTTAATTTATTCACATATGTTATGATGTAATATAAGGTTACCTTATATTACAACTATATGTTGTTTTTGATGACTATTTTTTATAATTAAATGATATGAAAATTGAAAATTCCATGTGATTATCAATTGTTTCTCTGGTTATTAAAATAATGATCCTAGGTTTATTATGTGAATATTATTATACTTCTTTCACATGTACTATTGAATCATGACTCTTGTTACCTCTGTGTTATCCCTCCACCTTCTAAGACTATATATCCATCATTATTTTATTAGTATCATCAATTTAATACTCCTACTAAAGATAATGTGTGATATTTTAATTATAAATAGAATGAATTTAATAATATTTTTTTAATGTTCATTATATGAATAAACCAAAAATTCTCAAGAAACTCATGAATTGGATCCTGGAACTATTATGTTGTTGATGATCAAAACAAAATATAATAGTGTTGTAAGAAGAATTTGGGTCACTATAGTTGGTATTATAGAAAAATTTTGTTATTTAGGTAATTAGTATTATAAATCATTATTGTGAACATTAAAAACTTGTTTATGATTCTGTAAACATCCTATTTTTTTATAATGTATCGGAGTATGTGGTTTTAGGGAAATGAAATCTCAATATAGATATTACAAGGGGACCCAGATCTTGTATATTTATATATAGCTTTAATTTACATGAAATTTATGGATTTTGTATAAACATGATTATCACATGGTGGAAGAAAATGAGGCATATCTTCTAAATTATTTTGACACTCTTAGGGGGTATTCTGTTGTTAATCACAAACTATATTATATTCATTATAATATATATATAACTAAAATATTTCTCTATCCTATAATTAAAAAATCATTAATGTATATTATATAAGAAGCATAATTTGAAGGAAAATATATATCTAGAGATTATATATGATAGAATATTATCATTATTTTGGGAATAATAATAATTTATTTACACATTAGTTAGTGACATAAATTTTGCAAATCCTCTTATATTATATATATTTAATGGAACCTAAAAGAACATAACTATGAAAATATGTTGTAAATAATGAATATATAGTCTAAATGCGATCCCCAATTCCATAGGAAGTGGATTTCAAAAAAAACATTGTGAATTTTACCTAGATATAACACTATATGAATAATAAACATAACCATATGGAACGTCTTCCATTATCCATGAATGAGAAAATATCTATAAGGTTATTTATATGAATATAAATCAATAATATTTAATGGATGTTATGATCCACCTCTAACAGAATGATTTTTTTGTATAAATAGAGAAGATCATTTATATACTACACTATTATGAGAAGGAGAATTTTTTTAGGAAAGTTCTTCTTCATGATAATTTCTTTGGTCAGTTATGGTAAAACATAAGGAATTACATGAAAATGAATGGAATGGTTGAATTATAGTTGGAAAACATCAATTTTTTTATTAATTTTTTTTCTTTAAAACAATTTTATAAAATATTTAAATATTATTATTTAATAATAGAAAATGTGATATTTAACCATTCAGAGATTAATTGGAATATTCCATAAGTATTGAATGATATGACTCAATCATTTTAATGAAAAAATAATGGAAATATAAATAGATTCTATAACTATTTAATACCATATCTCTAAAAGAAAATAACTATAAGTTAAATTTGGAGATATAATAATGATTACTTATATCTTATCAAATTAGATATGGAGATTAGGAAATTATCCCATGATAATAGAGGTACGAAAAGATAGAGTGTTTCAAGATATTAGATCAAATGAAAAGGAGGAAGGAAGATCCAAAAATTAAAATATTTTCAATTTGGGATGTATCATCATGGTATTTACATCAATGAGGAATGTAAATTCAATTAGTGTATGAGATAATCCCACTAAGATAAAGAATGGAGAAGGTACATAATGAATCCATCAATCATGATGGAGGAAAAGAAGGGATATCATTTTGTACAATGCTCCAACAATAATGAATAAGGGAACTATACTATCTATTTCCCAAAATTATGTGTCTTCTAGGGAAATCAACACCATAAACCACCAATTCTAAAGGAGAAATGTAATGGTTTTTCTATCACTACAGCTGATGTGGGACATGAAAATATTTCCACGTTAGGTACACTTCATATTCAGTTAATCCTAGGAAATTTAATATTTGATTACTATTCATCAAATTCATTTATATCATTCATGTTATATAGAACTATTTAATAACAAACATTACACCTTAATGTTCATGTATTTATAAAAATAGTAACTATTGTCATCAATGGAAACCAAGTGTTGGAATATTCTCTTTTTAGTGTCTATGGTATGATTCATCCTATTAATATTGTAATCCTTTATGTAGTTTAATTTTATGAAATAATATGTATGAATTGGATATTGTTATATAGATATGAAATTATATATTGTAAAAGAAAATTTATTTCTATATTCCAAATCATCCCATACATAAGTACAAATGGATTGATGGTCATGAGTCTACATTGGAAAATTGATTAATGGCCGGGGTGTTAATACCCAAAAAATAACCATACATTCTTATACTAGTTGATTTGAATGAATTAAAAATCATTGTGTTAAATACCATCATAAGAAAATATACCTATGTATTTAACCATGACTTAATTTTTATCCCTATAATTTATGAGTTAGATATCTCAAGATATCTTATAAATAGAACTACTATGATCTCTATATTCTACTATGGGTGTCAACCAATCATAGTGTAAGATATATTGAATCAGTTGTAATAATAATTCAATGAAGGGGCCTTACGCAATTGTGAAACATCTAACGGTGAAAGAATTCTAATTTTAACGAAAATGGATGGACCCTTTTGTTCTAGGTCGACTAACATGATCTCTATAAGCTAAAAATAAAGAACATATATCTCTTTCCAAGGATTTCTGTCTTGTTTGATCAATATATAGGATTTTAGTAATTGTTAATAATATATATTACACACGGATATCCTCAATTAATGTTTAAGAAGGGGGATATTCAGAAAAAACTGTTTTGTATAAGTTTTGGACCCTATGAGATTATTTTTATTCCTTTTAAACATAATTATAAACTTACAATAATTATATATTTGAAAAGTAGATACTTCCAAAAAAGCCTCGATATTTTTTGTATTCTTCATCGAATAAATTTTAATTTAATAAAAAAAGGGCGGTAGATAAATATCATATTATATATGTGCTTGTGATACAACAATATGATAAAATGTATCCTATGTTTAGAAAGTGTGAATTTGGGATATAGAAAATAATTTTTTTAGGAAATTGATCAGAAGGGTATGAATTACTATAAAATGTTCAAAGGAAAAGGGATTTCAAGAATGAACAAGACCATTATATGTTATAAAATCAATCGTTTTCCAAATTATCTGGGTATTATTAATATTTTATTGAGAAATTTATCATAATACTCTCAAAATTATATGTGAAAAAATATGACTAGATAAATGAATACGAGGAAAAAGTTATTGATTTTAAGAAGTGGAAAAGTGGTGCACCTCTACAAACAATACCGTCAATTAGATATGGTTTTATGATATAATGTTAGGATTCAATGCATGGATTGGGATCTGTAGTCATAATTAATGAGAAATGTATAACTTAAACCCTATTATAGTTTATGATCCATTAGATAACTACAAAAAAAGATACAAAGTTAGCTGTTGTGATAATATCTTTAAGGATTTAGATACATTATATCATTGGAGATATGTGTGACATATGTACATATTATTATATCCAAATTAATATATACACATTTAAATAGATTGAAATTATTAAATGATGACGGTCAGAGGTGATCATGGAATATTGATTCTCCACTACCTACCATCCTTGAATAGAAAACATAGTTACTGATTCTCTTTCTAGAAAATTACCTCATACTAAATCCATGAGGAGGATTTAAGAGACTCTATATTAATGGATATGCAATTTTTGGATTTAAAAATAAAAATAAATGTGATTATATGTTACCTATACCATATTATTTTCAAATACAATATTCATTGGATGATCAAAGAGACATAAAACAATGTTTCAAAGCATTAAAATATTATGGACACATTAATGGTTGGAGGAGTCATATATTATAAATTGATAATGATGGTATCATTTGATTTTGAACTAAAAATTGTGGACCAATATCTCATAAGACCAATAATTTCATATTTGTTAGTGTAGATATATCGTCTTTCACTATCAATCCTTGAATTAAAATGATGTATCATTCTATTAAATAAAATATCATTTTGGAAAACATGTAGAAAGTTGTTGAAGAGTTAAACTCTAAGTTATTAGTATTCCGAAAATTAAAATTTATGTTTCATATTTTAATGGGGAAGATGAAACCATTTCACATTTCCATTGAAAAATAAGAGAAACTCACTATGGGCCTTGTCACTTGTCTCTCAAATATATCCACTTAATTAAATTTTATATCATTTGTACTGGATCAAAAAAAGTCCCATATAATAACTATTAATGAAGATATTTATATTGAAATATAGTACATGAAGTATATGATAGATGTAGTGATATTTCATGGGGTATAAAATTCTAATTCAGTTGATTATGACCAAATTTTAACTTAAATATTCAGTAAAAGCATTCAATATTATCTTTATACTGATAATATTTTATATATGATATGTCTCCCAGAAACTAATTAAAAATATTATATAATAGTTTAGAAACTCATGATCATGTTTATGGTGATGTAAATTTAATTTAAAAGATTATGAGATATAATTATATATTTAGTTGAGTTCACATATAACAATAATTTCCACCAGAGTATTCATATCCTTCTATAATAAGACATATATGTTAATCAATGCAAAACTCCAAAATATTATTGTGATGTTTTTGGATGAAATAATCTTGGACTGAAACTTATAAAGAAATGATTGGGATAGTTGATTCCATCCTACATCATATAACAAATTCTTACAGTCAGTGTAATATATATGATTACTACCATTAAAGAAACATGTAGTTAGATGATAGAAAAAATTTTTCCCTCAAATATCCACATGGAAGAGATTCATATAGTTATTAATGAATATAAATCTCAGTCCTAGATAAATTGACCACCTTGAGATCCTCAATCTCATATGATAAGTTTGAAATTATCTTTCACTTCAACAAAAAATTGATCTATTTCATGATGTGTTCCATATATCTATCCTTATGATATACATAACCATTACATTAAATGTACTGAATCAGTAGGTCATATAATTGGTGAATGGAATTAATTATGTATAAAATTTAGTGGGATATTTTACTATATATAAAATATTCTATGAAACTAGGAAATTGACCATGTAACGTTTTATTATTAGAACCAAATATATTCTATGGATATGATGGAACTATAAGAATGTTTGAAACAAAACTATCATAATCAATTCTAAACTAAGAATATGAATTTACATTTTTGGGATGAAATTTTTAAATGTGGAATGAAGGTAACATCCTAGAGTTCAGAGTTGATCTTTTTTTCTTGAAGAATTTTTTTATGTTATATAATAATATACACATGAAACACATGGACATATGAATAACACCTTATATCAATCAATGAAGAATGATGTATTAGTTAGATATTAGACACATGAAAATTAAAAATATTATAATGGAAAATGATTAATAATAAAAAGTGTAATGGAAAATATAGGTATCAATCCAATATGTTAGTGATGCAACTCCAATGAAAAAACAATAGAAATTAAAATATATATATTACATTAAAAAATGAAATGTTATGAAATCTTAACATAGAACACTATTTTGAATTGTAGTGAATAATGAATAAATCAATTAAGTTGTATTTACCAGAGGTAATATGACAATTGGAATAGTATTGTGAACAATGGGAATAGTAACATGACGTTTGGGAAAAGTAAAATGACTGTTTGTAATATTACCATAAATACTGAAATAATAATTTATCTTCAAAATAATAAAAATTATATATGAAAATTGTTTTTCATGATTAATTTAGGAAAATATAAATAGTTTAGTATAATAAAATAAATATCATGATTAAATTCACTTATGAATTATAAATACGTTTTCATAAACTATATTTTAGTTTTTATTGAAAAAATATGTTTTTATGTTAATGTTAAAAAATACATATGTTATAAAATTATTATGATAAAATGAATCTCATTTGTATAATTAACTTCAAAAAAATTTCCAAGGGAGATTTATTTGGTATTAATTTAGAAAAATTACTTTTTTTAAGTTTTGATATTCATTATTTCAAATACGACATGTATTATTAAACAATAATGATCTAATAATGACTACATAAATGCTTAATTGTTTATTTGATACCAAAAAAACATAAAGATTTAAATGTGTCATTAAAAAATAATATAATTAATTTCTATAATAAAAGTAAATTTTTAAGGCCAATGTCAATCATATTCCATTAAAATATCAATTTCCACCTTTTGAATTTCCTATTAATATACAAGTGAATTTGGTTTATAAAGAAATTTTAATTCCATAATTATTATTTTTATGATTCATAATGTCCAAATTATCACTATTAAAGTTTTTACCATATATATAATATTTTATTCAATATTATAACATAAAATATACCTTTCCCCATGTATAAATAAAACCACATATCTCATCTCCAAACCCGCCCACCCTCATATACAAAATCCAATAATATCCCCAAATCCCCCCACCCCTCGTAATCCCTTTTAAATCCTTATTAATGAACTAGATTCATTCTGATCCATATACTCAATGACTTTTGTGTCATGTAGAATCATAAAATTCAAGAAGAGGGTATGTTTTCAGTAATTATTCCACAAATTTTCCACCTCTCCACCTCTATATATCTATTCCATTAAAACCCACATATTTTATTATTAATATATATATATTTTTAAATGAAAATAACTATATTAATACACTATAATAATTATATTTATTATATATTTAAATTCAATAATTATCTTTCATATTTTGATAATATCTCATTAATGAATGGTTAACAATAATTGGGAAATTTTAAAATTCATTTCATATCCCCAAACTAATAGGTGATTGTAATAAAATATTTATATTATATAAATTTATAAATAATTTGTTATACCCTTGGTACATATAAAATATATTTTTTTCATTTTGGAATCAAAAATCTAAATTTATAATAAATTTATATGATATAATTTATATTTATAGAAATTTTGTATTTTTTCCGATGTAATAGTTACATGAACTTATAAATAGTAAAATGACCATTAGTAATAGTAATATGTCCAATTGAATAATAACCTCATATATCAGAGTATAAATAAAACTTATTCATATAATAAGTGAAATAATGATATATTTATTTCATGGAATATGTGAATAAATGTTTTGGAAATGCGGAATTAATTGTTGATATTTATTTAAGCCATAAGACTTTAATTATAATTTTATAATTAATTTAATGATTTAAATGAGGTTTTATTTTCCTAAAATAGAATCATAAATAAATATTTTAGTGTCTTATGGCTATAAGATAATTTTATGAGACCTTGATTAAATTTTCAAGGTTTTATAAAATAAGTTTTAGTTTTAAAAAAGTTATTTGTTGAATAAATTAGTATTTATTTAAAAATTAAATTTATAATATGTATATAATTATGATTATAAAATGGAATAAAATTTTTAATTCTACATGTTGAAAAATGGTTAGGGTGAATTTTTGGGTTTTTTCTAAAATACGTGAATTATTCATGAATGGTGAAATACAGAAATTTATAGTATATAAACATTATATTATAAATAAAATATTCCAAACATCAAGAATGATGTAAGCACAATAATATAGAACATAGAATGATTATTTTAAGGTATTTGATTATAATGTTCCAACTAATCATAATTTTGAGAGATATAAATAAAGTAATGAATAAAATAATAAAAAACCCTCCTCTCCACAACTATAAATACCACCCTCACCCCTCAAAAGATTTTATCTTTGTAAAAATTCTATCAAATATCCTTCCCAAACCTATTTACCACATCCAAGACTTACTGGTCTCACCAATATGCCAACACCAACATCCTTAATGAGGATCTCAATGAGAAGAGATCCTGAGGTAAAAACCCTCTTTTATTTTATTTTATTTTTTCTATTATTATTATTTTCATACAATCTATTAACCACCCATTATCCAATAATAATTAAATCAATAGTATGATATATATTATAATATTTTATCACATTTATAAAAAAATTATCATCATCCTTCTTCTCCTATCCCTTTTTTCTAAAATCAAAAACATCGTCTGTTATGTGTCAAATTACCGACATCGTGGATGATGTGTTTTCAATTTGAAATAACACCTTCATGGCTGGACATAAAACCATATATTGTTTGAAACATATTGTAAAGTGTATGAAATAAACTATTTTATTTTCGATATTAACATATAATCACAATATTAAAATACATATCAAAACTAATTTGTGATTATTGAAGAATCCCCACAATGTTCAAAATGAATATTATTAATGATTTATCAAATGATTAATCATCATATATGAATGAAACATATTTAAAGTAACATTTAATATTATTGAAACAAATTAGTTCCATTTCATTCCACTATTGATGTTTTTCTTCCACTCGATAAGAAAACCCATTATGAACCCACCATAAAAAACATGTATATGATACACTTGAAACAGTGGAAGTGACAAAATATTTTTTATAAATAGGTTGAATGATGCTATAAAATGATAATATGAGGTGTTATAAAAATTATTATATTTACATAAAATATTAACAAAAAAATTTAACCATTATATTGGATGTTGAAACACATTTTATGTAAGTGAATCTTGAGGTAATGTTGTATTTAAACCAACTTCCATTTTGGGGTTATGATTTTACTTCCTTTATTATGTGGTACTAAGATTATTTGTGTAATGAAATTTTTTATAATTTTTTTATATTTTATATTTATATTTTATACACATATTTTTTTATATATTAACAATTACTTATATTATATTTATAAATTAATTTTGTTTTAAAATACTCTTATAAATTTCTATTTTTTAACAAAATTCAAAATGAATGTTTTTATGATAGTGCCCCTATTTTATGATTATGTTATTGTTTTTTGGAATTTATTACGATTAAGGTTAGAAGATATATATCCATCAAATTCATTGGTTATGTTTAAGTTTGATGTTTGATGAATTGTTAATCCATGTGTTACTACGATAGTTACAACAAAATATAGTTGTTAGGTTAACATTGTAAGGTAGCCATGCGGGTTTCAAATCATAAGGAAGCTGTGAGGGTTAGAATATTAAATAATTAATTCCCTAATATACCACTATGATTTTATTTATGTTTTATATTTTTAATGGAATTATATTTATTTAAAAAGTATGGACATGATTCTTTATGTGTGAGAAGTATGTCTTTGTAAAAATGATTTCAAATTATTTTAATTATTCATAGACTAGTGGTTTTTATCATACATTTTATATCCATTACTGAGATTTTTGTTCTCATCCAATGTTTTAAAATTTTGTCATATGGTTTACATATGGTTAAGAAAAAAATAGTATAAATAATGAATGTTTTGAATTTTTTTATGAACATATTTCATGTTTTTATTATAAGATTTTTTATTATAAAAAATATGTATTTTTCAAAGTATTACCCGTGTTTTATGCTTATGTATTGATATACCCAAATTATTTTATAACATTATATAACTCTAAACTAGAAAGATCTTTGGGTATTTAAATAATTTCATTCTAAATGAATTTACTAGATTATGCATTATTTACGATCAGCCCATTATAACTAGTATCCGATTATGGTTTAGATAACATTAGGGGTCATGATGAGGTCAATAGAATACAAAAAAAAATTACCTTATTTTTATATTGAAATTATTTATCATTTTATGATTACCATATTTCCTTATATATGATATGTATATTCAGAATGGGTTTCTATGGACGAAGCTTCGAAGCTGAAGTAGGAAGGCACTATGAGGCTGATATATGTCTGAATCTACTGCCTTTAATGTGGTGAGTTTTAACCAAGTAGTTTTTTATTTAAATTTCACAGTTTACATATGTTATAAATGGTTATATAATCCATGCAATAGAACAACCACATCTACTAAAAAGGAACATGATCATTGTGGAACATTTTATGAGGCAACACACTTTTGCATTTAGTGGATCTTTTGAACTTGTGATATTTAAGGGATAGTTTAAATCCATTTAAAATATATTCAATGTCACGGTGTCTTTATAAAATCAAATGTTTGGTCTTTACACTTTTATTTATGTAGGTTAATCTGACATGTGGGGCTCAATGGTCAAGAATATCAGGGATTTTGATGAGATCAATTCAATGGAATGAGATGAATTTAAAAATATTTTCCTCAATAAATATTTTTATAAATATTTCCAACATAGGATTGAAAATAAATTCATTTAATTGAAATGAATGGAGGATAATTCAGTGTAATTTTATGAATAAAACCTCAATATATTGTCATAGTATGTTTCAAATCTTTTTCCGGATCTTGATAAAAATATAAATCATTTTTACTCAGGATTGAAGCCATGATATCGAAGCGAATTATATTCCCGTGAATTCAATAATTATGATAAACTTGTAAAATGTGCTCAGAGGGTATAAATTATGTTTTTAGATGATCATGTGTTCTTTGAAAAAAAATATAATAAGTGGTCCAAATATAAAGTGATGTGAAATAATCAATCAAAGAAATATGGTTGTGAGAAAGTCTAGTTTCTTGTGAGGGAATATTGTGGTAAAAATAACCCATGTGATTCATTAACAAAACAAGGAAATTTCTTCGTCGTGATATGTTTGGAAATATGGACAAATAATATTAACGAAAATTAACTTACGATCAATTATGATAAGAAAACTGAAATGTGTTTCAAATGTGGCGAGATGGGTCATTATGAAAATACCTATCCAAAGAAAGGTAAAATTAATAGAAAACATATAGATTATAAGTAGAAATAGTGGAATAATTTGGGACTAAATCTTCATATGTCAGGCCATCTAATTAAGCGGTATCATGTATATTTTCTGTTCACTCTAATTTTTCTATTCTCTCATTAGATATAGGTTCTACACATCTCTTTAGTTATGATAATGTTTAAGGTAAATTGAAAATTTCACCCCAAGAATTTGGTATAAAACATATGGTTAAAAACCTGTGAGAAATATTATAGAAAAATTGATTTAAAATAATATTCGTATTGTTATTTTTCATGATATATTACCTATAAAACTGTTGGGTTTTCTTTATTAATGTTCAATTTTTTTTTTGGTTATGTATTTGATTTCTTTTTATCATAATAATTTTTATTTTAGATATAATTATGTTGTTATTAGAAGGATTTTTAGTTTTTATACAAGAATGAACCTATAAAATTGATAACATATTGGGACGATGAAAAATAGTTAAACCATTGGAATGAAATTTATCTTGATAATATTTTGGAAAACAAGAAAACTATTCAGATTATTGATGTTGAAGTTGTAATTTAATGTCTAGATTTTTTTTCTTGATGATTTTCCTAGTGTTATACCTAATTGTGAAGTGGAATTTACCATTTTCTCGGTTCATGATTATATGAAAATTTCAAATCTCCTTTATCAAATGGTTCATGTGATACTTATATAATTTAAAAACTAGTTGTATGAGTTTCTTCATAAAAGATTCAGTTGTCCTATCACATCACCATGGGGTGCATCTATTTATATTTTTTAAAATGAATGACAGTTCCATAAGAATTTTCATTTATTATAGTACTTAGAGTAAAAATATAATTAATAATAATTATCTAATTCCTTATATCAATATCTTCATTGATCAACTACAGAGATCATAGTATATTTCCATGATTGAATTGAGTTCTGGGTACCATAAAATGAAGGTGAAGGAGGATGAAATACAAAAACTATCTTTTCATACAACAGATGTACATTATATGTTTTTTTATTCCAATTGGTTTGAAAAATACCAATGTTGTAGTCATGGATCTTATAAATAAAAAATTCTAAGAATATTTGGATATGTATGTTTTAGTTTTTATTGATGACATTTTGTTCTTTTCAAAAATTTATGAGGATCATGAAAAACATTTAATAATTGACTTAAAAAATTTAAAATAAATGAAGTTATAAAGAATATTTATATATTGTTATTTTTGGTTGTAAAATATTTACTTTAATGTGAACATTATAAGGAAAGATGGAATGAAAATTTATCCTACAAAAACAGAAGTTTTTGTTTAATAAACAAGACATTTAAATGTTATAAAGATTTTTAGTGTTCTAGGATTAGTATGTTATCATCAACATTTTGTTAATAAAATTGTACTTTTATTTTCTTGATTTCTAAGTTAACATAGAAGTATTTAAATTATATTTGGACAAAATAATGTGATGTTTGTTTTTCAAGACTGATGAAACGATTTTTAAATGGTCCATTTTTGGGCCTTCATTCTAGAATTGTTGAGTTTTTCATCTACAATGATGCTTCACTAAAGGGACTAGGTTATGTTCTAATGTAGAATGAAAAGGTAATTGATTATTCTTATAGAAAACTAAAACCTCATCAGTTAAACTATCTCACACATGATTTCAAAGTTGTAGATGTGTTTTTTGGAAATATGGAGGCATCATTCATACGTAGCCAAATGTAAAATATATACTGACCATAAAAGTATGAAGTACATATTCACTCAGATGAAATTAAACCTGAGGAATAGATGTTTTCATGAATTCATAAAGGATTACTATTGCATGATTAATAACTATCCTAGAAAAGTAAATAGTGTTGTTCATTCCTTGAGTCAAATTCATGCATCATTAAGAATTTTACTTTTTGAAGAATACCCCTTGAATAATGTTTTGATGAATTTTGTTTGGGGTGTTTTTGGTGCATAAAATTCCTATGTTTAATTTCATATGTTAGGACATTGATCTTTTTTAGGAATAATCAAGAAAGCATAGAAGGAAGACGATGAGTAATAGAAAAGATAAAATTATTGACAAAGGCTATGTTTATTGAATTTAACATTGATAAATAACGTGTTTTAAGATTTTGGAATAGATTATATATTACATGGGATTACCTTATGAAGAAACAATGGATTTTTTAAGCTTATAGTTCTCCATTTTTAGTTAATATGGGCCGTACGATGATGTAAAAATACCATTAGTATTATTACTGGTGGGATGTAATGAAAAGAGATATTGTAGATTTTTTGCCATGAAATTTTTGACATTTAAAATGTTTAAAGAAGTTAGAGAACTACCAAAGTGGATTTTATATCAATTTCTAGTGCTATAGTGGATATGGGGTGATATATCCACAAAATTTGTGTTGGGACAACCAACTATTTCTTGAGGTAACAATGTGATTTGGGTTTTTCATGAATGATTGACTAAATGTACACATATATTTTCTATTCAAGTTATTATATATTTGGATTAAATTTCTCAATTTAACCTCAAATATATTTTTAGCCTACATGGATTTCCTCCTTCCATTGTATCTGATCATGATCTAAGGTTCAATTATAACTTTTGAAAAGGACTTCAGAATTCAATGGGCAATGAATAAAATTTTAGCACATCATTTCATCCTCAATATGATGGATAGACCTGGAAAACAATTGAAAAATTGTAATAAATTACTCAAGAATGTTTAATGGATTACCAGGAATGTTAGGACAAACCTATTTCTTTAATTGATTTTTCTTATGACGATAATTATCATTTCAATATACAAATGGAACCTTTTGAGGAATTATATGTAAATCAATTTCAAACTCTATATTTTTGGGATAAATTTTGTGTAAGGAAGTTTATGGGGCCATAATTAGTAGAGGAGGTGGAAGAAAAAGTGAATATGATCTAGAAACACATGAAGACAGCTCAGATTAGGTAGAAAAATTAAGCAGATAATAGGAATAATGACTTTTCTTTCGATGCAGGTGATCATGTTTTCCTTCAAATAACTTCATGAAAATATTTTATGAATTTTTTTAGTAAGGGAAATCTATGTACCTGGTTCATTGGACATTATGAAATCCTAGGAAATGTTGGACCACTCACCTACTGAGTTGTAATTCCTCTGAGTTTATCTTAGGTACAAATTTTTTCAGGTTTTGATGTTGATAAAGTATGATCCAGATCCATATGATATTTTGAACATAGAAGTAGTTCATCTTGAAAAGAACCTTTCATAAGAAGATAAGAATGTTCATATTCATAATCATAGAGAGAATCTACTGCAGATTAATGTAATCCACCAGGTTATGGTTTTGTGGAGACACCGTATGGTTGATGAAGAATTACGTGAATCTAAAATTGCATTGTGGGAAAGTTAAGCTCACATGTTTAATAAGTAAATAAAAATTATGATGATAAAATTTCTATAAGGTAGAGAGATAGTAACAACTTAGTTAATTATAAATTCATTTGGTTTCATCAAATAATTAAAAGTCTAAATTCATTAAAAAATTATAATTAAACAATTCATATTTATATAAATTTATGAATTTTTACTGATGGAATATTAACCTGACCACATTAATTGAAACATGACCATTAGGAATACTAATCTATCCAATAGAATAGTAAAATAATCTATAAAATTATAAATTATATTTATGCATCTTTTAAGTGTAATCAGGATATATTAATTTCATGGAATACGTGAATAAATGTTTTAGAAATTATAAATTAAGTGTTGGTATTTTTTTAAGTCATAAATAATTAATTTTAATTTTATAATTTATTTAACTTTTTAAAAGTAGATTTATTTTCCAAAAATAGAATAATAAAAAAAATTATTTTCTAATTTTAATTAAATTATTTTATGATACCTTCATTAATTTTTCGAAGTGTTATAAAATAATTTATACTTATAAAGTTGATATTATTCGAATAATTTATGATAATATTTAAAAATTAAATTTAGAATTTCTATAAACCTATTTTGATAAAATAGAGTTCATTTTTAAATTCTTCATGAAGAAGAATCATATGGGGGAGTTTTTGGGGCTTTTTCTAAAATACTTGAGTTTTTTTTGAATAGTGAAATACAATGATTTATGGAATATATACATTATAAGTTAAATACACTAATCCTATAATTATGAAGGATGTAATAATAATAATCTCAAACAATACTTTATTATTTTAATATATTTTCTTATAATGCTGAAACTATTCGTAGTCTTGAGAAATATTTATAAACTAATGAATAAAATAATAAAAAACCCTCATCTCCACCACTATAAATACCACCCTCACCCTCTATTATTTTCACACCATTAATGATTTGATAATTTTATAGATTCTATCCAATCCTATTCCCAAGAATCATTCCCACATTGAAGAAATTCTGGTTTCACCACGTGGACAAAACCAAGGACCTTATGTATGATCTCAACGAGAATATATCAAGAGGTAAAAAGCCTCTTTCATTTTATTTTATTTTCTATTAAATTTTTTTTATTTTATTATTCTATATTCACCCCACCTTATCAAAGAATCCTGAATACTACATTATCTTATATAAACAATACTTTATCTTGTTTATGAAAAAAATACATCATCATAATTCATCTCCTCTCCATGTGACTCTAAAAAAACATCATTCGTGATGTGTCGAATTACCGACATTGAGTATTATGTGTTTTCCAATAATATTATCACCTTAATGGATGGTCATAAAATAGTTTTAATGGTTGAAAAATATTTTAATGTGTATTATATAACCATGTTTATTTTCTATAATTAAAATATATTCAAAATATTAAATTGTATAACAAAACATGTTTGTGATTATCGAAGAACTGCCAAAATGATCTTTCATTAAAAATTTAGATAATTAATAATCATTATATCCAAAAACAAATTTATTAATGGTATCATTTAATATTTTGGAAACATATTAATACCATTTCATTCCACAATAATAGTTTCTCTTCCATTCAGTAATAAAATTCCTAAATGGGGGGAAATAACAAAACAATGTAAAGAACACACCCAAAACAATTGAAATAACAAAAAATTATTAATAAATGGGGGAATGATGTTATAAATTGATAATACAGGGTATTATACATATTAATATATTTATGTAATATATTAATTAAACTCTTTTAACAATTATAAATGTTGTTTTAATACAATTTATATAATATGAGCATTAGGTAAGGTAATTGTTAACCTAATTTCAAATCATCGGTTAACTATATAATTCATTAATTATTTGGAACAATGATTATTTGTGTAATTATTTTTTTATAATAGGTTTTATTATTTTTATTCAAAGTGTATTCACATATTCCTTTTAATTTATTATTTATCAAATAAATTATATTTGTACGAGACTTTTCTTTTAAAATCCCCTTAAATAGTATACTATTTACAAAATTCAAAATTAGTGTTTTAATCACATTTTCATGATTTAGGATAATTTTATTGTTCTTGAGAATATTTAATTGCTAATGGTGGGACCTATATCTCTATTCAATGCATTGTGAATTTTTATAATGAAGGTCGGTTGAGTTGTTACTCCAAATGAAACAGTGATGGTTACACCATAAGGTAGCCATGATGGTTATATTGTAAGGTATCCATGAGGGTTACAAATCATAAGGTATCAATGAGGATTATAATATTAAGTATGTAATTCCCCAAGTTTCCTTTATTGTATTATTTATGTTTTCTATGTTTTATGAAAATCAATTATTGCAAAAAGTATGTACAAGGCACTTTATGGGTGAGATGCTTGATTTTGTGAATATGAATTGATATATTTACATGTATTCATGGACTAGTTGTATCTCTCCATCTTCTTTATACACCTTATTAATCATTTTTTTATCATACCATGTTTTTAATTGTTTTTAATAGGGTTAACATATGGGTAAGGGAAAATGAGAATCAAAGATGAATGTTGTGATGACTTTTTTCGAAACGATTTCATGTTTTTATTATAAACATTTGTATTATGAAGAAATGGATACAGTTTTAAGTTTCACCCACTTTTTATGATTATGGGTTGATATGTAAGAATTATTTTCTAAAATTATAGAACTCTAAAATGAAAATATATTTAGGAATGTAAATTAGTGAATACAATTTGAATTTACTAGATTATGTAATGTTTAAGGCCATGTTCTTATAAAATTTATCACTATAATTTTTAATTAAACAAAAATAATATATAAATAAAAATAATGTATTATAATTAAATCGAATAATGATGTGATATTCTAAATAAAATATTATATCAAAACATTTAATAAAAACAAACAGAATTAATAATGATAATCTGATGATTAATATTGATCAATATTGAAGACATTTATAGAATTATGCCTATCATCCATGTATTTATCATCACATTTTTATTGTTATCATATATAATAAAAATAATTTAATGTGGGATATAAGGTGAAGAGATTTTCAAACCAACAATCCTTCATTTTGGGTCACCAACTCATTCACATTTTGTTTTGTTTCTGTATGCTTTCCAATTTCCATTATAACTTCTTTACACTATCAATTAACTTATATTTCATTCGTATAAATGATAATAAAAATTTCAAATATTTTATATACAATTGAAAAATTTATATAAAATAGTCATTAATTTTTAAAACAATACATAGAAACTTGTATACTTATTTTATATCCATTTAATAATTATGATTATTTAATGAAAAATAAGATATTCCTGATTAATTTGGGATCCCTAAAGGTTATTCATTAATTTATGGTTTATGAATCCATCATGAAAACCATTACTCTCAATTGGTTTATTTTATGACTATGATTTACATTAGTTCTATATGGAATTCATGATACTGGAAATTTTATAATGTGAATGGTCATCTCAAATTTATATAGACCACCAAATCATTGTAAAATATGATATAACACCTATTTTTCTATTATAAATTTATGAAAATTGACCTATTATTTTCTTCAATAATTATTTTATTATTTATGGACAAATTTTATGCCTGAAAATGATGCTGACATTATTCACAATTATGTGTGGTATTTGAACACTATGTTCTGATGTTTCATTATTTTGAACATTCAACATTCAATTAATTTTTCTAATGATTCATTCAACATTAAAATGATAATAAATTACTTATTATCTAATGATTATTATTATGATCACCCATAAACTATTTATTCTGGTCTATTATTCATTCAATGTTATCCCTCCTCTTAATGGGGTTTCAACTCACTAATTTCACTAATGTATATCCTATAGTTTTTTCATTTACAAATGAGCAGTTGAGATATTTGTTTGGTGGAAATAATATGGATTTAAATAATGTGAATGTTTGGTTATGTATACGTGATGCATGAGGCCAGCATTCCTAAGATACTAAACCATTCGTCCCTTGAATATATTGCTATTCTGTTTTTTATATAAAAAACATTTGTAATAGAAAATACAGATGATGTTGGGACAATATATAAAATGTATACAAAGTATTTATTTTAATTTTATTATATGTTTATTGCATGAATTCACTGCCCATTATTTATTCAATCCTGAAATAATTTTTAGTTTTTAATATCAATAGATATGATATTTTCATAGAGATAATATCATTAATGTAATTTTTATAGAATCATGGAGAATAATATAACTAACCTAAATCTATATTTACCTAATTACTATATTTTATAGATGGTATACAATGATCTTTCTGTTCATTGTTTTGAATATGGGATTAAATAAGACATTAAATTCTTTTTATATTGATTTTTATAAATATAATGATCACCTATACTACTATAATTTCTATTGTGGAGGCGTATTCCATTATTTAAATGATGAATTATGTGTATTATTCAAGAATATATAAAGTATAGAATGTGAATGTGTTGTTTGAATATTATTATAATGATTATAAATTGACTAATGATGGAGTGAAAAATTATCAACAAATTTTCATAGCCTTGTAGATCCTTTAGGTAGTGTATTTGTCTCTATAATACTCTATGTTTGTGTTGTGTAATGAAATTATTGAAAATTGAAATTATTTACATTTTTAGAAGAAGGATAATGATCATTAAATATTCATACATATAAGGTTATTTTTTCAACCAAACATGTAGAAAGTGCTTCTTTAAAAGTTACATAGTTTATATTTTAAATTATTTTCTCATGTTTCAATGATTAATAATTAATGTAATTGGTTGTTTTATAGTCCTAGGATAATAAATGATTTTTATGTGTTTATTTTTCATTGCCTTTTGTGCATGAAGTTGAATCTAAATTATCAAACATATTTATGGTTATTAAATCATTTTAAAATTTAAATCTGGAAGTGAAGAGTAAAATCTATTTAATTTTATTAGTTTTCCTTATACCATATAAAGTATGAATGTTATGTTGGTTAATAGGGATTATTTTAAAATGGCATACTTTTTTTTAAAATCTGATGGAATATATCTTAGTTAATAGATTGGGGATGTTTTTATGATGACATAATAATGAATCATGTAGTTTTTTGGAAGAATTTTTTTCACATCTGTGTCATGGTTAATATATGGGAAATGGATGGTATTATAGAATTAATTATATTCCTAAATTATCATTAATAACAAAATAAAAATACAAAATTATCATTAAACTATTAGGTGGACTTTTACATTAGTTGATATGCTGATAGAATTTATTTATCATTATTTTGGATAATGTTTTGATTATATATCATTTGATTAATACTTATATATTAATAATCTATAATTCAATTTTTGTTTTCGTAGCTCATATTACATTTTATATAAGTTTATATGATTCACTACTATGTATGTTAGAGGTTGGTAAGGACATAGTGGTTTGGCTATAGATGAGGAAATATTAGATTAAGAATATTATATTCATTCAAGATGTGATGACTACTGTAAATATTAGAAAGAAACTCTTTATCAATTATGATATAATACTATTGATGTTTTTATTCGATATCATATGTTCATAAATAAATGTCTTCTATTTTAAAAGGATAATTTTTAAAGTATAACAAGTTTTGTTCTTGAATATTTATCCTTTTTGTATTTTCATGTGTGATGGGGATGCATGATACATGTTTATGGTGCCTCAATTTCAAAAATGGACTTGGAAAATAATATATTTAAAATATCTTCAAATATACCATTATTTTACTGGGTGTGTGGTTGATTGGACTATTTTTTATATTATTATGGATGATAATTTTGTTTAGTATATGATATAATATCAAGACCATAGTGATAATTTATTAAATGGATGAGTAATTCAATTATTGTTTTTTCAAATTCATTAACTTGTATAGAAAATCAATTAAGATATGGAATTTTAAATATATGTAAAATATCATGATTTTTTTAGATTCATGTTGAGGATTCAATGAAAAGTTTTTATATAATTTAATACCTAATATGATACATTTTAATATTGGTATTGATTTCATTACTATTAGTTAATAATTTATAATATGAATAATATTAAATTGAATTTTTATTATTTATTCCATGAAATTTATCATTTGGTGGATTAAAAAAATTTGAAAAAAAAATTACAATGACGTGTAAAATTATAAAGTTAAATTTAAATAAATCTAATATTCAATTAAAATAAATATTTCATTTCATAAACAATGATATATATATATATATATATAATGGTAATTTTTTTGTGGGGAATTATGGATACAGTATTTTATGATATAATAATTTCTATAAAATTTTAGTTTAATCAAAATAGAAGGTAGGGATGGTAATTTATTTTTTTATGAATCATTTTCAGGTTCATGGTGTTGAGAATATTTTCTAATTAAAGATACAAGTAAAAATTAGGGGCTATAATATATTTTTTTTTCTCATTAAATTAATTAAATAATTAGAGGATTTTATGATTGGGATCACTTTTTTAAAACTAGAACGTTTTTCCATACTCAATATATTATATGATAATAATTATTTGGGAAGCCAAGCCAGAATAAATTAATGAATTATTGAGAAGGATTATAGAATAAAATTAAATTTTTATAATAATAATTATGGATTGATACTCATCAAGGAATTAATGAAGGTGATTCAAAATTATAATCTCTTTTAATTATACATGTGGATACACATTAATATTTTTCGATGATGGTTAATGATTTTATAATTAAATGATGATATTATAGTATTTAGTTTCAAGGACACTGGGAAATATATAACAGAAATTAATGAGATATAAGACATCCATACCAATCAATTATTGTCTTTATTATTTGAATCATTTGGCCCTATATCTAAATTGATTAGTTTCATTTAATTTAAAATTATGGTTTGAAGGGTTTTTGAATAATTATTGAATTTTAAAAACCAATATATCCCATTGTATGTTTTTAGTTTACTAGTATTTTGGGGAAAATTTGTAGAAAAATTCTTTTTTTCCAATGACATTTTCATGGAATATCATTATTTTTTATTTGTTTAGAATTATTTATAACAATATAGAACATATCTTTCACTATAAAAGGAAAAATGACATGGGATGTTATATTTTCATCGTTTAAAAATAAAAATGATTATCTTCATTCATGAAAATATCTATTTAATACCAAGATTATTCTTTCCAAAAGAAAATTGTTTTTAAAAAAATATGGCCATATTAATCACATATAATACACTAATATAAACAATGTTGCCTATAAGAAATTATCCCTATAAGAATCACTAGATATTTGTTCATAAAAAATTTAGAGAATGTTATTACTCTCATAATATTAATACCTCATAAAAATTTATATTTCTCACTTAATTGATCAATATAGACCAATTGCGACATCATCTATACTCTATTAAGACATAGAAAATCTATATTGTGTTGAGAACCGTTCTAGTATAATACCTTTATATATAAAATAATTTTTTCATATTTTAATAATATCTAACTCTATTAATTCTATAAATTTCTTTTTGTGAATTTAATTATTAATTTTCATAAACACTAGTGACACTAACTCACTTTTAACAATTTTTAAAATAAAATTAAATAATGCATCTTCCCATAATTGCTAATGCTTATTATTCTTACATCACATCTATCGAATGAACCTATAAAATAAAGTATATAATGAGATTTAATAATGATTAATTTGGGATTATTTCATGATTTTAAAAGTTATACCCATCATCAAAAATTCAAAATAAATATTCTAGAAGAAATCAGGGTGTGATTTAATTTATTTCATCAAGAATGAAATTTTTCCAAAATTAATTTTAAAATAATCAATGAGTGGGAGGTGATAAATTTAATTACGACCCTATGAATATATTTTTTTCCTAGGGCAAGTATCATTATGGAATAATATATTATGTTTTTTTGAATATTTTATTTACACTTATAAAAAATATAATGATTATCTATCTATGTTTTTAATCATGGTGTTTCATCATTCCACATGAAACACTTTGTCTTGTAACATAAAATGGACTAAAATATTGTGGAATGGTTCAATTGAACATATAAAACTAATAATCACAATAAAAATCAATGTTCTAGATCACACAGTATTTTCTATGTCATGAATGATGGGTTTAGAATATTATATGATTCAATATTGCTATTTTAGAACAGAACATGTGGTTGTATGCCAATTTATATATAAAATATATTTTTTAATCCTCAAATACAAAATTATTTAGAATATTTTAATACTATTTTTACTTTGTTTTGGAATTTATTGAAAACTTATAGTATGAACAGACTCATCATATACAAAACAAATATATTTTTTCCCCAAGGTGTTTATAACTACTCAAACCATGTAATCTTGAAGCATGGGTTCGATACCATTACATTGGAATAAGATACAAGTAAACAAATACCAAAAGAGAAAATAGCTATGTATTGATGGAAAACTATGTTCATATATGAAATTTATAATACATTTAAATTTATAAAATCTGATATATTTTTTTTCAAAATAAATTTATTCCATCTTGAGAGTCCTTGCATATCAATCCTAGTAATCATCATGCATACATAGGTAAAGGTAAAAATAAAGGGTGGTAGAAATTTTTATTTTTGTTTTATGTAAATAGGAAGCTATAATGAATAAATAATTAATTATCAATGTGGAATGGTAAATAACTAAAAACACATTAAATTTAAAAACCTGAATATGGAATAATCAATATGGTAAGTAAAATCATGGAAAAAACATTGAATTTATATAACTAGAATATGAATAATCAATATAGAAATGTAAATTGGATAAAAGTGCTGACATTTAAATAAAATGATAATGAATAATTATTATTGGTGGATAAATAATTAGAAAAACTATCCATTTAAATATCATGATAAGGAAAAATCAATATAGAAAGATAAATAACAGGAAATACATTATATTAAATAAATAAACAAAGAATGAATTGAATTCAAAGATTTAATCATAGTAAAAATCTCTTGTATAATAATAACTGAATCTAAATGAATCACAAATTAATTATTAGAAACCATGTTTCCTAGGTACAGATAACATTTAACATCAAGACCATTCACATGAAGATTTAAATCTGATGCGTGTAAACCAATATAGATGAGGCTATCCACCTTATGCTTCACAGTAGACAAAAAATTAATTTTTAGGCTTACATAAAAAGGTCCCCAACCCATGTCATACGATTCCAAAGTATTCCAGATATATAAAATAATTGATATAATTACTAAAAAATATGATTTATGAAATATATGTATCGAGTAAGAAATATATATTTATCAATTTTTTCCCATATAATAAAATAAAAATCACTGAAAAATCCAAATATAAAAAATGGTATACGGTTTAGGAAATAATAATATGAATGTTTAATATTGTGTATATTTAGGGGATATTTAATGTTCAATAGTCACTAAAATTTGAAAAACGTAAGGGGATGTTAATGAATACCAAAAATCAATCATGGAAGTGAATTTTAGTATTTTCCTTTATTAAATTAATAATAATCCATCCAAAGAAAGAATAAGGATAGTATGAGAAAAATTTATACCCCTTGGAGTAGGAATAATTTTTTACATCATTCATGATATTAAAAATCATTAAAAATTTATTGAGGAAAATAAACATTTTATTTTTGTTCTTTATAAAAGTCCTTTATTTGAAAATGTCATTTACAAACATTCTATTTTAAAATATCTTCTCAAACAACAAAATGACTCTTCAAAGAAAGGACGATGGGTTATTTTTTACATGCTCTAAAAGGTAACAAAACATTCTAAAGTTACTTAATCAATTTGAATAACTGAGTGTGGGATGGGTGAATCATTGACCCCTTTAAAAATTTTATAATTAATTCGTATCAATTAAACTTATATGGATGGTTAAAGCCTCGATCCACTCTTCTTGTGTCTCTCATCCTTAGATCTTATTATGCAATAAATATAAATTCACTCAATAATAGTATTTAAAAGATTTTTTTCAAAGGCCTGCTACATGATGTGTTGGTTATGATCCCCAAAACAGATTCCCCACTATAATCCGATGTACAATTACAATGGTCGATATAGAGTCACATTGTATCTCTCCGGAGTCCCAAATTTGGTTATTTATATTTCATCTCACAGTGTAACCAGAGTCCAACTGGAATACTCTAGAGCTTTACTGAAGTCTTCTACTCCTGAGTCTCACCGGACACCCATTACTCTTGATTATCATAATAAGCTTCCTCTTTTTAATGATTTTGATTCACATTATATTTATCTTATTCTCTTCCCCCTCTAGCTTGCGGAATCACAAATGATTGTGTACCTATTCAAGAATCTTCAATAGCATTTGGTGAAGTCTATTGGGATTGGTCAATAATTATTATTACTTATACTAATCAGTTACTCTGTTCAAAAATGGTTGGGCAATCTTCCTTCATATAATGAAGACCCGACCTCACTTATATGTGTGTAGATAGTGAACACATCTTCTTTAAGAATTTTAATAGGAATGAAATATGATTCACTATATCATATTTTTTTTATAAAATCTATAACACCGTCATCTCAGATATATGATATTCAATAATTCTACTTGGCTTTAGTCTTAATCCACATCATGCAGGGAATTCAAACTTCTTTTATTTGGGATTATAAATTAATTATGATTTTTGCATGAGTATTGTGAAATTTTAAACTTCTTAACTGTGATATTGCAATTAATTATCACATGTGCATTTGATTATGCAAGATTTCATGCATGTATAATGTGTTTTTTTAACCTAAACACACTTTGATCACTTGAATCAATAGGTTATGTTAAATTTGTGTGTTTCATATATGTTTACACATGTATTTTCAACAAAATATATTATTCATAAATAAACCCAATTTCTTATTTATGTGTGTACAGACATTCATGAATTCATGCACATTATGATAGGTTTTATACTCATTCTATTCATTCATTACTTATTGCACACATAATGATTTGTTAAAATCTCTTTTGAAAAAAATCAAGATAGGCTCATGTTGGTGTGTGTCCCACTACCTCTTGTATGAAAAACCTTATGAGTATGGGTAGATGTTTCACTTGGATTATTCTTCTTATAAAGGGGGAAGTGTATAAGTGGACTTCCTCATGGATTCTCAGCATCTCGACGTCTTACGATCAAAAACCAAACGGGTATAAGTTCTGTATGCAGGGGAAATGGTTCCTTCTTTCTCACAAAAACCTATGCTTCCTTATATGTATTTATGTATCTTCCTTCATAACTCACTCATGGTTATTTCAAACAAAAACATGAACTATGATGGTTTCATGGTTCTGGATATGTCACACAATCAATGAAAGTAAAATGAACTATTCTTATAAGGCTTCATGAACTAGATCTTCACGAAGCAAATCAATAGTGAAAAGTAGTTGTTGAGTGCTCATGAGAACCTTCTCCTATGAATAGGTTTATCATGGGGATCCTTCTTTCATAAAGTAGGTAGAATCCACATGGAACCTCTCTACATGTAGCTCTATTAATTCAAGAATTATAGATTTCTCAATTTTCTAAACACCAAACACTCATTGGAGGAATCTATATTTATAGGCGAGGATCACAATATTTCACCAAATAAAATTCTTTCAAGATTCTATATTTAAATCATACCATCCAAAATGTGATATTACCAACATTGAAAAATTCAAACCCATATGAGATATTCCATGAATCATGGGATATTTCCTTATTAAATGCACTGAACTATTCTTCATGGTGAAGACATCCGGTGCATGAAATAAAGATCACAAGAATATCTTTATTCTAATACATGTTCGAATCCACATGGCCTTTAAAAACGTCATTTTCCATGGATGAGAAGAGTTCTCCGTGTTTAGTTACATGCATGAAAATGTAATTGCATTCATGGTATCATGAAATCCGGAAAATCCTCATACAGTAGGTGAGACTTTCAATGATTGCCGGAGTTTGATCATGGGAGGTGCGGCAATGCTCCAACATGCTGGAATTTATTCGGAGGATTAGGTGGCTAAAGGCTGAAGACTACGATATGGATGTTCTACGATCATTGGATTGGCTATGATCAAATGGATATGATACATTCACATTTTAAACTAGATCAACATTTCAAATTATATTCAATCAGATCAGACGATGGGGATTGCTTCTATGTTTTTTAACCTAGATCAGTATCTATGTATTTTTCCTACATCATACTAGAGACATGGATTTAGTATGGTTTATAAATCAATCCACTCCAACCTCACATCAGATTACTCTTCCCCTCTCTACAATACCACTCGTACTGTGTTCTCCTACATGCATGCTCTTTTCAAAATCTGTGCCTCTCTACCACCTTGTATGGTGGAACTTCAATTTTTCTTCCATGTGGCCCTGTGGTCATGCCCATGTGTTCCCTATGCAGTTTCATAGCATCTTGCTGGCCGGTTTGGTACAAGCTCAGACTTTGATTATGTAGTAAATGCTGCTCATCTGGCTCGTTGTCTAGTTTGTTGAGGTATGATATTTAAAAAAAGATCTTTAAAAAAATATTTCACAACCTAATTATAATGTCCTTTAAATAAAATCAAAATACAACATCCTCCAAAGCCACCATAAAAAGTTACAATAATAATTAATCTATTTTTTAATTGATCTCTTCTTGATCCTCAGACTATTTAGTAAATAATGTGCACTGACATTTTCACATGTCATTGAAACTTAGGACCAGCTATTCCATTGTATTATTTAATTATGGATAATATCCAAGCATGAAATCCAATGTCTTTTCCAGAGTCCATAATGATTCTCCTTGTAACATTTTCTTTAGAACAACTTCTTCATATTTATATGAATGAGATATTCCTATATTATTGATCACCATTTCTAACCAATGACATTTATTCAAAATATATAATCCATAATCAATGTGGGATTTTCACTAAGTCAATAAAAATGCTTTAATCTCCACCACTTCAATCAATTCTTTACCATGCACATATTAAAACATTATTGACAATAAATGAGACACTATGCCCTAAAATATCCCCCTTTTTATTTTTTTTCTACATCTCCTAGGAACACTTGTGTAATATTCAATGTGTGTTCGAATCATTTCTAACCCTTATTGGAAACCAAATGAAAAGTTTTAGTGGGGAATTCTCAAGAACATGTTCTCGTCTATTTAATGAATATATTCATGAACATTTTTGAGAGTGGGATGATATCATATGGTTCTCTTAGCAATGTGACTTTAGTTACTCAACTCTATTTCTTCATGGGATAACCTAGTTTAGAAAACAAGAGAAATATGGTGAAGGTATTAAAATCTATCCATAAACAACCATGCATGTAAAATCATGCTTAGAATGCATCAATTCATAACAAAGGGGAAAGAAATAATCAAAATTATCCACATAATACTAAATTATCATCATATATCACCAAAAATTTTAAAATGTTCAATTGAAAAGATTAATCTCCCCATTTATCCCATTTTATCATCAATGAAGCACTCCCCATTTATTAACATGAAAAAAACAATTAAGAACAACAGATTATAGTGTGATTGAGGTACCTCACGTTTTAAATTCTATAGATGATACAAATTTCAATATTTATCATTACATAATCCATGATATCATCAATTTCATATTTTATCCCCCTAAAGGGTTGCAATCTATTTGATTTAACATGGTGGGAAAATATCAATAGGTAATCTTCAAGATATTCATGTTTATAATATTCTACTATGGACCATTCCAAGTAATTATTAAATCATTAACAATCAGTCCAAATTGTTGTTCTTCGCATTGTTCATTCAATTATCATCTCAGGAATTACCTTCTCCTTCAATTCCCTGCAATTTAATCACACATATACAAAAAAATTATATAAGAATAATATGGAACACATGATGGCTTCTTAATTGGAGAAATGAGGCTGAGAAATTCCTCTCAACTGAAGAAATCATTTCCTTGTTGCTCGAATGTATCAGTTACATTTCATGAGAGTGTCTCATCTCCATTTAACATTATTATCTTTCATTGATATCATGGAAACATTAATTTCATTCCCCTTAAACATGTGTGGATTGTTTATCCTTAATACATCCATCAGTGAAGTAGCTTCCACTAGTGCATGTTTTTCAAATTTCAACATATCCATTTGATCTAGTCAAATAGTTATACATTTGTTTTCATTATATCCATGCTACATAATCCCTCGACACAAAACTTGTGAGAGAATTTATTTGTCATGTGTTGACAACGCCTCATGTATTTCGAATTCTTTTTCATGTTGAATGGTTTTTTTCCACTTTGCCTTAGCCTTAGCTATTACCTTGTATTCGAATTTGTTAGTTATATAGAAACATTTCATTTATCAAGACATATAAATAAAAAATATTTATTAATATATTTTGGTTTGGATATTCCCCATGACTTCTTCAATGCATATAAGATTCCTTTCATTGAAAACATATCAAAATCATCTGTAGGAATATCTTTAATCAAACCTATCTTCCCATGGATTGATAATCCTTTTAATTTAATATTGCTTCCAATCATTTCCATATCCAAAATTTAGTGATCCATGGTATTAACTATGTTTCCAAATTAGAAGCATCATTTCATTGATGATATGGTTTTCTTGGAATCCATCAATAACTTATTCTTGTGATTTGTTTGTCTCACAATATTCTTGACTTCATTGGTTTTCATATTCCCAATGGAATACTTTTAAAGTGTTTTCATTTTCTTCTGAATATGTTGTGGGGTTTTCTTTTCATTTACATATTCATGTTTATTTCTTTGAATAAACCAACACTCATCATAACTATGACCACTTCTTTTGAAATTATAATAGATGTCTTCTAGATATTCAAATCCGTTCTTAATTGGGAGATTCTTCTTCATTTATGTATTATACTAAAAAATTTAAGGTTACTTAATTTTTTCACATCAACATTCTCTGAATTTAGGCCTTTCATATTTCTTATATGCTGACACATTATTCCAGTAATCATTTTCCGGATGCCCAAACTGCCAACACCACCAACATTATCCAATAAATCTCTTTCCTTTTCTCTTAGTATACGCCTAGATAAATTCAATGAATTGTTTTTTTTTGAATTGTATTTCTTTATTTGAAGCATCAATTTAGGATTCATTCTTCTTAATATTTACAATATCCACCCCTGATGTTTTGATGGATGTATCCAAAAATTTATCAATCTATATCTTCAATACATTTATATATGAACATGTACATGTAGATGAAACTAGATTAGTAGAAATAGTAATAAATGGGTTATGTTATACCTTATCCTTGGAGGAAAATTCCATTTTATAGGAATATGATATAATAATCCTTTTGGAATCATATACCTCAATGAAAACATCATTGGAGGCATATCTTCTTCCTATTATTTGGGAAGTTCCATATTGAGGTGATTGTTGATTATTCAATTTCAACTCCATTTTAAACATATCATGTTTAGTGAGATCATTTCATCTGAAACTAATGTTTGATTACTTCCACATTTCTCATTCATCCTATTCATTTTATCTTCATTGACATTTATTAATATTTTTCAAAAAATTTAATGATCATTTGTTCTGTTGGATTTTTTATCCAGATGAGTAGCATTGGAAATGGTTGAAAATTTGGGTGATTTTTCAAATGCATGGATGTCTTGTACAAATACATTCTCAAAAAAAATATTTCGCAAAAATACATACATTCCATTGTTCAGAATTCTTTGAATATCATTCATTTAATATATATATTGTTCCATCATATTATTTTTCTAGTTTTGTGAGATTGTTGGATTTACCATCCCTTTAAACAAAGGAAAATTATACATAATCATTATTTTTTTATGTTGTAATTTTTCATATTAAAGAACTTTTATGCATGTATAAATATGTCTTCATACTTCTCTAGCAATATTATTCATGTGTTCTTTAAGTAAAGATAGAAGATCATTAATTGATCCATCATCATCACAACCTAACAATCCTTCTTCAGAGGAGACATTATAAAAAATAGAATTACTAAATTTTTTTCCTTCTAGATTATCTTCAGTAAAATGTGTATCCCGAATAGAAATGAGAATCTCCATTATCTTCATTTCATGTTTCATACTTCTTATTATTCTATGTCTTGGTAGAAATATCAATTTGAGGCTGCTCACTCATTTCCAGAAATCATCACTTCATCAAGACTCCCTTGGATATCTTAGAGGAATCCATCACTCCCATGAAAATTTATGTGCATAGATCAGTTTGAATATCTTAGAGGAAGAGGGGTGAATCAGTTATACTTTTAAAATTATTACAAATTGAATCTATTTAATTAAAACTATATGACTGTTTAAAGCCTTAATACACAATTCTTTTGTTTCTTAGCCGTAAGATTATTTTTCCTGTAAAATTAAAGGCACTGAACATAAGGATTTACAGGGATTAGTGCAAATACATTCTCCATTCTATGTTGGTTATTCTCACCAACAATGATTATCCACCATAATTTGATGTACAATTACACTGGTCGATACAGAGTCACACAATATCTCCCCTGAGTCCCACAGAAGGTTCTTTATAATGCATATCATAATGATACTATAGTCTAACAACTCTCTTCCATAGTATCACTGGTGTCTTCTGATCCTTAGTCCCTGACGATACTCTTTGCTCTCGAATCACATGAGTAGCTGCCTCCATTGAATGATTTTGTTTCACTGTATATTGATATTATTATCACCCCCATGAGCCTGCTGAATCACACATTCTTGTAAACATGTTCAATAATCATCAACAGCCTTTGGTGAGGTATGTTCACCATTCTCAATAATTCTAATCTATTCTATTGACCAGTTTCCTCAGTGCAACAATGCTCAGCTAATTCTTCCTTCTTCCTATGAGGACCCGACCTCACTTATATGTGTGGAGATGGCATAAAAAACTTCTTCATTAATATTAATAGGCATGAATGATCTTACATTATATTAGATTTGTCTATCTTATTGAACTCCCAAACACTATCAACCTAGATATAAGATATTATTTAATTCTACCTTGCTTCAGTATCAATCCACATCATGCATGGCATCCAAACTTCTTGTATGTGGGTAAATCACAAAATTATGCATAATGCATGAGTTTCCAAGCATTAAAAAGATATTTCCTTGGATATATCAATCAATTATCACTTGTTCATGTGATTATATATTATTTCATTCATGTATAATGTGTTTATTGTAAACCCAAACAAACATTGTTCACTTGGATCAACGGTTTAGGATTAATGTGCATGTTTCATATATGTTTACACATATACTGTCAAATCAATTCCATATTATTTAATAAAAAAATTCATTCATTATGTGTGTATAGAAATGAATGAATTCTTGCACATTTAGATTGGTTTTATGAGAACACTATTCATTCTTCACTTCTTGCACACCCACTATTTAGTTAAAATAACTTAATCACAAGTCAAGGTAGGATCACATTGCTATGTGGCCAAAGGACTCTTGTTTGTAAAACCCTATGAGTATGGGTAGATGTTGCACTTGTATTATTATTTATCTCAAGGGGTTAGTGTATGTATGCACTACCTCAAGAATTACTGTGGTCTCAATATCGTGAGCTCAATACCCAAATGGTTATAAGTTCTTTATGTGAAATCAATGTTTCATTCTTTCTCGCAAAAACATGCAATGCCTTCTATGCGTGTATGTCTTATTCTTTACGACAGTCTCGTGGATATCTCATGAAAACACTCAAAATATGATGATTTCATGGTTCTGCATGTGTCTCCCAAATTTTTAAGCTGCAACACATGGTTCCTATACGGCTTCACAAACCAGATCTTCACGGAGCTACTCTAATGTGAAATCACTTGTTTAGTGCTTTTGGGAGCCTTCTCCTTCACATAGGTTTATTTGGAGGAGGCCTTTTTTTCTCAAAAAGGAAGAATCTGTGCAGGCTCTATTTTTAAGATGATTATTTGGATAATCATAGTCATTGAATCAGCTCTGATGGAATGGATAAGACATGTTCGAGTTTTTAAAACAGATCAAGGACTTAGATTATACGTGATCAGATGGACATTAGGGATTGATTTTGAGTTTTCATAATATGAATATAATTACTGTATCTGTCCCATATAAAACTAGAGACATGAAATTGGAAGGGATTATCAATAAATCTGCTCCAAAATCACCTTATATTACTCCTTCCACCTCCATGGTACAATCTCGTACCATGTTCTCCAACGGGCGCACACTACACTAAATTTATGCTTCCATAACACCCCGCTTAGTGGCCATTCACTGATCTCCCATGGGACCATGTTGGTGTGATCATATGTGCCCCATGCATGTCTTGGCCCCGTACTGGCCGACTGTGTTTGAGATCTGCCTCCCATTCTGTAGTGAGTGCCACTCATTGGATTCTTGGAAAGTAGGTTGAGGCAACCTATTTTTTAATAATAGATCATTAAAAAATACTACCAGATCAAATTATAATTTATTTCAAATAAAATACAAAACCACCAAAGCCTCCATAACAACATTATCATATAAATTACCCTTTTTTCATTGATATATCCTTCAATGTCATCAAATTTATTAAACAATTACCAGTTCATTATCACATGTCATTGGAACTTATTCCCAAATTTGCAATCATCTGATTTAATTATATATAATGTCCTAGAATGACATCCAATATCACACAAGAGTCCATAATGATTCTCCATGTGACATTAGCTTCAAAATAACGTCATCATATTAATACCATTGAGATATTCCTATCTCATTGATCACCATTTCCATACAATTCCATTTATTCAATATATACAATCTGTAATCAACGTGGGATTTTTACTGAGTCAATAATAACTTTTCAATCACCACTACTTCAATCATTTTTTCTATACACATATTGACATATTATTGACAAAAAATGAAACTCTATGACCAACACAATCCTTTTTCATTTTAAAAAGAATAGATTCGTGTCTTGTTAAGAATGAGAGAAGAGGATTTCATTGAAAACATTTTTAAAGGAAAAATTGGTAATTTTGTAAAGTAATAAATTTTAAATGTTTTAATTTTATTTAAATAATTATAAAGAAACATGGTTTAGAGAAAAATAATTTTCAGGCTGTAGAGTGAAATGTAGTTGTGTTTTCTTAAAAACATTTTCTAATATATTTTAAGTAATAAATATTTGAAAAATGGTAATATAACATGAAAATAATAATTAATAATGAGAGTAGAAGAAAATTTATGGATTTATTAATTAATTATAAATATATTACCTTTTATGTAAATTTTAATGTCAAAAATTGTAATGTACCGGTTCCAGAAGCCACCTAGAGGCACCCCGTACCCGGTTGGTCACATGGCCTCAAGCACATTTCCCTATACAGAAGAGGCTACCGGCTAGCAGCTAGGGCCATGGGTGTAATAGTGGGGAAACAATGACCCCATTGGCAGAGTACACAGTAGAAGTAAATAAATAAATTCAAGAGTGGAAGATGTAATAATACCATACACAAATAAATAGTAGAAGACTGTTAGAATAGACTGGAGCGCGCACACACACACACACACACACACATATATTGATGCATGATACATATGTCTAGGAAAGAATCAAACCAAAAAACAATATTGACATACAGTACTAAACCAATTACAAAAGAAAAACAGCAATCAGATCCATTACATTGCAAGCCTAATCTTGGTCCCATGCTGTCCAGCTCCACAGAATGTCAAGTACCTAATGCAGAAGGGTGCTTTCCCTTGTCTAGACCTGCACTAATACAATCTGTTTGGGCCGAAAAGCATGATGCAAACATGGTGTCAGACTAATCCTAGTATAAAACCACCATGAGATCTATGCCTTACAATCAAAAAGTATATGGTATTGAAAAGTAAAAAAAGTAGTAAAAATAAAGGTACTCAATAGTAAACAATCCACAGTTCAGTATCAAGAAATAACTAACAAGCAGGTAAACAAATTAGTAACCCTATAGGAAGAACTCTCAGTCTAACCCCTAAGGTCTTACCAAACAAGAAAAGCAAGCAACTAAGCACAAGGTAACCCTCTGGGAAGTACTCACAGCCTATCCCCTCTAGTCCTACATAACATGTTCAAGCATCCCTCTGGGAAGTAGACTCAATATAACCTCTCTGGTTCAACTTAAGCATAGACACTCTAAGGAATCACTCACTGTCAATTCCCCCTATAGTATCGTATCATAACTAAAGGAGCTATAGGGATGTACTTACATCACATTCCCTCTGTGGCCTGCGTCGAGGAACTACAGACACTCTAAAGAAGTTGTCAACGTCAATTACCCATGTGGTCTTGCATTATATATTATAAAGACACTCTAGATAAGCCCTCAACGTCCATTATCTCTACGGTTTATACACCAAGTTCTCATGGCCCCGTGTAAGTCAAGAAAGTGTATCAGCATGTAACAACCAAGGTAAAACCCAAGAAATACATGTCTAGAATTCTACAGCACAACATCATAACTGAAAAGAGACACACCATCATAAACTACTAGTCATGGGAAGGTAAACAACAGTCTAACAGGCAATCATGACCCAATGGTCCAAACCAGAATAACATGAATTGGAAATACATCTAAAGCACAAAAATTCACTCTATTCACAAATAATTATCCTCAACTCAAGCATACAATCATAGAAGGAAAACAATAGGGCTGAAATGGTAAATGTGCAATACCTCGTTCATGGGTATAGGGAAAATGTGCACATAAAACTCAAAGTCTTTCAACAGAAAGGCACAAACCACCTACTACAGGGTTAAGAGATCAATATACTTCAACCTCAAATCTTGAATCTCTATAGAACACTATAGATCTATGAAAATGTCTAAAAAGTTCAACCCATGACATCTCATGAGAGAGGATAAATCAGAAGATGATGCTCTAGGATAAGGGATAACCCATCAATGTGATTACAACACAATAAACAGTGTTCGAATATAAGGAAAGATGGAGGCTCAGGGGGTTCGTCGAAGATCTATGGTCGTACGAGATCTCTCGGTCGAACAGAACCTAAAAGAAGTATGTTCTGGTGATTAGACGCGACCCTGGTGCGTTTAATGAAAAAAAGAAAGTACACAACATTTAATTCTGAAATACGCAGTATGTAGTTGTTTTTTTCGTACTCCACATTAAGTGGCCTCCAAGTCACCCCACATGGACGTGTGTGTGGCTATTACACGGCCAGTACATGGCCTCCTAAGGTAAGGAAGTATAAGGCGTGTACTCATAAAGTACACGGTGGGAACTTAGAAAATTTATAAAATTTCATTTTTCCTCCAAAATGACAAGAAAAAGAAAAAACTTACCTAAAAAGGAGATCCGGGTTCTTACAATGATCGTGAATAAAAAGAGATTAAGGATTAATAATTTAAAAAGATCATGTTGTTTAAGGGGAAAACACCCAATGAATCTATTATTCTTTTCAAATAAAAATCAAATTTCAAAAATTATTAAAAAATTATATATCTGAAATTTATTAAAAACATAATCTTAAAATATTAATGATAATGCGGAAGTATATAACCCAATAAAATTTAATTGTGTCATGAAGTTATTTACCACTTGGTAAATTTTAATTTAAATCCCATAAGATTAAATAAGTTAAATTAAAACATAAAACACCATGAATAATGAATTATTCATTATATTACATGTCAAAGGGATTTATATACTCCATATAGATTTAATTATGTGTATAACATTATAATATGCCTCAACAAAATGAAATTGAGATGAAAATGATTTACCTCACACATTACTTTTGGTTGTAATTTCATTATCCTGCAGTATTTGGTGGGTTCAAAAATAGTTATTAACTTATTAAATAATCATACATTCATTTATGATGCCATATATGATACTATTGTAAGATACCATTACCCTGTTTTTTAATATTCATTCAATATATTAATCGTTTCAGGTGTTAATTACATTGTTTTTTAGTATGTTTTGATATTAATTTTCCCTCTTTCATACATCTTGATTTAATCATATGTAGTATTTCAACAATTTTTTAGACATCTTATATATTCATTTAATATTTTTTATATAAACTAAGTGACAATAAATGAAATACACTATTTATGGAGATAGTATATCATACGTACGAGTGAATGATGTTTTATTTTATTGATGTAATGAAAGAATGTGAAGTAAATGAAATATATATATATATATATAATTCATATTTTATCCAATTTATTTAAAATATATTACCTATTTTTATATAAATCATTCTTAATACATCCCATGTAAAGTGTGAATGAATCACATCGCTTCGTGAGGCGGTAGTGCAATGTACAAATGAGAGACACCATATTATTCCCAAAAAAGGAAGAAATTATAGTATACATAATATATAATCTATATAATAATATAAAAAATATAAAAATAATTAAATTTATTTATTAACAGTATTTCTATTTTTATGATAAATAATGAAATTTTGTACTAGAAAAACGAACACCATCGGTTCGTGAGGCGATAGTCTTCTATAAAGATGAATGATAATTTTGTAACCTATTTGATGAAAGTGTGTGTTATTTTTTTATTAAACATAAAAAAATTATGTTGAATATACTTTTGTAGTTATATAATTAGTATATAAGATAATTTAAGGAGTTGGAGAATGAAATTAAAAAAACACTTTTATAAAAACATCACATATTCTTCAGGTATCCCCCTTAGGTCTGAACTAATGCATTCTTAAGATTTATTTATTCCCTATAAAATGGTTCTATGATGAAAGGAGGGAATATTATATGTTTTTTGGACATTTATTCTCCTATCAAAATGGATCGAGTGGAATTGATATAAGAGGAGTTCGGGAGGTCTTTTAAAAGTGGTGGGAGTGGAAACATGATTTTTTGGAAGAGTTAATTCCAATAAAATTATTTATATGTAAATAACACAAATGATAAAAAACTATATAATATATGTTTTAAGGTATTAATATGGCGGTAAAATATATTTAAGACATGTTTCTAGGTCATTGCCCCTTATTTTTAATGTGTAGTATCTTAATAAACATCTTTTTTTCAAAATCACAATAATTAATTTAAAATTATTTCACTAATAACTTTGGAAAAAATTATTCTGAAATTATTATAAATTTTATTTTAATATGATTTATTATGTGAAATATTTTTTCCAAAGTTAAACTAGACAAGTGGTTTAATTTAATTTTAAATTAATTTCGAAGATGAGATTACAAAGAACAGTCTGAAAGTGAGAATATTAAAAAAATTATAATGTTTTTGTGTCCAATTTGAAAATTAAATTGATTACAATAACCACAATTTGATTAATATATATATAATTTATCTTTTTAGAATTGTAAATAAATTTGAAATATAATTTTTCTTTATACTTTTTTTAGAGGAAAAATTTGTTCCTAATAAAAATTCAGCATTTTTCTTCATTTACTATAAAAATAAACCATATTTTAAAATTCAAAAAACTCACAATAAGATAAATTAAAAATTAAAATGAAAAAAATGAACATTATTTTTTCAAATAAAATTTATAAATGTTTCCCAATTTAGTTTTAAATCAAGTGTTCCATTAAAATCATAAAAAACGTTATTTACAAACATAATTTTGTTTTTGCATAAAATTTCATTTGATTTTATCTTATGCCTACAATACTATTGGATGAATATAAAAAAATTTATTTAATATATAATATATAATTTTAATTACATCATCTATTAATTTTAATTGTGATTATTATTAAGAAGAATTCTCTTTGGTGCATAAAAATAATTTTATTAAAAAAATTCCTTTATATTTAATTGGTTTTAATATTCATTTATAATTAATTGATATCCTATAAATATGACAATACATTTTCATTATTAACTAAATTATATTTTTTTCCACCAATTTAATATCTATCAGATAATTTTCAATTTAGATTATAATGTTAATTGTATTCGGTAATGTTATTTCTTGTGTCAATCACAATCTATAGAAGAATCTCGTTGTTGCATCTGACAAAAGATGACTCAGTATTACACATCTTGAAAGCGATATAATGGATTCAATCTATTTAGTATATTAAATATATCATAAAATATCATGATTTTCTATTACTTTATACTCTTGGTGTTGTGTTTCATACACGATATCAAATAAAATTATATTCTTTTATAATTTTTAGGTCATTACAATACCCCCCCATTAAATTGAGTCCCCAATATTAAAACGTGATATTCAAATATATGGCTAAGACATTTGTGAATAAATTTTTTTAAAATACAACATCATTAAAGAATTAATAAAATATCATCTTAATAAGAGATAATTTCTTGTATATAGGTGACATGAAATAAAAAATAAATGTGTTTCAAAGTAGGATACATTTTATGGTAATTTAATATATAGACATGGAGGAAAATAAAAAAAATTATATTGAGTGATTGAGGTAATTGATCATTTATTTCTGGTTGATCAATAGAAATTTTTAGGGTTCAATAAATTATATTTAATAGGTGATATAATATCATTTATATTATTATTAATGGTGGTAATTGGAGATAATTTTCTCTCAATATCATTTTGAATAGAGTTGATGAATACTTTTACAACAAAAGAATTTAAGAACCAAATATTATTTTGTATGCCTAAATAATTAAAATTCACTTTTAATATATACATAAATGGGTGAAATTTATCTTCTTATATTGGTAAATAATTTTCCAAAACAAATACAGTTAATGAACTAATCTATAAACCAAAAATATAATACTACAAGTTAACTACTAATATTTATTCATCATATTGTTTAACTAAAATGAATGACAAGTTAAATAGGAAATTGTGTTAGCTAGGGGTTGGTGGTAAACCCTTATATTCCTTTTTTCATGGATGAAATCCCAATATCCATTTTTGAATTTGTGGTTCATCACCCACCATGCATGATGACCTTTTCATAAATCTATATTAATACAACTATTGTAATTTTACCTAAATAAATAAGGTGGAAATCCTTGAAATAAATATAGTAATTAAATAAAAAATTATTAATTATTTCTTGATTTTTACATAGTCTAATAATATTATTTATCATTATTGTGAAGTTATTAATCTATATATTAATCTTAATAGATAATAATAACATTAATAATTTGTCAATAAATGCTAAACACATTATTCCTCAAAAACAAATCCAAAAAAATATATGGTTTCCTTAAATATTTCAATAAAGTCCATAGAATTTGTAGATCCCAATGAATATGTTTCAATGATATTGAACATTTCATATATTTTAAAATCATTATCCATGATGGTATTTATAAAATTTATGTTAATGACTAACCAATTGTTTTTGAATCTTTAATGAATTCATAAACGATTCACGATTCATCTAACCCAAAAACATTAATGAATTTACTAATTGAATCAAAACTAATTACCACTTCATGAATTTTATTTCCATTCAGGTCATTGGTCTATGGGTTACCCTTTAGTAGAGATAATTTAATCAGGTTGTGGCCAGGGTCCCACATTTAAGCTAACTAACTCTAAATGGATCCTCAAGATAAGATTTATTTCATTCCATAATCTGATTCATTAATTTCTTTTAATATTTTTGAATTATGCCCTTATATTAAACACATAAATAATTTCCCAAGTCCATTGAGGCACATTATTAGGTATCTATATTCACATTCCTTGAATAATGGAAATCAATCCATTATTTCTCTATGATCTCCACCACTTAAGTTCATAGAAAAATCATTCCTCATATCCACTCGTGAGACCAAGAGTAGGTTAACGTATATGTTGTTAATCATATTTCAGAAGAATTAATTTTTCTTAAGAAATATATCATTCACTACTATCAACATTCCATTTGGTTTCACAATTCCACAAACATTTCCTTCATGTTCAATATTAATAATATTATTTCTGGATCTATCTATTCACTAAAACCGAAAATCATTATGTGATAAATAATAACCACAGTGGGAAGACAGTATAATAATTTATAGTATGTATAAACATTGAGAATTTATTTTAAATATAATACACATAGGGTTTAACCTAGTTTTTTTCATTATCTATTAATATCCTTTATAATGTTTTGAAAATAAAAATAAAATTATTCTAAACATATCCCCTGGTAGTATCATACTAGGTGGGCAGTAAGACCCATTTTTTCACTTTATTATGATATTGTCAATAGTAGTGTTCTCTTTTTGGAGTAATTACCCATCGGTACAACTTCTCAAGAACCCCATCCTCATGAAATATCCAAATAGGGATGTATTTCTCAGAAAAAATACATAATTTCTATATCACCAAAACATTATGATGTTTATATATACTCATATGAAAATTATAAATATGGTTTTGTTTCCTAATCTATCTTTCCCTATATTTAGTTCCTGATGTTGCTACTAAGGTTTCATTGATACCAACTGTACAAACCCGACCATAGTAAGATCAGAGCTGGTGGATTCCACTGTTATATTAGCACAAGATACATAGAAACACATCCCAAAGGATAGAATAGTTTATTATTCCTATTAAACATTAAAATATTCATGAGTTTTACGTTACATTTGAATATATAAATTAATATGTATTTTTTAATATAAAACTACTCAATCAAAAGAATCCCTCCATATCTGTCACAGTAAACATCATGGAATCTCATGGAATTGAAACAAAATAAGTGTGAGCTCAAATTCTTAGTAAGGATTATGTATAGTGGAAGCAATCATGAGTCAATAATGAATAATAATTATGACAATCTAAATTACTAAATAAAGTTTATTTTAAATAACATATAAGGAATAATCAATATGAAAAAGTAAATAACAGAAAAGACATTCCATTAAAATCACTAGCTAAGGAATAATAATCATTGAATGTTAAATAACATTAAAAATATTTAACATAAATAACTTGATAATGAATAATCAATATTTAAATGTAACTAACTGAAAACACATTCCATTTAAATAACTGGATATGTTATGATGGGTAGAATCCCATTTATCATATTTTATCCCAATGATTCATCTGATGAGATTGTCGATGCATCGAAGGGATTTAATTAACTTGTTACCATCCCATTACTTTCCATTCAAATAAATTCTTTAAATAGTGAATAATCAATTTAATTCATAAATAATGTTTCTTATCAAATAACTGTATTGAGTAATAAATATGGATTTATCTAAATTTTCTTAGACAATTAAATAACAATAAATTTAAACACCTTATGTAAAAATAGTATATTATTTAAGATATTTTCAAAATCCATGATAAATAATGTGGTTATTTTGGGGAAATTTAATGTTGAATAGAAACTGGAATGGGAAAAAATCATGGGGAATTTAATGATTACAAGAGAATGATTTTGGAAAAAAAAATTCAATACAATACTTCTTCAAAAAAATTCATTATCCATATTGGGGAAGAATAAAAATAGTATCAATAAAATATATACCCATTAGAGTTATAATAAGTGTTTTTTTCGTCGATTAAATAAAAAATAAAAAAACAAAATTCTTGAAGAAAATATCACTTTCATATTGAAAAAAAACTGAAAATAATATTCTCTGAAAAATAATTTAATCAGAATTCATTAAAATTTTATTTCTGAACATATAATGGGGGATTTAATTGATGATTGGTAATTACGTACATTGCATTCAAGGTAAATGTTTATTCCACTTCCATTATAAAAATCATAGGAAAGTGTATAGTTTTGAAAGGGACAATAACATTCTATTGATAAAAACTATAAAATAAAAAATGGTTAACTATAAAATTAATATTTCATTTTGAAATTATTATAAACAATTAAAACAATTTTACAAAATCATTATTTTGATAGAAAATATATTTCTAACCAAAGAGAGAAATGAAGACGGGTCTTATGAAAATGAATTCCTAACATATATTATTTAACAAATTGTATAAGATGGTGTTATTGCAGAAAAATAATAATAAATGACCATAGGATAATACAATTAATGGTTTTATTAAAAAATAATCAAATAAGACCCTTTAAAATAAATTTAACTATCATTAATCCTGAAAAAAATAATATTATGAAGTAAACCATGAAAAAGATGATAATTTAAAGTGAGAATCAACCAATGAATTGATTATGTGAATCAACTATAAATCCAAATAAAACATGTGTAAATAAAAATATATATTAAAAATTTATTACATACATAATCATTTAATATTTACAATAATGAGGATGTAATATAACCTAATGAAAAAATGATTTATGAAATTTCTACCGTTGGTAAATTTTAATTCAAATCAAATATGAGGAAATAATTCAAAAAAATTAAAATACCATGAATAATTAATTATTCATGATATTACATCTAAATGGGATGTATATAAACCATATAAATGTAATTATCTTCATAACATTATAACATACCGTAATTATATGAATTTATGATGAAAATACTTTACCTCACACATTCCTTTTGGACGTACATCCAATAAACTCCAATATATTGTGGTTTTAAACATGTTATTATCTTATTCTTGAACTATATTAATATTTATGACAAAATATATGACCAATTTTTATGATATTATTTCATGTTTGTTAATAATGTTTTATTATTTTCAATGTTTCAGGTGTTAATTATCTTGTTTTTTTAAAATGATTTGAATTTATATTTTCTGTTAATATTTCTTAGATATGGAATTAATAATATCCATAATTTAAAATATTATTATAACATAATATATATTCATTATATATAATTTACATAAATTTAGTGATTGGAAATGAGATATGCCATTCATGGAGATATAAGGCCATATGTACGCGTTAACGATGCTTCCATTTTCATGTCATATTGAAAGAATGAAAAGAAAACTATATATATATATCATAACTAATTTATATTATTATAACATTTTTATCATTTTATTCTTTATTGAAACCCTCTTTAATACATTCTATGTAAAGTGTGAACGAATCACATCACATCGCGAGGTGGTTGTCTACCAAACACATGAGCGACATTATTATATTCCCAAAACATTGAAGGATTTATAGAATGTATAATTTATTAATTATAAAAGCATAAAATAGAATAAATAGAATAAATATCATATATTCATATTATTTCAATTTTCAAGGACAAAATTGATATGTTATAATGTAAAATTAATGACATTGGTTGATGAGGTAGTTGTATTTTGTACATAGAGACGATAATTTCATTCTCATTTTATGGAAGTGTGTGTGGTTGTAGTTCAAACAAAAAAAGTATAAAAATAGTAATATACTTTAGAATAATATTATATTATATATGAAATATATAATACTAATTGATGGATGTTGAGAAGGAAGTATAATAAAAATTCATTTAGAAAAAAATTCCCTCTTATTCATGTATTCGCCATAGGTTTTCACTAATTCCTTTATAAGATGAATTTATGTATAAGGTAAGGATTAAAATATGATGTTTGTAAGGTTAAAACATTATTTTTGTTATTTTTTTCTGATATAATTTGAATTATAGGTGTGAATAGACGATTATATGGGGAGGCAATTTATAAGTTGGGTCAGTAGAAAACATGTAAAATTTTTAGAGAGTGAGTTCTACACAAGTTTTTTTTTAAAATAAAACGTCTCTAATAATTAAAAAATATATATCCTTGTAAGTATAAGTTATATATATGGAAATATAATGAGATTTCATAGGATTATTTTTTATTTGTCTGCTTATTATTAATGGTTTGTCCATTAGTAAAATCAATTTTCTCTTAATCACTATAGTTAATTTTAACTAGATTGACTAATCTCTATGGTAAAAAATTAATTTGAACTTTTTAGAATTTATAAATTATGACAATAAAAAATATTTATTAACTTAAACAAAATTAAAATTACAAAATTGTAAGAAATGAATTTAAAATTAATTATGCGGGTGGGATGTAAAGGCATGTTCTTGAAGTGAAAATATTGAATATTTTACAATGTATTTATATCCATTTTCAAAAAATAACATTTAATAAAATGCTATAAATTGTATTAATATATATAGAGTTTATGTATTTTAACTTTAAAACCAATTAAATATATATGTTTACATTATAAATTTCTTACATTGAAAATAAGTTATTAATTAAAATTCTACATTTCCCACTATTAATTAAAAAATATATCTTCTTAGATAAATACAAAAAAATCATCCAAAGATAAAATTGGCTATATAATTTCGAAAATGAAATAAATTTTTTATTTAAAATTTTAAAATAAAATTACAAAAGTATTTGTATTCATGGTGTTTCATTGAATGGAGGAAAAACATACTTTAGAAACATACACCATTTAATGTATAAAATTTGATTGGTTCTTATCTTATGACTAACAAATATATTTAATGAATGTAAAAAAATTATTTTCTATATAATACATTAATTTATATAATATCATATAATTGTATAAATTTATTTGTTTCATTAAGATAAAACTTATTTGTGGAAAAATAATTTTTATAGACCATTTCTTTTATATTCAATTGGATTTTATATTCATTTATAATTAATTGGAAACAAATTATCTCATTCATAAAATTTCATAATTTATTCAATAATATTTATAACCATGAATTCAATGTGAATTTGATAATTTTAATTTTAAATAATAATATTAACAGTACTGAGTAAATGTTGGTCTTTTATGTAACACATGCTATCAAAGAAACTCGTTGATTCATGCAACATAAGATAACATAGTACTTAATGATGTTCAAGATATAGAATAGATTTAATATTTTTCATATTTTAAAAATATCTTAATTTATTTAGTGGTTATATTTCATTATACACATGGTGATGTATCTCATACAAGATATTGAGTAAAATTTTATTCCTTTAGATTTTTCAAGGTATCACATTCTCCCCAAATTTTATAAATTGTCTCCTAAAAATTCAAACATAAAATTTGATACCAAGGGAATGGAATTTTAAAAATTATTTTTTATAATCCCTCATTTTAAATGAGTTAATAAAATATACTCTTAATAAGATAGATTATTAAGTACAATGTTCGAATAAAATGGTACATAACATGGTTTCCAAGTATGAGAATATTTATGGTAATTAATGATATATCTATGGAGGAAAGGAAGAAATATTTATAGATTGTGGTTGATATCCATGATCGCAAATAATTGGATGATCAATGAGATTTTTATGGACTCACGAAATTAATCTAATAAGTGTGAAAAGGTCATTGATATCATCATAAATGATTGTAATAGGATTACAATTTATTTCATGATCCTTTTTAATAGAGTTTAGAATACCTTCTATCAGATAATAATATAAGGACCAAAATTGAATTTTATTTATGATTGATGAAACAAATTCACTTTTAAAATATCCATAAATGTGTGACTAGCAATTTTTTTGTCAAATTATTTTCCAAAACCAATAAAGTGGATAAATTAATCTCTTAACCAAAATAGAAATAATACTAGTTCATTGTTATTGTTTATTCTTAATTTTTTTATCTAATAATAATTAAATGCTTACTTGAAAACAATATAGTCCCATATTAGGAATTGAACCATTATTATCCTTCAATCAGGTGTTCATGTCCCATTGGATAGCCAGACTTGTTGGGTTGCCACACATCATTCATGTTTTTTTAAACTATATTAATATAATTCTTAAAACATTATCAAAATTATAAATGCATGCATCCTAGAAATAAAATAAATAATTAAATTACCATTAGTAATTTTATTCAACATAATTTATTTTATTACCTAGTCTAATAATATTATTTGTCCATTATTAATGTTTCATTGATGTTCATATTAACACTAAAGGATTTCAATTACTTTACATGTATGTCTATATAATATAAACTAATTATTATTCAAATAATATTTTAACTAAAATATATTCCTTCCATACATATAACTGTAATTTCATTAGTCTTGTTAGATTCTTAAGAATGGTATTTATGAAATTAAACATATAATAAATATTAAATTCATTAACCACAATGGTATCCATAAATCATATGTTAATGAATACAAAATTTCATTTAAAATTTAATATAACCCATACATGTATCATGATTATAGTAACAAAAAAAAATTTATCAATTTATTATATGAATCAAAATATATAACTATATAATCCATTTTATTTCTACATGGTTCCTTCAATGGTAAACTGTTACATTTAATAGGATGTCATTGACATGGGTAGTGTTCAGGTTCCCCATATTTAAGGAAAAAACAATAAAATGATCCTTAGAATGAGATTTATTTCCTTCCATCATACATATCATTTTATCATAGAAATTATTTAATTTATTCCCTTTCTTTACAATCATATAAAATTTTCATATTCTGTTGAGAAACATTCGTTGGTATTTCTTTACACAATCCCTATATGATGGAAATTAAGTATGAATTTATCCATGGTATCTAGCACTCATGTTTTTAGAAAACTAAATCCTTATATTTTTTGGTGAGTTCGATAGTTCGTTAGGGTATATGTTTTTAATCATATATCAAGAAAAAAAATTACAAATATACATTATATCTTTATATAACGTACCTGACTCAGAATCCACTAAACTGGTGCTATGAGCCGAGTGGTTATATAACCTTAATTGCACCTCCCCATACACCAAATGTTGCCGACTTGCAGTGGGGGTCCAAATAGTTATTTATGAAGACAATAAAAACTTTTTATCAAAGTACTCCACAACTAAAGATAAACAAAATAGCAGAATAAGAACAAATAATTCAAGAGTATTCATTAAAACCCATTTCCCAAAATATGGTACAACCATGTCTAATAGTAAATTTTTCTTTCCATACTACATGTTAAAAATTGAACAAAACCCAATATGAATACAATATGAAAAATCCCAAAAATGGTCCTGAAACAAGGTCTACGCCCTCCTCCACAAATAAAAATTCCTACAAAACTCCCTTACAAGAGCCTTTTCACTTTCCTTGATATGCAAACATTAAGACTGGCCGTATACCCAACGACGGTCTGAACAGGGTGTGAGTACAACTCAACAGGCCACCACCAATGGTGTCTATAAAATATTCGGTAAAAATAATAGTACATGAAAAAGGGGAAATGAATAATAAATGGAAATGAAAATATTAAGTGCCTCAACTAGTTTCGGTCTACTACAAACATTTATTACCACTTCCATATCTTTCCATTTCTGCCCATTTACCATCACTTCTATTTCCAAAGCATTTTCCAGGGGTTCATAAAAAAATGAAATATGCATGGTCATAAAGAAAAAATAAAATAAAATTCATGATGAAAAGAAATTGTTATCCTATCTCACTAGGATTAACTTCTTCATACAAATCATATCCTCACCTCGAAGCCTTAGTCCAGGTGGATGAAACTATTAGGGGAATAGAGCCTTAGTTCTCTTCCCAAACCCATTCAATTTTGGTGAAGTTTAGAGCGTCATTCCAACTCAACCTGTGGTCATAGATCATCAAGTCAGGACCCTAATCAACCAATCCATTTACATATGTTATATATATATGTATGTTTGTATGTATGTGTGTATATCCATCAACCATTCACATGACATCACAACCATTTCCCAAGGAAAAAATAAATCCTAAAAATAAAATAAGAGTTAATACCATGCCTTAACCCCTTAAAACATTTTCCACATTTCACATTATTTAGTCATTTATCTAATCCCCTTTCATTAGGCTTATCTCAGTAGGAAATTAATCATAGTGCCTATCTCCCTAGGATTCGCTCATTATTCCTAACACACATGGAATAATTACCAGACTCATAATCCATTCCATTTTGGTCTTTATTCATTTACACATATTAAACCAATATACCTTAGGTTGTTATCAAGACTAGGTGCATCACCTAGCTTCTATATGAACACAATTAGTCACATAAATTTTTTATCAAGGGCTCTGCATAATTACACTACAATCTCACTTGCTCTTCACAAATCCCTATGTCTGAGAAAGTCGTCTCACCCCACGGCTGTCCCTAGTTTAGTCTAATCACCCTTGATGCATCCCATGCAGATTTCTTGGGATTCCATTTACCTTTTCAATAACCATTTTACATAAAAATGCCAAGGGTGGTAAAAACATACCTAGAGACACGCATGAACAAAACTGCACATGAATAAATCCACCAACAAACCATGGGATATAACTTATAGACCACCTACATCAATTTCAGGGGTGAACACACTCTTAGTAGAGCCCTTATATTCCACTTCAAACAACCCTTGAAGCTTCAACCCAGAGCTTTGATCTGCAACCAACGACATCAAAAATGCCATAGAAATAAGGGAGATCAATACCATAGTGTTCTTAGGGGATTTGTTTCGTCCCATTCAATGACCCGAGATCTTACAACCTCCCCACCATAAAACTACTCATCTTCGAGACATTCTTTTATGAATCATTACACTTCTGTGGAAAAGAGATTGGTCCACTTAGCCTGCATATCTGATTCCCTCTCCCATGTTTCTTCATGAACCTTCCAATGAAACCATGATACTCTCACTAATGTAACAACCTTTTACCATAAGCCATTATAACTACGATCCACCACCCAAACCAGATGCTCCTCAAAGGATGCATCCACCTCAAGCTCAACATACTCAACACCCACCACGTGAGTTGGGTTAGGGTGATATAGGTGAAGTTTCGACACATGAAATAAAATCATGCATCTTATTATACCATTGTGTAATATCCAATAGGTATGACACAAGCTCGATCCTCTCCACTATCTCAAACGACCCCACATAAATGGGAACCAACATTCCCTACTTTCTGTTCTGTCTATGACCCATCCTTGGAGACACATGATGGAACACACTATCACCCACCACGAACTCTAGAGCTCTACATCTCTGATCCTCATATGACTTCATCCTGATCTAAGTTGTTTCCATCCATTTACGAATCAACTCCACATTTTCTGATGTCTCCAGTATGAGAATCAGTTCCAAATGTTTATATTCAATGACCTCTAACCAACATAGTGGAGATCTATATGGTCTCCCATTGAGAACCTCAAACTGTTTAATCTAAACCTTATCCTGAAAAATATTTCTTTAGGAAAATTCAATGATAGGTTCTTCTACTAAGAACCACAAAAATCCAACAAAAAATCCCTCAACATGTCACGTAACACTTGGATTATACGCTCTGACTTCCTATCCATATACATGTGGAAATCCGTACTCAAAAGAACCTGCATACCGAGAGCATTCTACAACCCTTGCTAGAAGTGTGATGTGAAATGAGGATCATGATCTGAATCTATAGTCCATGGTAAAACATGAAACCACATTATTTCCCAAATATATAACTCATCCAAATATTCCAATATGTATGTCTCCTGAATCGGTAAGAAATGAGCCACTTTCATTAGTCGATCCACAAACAAACATATTGCATCATTCATCTATGGAATCCTCAAAAGACCCACCACAAAATCCATCATCACATCATCCCACTTCCATTTCATAATAGAAAATGGATGTAATAAAACACCTGGGTGTTGATGATCGGCCTTCACCTGCTAACAGGTAAGACACCATGGCAAAAATCCCACAACCTCATTTTTCATTCCCGACCACCAAATCATTCTACATATATCAATATACATATTGATCAAAACAAGATGTTCTTCCTATTTTGATTCATGGAACTTTTGCATCAATTCTTCCCACATGAATACTGACACAATCACACAACCATGAACACAAACAACCCCGTCCACATTGACGGCTCTACCAAAAGGTGGCTCCCAACCATTAATACATTCTTCATGGATAAAAATTATGATCATCAGGATAAATTTCCTTAACATGACTCAAAAACGTTGAATCTACCATCACGAAAGTAGGAGTCACCTGACTATTTTCATCCCGCACCACCAGCTGCATCTCCATAAAAAATCCACGACCTTCCACTAGGTACTGGATTTGTGAACCACCTAGATCTGAGCCTTCATACTCAATGCATCGGCAACATTGTTTCATTTTCATGGTGCATATACCATCTCAATGTCAAAAGACTGAAGATACTCAACCCATATTCACCGATAAAGATTTAAATACTACTATGAAAAGATATACATTGGAATCTTGTGATCGGTATATACTATGAACTGTTCCCCCAATAGGTAGTGCCCCCAACAGTTTAAGGCATACACTACTATAGCCAACACCAGATCACAAGTGAGATAGTTCCTTTCATGGGGTCCGAATAGCCTTGACCCATAAGCAACCATCCATTCATCTTGCATCATCACAACCCCAATCCTGATACCAGACACATCACAAAATATGACTTACTTCATACCTGGATTAGGTAAGATTATGATCAGTTATATCGTCAATCGATTATTCAACTCATGGAAGGAATTACATGAACGATGTATTACTTTGCAACATTATATCTTCTATATATTATTATAATAAAAATATTCTTTATATACATGATTTTTATATAATTTTTATCAGTCTAAAAATAATTATATAATTATAAGGACCAAAGATATAAAAAATTAAGACACTTATAAAAACCAATTCATATATTACCTTAAGTGTAACCTAATAAAGAAATTTCTAACAAGAGGATAATATAATTTCATAATAAATACATATATGGGATTAGATATAATAATTTTTATGTAAAATATGTTTAATAGATTTCTATCTATTATGAAAGAGGATTGGAAAAGTATGATGAGTGTAAATACATAAGGTGAGTGGATTTCCTCTCACTTTTTATTTTAGTGATACATATGCTTTATTCACCACAGATTACATTTTTGTGGTGTATATACTTCCCATTAATGTGTAATATTATTATTATTTTTATGGTTATTTTTATTTACATTATCATTATATGATCTTTATTTCCTGTCGTTTATGTTTCAATTGTCACCCCATCTATAAAATAAATTTTCCATAATTTTTTTTCTTTGACACTTCTATTTTGTTAAGAACCTATACTATTTTAGAGGGGTATATACTTCTATTTTACATGTTATGTCACTAATATACTTATTTTCATGATATTTTATAATTCATCTGATTTAACTATATTACATGGAGAGTATTATCCCATGATACCAAGTTATAATTATTTATTGAAACAATCTCATCACCTTTCAAGATTATTTATGTTTATACTTCGTCTGGTGAGATATTATGATCCCTATCATAAGAAAATTCATTAAATTGGATCTCCTAAAGCTATTAATGATTTATTCGTATATAATATCCATAGTTATACTCGTTCAAAAAAATATTTAAAAAGTATTTTAAAGAAATCCTGGCTTTACCCTCCATTCAGTCATAAATTCGTGGGACATTAAAACCATTTTTTCTAAATAGAGTTTCCATGAATATTTTACTAATATCTAATAATCATTAATATAATTCTATTTTACTTTTAATATTTTTATATTTTTTTCAAAGTAATGTTCTTATTTCTTTTTGGAATGAGGCATTTTCTACCCTTTTTTAACATGTAAATGTATTTTTTTACCACTTTCGACATGTACATATTTATCTACAGACAATAATTTGAATAATTAATTTCAGGTTTTAAGGATAATTATTAATAAATTTTATTCAAAAGTTATTTAAAAAAATATGGTTTTACAATTGTTTTAAAACAACAATTTTTCCTTTAAAGAAAATATTTTTCAAAGGTTTTTATCATTCAAAGAGAATATTTCCTAGAAAAATTGATATTTAAATAAAGAAATGTTTTCAAAATATCCTTACAATATTTTTACATCAATGATAAACTTGATTTATTTAACTCATTAAGTTATAGGAAATTATTCAAGGGTTTTATTCCTATTCTTTCGTTAATGTTTTCTGTTTTAATGTAGTGATGCTTAAGACACCTGTTTCACTTTAACATGTTTTATACTTTTGTAACACTCTTATTTTAAATGGTTATTTTTTATAAAGTGATTATAAAACCTAAATATTCTAATATGTTATAATGTGATGAAATATTAATGATACCGATTTCATTTCATGTGTTAGGATTTTATTTTTTGATGTCTATCTCTTTTTATGTTTCATGATATGATAAATGTTTTATTATATTGTGGAACATGTATGAATGATTCTATTATTAGATGGGTGTGACCTATATATCCATCTAATTCATTAGACAGTGATAGGTTTTATATTTTATAAAGGGGTACAAGGGATGTAGGTTATTCCTAAAAACAAAATGTTACATAGTTCATGGCCCAAGACCGATAACAATACGATACATGGGATGTATCCCAAGAAATAAATAAACTAGGTACACTGGTTTTAGCCTAAGATTGAAAAAATATGTTATAGGGGTTGTCACCCAATCCTAATTGTTAGAGGGTATGTGGGTTATTAGCCCAATCCTGATGCAGTTTAAGAGGTTGTAGCCCAATCTTGACATGTTATAAAGGACTTGGTAGCTATCCTTGATATGTAATTTTATATTATTATAAATATTCGAAAAATATAATGTCTTAATCATCAGTTAAAATTTAATGGATCATGATTTTTATTTACTTATGATTCATGAATTATTAATGGAATATATTTTACACATAACTTTGTTTATGATATTTGATATATTGGGCATAATATCCTAATGTTACAATCACATTCCCAAACCATTATATTCATGTTTATTCTCACATGACTCCCTTGATTACTCTTACATTTCATTTAAGATCACCCATTTCTATATTTACTTTCCCTATGATGTGATCAGAGGATATATGTAGAATTACTAATTGTGTAGATCATTATAATAGATGTTGAAGATATTTCACCAGGATATATGTTTTGGTTTTCCATGTTTCCAAAGACAATAAACTATTATGGTCCTCAGGCATGTATTTTTGGAATATATTAATAGTTATATAAAATGATGTACTATCCATAAATGATAATCCTGAGATGTTATAGTTGGTATCAGAGGAATGTTTTAGTCACCCATTAAAAACTAGGATGAGAATAATTTATCAAGGTACCTAGATATATTTCAACAAATATGTATAGGGATATCTCTAAGGATAAGTATATGGATGTGTTTTGTTTTAGGAAAATGTCATCAAATTTTGGTTAAGGGTAGAGTGAGTGGTTTCCTAAGAATACATCCATGTTTGGACACTATAGGTGGATGTGGCTCTGGAAAAGATTTACCTAGGGGTAACCACTCCAAAATGTTTTTCTGGGCCTAAATCGAGTAAATATGTTACTAGAAAATAATCCTTGATTCACAAATTGTTTGACACTCCCAAGGGGGATATGGTTTGTATGTTCACAAAACTCTTCACAAACTATAATGAATGTTTAAAATATTGGATGAATATGAATAAACTCTGGTAGACCTATGTCTTCATATATTAAATAATGTGGAACCATGATTTAGGAACCATATAAGTTATTTTTAAAGATTATATGGTATCATAATATGATAAATGTTTCGCACACATTTCTTTCTGGTTTTAATCAATTGAGATAACTAAAAGAATCATGGTTATGATTAAATGTTTCAAATGTGGAAATCATGGGAATTATGTTAATCTATTTCCCATGTAGAAATTTCATACAGAGAATTAGGATGTTAGTATGATTATTGGTTATACTTATAAAGATAAAATATAGAAAATGGCATGTGAAAGTTATGTGATATTCTTCCAGTATTGTTTACATTGATTATAATAAGTAGGATTATACTGAGTTTGATGAACATTAATATATGATTCATAATTCAGGAATCAATAATTGAATAATAAGGCGATGAATCCTATGTAATTTTTTAATAATAATGGTTGATATAATATAGTAGTTATGTTTTCAAATTCAAATATTATGTTATATGAATTATGAAATGTATAAGTATTTTCAATATAATGTTTCATTAATGATTTAAAAAGTCATGTTGAATTGTGAAGAATACATAGAAAAGTGATTTCATAGAAATTATATATTTTGATTAAGGGAAGGTACCCTTACTTAAATTATGAAATTGAGATAACGATAGTTGGATAATGATATGTTAGATATCAATAAGTAAATTAGATGGTAATGATTACCTAAAAATAATTGTTGATAAAATAGCTTATGTCTTCAAGGATGGATTTTAGGACTTCATGGATTGAAATAATATATTCAGCAATAATTGGAATATGAAATCATGAATTTTTTCCAAATTTATTTGTGGCTATTATGGTTATTACCATGTTTCAAGGGAATATATGATGACGTAATTCATATTTTTGAAATGTGATTACCATTTGGTATTATTTCTATATAGGGGAACCAATGATAAGATGATTTTTTTCATTCCTTATAATGTTTTGGAATTTAATATTTTAAAAGGGTTATAAGGTTAATCGTTCATGATAATTTTAAGTTAACCATCAGAGAAACTATTTTTGTATTGAGATTGTACTGAAAAACATAGATAAAATGATATTTAGTAATTAAACATATTCCAAGGATGTCCATAATATTATGGAAATTATATCAGTTTGATTTTAGAAAAGTACATCATATAATTTTAATGACAACCAATAAAGTTCAGTAAGGCCACGAGACTTGAACCCATAACCAATGGACAACAAGTGTTTCATACATTCCAATTCCCCACACAATGTATTGGTTATGTATAATTATTTTTACTGAATGATTACTTATGATTACGAAGTAGTGTTAATTTTCATAGATATTAATAATATTTATTTATAAAAATATTTTAGATAAATAGTTATATTTTTCATTCTTTTATGGGCCTTAATATATGTGAACAGATTATTCTAGTGATTCTGAACTAAAATTTAATTTCAATAAAATTATATTTTATTTAATGGATGAACTAGAAATAGTATAAATAAATACCAATGAATTAAAATATATTTATAGAAATATATCACGTTTTTATCATTATTTATATTATTTTTCAATAAAATAATTACTTAAAGATTGGATAATGATCAATAAAATTTTAGTCTGAACACATATTTTTAATCGGCGACCTTATAAATAATCATAGATTTTTGACTTTGAGGCCCTAAACTTTTTATTGACCATTCAATTATTTTTTATTGATGATCTCAATATATTCTTATAATTATTTACATGTTTCTTAATTTTCTAATTTTCAATCCCAAATTATGTACTCCCATATGGAAAACTGGTTATATGATACATTGGGTATCCATTATGGTTTCAACTTTCCCTTTTTAGGGAAGTATTTTTTATTAATTTTTATAATGTGGGTTCATTTGAATGACACACTAATTATTTATATGTTTTATAACTGAGGTGAATTTCAATGGAGAAATTCATTTTAAGGGAATGGAATATAACACCCTGAGATTTCACAAGTAGATTTTTTTGGAATATCTATGGTCCAAAACTATAGGTATATAGGTCCAAATTGTGGCAATAAGATATATCAAAAGTTCTATCTAGCCAAGGCACGTATTGGCATAACTATAGATAAACTCTATAGCCACTGTTTTCATGGGCTATAACCACCATTCTCCACTGTGGCAACACATCAATCTCCCAATTTTCTAAATCATTGATATAGCCCTTATAGGTTTCCACCATAGAACATGGGATATAGCAACCATTTTTCATTGTGGAAACATAGAAATAGCCACTATTTTCAAAAGTGGATATAGCCCATGTATAAGGAAACTATGGCCCACAAATAATGCGCACTGAGGCAAATTCGATATTTCTACCTCCACTATGTGAAACTTTAACCTTAACACTACACTATGGAAACCGTTGTGTATATATTTATATTTTTTTTCTTATATATTATTAAAAACCATGTCTATATCCTTTCTTGACATTTTTTGTGGGTTAATATTTTCCCCTTGCAAGGGTGGGAGACATATAGCCACAGTTTTGAGTAACCATGGTAATACAAATATAAAAAAACTCTTTAGCCACAGTTTTACCCACACCGTGGCTATATCCCTTTGAAAAAAGATTATATCCACGATTTTATAGAAACTGTGGCTATATCCCTTGGTAAAAACTATATAGCCTTAATTTAACAAAAACCATGACCATTGGTCAAGGGAAAAGACCTTATAGCCATGATTTAACACAACCCATGGCTATATCCCTCATAGAAACACTGTATAGAAATAATTTTATAGAACCATGGGTATAGATGTAAAAAAAACTCTATAGCCATGTAATAAAAAAACCATGCATATAGCCTTTGAAAATAAACCATATAACCACGGTTTTATATAAAAGTGTGGCTATATCTATGGTATAAATACCAATAGCCACGATTTTGGAAAACCGTGGCTACAAGTATGTGTCAATATCCTAGTATTATAATAGTGTATTATAAATTATTTTTTATCAAATTAATTGGTCCTTTTTGTTATATTTAATTTCAGGCAACACTTTAGATAATTTTTTCTATAATAAGGCATTTGCTTGATTTCATTATACGCAGCACCAGGATAATAATGCACTAATCACAACATGAAATATTATATTTTTCTTCATAGAACGCTGAGGATAGATTGAATTACATTAAATAATGACTTTCCTAGATGGCTTCCGTAACATGCAAGACCATGGTCTACCAAATAATAATATATTATTATTTTAAAATATTATTATTTAATATATTATGTTATAACCAAGACAATAAATAAGCATTACTGAATAGTAGTAAAAAATTATAAAAAAATATATGGCATAAAAAATAAAATATGAATTCATAGATTACCAATTAATTATAAACGAATATGAATTCCAATTGAATATAGAGGGTAATATTTTTACTTTTATGGTGGTAACACTTTTTTAGAATTATAAAGTAAATTAAATACAACTAGTGAGTGATATTAATGTAATATATATGTAATATATTAAATAAAATATTTTTTTTTCAATCTATTCAATATATTTTATACACATAATATAAAAACCAAACCAATTTTAGTCTTCAAACATATATTTTTATAAATGTAGTTTTAACTCTTAATGGAGAAACCATTTAGAGTCCCAATTTTGGAACACTTATAGACTTAATACGTCAAAATAAAAATATTATTTGAAATTTAAACATAAAAATTATGTATGTATTATATTTTTGTGTTTTTTGTAAGGATTCATATTTTAATTAATAGTTAAAAAAATAGAAATTTAATTCAAAACTACATTTTCATTTATGTTATTTATAATGTTAAATTATATTTTAAATTAGTTATAATGTTTAATTAGAAAATAATTTTAGCAATTAATTCAATTTAGTTCATTTTAATTAATTTTCCCTGGAAATTGGAATAAAAACCAAGAAAATCTTGATCCCATTTACATTAAAACTAGCATTTTCGTCCCGTCAATGGGATTAATTTTGAAGTATTTTCTGCCAAATTTGTGATTTTAATTTGAAAATTTTGATTCAATATTTGAAATAAGAATAATTTATAAGATATAATAATTGAAACATAGTTTTTTTAAATTATTATTCAATGTAATAAAATTTAATTAAATTTTTTAACGTAAAATTAGGCATAACTATGGATGAAACATGAATTTTACGATTAAAATTGACCTATTAAATTTTCCAATATCCATTTTTGGCCATATTTCTCCCCAATATTCTCTTTTATATATTTGTTTCTTTTATTTTATCCACTTTAAACATAAAAAACATGGGTGGAATTTATCTCCTAAAATATTTACAAGAGTGCAAGCCCTCCGCCACTATAAAACATCCTCCTTTCCTCCCACATCCTCACACATCTCAAGAAACTTGATTCCCCCAGACTGTACTAAATTTAGCTCCCAATGTCCATACCTTCATCCGAAAAGCTACTACATGAACATAATGTCTTCCAAGGAAGCATTTTTTGCACAAACATATAGGAGTTAACTGATTACGCAGTAAATCCTTCTCTCAAGAACCTTTCTTTTATTTTCTATCTATACCCCTACAATCTCTTTCTTCCACGATTTTATAACAGAAAAGTATCCTAAATATAAAATTCAGTTTTTACGATAATTATTTCACCTAAAAAACATACATATCCATCTCATGTGCAACAAACATTCTATTTATGTGTACGACGAACTACTGCCTCACTAAATGATGATTTTTTCATTTTTCCATTACCGCATGTCATCGTAGACATTTATGATGGAAATTATGTTTATATATTTCATATATTATATTCATATTTCCTTAATCTTTTTAAATTATTTTAAAATAAATTTATTTATTCATTTAATTTTGGTGAGAATATGATAATTTTGTTTAAGGAAGTGTGGACTATCGCCCCCTCAAAGCGATAAGATTCATTGATACACTACATGGATTGTATTAACGATGTGTTTACTGAATATATATGATATAAAATAATAATTTTATAGTAATATATATATATATATACATACATACATTTATATTAATTTGTTTCATTCAAAATAACAAATAAATGGAAATAACATTCATGTGTACGTACGACCTATCGTCTCCGTGAATAATGTATATCATTTCATACTTATATATTATATATATTATTATAATTAAAATATAATATAAAAATGATATTTATATCATGTTATACATTCTTTAAATAATGATATATGTATAAATACAAAAACGATAAAAATGTATGATACATACGAAAAAAGAGAATATTACCTGAAGCATAAATTTAACAATAAATTAGTAATAATAGGGTAATATGAACTCATAATAAAACCATATATGGTATTGCATATAATAATATGGTTCTATAAAAGATTTATAATAAATTTATATTGATTATATAGGATTTTTGAATGTGTACGATGAGACTAATTACACAAAGTAAGGGGAATTCATCTCACTTTTTAATTCCGTGAAATATATGCTACATCCACCATCCATTCCTTTGTGCGGTGTACATAATTTACATTAATGTTTTATATTATTATTATTATTATGTAGTTTATAGTTATTTAAATAACTATTCTTCCATCATTATTTCATGGTGTTTATTTTTCACAAGTTACTAAATCGGTAAAATAGTATTTTCATTCTTTAAGGCACTTATTTTATTAAGAAAATAATTTTATTATAGGTGTATTTAATTACATTTTACATGTAATATCATTACTCCATTTATTTTCATGTTATTTTAATATTCATGTAATTTTACTTTCATAAGCGTGGAGTGTCATCCCATGATACCGCAAGAATTTATTCAAACAATTTCACCTCTTTTCATGATTTTTTATGTTTATGCTTCCATTAATGAAAAATTATGATCTATATCTTGATAAAATTCATGAAATTTATTATTTTATGGTTGTTATAGCATCCCACTATTTTTTTACATAACATTACATTACATTTTACAACCATAGGATCTTTAATGTCTATTGTCTTGGAAATCAGGAACGTAATACATGAAAACAACATAAAAAATTCATCTAAACCACTTTTAGGGCTTCATAATAGGTTCATACTATGTACAACTACTGCATCTCATATCTAAGAGACATAAATCAAAGGAATGGGTGAGCAAAAGGCCCAGTATGGGTAAACAAAGGAATCAGTTTACTTGTTTAACAATAACAACATAAAGACACGAGCAATGGATGTATAGGTATATCATAACGAAAAAAACATGGAACATAACTTGATTATGTGGATAAAACATTTTATTTATACATTCATGAACATTTCAACAAGTTTTATCCCTAAGGTGTCATAAAAATTACCAAGGTTATTCACCAATATATCGTTAAACATGTCATCTCTAGAGATTAATTCTATACCCAATGCATTGGAGCGCTGTCAGGGTACACCCTTACTATTTATTTAATATATTGTGATCCACATATATCATAATCAAAAATTTCATAAATATCCCATGGAGAATAAAATAAATGGGTTTCAATTCAAGATCGTGATGTTTTAAAAGTACTTAAAAATATGATCATTATGTCATTTATAACCCATGGAATGGAATTGAGGGTTATATGTATGTCAATTACAGAATAAGATAGATAATATTTATATATTTATGAACACCGAAAGAAACTAAATGGGTCTGGTTATTCCCATAAATAAAATAAGAGGATTTTTGGAGAGAAAGAGATAGAAAGTTTGAGGTGATATTTCTGCAGCAGAACAGCTATATAACATGGTTTTAGAAAACATTGAAAAGTGAGGGTACAAGAATAACCCAACCATAAATAACTTATAATACAGTATAAATACATAATAACATGGAGATAAGAAAATGGTATGGAAATTTTAATGACATACCACATGAAAAGGAAACGTGAAAGAAAAGAGAAGACACGATTCCTTTTATCAAAAATTCGACAGCATAACAGTGTCACGTAAAAATTTAGAAAACAAATTTATGAGAGTGAAAAGGGTATATAAACAATTATACATGAAATGGACAGTAATTATAACAGATAAGAAAATACCCTCAACAAAAAATTGATGAAAACTAGATGACGCAACATAAAGGAAGTCATGGCTTAAAAGAGGAGGGTTAAAGATTCCCTTACCTTGAAGAGTGACTTTGAACGTGTGATGGTTGGGACCTTTGGAGGCTTGAAGGCACCTTGGGAGGACTCCTTGGGATGTAAGGAGACCAGAATGTCTTTGAGGATGATTTTGGAATTTAATGACTGAGGGAAATGGCTTGGTATTTATAGGGAAAGTGAGTGAATAAATTATTAATTTCCAAGGGACACCTCATCGGTGGTATTTGAAAAACCATGGGATTTCCCATGGTGTTTTCCCATGGTATTTGCCACTTGGGACACTTCATAGAATATCACACTATTCATAGGTCTACCAGAAATCATAAATCATTATTACATCATTAATGATGTCATTAAACACCCGAAACTCAAAACTGAATTTTTACTATTCACTGATAATTCAGATGTTTCAGAAAAATACCAAAAATTCCCCCTAACCTAATATCAATGATCTAAATTAAAAAAATGAATTAAATTTGATGAAAATAATCTTATAAATATTTTTAATTTAATTTTTAAATAAAATAATTATTTATTCCAAATACACATCTTTAAACCTATAACTCATTTTGTAACACCTTAAAAAGCAATCAAAGTCCCATAAAAATATCGTATACCCACAAAACAATAAAACAACAAATTACGATTAAATTTTATGAATATAATTTTCCATTTTAAAATAATAAATTAATTATAAAATTTTAAATAAATTAATTATGGCGAACAAAAATACCAAAACAAAAACTATGATCGTTTTTTAACTTTTAAGATGTCTAAAATGTATTTATACATTATTGGGTGAAGTTTCTATTTTTTTGGTCAAATTTCTATTCATTACTATTCATAAGTGTATGTTACTATTCATATTTTACTATTCACTAAAAACCAAGTTGATCTTATTAGACTTTAAATTTCTCATTGATCACAACTATATAAGACCATTTTTTTAAAATCATTTCACATTATTAATTATTTAAGGAATACAAAAAATATTTTAAAATACCCCTTTTTCCAAAATTATTTAATAATACACATCCTATATTCATCCGGATATTTTAAATTCATAAAAAATACCATAATAAGAAATAAAAATAATATTTATATAAAAGGATTACACAAAGTAGCTAAGGTCTCGTTACAAAGCCCCTTATAAGACGAGCATAAGACTTAAGTTTAAGGTGTGATATGGTGATAAAATCTTGGGGTTGCTTGGAAAACATTGTTCGAGTGGTGATTTCTTTCAGCTTGAACTTCTCCCTTAGGAAATTCTATTCAAGATTCATATGTTGAAGTTCGACTTAAGATTGGTCCACAGCAATGCCTAGTGATGATACCTCCTTCCCATGTTCCGACAGATGAGCTTCATATGTCTCGAGTCTACTAGATGAGGCCATTCAATATTCATTTAGTATTAATTAACCAATATAACTGTATTTATAAAAAAAACAATGTTAAGATTATAGTGTCCAGTGGTCATATAACATTCGAAACCAAATGGTCTCATTTTAATTATACCCACTTCATTAATTAAAGGATATTGTTTTGTTGAGTATAAAAAAAATATCACACAAAAAACTTGGAAACAAAAATAAATAAAAATTTCAGTTCGTTACAGTTGTTCATTATTTAATCATATATTTGTATCATTGTTTTAATGTTTTTTATAAAATTTTGTTAAGAATGTACTGTTAAGGAATCCAAACTTTTCCATCTCTTAGATCAGAAATATATGTTCTTTTATAACCGTGTTTTCAAAAAAGACTTTCCGAGAATACTATAATAATCAACTATGATCATAAAAAAAAATTACACTTTTTATTTTTCTTTTTTTTAAAAACAATGTTCTTATCACATTCCAAATAATGAATTTTTCAAACCTTTTTTACTGTGTAAATGGAATGTTCTTTTTTCCCCATACGACATGTACAAATTTATCTAGAATTAAGATGTTTAAGATTCAATTTCATTTTCAAAGGTTAATTAATATGGATTTATTAAAATATATTTTTCAAATAAATGGTTTTAAATTTTTTTTAATGCTTCTCTTTAAATTTTTAAGGAAAATTTGTTTCAAATGGGTTTATGATTTAATGATCATTTTTAAAAGAAGAAAATATATTTACGATAAGTAATGTTTTCAAAATATCTATCCATGTTACATTACATTTAATAGAACATCTGTGGATGTTACTCATACCCTTCTAGAAAAATATCCAATGGTTTGATTTTTATTCTTTCATGATTTGTTTTTGTTTTTATAGAATGATTCTTCATACTCCTATTTCTCCTCAATGGGTTTTATTATATACAAACGCTCTAATTTTCTTAGTTTATGCTTTCTTGAAGTTATTATGAGACCTATATCTTATCCTATGGTTTTATGTGATTACATGTTCATTATAACCATTTCATTTCAAGGGTTATGATTTTATATTTATAAAATATGACTCTTTTCATGTTTCATGATATAATAAAAGATTTGTTATCTTGTAGAAAGTGTATGAATGATTTTATTAATAAATAGGTGGGGCATTTATCTATATCCAATGCATTGGGTAATTATTTGTTGTATATGAACTCAAGGGGTACACAAGTATTAGGATAAGAACAAAAACAAGAATGTACAAAAGTTGTAGCCCATGCCAGAAAACAAGAAGGTAAATTGGATGAAGACCATGAAAAAAAGAAAGAGGGTAAAATGGTTGTTTCCCATGCTCGAATAAATGAAAGTATATTGGTTGTAGAAAAATACTAAAATTAATAGGTCAAATGGGTTGTTATCCCAATCCCAAAGTAGGTACATGGGTCATAGCCGAAGACTGACACGTTATAACGGTCCGGGTAGGTATTGTTGAAATAAAATTTTCAATTCTCATATGTATGCCACAAATAAAATTTATTACAATTGGGTTACAATTTCTTGGATCGTTATGTTTATTTCCTTACGATTAATGTCATATAAACTACCATGAATTATCAAATAACTCATTTTTATGATCTTTGATATGTAGTGCATGATCTCCTAATGTTTCTATCTCATTTTCATACCCCAATATTCATGTTTATTCTTACATGTCTCCAATGTTTACCCTTATAGAGAATCTGAGCTCAAACCATTTTGAGTATCCATTCCCCAGATTATAAAGATAGATTTTAGGTAGAATAACTAAAGTTGGAGATCAATATGGTTGATCATTAAGATATTTAACTAAGAAATAAGATTTTGTTTTTCATGATTCCAAATACACTAAACAATTACAGTCCTCAGTATTGTATTATTTTAATACACTAAATATTTATCTAAATTGGTTTAATATTCTTGTATGTCAAGCCTAGGTTATTATTATATTAATGTATAAATATTTCATCTTTAAATAAGTTATTTGAGAAGTAAAGGGTAATATTATCAAAAAAGATATGGTGACCTTTTAAAGGTATTCCCTTCTATTTTTAGATAATTTGATGTCACTTATGATTCATTGGAGATATGATTCAGTGATCTCACCCTTATTATTTACAACATTTTTTATTATTACAAGGATGAAATTTTAATAAAAATCATCGTCACATCCCACCCTTTTATTATTTATAAGGATTGATTGTTCTGATACTAGACTTAGGTGACATTCACAAGACACCAAAGGTTGACAATAACTACAAAGGGATTCATAAAAACTTGGGTAATGATTTTAAAATTTTGGATAAAAAAACAAACCATGATAAAAAATTAAAATAATACAACAATAAGATCAATTAATGGTAAATAAAATGAAATACAAAACCAAACCAAGATATTAACCATAGAATAAGTGAAAATAAGGGCTAATACCTGAAAGAACAAATAAAAGAAATAACCCCAATGAAACTGAAGACTGTAACTAGGAAATACCAATAGTATCCCAAAAAATCCATGGTTCTATCACTAAGGATCATGAGTAATCACTAGAGAACTGGGATTCCTTTACTCTAAATGTGTCATGATATATAAAATTTTAAAATTCGCTATAGTGCCTATGTTGGGGGGTCAGTATAAATCCATGTAACAACCAAGGTAAAACCCAAGAAATACATGTCTAGAATTCTACAGCACAACATCATAACAGAAAAGAGACACACCATCATAAACTACTAGTCATGGGAAGGTAAACAACAGTCTAACAGGCAATCATGACCCAATGGTCCAAACCAGAATAACATGAATTGGAAATACATCTAAAGCACAAAAATTCACTCTATTCACAAATAATTATCCTCAACTCAAGTATACAATCATAGAAGGAAAACAATAGGGATGAAATGGTAAATGTGCAATACCCCGTTCATGGGTATAGGGAAAATGTGCACATAAAACTCAAAGTCTTTCAACAGAAAGGCACAAACCACCTACTACAGGTTTAAGAGATCAATATACTTCAACCTCAAATCTTGAATCTCTATAGAACACTATAGATCTATGAAAATGTCTAAAAAGTTCAACCCATGACATCTCATGAGAGAGGATAAATCAGAAGATGATGCTCTAGGATAAGGGATAACCCATCAATGTGATTACAACACAATAAACAGTGTTCGAATATAAGGAAAGATGGAGGCTCAGGGGGTTCGTCGAAGATCTATGGTCGTACGAGATCTCTCGGTCGAACAGAACCTAAAAGAAGTATGTTCTGGTGATTAGACGCGACCCTGGTGCGTTTAATGAAAAAAAAGAAAGTACACAACATGTAATTCTGAAATACACAGTATGTAGTTGTTTTTTTCGTACTCCACATTAAGTGGCCTCTAAGTCACCCCACATGGACGTGTGTGTGGCTATTACACGGCCAGTACATGGCCTCCTAAGGTAAGGAAGTATAAGGCGTGTACTCATAAAGTACACGGTGGGAACTTAGAAAATTTATAAAATTTCATTTTTCCTCCAAAATGACAAGAAAAAGAAAAAACTTACCTAAAAAGGAGATCCGGGTTCTTACAATGATCGTGAATAAAAAGAGATTAAGGATTAATCATTTAAAAAGATCATGTTGTTTAAGGGGAAAACACCCAATCAATCTATTATTCTTTTCAAATAAAAATAAAATTTCAAAAATTATTAAAAAAATTATATATCTGAAATTTATTAAAAACATAATCTTAAAATATTAATGATAATGCGGAAGTATATAACCCAATAAAATTTAGTTGTGTCATGAAGTTATTTACCACTTGGTAAATTTTAATTTAAATCCCCTAAGATTAAATAAGTAAAATTAAAACATAAAATACCATGAATAATGAATTATTCATTATATTACATGTCAAAGGGATTTATATACTCCATATAGATTTAATTATGTGTATAACATTATAATATGCCTCAACAAAATGAAATTGAGATGAAAATGATTTACCTCACACATTACTTTTGGTTGTAATTTCATTATCCTGCAGTATTTGGTGGGTTCAAAAATAGTTATTAACTTATTAAATAATCATACATTCATTTATGATGCCATATATGATACTATTGTAAGATACCATTACCCTTTTTTTTAATATTCATTCAATATATTAATCGTTTCAGGTGTTAATTACATTGTTTTTTAGTATGTTTTGATATTAATTTTCCCTCTTTCATACATCTTGATTTAATCATATGTAGTATTTCAACAATTTTTTAGACATCTTATATATTCATTTAATATTTTTTATATAAACTAAGTGACAATAAATGAAATACACTATTTATGGAGATAGTATATCATACGTACGAGTGAATGATGTTTTATTTTATTGATGTAATGAAAGAATGTGAAGTAAATGAAATATATATATATATAATTCATATTTTATCCAATTTATTTAAAATATATTACCTATTTTTATATAAATCATTCTTAATACATCCCATGTAAAGTGTGAATGAATCACATCGCTTCGTGAGGCGGTAGTGCAATGTACAAATGAGAGACACCATATTATTCCCAAAAAAGGAAGAAATTATAGTATACATAATATATAATCTATATAATAATATAAAAAATATAAAAATAATTAAATTTATTTATTAACTGTTTTTCTATTTTTATGATAAACAATGAAATTTTGTACTAGAAAAACGAACACCATCGGTTCGTGAGGCGATAGTCTTCTATAAAGATGAATGATAATTTTGTAACCTATTTGATGAAAGTGTGTGTTATTTTTTTATTAAACATAAAAAAATTATATTGAATATACTTTTGTAGTTATATAATTAGTATATAAGATAATTTAAGGAGTTGGAGAATGAAATTAAAAAAACACTTTTATAAAAACATCACATATTCTTCAGGTATCCCCCTTAGGTCTGAACTAATGCATTCTTAAGATTTATTTATTCCCTATAAAATGGTTCTATGATGAAAGGAGGGAATATTATATGTTTTTTGGACATTTATTCTCCTATCAAAATGGATCGAGTGGAATTGATATAAGAGGAGTTAAGGAGGTCTTTTAAAAGTGGTGGGAGTGGAAACATGATTTTTTGGAAGAGATAATTCCAATAAAATTATTTATATGTAAATAACACAAATGATAAAAAACTATATAATATTAGTTTTAAGGTATTAATATGGCGGTAAAATATATTTAAGACATGTTTCTAGGTCATTACCCCTTATTTTTAATGTGTAGTATATTAATAAACTTCTTTTTCTCAAAATCACAATAATTAAATTAAAATTATTTCACTAATAACTTTGGAAAAAATTATTCTGAAATTATTATAAATTTTATTTTATTATGATTTATAATGTGAAATATTTTTTCCAAAGTTAAAATAGACAAGTGGTTTAATTTAATTTTAAATTAATTTCGAAGACGAGATTACAAAGAACCGTCTGAAAGTGAGAATATTAAAAAATTTATAATGTTTTTGTGTCCAATTTGAAAATTAAATTGATTACAATAACCTCAATTTGATTAATATATATATAATTTATCTTTTTAGAATTTTAAATAAATTTTAAATATAATTTTTCTTTATACTTTTTTTAGAGGAAAAATTTTTTCCTAATAAAAATTCAGTATTTTTCTTCATTTACTATAAAAATAAACCATATTTTAAAATTCAAAAAACTCACAATAAGATAAATTAAAAATTAAAATGAAAAAAATGAACATTATTTTTTCAAATAAAATTTATAAATGTTTCCCAATTTAGTTTTAAATCAAGTGTTCCATTAAAATCATAAAAAACGTTATTTACAAACATAATTTTTTTTGCATAAAATTTCATTTGATTTTATCTTATGCCTACAATACTATTGGATGAATATAAAAAAATTTATTTAATATATAATATATAATTTTAATTACATCATCTATTAATTTTAATTGTGATTATTATTAAGAAAAATTCTATTTGGTGCATAAAAATAATTTTATTAAAAAAAATTCCTTTATATTTAATTGGTTTTAATATTCATTTATAATTAATTGATATCCTATAAATATGACAATAAATTTTCATTATTAACTAAATTATATTTTTTCCACCAATTTAATATCTATCAGATAATTTTCAATTTAGATTATAATGTTAATTGTATTCGGTAATGTTATTTCTTGTGTCAATCACAATCCATAGAAGAATCTCGTTGTTGCATCCGACAAAAGATGACTCAGTATTACACATATTGAAAGCGATATAATGGATTCAATCTATTTAGTATATTAAATATATCATAAAATATCATGATTTTCTATTACTTTATACTCTTGGTGTTGTGTTTCATACACGATATCAAATAAAATTATATTCTTTTATAATTTTTAGGTCATTACAATACCCCCCCCCCCATTAAATTGAGTCCCCAATATTAAAACGTGATATTCAAATATATGGATAAGACATTTGAGAATAAATTTTTTTAAAATACAACATCATTAAAGAATTAATAAAATATCATCTTAATAAGAGATAATTTCTTGTATATAGGTGACATGAAATAAAAAATAAATGTGTTTCAAAGTAGGATACATTTTATGGTAATTTAATATATAGACATGGAGGAAAATAAAAAAATTATATTGAGTGATTGAGGTAATTGATCATTTATTTCTGGTTGATCAATAGAAATTTTTAGGGTTCAATAAATTATATTTAATAGGTGATATAATATCATTTATATTATTATTAATGGTGGTAATTGGATATAATTTTCTCTCAATATCATTTTGAATAGAGTTGATGAATACTTTTACAACAAAAGAATTTAAGAACCAAATATTATTTTGTATGCCTAAATAATTAAAATTCACTTTTAATATATACATAAATGGGTGAAATTTATCTTCTTATATTGGTAAATAATTTTCCAAAACAAATACAGTTAATGAACTAATCTATAAACCAAAAATATAATACTACAAGTTAACTACTAATATTTATTCATCATATTGTTTAACTAAAATGAATGACAAGTTAAATAGGAAATTGTGTTAGCTAGGGGTTGGTGGTAAAACCTTATATTCCTTTTTTCATGGATGCAATCCCAATATCCATTTTTGAATTTGTGGTTCATCACCCACCATGCATGATGACCTTTTCATAAATCTATATTAATACAATTATTGTAATTTTACCTAAATAAATAAGGTGGAAATCCTTGAAATAAATATAGTAATTAAATAAAAAATTATTAATTATTTCTTGATTTTTACAGAGTCTAATAATATTATTTACCATTATTGTGAAGTTATTAATCTATATATTAATCTTAATAGATAATAATAACTTTAATAATTTGTCTATAAATGCTAAACACATTATTCCTCAAAAACAAATCCAAAAAAATATATGGTTTCCTTAAATATTTCAATAAAGTCCATAGAATTTGTAGATCCCAATGAATATGTTTCAATGATATTGAACATTTCATATATTTTAAAATCATTATCCATGATGGTATTTATAAAATTTATGTTAATGACTAACCAATTGTTTTTTAATCTTTAATGAATTCATAAACGATTCACGATTCATCTAACCCAAAAACATTAATGAATTTACTAATTGAATCAAAACTAATTACCACTTCATGAATTTTATTTCCATTCAGGTCATTGGTCTATGGGTTACCCTTTAGTAGATATAATTTAATCAGGTTGTGGCCAGGGTCCCACATTTAAGCTAACTAACTCTAAATGGATCCTCAAGATAAGATTTATTTCATTCCATAATCTGATTCATTAATTTCTTTTAATATTTTTGAATTATGCCCTTATATTAAACACATAAATAATTTCAAAAGTCCATTGAGACACATTATTAGGTATCTATATTCACATTCCTTGAATAATGGAAATCAATCCATTATTTCTCTATGATCTCCACCACTTAAGTTCATAGAAAAATCATTCCTCATATCCACTCGTGAGACCAAGAGTAGGTTAACGTATATGTTGTTAATCATATTTCAGAAGAATTAATTTTTCTTAAGAAATATATCATTCACTACTATCAACATTCCATTTGGTTTCACAATTCCACAAACATTTCCTTCATGTTCAATATTAATAATATTATTTCAGGATCTATCTATTCACTAAAACCGAAAATCATTATGTGATAAATAATAACCACAGTGGGAAGACAGTATAATAATTTATAGTATGTATAAACATTGAGAATTTATTTTAAATATAATACACATAGGGTTTAACCTAGTTTTTTTCATTATCTATTCATATCCTTTATAATGTTTTGAAAATAAAAATAAAATTATTCTAAACATATCCCCTGGTAGTATCATACTAGGTGGGAAGTAAGACCCATTTTTTCACTTTATTATGATCTTGCCAATAGTAGTGTTCTCTTTTTGGAGTAATTACCCATCGGTACAACTTCTCAAGAACCCCATCCTCATGAAATATCCAAATAGGGATGTATTTCTCAGAAAAAATACATAATTTCTATATCACAAAAACATTATGATGTTTATATATACTCATATGAAAATTATAAATATGGTTATGTTTCCTAATCTATCTTTCCCTATATTTAGTTCCTGATGTTGCTACTAAGGTTTCATTGATACCAACTGTACAGACCCGACCATAGTAAGATCAGAGCTGGTGGATTCCACTGTTACATTAGCACAAGATACATAGAAACACATCCCAAAGGATAGAATAGTTTATTATTCCTATTAAACATTAAAATATTCATGAGTTTTACGTTACATTTGAATATATAAATTAATATGTATTTTTTAAAATAAAACTACTCAATCAAAAGAATCCCTCCATATCTGTCATAGTAAACATCATGGAATCTCATGGAATTGAAACAAAATAAGTGTGAGCTCTAATTCTTAGTAAGGATTATGTATAGTGGAAGCAATCATGAGTCAATAATGAATAATAATTATGACAATCTAAATTACTAAATAACGTTTATTTTAAATAACATATAAGGAATAATCAATATGAAAAAGTAAATAACAGAAAAGACATTCCATTAAAATCACTAGCTAAGGAATAATAATCATTGAATGTTAAATAACATTAAAAATATTTAACATAAATAACTTGATAAGGAATAATCAATATTTAAATGTAACTAACTGAAAACACATTCCATTTAAATAACTGGATATGTTATGATGGGTAGAATCCCATTTATCATATTTTATCCCAATGATTCATCTCATGAGATTGTCGATGCATCGAGGGGATTGAATTAAATTGTTACCATCCCATTACTTTCCATTCTAATAAATTCTTTAAATTGTGAATAATCAATTTAATTCATAAATAATGTTTCTTATCAAATAACTGTATTGAGTAATAAATATGGATTTATCTAAATTTTCTTAGACAATTAAATAACAATAAATTTAAACACCTTATGTAAAAATAGTAAATTATTAAAGATATTTTCAAAATCCATGATAAATAATGTGGTTATTTTGGGGAAATTTAATGTTGAATAGAAACTGGAATGGGAAAAAATCATGGGGAATTTAATGATTACAAGAGAATTATTTTGGAAAAAAAATTCAATACAATACTTCTTCAAAAAAATTCATTATCCATATTGGGGAAGAATAAAAATAGTATCAATAAAATATATACCCATTAGAGTTATAATAAGTGTTTTTTTCGTCGATTAAATAAAAAATAAAAAAACGAAATTCTTGAAGAAAATATCACTTTCATATTGAAAAAAAAAACTGAAAATAATATTCTCTGAAAAATAATTTAAACAGAATTCATTAAAATTTTATTTCTGAACATATAATGGGGGATTTAATTGATGATTGGTAATTACATACATTGCATTCAAGGTAAATGTTTATTCCACTTCCATTATAAAAATCATAGGAAAGTGTATAGTTTTGAAAGGGACAATAACATTCTATTGATAAAAACTATAAAATAAAAAATGGTTAACTATAAAATTAATATTTCATTTTGAAATTATTATAAACAATTAAAACAATTTTACAAAATCATTATTTTGATAGAAAATATATTTCTAACCAAAGAGAGAAATGAAGACGGGTCTTATGAAAATGAATTCCTAACATATATTATTTAACAAATTGTATAAGATGGTGTTATTGCAGAAAAATAATAATAAATGACCATAGGATAATACAATTAATGGTTTTATTAAAAAATAATCAAATAAGACCCTTTAAAATAAATTTAACTATCATTAATCCTGAAAAAAATAATATTATGAAGTAAACCATGAAAAAGATGATAATATTGAAGTGAGAATCAACCAATGAATTGATTATGTGAATCAACTATAAATCCAAATAAAACATGTGTAAATAAAAATATATATTAAAAATTTATTACATACATAATCATTTAATATTTACAATAATGAGGATGTAATATAACCTAATGAAAAAATGATTTATGAAATTTCTACCGTTGGTAAATTTTAATTCAAATCAAATATGAGGAAATAATTCAAAAAAATTAAAATACCATGAATAATTAATTATTCATGATATTACATCTAAATGGGATGTATATAAACCATATAAATGTAATTATCTTCATAACATTATAACATACCGTAATTATATGAATTTATGATGAAAATACTTTACCTCACACATTCCTTTTGGACGTACATCCAATAAACTCCAATATATTGTGGTTTTAAACATGTTATTATCTTATTCTTGAACTATATTAATATTTATGATAAAATATATGACCACTTTTTATGATATTATTTCATGTTTGTTAATAATGTTTTATTATTTTCAATGTTTCAGGTGTTAATTATCTTGTTTTTTCAAAATGATTTGAATTTATATTTTCTGTTAATATTTCTTAGATATGGAATTAATAATATCCATAATTTAAAAAATTATTATAACATAATATATATTCATTATATATAATTTAAATAAATTTAGTGATTGGAAATGAGATATGCCATTCATGGAGATATAAGGCCATATGTACGCGTTAACGATGCTTCCATTTTCATGTCATATTGAAAGAATGAAAAGAAAGCTATATATATATCATAACTAATTTATAATATTATAACATTTTTATCATTTTATTCTTTATTGAAACCCTCTTTAATACATTCTATGTAAAGTGTGAACGAATCACATCACATCGCGAGGTGGTTGTCTACCAAACACATGAGCGACATTATTATATTCCCAAAACATTGAAGGATTTATAGAATGTATAATTTATTAATTATAAAAGAAAAAAATAGAATAAATAGAATAAATATCATATATTCATATTATTTCAATTTTCAAGGACAAAATTGATATGTTATAATGTAAAATTAATGACACTGGTTGATGAGGTAGTTGTATTTTGTACATAGAGACGATAATTTCATTCTCATTTTATGGAAGTGTGTGTGGTTGTAGTTCAAACAAAAAAAGTATAAAAATAGTAATATACTTTAGAATAATATTATATTATATATGAAATATATAATACTAATTGATGGATGTTGAGAAGGAAGTATAATAAAAATTCATTTAGAAAAAAATTCCCTCTTATTCATGTATTCGCCTTAGGTTTTCACTAATTCCTTTATAAGATGAATTTATGTATAAGGTAAGGATTAAAATATGATGTTTGTAAGGTTAAAACATTATTTTTGTTATTTTTTTCTGATATAATTTGAATTATAGGTGTGAATAGACGATTATATGGGGAGGCAATTTATAAGTTGGGTCAGTAGAAAACATGTAAAATTTTTAGAGAGTGAGTTCTACACAAGTTTTTTTTAAAATATAACGGCTCTAATAATTAAAAAATATATATCCTTGTAAGTATAAGTTATATATATGGAAATATAATGAGATTTCATAGGATTATTTTTTATTTGTCTCCTTATTATTAATGGTTTGTCCATTAGTAAAATCAATTTTCTCTTAATCACTATAGTTAATTTTAACTAGATTGACTAATCTCTATGGTAAAAAATTAATTTGAACTTTTTAGAATTTATAAATTATGACAATTAAAAATATTTATTAACATAAACAAAATTAAAATTAAAAAATTGTAAGAAATGAATTTAAAATTAATTATGCGGGTGGGATGTAAAGGTATGTTCTTGAAGTGAAAATATTGAATATTTTACAATGTATTTATATCCATTTTCAAAAAATAACATTTATTAAAATGGTATAAATTGTATTAATATATATAGAATTTATGTATTTTAACTTTAAAACCAATTAAATATATATGTTTACATTATAAATTACTTACATTGAAAAGAAGTTATTAATTAAAATTCTGCATTTCCCACTATTAATTAAAAAATATATCTTCTTAGATAAATACAAAAAAATCATCCAAAGATAAAATTGGCTATATAATTTCGAAAATGAAATAAATTTTTTATTTAAAATTTTAAAATAAAATTACAAAAGTATTTGTATTCATGGTGTTTCATGGAATGGAGGAAAAACATCCTTTAGAAACATACACCATTTAATGTATAAAATTTGATTGGTTCTTATCTTATGACTATCAAATATATTTAATGAATGTAAAAAAATTATTTTCTATATAATACATTAATTTATATAATGTCATATAATTGTATAAATTTATTTGGTTCATTAAGATAAAACTTATTTGTGGAAAAATAATTTTTATAGACCATTTCTTTTATATTCAATTGGATTTTATATTCATTTATAATTAATTGGAAACAAATTATCTCATTCATAAACTTTCATAATTTATTCAATAAAATTTATAACCATGAATTCAATGTGAATTTGATAATTTTAATTTTAAATAATAATATTAACAGTACTCAGTAAATGTTGGTCTTTTATGTAACACATGCTATCAAAGAAACTCGTTGATTCATGCGACATAAGATAACATAGTACTTAATGATGTTCAAGATATAGAATAGATTTAATATTTTTCATATTTTAAAAATATCTTAATTTATTTAGTGGTTATATTTCATTATACACATGGTGATGTATCTCATACAAGATATTGAGTAAAATTTTATTCCTTTAGATTTTTCAAGGTATCACATTCTCCCGAAATTTTATAAATTGTCTCCTAAAAATTCAAACATAAAATTTGATACCAAGGGAATGGAATTTTAAAAATTATTTTTTATAATCCCTCATTTTAAATGAGTTAATAAAATATACTCTTAATAAGATAGATTATTAAGTACAATGTTCGAATAAAATGGTACATAACACGGTTTCCAAGTATGAGAATATTTATGGTAATTAATGATATATCTATGGAGGAAAGGAAGAAATATTTATAGATTGTGGTTGATATCCATGATCGAAAATAATTGGATGATCAATGAGATTTTTATGGACTCACGAAATTAATCTAATAAGTGTGAAAAGGTCATTGATATCATCATAAATGATTGTAATAGGATTACAATTTATTTCATGATCCTTTTTAATAGAGTTTAGAATACCTTCTATCAGATAATAATATAAGGACCAAAATTGAATTTTATTTATGATTGATGAAACAAATTCACTTTTAAAATATCCATAAATGTGTGACTAGCAATTTTTTTGTCAAATTATTTTCCAAAACCAATAAAGTGGATAAATTAATCTCTTAACCAAAATAGAAATAATACTAGTTCATTGTTATTGTTTATTCTTAATTTTTTTATTTAATAATAATTAAATGCTTACTTGAAAAAAATATAGTCCCATATTAGGAATTGAACCATTATTATCCTTCAATCAGGTTTTCATGTCCCATTGGATAGCCAGACTTGTTGGGTTGCCACATATCATTCATGTTTTTTTAAACTATATTAATATAAATCTTAAAACATTATCAAAATTATAAATGCAGGCATCCTAGAAATAAAATAAATAATTAAATTACCATTAGTAATTTTATTCAACATAATTTATTTTATTACCTAGTCTAATAATATTATTTTTCCATTATTAAAGTTTCATTGATTTTCATATTAACACTAAAGGATTTCAATTACTTTACATGTATGTCTATATAATATAAACTAATTATTCTTCAAATAATATTTTAACTAAAATATATTCCTTCCATACATATAATTGTAATTTCATTAGTCTTGTTAGATTCTTAAGAATGGTATTTATGAAATTAAACATATAATAAATATTAAATTCATTAACCACAATGGTATCCATAAATCATATGTTAATGAAAACAAAATTTCATTTAAAATTTAATATAACCCATACATGTATCATGATTATAGTAACAAAAAAAATTTATCAATTTATTATATGAATCAAAATATATAACTATATAATCCATTTTATTTCTAAATGGTTCCTTCAATGGTAAACTGTTACATTTAATAGGATTTCATTGACATGGGTAGTGTTCAGGTTCCCCATATTTAAGGAAAAAACAATAAAATGATCCTTAGAATGAGATTTATTTCCTTCCATCATACATATCATTTTATCATAGAAATTATTTAATTTATTCCCTTTCTTTACAATCATATAAAATTTTCATATTCTGTTGAGAAACATTCGTTGGTATTTCTTTACACAATCCCGATATGATGGAAATTAAGTATGAATTTATCCATGGTATCTAGCACTCATGTTTTTAGAAAACTAAATCCTTATATTATTTCGTGAGTTCGATAGTTCGTTAGGGTATATGTTTTTAATCATATATCAAGAAAAAAAATTACAAATATACATTATATCTTTATGTAACGTACCTGACTCAGAATCCACTAAACTGGTGCTATGAGCCGAGTGGTTATATAACCTTAATTGCACCTCCCCATACACCAAATGTTGCCGACTTGCAGTGGGGGTCCAAATAGTTATTTATGAAGACAATACAAACGTTTTATCAAAGTACTCCACAACTAAAGATAAACAAAATTGCAGAATAAGAACAAATAATTCAAGAGTATTCATTAAAACCCTTTTCCCAAAATATGGTACAACCATGTCTAATAGTAAATTTTTCTTTCCATACTACATGTTAAAAATTGAACAAAACCCAATATGAATACAATATGAAAAATCCCAAAAATGGTCCTGAAACAAGGTCTACGCCCTCCTCCACAAATAAAAATTCCTACAAAACTCCCTTACAAGAGCCTTTTCACTTTCCTTGATATGCAAACATTAAGACTGGCCGGATACCCAACGACGGTCTGAGCAGGGTGTGAGTACAACTCAATAGGCCACCACCAATGGTGTCTATAAAATATTCGGTAAAAATAATAGTACTTGAAAAAGGGGAAATGAATAATAAATGGAAATGAAAATATTAAGTGCCTCAACTAGTTTCGGTCTACTACAAACATTTATTACCACTTCCATATCTTTCCACTTCTGCCCATTTACCATCACTTCCATTTCCAAAGCATTTTCCAGGGGTTCATCAAAAAATGAAATATGCATGGTCATAATGAAAAAATAAAATAAAATTCATGATGAAAAGAAATTGTTATCCTATCTCACTAGGATTAACTTCTTCATACAAATCATATCCTCACCTCGAAGCCTCAGTCCAGGTGGATGAAACTATTAGGTGAATAGAGCCTTAGTTCACTTCCCAAACCCATTCAATTTTGGTGAAGTTTAGAGCGTCATTCCAACTCAACCTGTGGTCATAGATCATCAAGTCAGGACCCTAATCAACCAATCCATTTACATATGTTATATATATATGTATGTTTGTATGTATGTGTGTATATCCATCAACCATTCACATGACATCACAACCATTTACCAAGGAAAAAATAAATCCTAAAAATAAAATAAGAGTTAATACCATGCCTTAACCCCTTAAAACATTTTCCACATTTCACATTATTTAGTCATTTATCCTAATCCCCTTTCATTAGGCTTATCTCAGTAAGAAATCAATCATAGTGCCTATCTCCCTAGGATTCGCTCATTATTCCTAACACACTTGGAATAATTACCAAACTCATAATCCATTCCATTTTGGTCTTTATTCATTTACACATATTAACCCAATATCCCTTAGGTTGTTATCAAGACTAGGTGCATCACCCAGCTTCTATATGAACACAATTAGTCACATAAATTTTTTATCACGGGCTCTGCATAATTACACTACAATCTCACTTGCTCTTCACAAATCCCTATGTCTGAGAAAGTCGTCTCACCCCACGGCTGTCCCTAGTTTAGTCTAATCACCCTTGATGCATCCCATGCAGATTTCTTGGGATTCCATTTACCTTTTCAATAACCATTTTACATAAAAATGCCAAGGGTGGTAAAAACATACCTAGAGACACGCATGAACAAAACTGCACATGAATAAATCCACCAACAAACCATGGGATATAACTTATAGACCACCTACATCAACTTCAGGGGTGAACACACTCTTAGTAGAGCCCTTATATTCCACTTCAAACAACCCTTGAAGCTTCAACCCAGAGCTTTGATCTGCAACCAACGACATCAAAAATGCCATAGAAATAAGGGAGATCAATACCATAGTGTTCTTAGGGGATTTGTTTCGTCCCATTCAATGACCCGAGATCTTACAACCTCCCCACCATATAACTACTCATCTTCGAGACATTCTTTTATGAATCATTACACTTCTGAGGAAAAGAGATTGGTCCACTTAGCCTGCATATCTGATTCCCTCTCCCATGTTTCTTCATGAACCTTCCAATGAAACCATGATACTCTCACTAATGTAACAAACTTTTACCATAAGCCATTATAACTACGATCCACCACCCAAACCAGATGCTCCTCAAAGGATGCATCCACCTCAAGCTCAACATACTCAACACCCACCACGTGAGTTGGGTTAGGGTGATATAGGTGAAGTTTCGACACATGAAATAAAATCATGCATCTTATTATACCATTGTGTAATATCCAATAGGTATGACACAAGCTTGATCCTCTCCACTATCTCAAACGACCCCACATAAATGGGAACCAACATTCCCTACTTTCTGTTCTGTCTATGACCCATCCTTGGAGACACCTGATGGAACACACTATCACCCACCACGAACTCTAGAGGTCTACATCTCTGATCCTCATATGACTTCATCCTGATCTAAGTTGTTGCCATCCATTTACGAATCAACTCCACATTTTCTGATGTCTCCAGTATGAGAATCAGTTCCAAATGTTTAGATTCAATGACCTCTAACCAAAATAGTGGAGATCTATATGGTCTCCCATTGAGAACCTCAAACTGTTTAATCTAAACCTTATCCTGAAAAATATTTCTTTAGGAAAATTCAATGATAGGTTCTTCTACTAAGAACCACAAAAATCCAACAAACAATCCCTCAACATGTCAGGCAACACTTGGATTATACGCTCTGACTTCCTATCCATATACATGTGGAAATCCGTACTCAAAAGAACCTGCATACCGAGAGCATTCTACAACCCTTGCTAGAAGTGTGATGTGAAATGAGGATCATGATCTGAATCTATAGTCCATGGTAAAACATGAAACCACATTATTTCCCAAATATATAACTCATCCAACTATTCTAATATGTATGTCTCCTGAATCGGTAAGAAATGAGCCACTTTCATTAGTCGATCCACAAACAAACATATTGCATCATTCATCTATGGAATCCTCAAAAGACCCACCACAAAATCCATCATCACATCATCCCACTTCCATTTCATAATAGAAAATGGATGTAATAAAACACATGGGTGTTGATGATCGGCCTTCACCTGCTAACAGGTAAGACACCATGGCAAAAATCCCACAACCTCATTTTTCATTCCCGACGACCAAATCATTCTACATATATCAATATACATATTGATCAAAACAAGATGTTCTTCCTATTTTGATTCATGGAACTTCTGCATCAATTCTTCCCACATGAATACTGACACAATCACACAACCATGAACACAAACAACCCCGTCCACATTGACGGCTCTACCAAAAGGTGGCTCCCAACCATTAATACTTTCTTCATGGATAAAAATTATGATCATCAGGATAAATTTCCTTAACATGACTCAAAAACGTTGAATCTACCATCACGAAAGTAGGAGTCACCTGACTATTTTCATCCCGCACCACCAGCTGCATCTCCATAAAAAATCCACGACCTTCCACTAGGTACTGGATTTTTGAACCACCTAGTTCTGAGCCTTCATACTCAATGCATCGGCAACATTGTTTCATTTTCATGGTGCATATACCATCTCAATGTCAAAAGACTGAAGATACTCAACCCATATTCACCGATAAAGATTTAAATACTACTATGAAAAGATATACATTGGAATCTTGTGATCGGTATATACTGTGAACTGTTCCCCCAAAAGGTAGTTCCCCCAACAGTTTAAGGCATACACTACTGTAGCCAACACCAGATCACAAGTGAGATAATTCCTTTCATGGGGTCCGAATAGCCTTGACCCATAAGCAACCATCCATTCATCTTGCATCATCACAACCCCAATCCTGATACCAGACACATCACAAAATATGACTTACTTCATACCTGGATTAGGTAAGATTATGATCAGTTATATCGTCAATCGATTATTCAACTCATGGAAGGAATTACATGAACGATGTATTACTTTGCAACATTATATCTTCTATATATTATTATAATAAAAATATTCTTTATATACATGATTTTTATATAATTTTTATCAGTCTAAAAATAATTATATAATTATAAGGACCAAAGATATAAAAAATTAAGACACTTATAAAAACCAATTCATATATTACCTTAAGTGTAACCTAATAAATAAATTTCTAACAAGAGGATAATATAATTTCATAATAAATACATATATGGGATTAGATATAATAATTTTTATGTAAAATATGTTTAATTGATTTCTATCTATTATGAAAGAGGATTGGAAAAGTATGATGAGTGTAAAAACATAAGGTGAGTGGATTTCGTCTCACTTTTTATTTTAGTGATACATATGCTTTATTCACCACAGATTACATTTTTGTGGTGTATATACATCCCATTAATGTGTATTATTATTATTTTTATGGTTATTTTTATTTACATTATCATTATATGATCTTTATTTCGTGTCGTTTATGTTTCAATTGTCACCCCATCTATAAAATAAATTTTCCATAATTTTTTTTCTTTGACACTTCTATTTTGTTAAGAACCTATACTATTTTAGAGGGGTATATACTTCTATTTTACATGTTATGTCACTAATATACTTATTTTCATGATATTTTATAATTCATCTGATTTAACTATATTACATGGAGAGTATTATCCCATGATACCAAGTTATAATTATTTATTGAAACAATCTCATCACCTTTCAAGATTATTTATGTTTATACTTCGTCTGGTGAGATATTATGATCCCTATCATAAGAAAATTCATTAAATTGGTTCTCCTAAAGCTATTAATGATTTATTCGTATATAATATCCATAGTTATACTCGTTCAAAAAAATATTTAAAAAGTATTTTAAAGAAATCCTGGCTTTACCCTCCATTCAGTCATAAATTCGTGGGACATTAAAACCATTTTTTCTAAAAAGAGTTTCCATGAATATTTTACTAATATCTAATAATCATTAATATAATTATATTTTACTTTTAATATTTTTATATTTTTTTTCAAAGTAATGTTCTTATTTCTTTTTGGAATGAGGCATTTTCTACCCTTTTTTAACATGTAAATGTATTTTTTTACCACTTTCGACATGTACATATTTATCTACAGACAATAATTTGAATAATTAATTTCATGTTTTAAGGATAATTATTAATAAATTTTATTAAAAAGTTATTTAAAAAAATATGGTTTTACAATTGTTTTAAAACAACAATTTTTCATTTAAAGAAAATATTTTTCAAATGTTTTTATCATTCAAAGAGAATTTTTCCTAGAAAAATTGATATTTAAATAAAGAAATGTTTTCAAAATATCCTTACAATATTTTTACATCAATGATAAAATTGATTTATTTAACTCATTAAGTTATAGGAAATTATTCAAGGGTTTTATTCGTATTCTTTCGTTAATGTTTTCTGTTTTAATGTAGTGATGCTTAAGACACCTGTGTCACTTTAACATGTTTTATACTTTTGTAACCCTCTTATTTTAAATGGTTATTTTTTATAAAGTGATTATAAAACCTAAATATTCTAATATGTTATAATGTGATGAAATATTAATGATACGGATTTCATTTCATGTGTTAGGATTTTATTTTTTGATGTCTATCTCTTTTTATGTTTCATGATATGATAAATGTTTTATTATATTGTGGAACATGTATGAATGATTTTATTATTAGATGGGTGTGACCTATATATCCATCTAATTCATTAGACAGTGATATGTTTTATATTGTATAAAGGGGTACAAGGGATGTAGGTTATTCCTAAAAACAAAATGTTACATAGTTCATGGCCCAAGACCGATAACAATACGATACATGGGATGTATCCCAAGAAATAAATAAACTAGGTACACTGGTTTTAGCCTAAGATTGAAAAAATATGTTATAGGGGTTGTCACCCAATCCTAATTGTTAGAGGGTATGTGGGTTATTAGCCTAATCCTGATGCAGTTTAAGAGGTTGTAGCCCAATCTTGATATGTTATAAAGGACTTGGTAGCTATCCTTGATATGTAATTTTATATTATTATAAGTATTCGAAAAATATAATGTCTTAATCATCAGTTAAAATTTAATGGATCATGATTTTTATTTACTTATGATTCATGAATTATTAATGGAATATATTTTACACATAACTTTGTTTATGATATTTGATATATTGGGCATAATATCCTAATGTTACAATCACATTCCCAAACCATTATATTCATGTTTATTCTTAGATGACTCCCTTGATTACTCTTACATTTCATTTGAGATCACCCATTTCTATATTTACTTTCCCTATGATGTGATCAGAGGATATATGTAGAATTACTAATTGTGTAGATCATTATAATAGATGTTGAAGATATTTCACCAGGATATATGTTTTGGGTTTCCATGTTTCCAAAGACAATAAACTATTATGTTCCTCAGGCATGTATTTTTGGAATATATTAATAGTTATATAAAATGATGTACTATCCATAAATGATAATCCTGAGATGTTATAGTTGGTATCAGAGGAATGTTTTAGTCACCCATTAAAAACTAGGATGAGAATAATTTATCAAGGTACCTAGATATATTTCAACAAATATGTATAGGGATATCTCTAAGGATAAGTATATGGATGTGTTTTGTTTTAGGAAAATGACATCAAATTTTGGTTAAGGGTAGAGTGAGTTGTTTCCTAAGAATACATCCATGTTTGGACACTATAGGTGGATGTGGCTCTGGAAAAGATTTACCTAGGGGTAACCACTCCAAAATGTTTTTCTGGGCCTGAATCGAGTAAATATGTTACTAGAAAATAATCCTTGATTCACAAATTGTTTGAAACTCCCAAGGGGGATATGGTTTGTATGTTCACAAAACTCTTCACAAACTATAATGAATGTTTAAAATATTGGATGAATATGAATAAACTCTGGTAGACCTATGTCTTCATATATTAAATAATGTAGAGCCATGATTTAGGAACCATATAAGTTATTTTTAAAGATTATATGGTATCATAATATGATAAATGTTTCGCACACATTTCTTTCTGGTTTTAATCAATTGAGATAACTAAAAGAAGCATGGTTATGATTAAATGTTTCAAATGTGGAAATCATGGGAATTATGTTAATCTATTTCCCATGTAGAAATTTCATACAGAGAATTAGGATGTTAGTATGATTATTGGTTATACTTATAAAGATAAAATATAGAAAATGGCATGTGAAAGTTATGTGATATTCTTCCAGTATTGTTTACATTGATTATAATAAGTAGGATTATACTGAGTTTGATGAACATTAATATATGATTCATAATTCAGAAATCAATAATTGGGTAATAAGGCGATGAATCCTATGTAATGTTTTAATAATAATGGTTGATATAATATAGTAGTTATGTTTTCAAATTCAAATATTATGTTATATGAATTATGAAATGTATAAGTATTTTAAATATAATGTTTCATTAATGATTTAAAAAGTCATGTTGAATTGTGATGAATACATAGAAAAGTGATTTCATAGAAATTATATATTTTGATTAAGGGAACGTACCCTTACTTAAATTATGAAATTGAGATAACGATAGTTGGATAATGATATGTTAGATATCAATAAGTAAATTAGATGGTAATGATTACCTAAAAATAATTGTTGATAAAATAGACTATGTCTTCAAGGATGGATTTTAGGACTTCATGGATTGAAATAATATATTCAGTAATAATTGGAATATGAAATCATGAATTTTTTCCAAATTTATTTGTGGCTATTATGGTTATTACCATGTTTCAAGGGAATATATGATGACGTAATTCATATTTTTGAAATGTGATTACCATTTGGTATTATTTCTATATAGGGGTACCAATGATAAGATGAGTTTTTTCATTCCTTATAATGTTTTGGAATTTAATATTTTAAAAGGGTTATAAGGTTAATCGTTCATGAAAATTTTAAGTTAACCATCAGAGAAACTATTTTTGTATTGAGATTGTACTGAAAAACATAGATAAAATGATATTTAGTAATTAAACATATTCCAAGGATGTTCATAATATTTTGGAAATTATATCAGTTTGATTTTAGAAAAGTACATCATATAATTTTAATGACAACCAATAAAGTTCAGTAAGGCCACGAGACTTGAACCCATAACCAATGGACAACAAGTGTTTCATACATTCCAATTCCCCACACAATGTATTGGTTATGTATAATTATTTTTACTGAATGATTACTTATGATTACGAAGTAGTGTTAATTTTCGTAGATATTAATAATATTTATTTATAAAAATATTTATAGATAAATAGTTATATTTTTCATTCTTTTATGGGCCTTAATATATGTGAACAGCTTATTCTAGTGATTCTGAACTAAAATTTAATTTCAATAAAATTATTTTTTATTTAATGGATGAACTAGAAATAGTATAAATAAATACCAATGAATTAAAATATATTTATAGAAATATATCACGTTTTTATCATTATTTATATTATTTTTCAATAAAATAATTACTTAAAGATTGGATAATGATCAATAAAATTTTAGTCTGAACACATATTTTTAATCGGTGACCTTATAAATAATCATAGATTTTTGACTTTGAGGCCCTAAACTTTTTATTGACCATTCAATTATTTTTTATTGATGATCTCAATATATTCTTATAATTATTTACATGTTTCTTAATTTTCCAATTTTCAATCCCAAATTATGTACTCCCATATGGAAAACTGGTTATATGATACATTGGGTATCCATTATGGTTTCAACTTTCCCTTTTTAGGGAAGTATTTTTTATTAATTTTTATAATGTGGGTTCATTTGAATGGCACACTAATTATTTATATGTTTTATAACTGCGGTGAATTTCAATGGAGAAATTCATTTTAAGGGAATGGAATATAACCCCCTGAGATTTCACAAGTAGATTTTTTTGGAATATCTATGGTCCAAAACTGTAGGTATATAGGTCCAAATTGTGGCAATAAGATATATCAAAAGTTCTATCTAGCCAAGGCACGTATTGGCATAACTATAGCTAAACTCTATAGCCACTGTTTTCATGGGCTATAGCCACCATTCTCCACTGTGGCAACACATCAATCTCCCAATTTTCTAAATCATTGATATAGCCCCTACAGGTTTCCACCATAGAACATGGGATATAGCAACCATTTTTCATTGTGGAAACATAGAAATATCCACTATTTTCAAAAGTCGATATAACCCATGTATAAGGAAACTATGGCCCACAAATAATGCGCGCTGAGGCAAATTCGATATTTCTACCTCCACTATGTGAAACTTTAACCTTAACACTACACTATGGAAACCGTTGTGTATATATTTATATTTTTTTTCTTATATATTATTAAAAACCATGTCTATATCCTTTCTTGACATTTTTTGTGGGTTAATATTTTCCCCTTGCAAGGGTGGGAGACATATAGCCACAGTTTTGAGTAACCATGGTAATACAAATATAAAAAAACTCTTTAGCCACAGTTTTACCCACACCATGGCTATATCCCTTTGAAAAAAGATTATATCCACGATTTTATAGAAACTGTGGCTATATCCCTTGGTAAAAACTATATAGCCTTAATTTAACAAAAACCATGACCATTGGTCAAGGGAAAAGACCTTATAGACATGGTTTAACACAACCCATGGCTATATCCCTCATAGAAACACTGTATAGAAATAATTTTATAGAACTATGGGTATAGATGTAAAAAAAACTCTATAGCCATGTAATAAAAAAACCATGCATATAGCCTTTGAAAATAAACCATATAACCACGGTTTTATTTAAAAGTGTGGCTATATCTATGGTATAAATACCAATAGCCACGATTTTGGAATGTGTCAATATCCTAGTATTATAATAGTGTATTATAAATTATCTTTTATCAAATTAATTGGTCCTTTTTGTTATATTTAATTTCAGGCAACACTTTAGATAATTTTTTCTATAATACGGCATTTGCTTGATTTCATTATACGCAGCACCAGGATAATAATGCACTAATCACAACATGAAATATTATATTTTTCTTCATAGAACGCTGAGGATAGATTGAATTACATTAAATAATGACTTTCCTAGATGGATTCCGTAACATGCAAGACCATGGTCTACCAAATAATAATATATTATTATTTTAAAATATGATTATTTAATATATTAAGTTATAACCAAGACAATAAATAAGCATTACTGAATAGTAGTAAAAAATTATAAAAAAATATATGGTATAAAAAATATATTATGAATTCATAGATTACCAATTAATTATAAACGAATATGAATTCTAATTGAATATAGAGGGTAATATTTTTATTTTTATGGTGGTAACACTTTTTTAGAATTATAAAGTTAATTAAATACAACTAGTGAGTGATATTAATGTAATATATATGTAATATATTAAATAAAATATTTTTTTTTCAATCTATTCAATATATTTTATACACATAATATAAAAACCAAACCAATTTTAGTCTTCAAACATATATTTTTATAAATGTAGTTTTAACTCTTAATGGAGAAACCATTTAGAGTCCCAATTTTGGAACACTTATAGACTTAATACGTCAAAATAAATATATTATTTGAAATTTAAACATAAAAATTATGTATGTATTATATTTTTGTGTTTTTTGTAAGGATTCATATTTTAATTAATAGTTAAAAAAATAGAATTTTAATTCAAAACTACATTTTCATTAATGTTATTTATAATGTTAAATTATATTTTAAATTAGTTATAATGTTTAATTAGAAAATAATTTTAGCAATTAATTCAATTTAGTTCATTTTAATTAATTTTCCCTGGAAATTGGAATAAAAACCAAGAAACTCTTGATCCCATTTACATTAAAACTAGCATTTTCGTCCCGTCAATGGGATTAATTTTGAAGTATTTTCTGCCAAATTTGTGATTTTAATTTGAAAATTTTGATTCAATATTTGAAATAAGAATAATTTATAATATATAATAATTGAAACATAGTTTTTTTTAATTATTATTCAATGTAATAAAATTTAATTAAATTTTTTAACGTAAAATTAGGTTTAACTATGGATGAAACATGAATTTTACGATTAAAATTGACCTATTAAATTTTCCAATATCCATTTTTGGCCATATTTCTCCCCAATATTCTCTTTTATATATTTGTTTCTTTTATTTTATCCACTTTAAACATAAAAAACATGGGTGGAATTTATCTCCTAAAATATTTACAAGAGTGCAAGCCCTCCGCCACTATAAAACAACCTCCTTTCCTCCCACATCCTCACACATCTCAAGAAACTTGATTCCCCCAGACTGTACTAAAATTAGCTCCCAATGTCCCTACCTTCATCCTAAAAGATACTACATGAACATAATGTTTTCCAAGGAAGCATTTTTTGCACAAACAAATAGGAGTTAACTGATTACGCAGTAAATCCTTCTCTCAAGAACCTTTCATTTATTTTCTATCTATACGCCTACAATCTCTTTCTTCCACGATTTTATAACAGAAAAGTATCCTAAATATAAAATTCAGTTTTTACGATAATTATTTCACCTAAAAAACATACATATCCATCTCATGTGCAACAAACATTCTATTTATGTGTACGACGAACTACTGCCTCACTAAATGATGATTTTTTCATTTTTCCATTACCGCATGTCATCGTAGAAATTTATGATGGAAATTATGTTTATATATTTCATATATTATATTCATATTTCCTTAATCTTTTTAAATTATTTTAAAATAAATTTATTTATTCATTCAATTTTGGTGAGAATATGATAATTTTGTTTAAGGAAGTGTGGACTATCATCCCCTCAAAGCGATAAGATTCATTGATACACTACATGGATTGTATTAAAGATGTGTTTACTGAATATATATGATATAAAAAAATAATTTTATAGTAAAATATATATATATATACATACATACATTTATATTAATTTGTTTCATTCAAAATAACAAATAAATGGAAATAGCATTCATGTGTACGTACGACCTATCGTCTCCGTGAATAATGTATATCATTTCATACTTATATATTATATATATTATTATAATTAAAATATAATATAAAAATGATATTTATATCATGTTATACATTCTTTAAATAATGATATATGTATAAATACAAAAAAGATAAAAATGTATGATACATACAAAAAAAGAGAATATTACCTGAAGCATAAATTTAACAATAAATTAGTAATAATAGGGTAATATGAACTCATAATAAAACCATATATGGTATTGCATATAATAATATGGTTCTATAAAAGATTTATAATAAATTTATATTGATTATATAGGATTTTTGAATGTGTACAATGAGACTAATTACACAAAGTAAGGGGAATTCATCTCACTTTTTAATTCCGTGAAATATATGCTACATCCACCATCCATTCCTTTGTGCGGTGTACATAATTTACATTAATGTTTTATATTATTATTATTATTATGTAGTTTATAGTTATTTAAATAACTATTCTACCATCATTATTTCATGGTGTTTATTTTTCGCAAGTTACCAAATCGGTAAAATAGTATTTTCATTCTTTAAGGCACTTATTTTATTAAGAAAATAATTTTATTATAGGTGTATTTAATTACATTTTACATGTAATATCATTACTCCATTTATTTTCATGTTATTTTAATATTCATGTAATTTTACTTTCATAAGCGTGGAGTGTCATCCCATGATACCGCAAGAATTTATTCAAACAATTTCACCTCTTTTCATGATTTTTTATGTTTATGCTTCCATTAATGAAAAATTATGATCTATATCTTGATAAAATTCATGAAATTTATTATTTTATGGTTGTTATAGCATCCCACTATTTTTTTACATAACATTACATTACATTTTACAACCATAGGATCTTTAAAGTCTATTGTCTTGGAAATCAGGAACGTAATACATGAAAACAACATAAAAAATTCATCTAAACCACTTTTAGGGCTTCATAATAGGTTCATACTATGTACAACTACTGCATCTCATATCTAAGAGACATAAATCAAAGGAATGGGTGAGAAAAAGGCCCAGTATGGGTAAACAAAGGAATCAGTTTACTTGTTTAACAATAACAACATAAAGACACGAGCAATGGATGTATAGGTATATCATAATGAAAAAAACATGGAACATAACTTGATTATGTGGATAAAACATTTTATTTATACATTCATGAACATTTCAACAAGTTTTATCCCCAAGGTGTCATAAAAATTACCAAGGTTATTCACCAATATATCATTAAACATGTCATCTCTAGAGATTAATTCTATACCCAATGCATTGGAGCGCTATCAGGGTACACCCTTACTATTTATTTAATATATTGTGATCCACATATATCATAATCAAAAATTTCATAAATATCCCATGGAGAATAAAATAAACGGGTTTCAATTCAAGATCGTGATGTTTTAAAAGTTCTTAAAAATATGATCATTATGTCATTTATAACCCATGGAATGGAATTGAGGGTTATATGTATGTCAATTACAGAATAAGATAGATAATATTTATATATTTAGGAACACTGAAAGAAACTAAATGGGTCTGGTTATTCCCATAAATAAAATAAGAGGATTTTTGGAGAGAAAGAGATAGAAAGTTTGAGGTGATATTTCTGCAGCAGAACAGCTATATAACATGGTTTTAGAAAACATTGAAAAGTGAGGGTACAAGAATTACCCACCCATAAATAACTTATAATACAGTATAAATACATAATAACATGGAGATAAGAAAATGGTATAGAAATTTTAATGACATACCACATGAAAAGGAAACGTGAAAGAAAAGAGAAGACACGATTCCTTTTATGAAAAATTCGACAGCCTAACAGTGTCACGTAAAAATTTAGAAAACAAATTTATGAGAGTGAAAAGGGTATATAAACAATTATACATGAAATGGACAGTAATTATAACATATAAAAAAATACCCTCAACAAAAAATTGATGAAAACTAGATGAAGCAACATAAAGGAAGTCATGGCTTAAAAGAGGAGGGTTAAAGATTCCCTTACCTTGAAGAGTGACTTTGAAAGTGTGATGGTTGGGACCTTTGGAGGCTTGAAGGCACCTTGGGAGGACTCCTTGGGATGTAAGGAGACCAGAATGTCTTTGAGGATGATTTGGGAATTTAATGACTGAGGGAAATGGCTTGGTATTTATAGGGAAAGTGAGTGAATAAATTATTAATTTCCAAGGGACACCTCATCGGTGGTATTTGAAAAACCATGGGCTTTCCCATGGTGTTTTCCCATGGTATTTGCCACTTGGGACACTTCATAGAATATCACACTATTCATAAGTCTACCAGAAATCTTAAATGTCTAAAATGTATTTATACATTATTGGGTGAAGTTTCTATTTTTTTGGTCAAATTACTATTCATTACTATTCATAAGTGTATGTTACTATTCATATTTTACTATTCACTAAAAACCAAGTTGATCTTATTAGACTTTAAATTTCTCATTGATCACAACTATATAAGACCATTTTTTTAAAATCATTTCACATTATTAATTATTTAAGGAATACAAAAAATATTTTAAAATACCCCTTTTTCCAAAATTATTTAATAATACACATCCTATATTCATCCGGATATTTTAAATTCATAAAACATACCATAATAAGAAATAAAAATAATATTTATATAAAAGGATTACACAAAGCAGCTAAGGTCTCGTTACAAAGCCCCTTATAAGACGAGCATAAGACTTAAGTTTAAGGTGTGATATGGTGATAAAATCTTGGGGTTGCTTGGAAAACATTGTTCAAGTGGTGATTTCTTTCAGCTTGAACTTCTCCCTTAGGAAATTCTATTCAAGATTCATATGTTGAAGTTCGACTTAAGATTGGTCCACAGCAATGCCTAGTGATGATACCTCCTTCCCATGTTCCGACAGATGAGCTTCATATGGCTCGAGTCTACTAGATGAGGCCATTCAATATTCATTTAGTATTAATTAACCAATATAACTGTATTTATAAAAAAACAATGTTAAGATTATAGTGTCCAGTGGTCATATAACATTCGAAACCAAATGGTCTCATTTTAATTATACCCACTTCATTAATTAAAGGATATTGTTTTGTTGAGTATAAAATAAAATATCACACAAAAAACTTGGAAACAAAAATAAATAAAAATTTCGGTTCATTACAGTTGTTCATTATTTAATCATATATTTGTATCATTGTTTTAATGTTTTTTATAAAATTTTGTTAAGAATGTACTGTTAAGGAATCCAAACTTTTCCATCTCTTAGATCAGAAATATATGTTCTTTTATAACCGTGTTTTCAAAAAAGACTTTCCGAGAATACTATAATAATCAACTATGATCATAAAAAAAATTACACTTTTTATTTTTCTTTTTTTTAAAATCAATGTTCTTATCACATTCCAAATAATGAATTTTTCAAACCTTTTTTACTCTGTAAATGGAATGTTCTTTTTTCCCCATACGATATGTACAAATTTATCTAGAATTAAGATGTTTAAGATTCAATTTCATTTTCAAAGGTTAATTAATATGAATTTATTAAAATATATTTTTCAAATAAATGGTTTTAAAATTTTTTTAATGCTTCTCTTTAAGTTTTTAAGGAAAATTTGTTTCAAATGGGTTTATGATTTAATGATCATTTTTAAAAGAAGAAAATATATTTACCATAAGTAATTTTTTCAAAATATCTATCCATGTTACATTACATTTAATAGAACATCTGTGGATGTTACTCATACCCTTCTAGAAAAATATCCAATGGTTTGATTTTTATTCTTTCATGATTTGTTTTTGTTTTGATAGAATGATTCTTCATACTCATATTTCTCCTCAATGGGTTTTATTATATACAAACCCTCTAATTTTCTTAGTTTATGCTTTCATGAAGTGATTATGAGACCTATATCTTATCCTATGGTTTTATGTGATTACATGTTCATTATAACCATTTCATTTCAAGGGTTATGATTTTATATTTATAAAATATGACTCTTTTCATGTTTCATGATATAATAAAAGATTTGTTATCTTGTAGAAAGTGTATGAATGATTTTATTAATAAATAGGTGGGGCATTTATCTACATCCAATGCATTGGGTAATTATTTGTTGTATATGAACTCAAGGGGTACACAAGTTTTAGGATAAGAACAAAAACAAGAATGTACAAAAGTTGTAGCCCATGCCAGAAAAAAAGAAGGTAAATTGGATGAAGACCATGAAAAAAAGAAAGAGGGTAAAATGGTTGTTTCCCATGCTCGAATAAATGAAAGTATATTGGTTGTAGAAAACTCCTAAAATTAATAGGTCAAATGGGTTGTTATCCCAATCCCAAAGTAGGTACATGGGTCATAGCCGAAGACTGACACGTTATAACGGTCCGGGTATGTATTGTTGAAATAAAATTTTCAATTCTCATATGTATGCCACAAATCAAATTTATTACAATTGGGTTACAATTTCTTGGATCATTATGTTTATTTCCTTACGATTAATGTCATATAAACTACCATGATTTATCAAATAACTCATTTTTATGATCTTTGATATGTAGTGTATGATCTCCTAATGTTTCTATCTCATTTTCATACCCCAATATTCATGTTTATTCTTACATGTCTCCAATGTTTACCCTTATAGAGAATCTGAGCTCAAACCATTTTGAGTATCCATTCCCCAGATTATAAAGATATATTTTAGGTAGAATAACTAAAGGTGGAGATCATTATGGTTGATCATTAAGATATTTAACTAAGAAATAAGATTTTGTTTTTCATGATTCCAAATACACTAAACAATTGCAGTCCTCAATATTGTATTATTTTAATACACTAAATATTTATCTAAATTGGTTTAATATTCTTGTATGTTAAGCCTAGGTTATTATTATATTAATGTATAAATATTTCATCTTTAAATAAGTTATTTGAGAAGTAATAGGGTAATATTATCAAAAAAGATATGGTGACCTTTTAAAGGTATTCCCTTCTATTTTTAGATAATTTGATGTCACTTATGATTCATTGGAGATATGATTCAGTGATCTCACCCTTATTATTTACAACATTTTTTATTATTACAAGGATGAAATTTTAATAAAAATCATCGTCACATCCCACCCTTTTATTATTTATAAGGATTGATTGTTCTGATACTAGACTTAGGTGACATTCAAAAGACACCAAAGGTTGACAATAACTACAAAGGGATTCATAAAAACTTGGGTAATGATTTTAAAATTTTGGATAAAAAAACAAACCATGATAAAAAATTAAAATAATACAACAATAAGATCAATTAATGGTAAATAAAATGAAATACAAAACCAAACCAAGATATTAACCATAGAATAAGTGAAAATATGGGCTAATACCTGAAAGAACAAATAAAAGAAATAACCCCAATGAAACTGAAGACTGTAACTAGGAAATACCAATATTATCCCAAAAAATCCATGGTTCTATCACTAAGGATCATGAGTAATCACTAGAGAACTAGGATTCCTTTACTCTCAATGTGTCATGATATATAAAATTTTAAAATTCGCCATAGTGCCTATGTTGGGGGGTCAGTATAAAACATATTTTGATTTTCCCAAAGAAATCCAAACTCATGATTCTGGGATAAATTTTTTTATCATAGTTTATAAAAACTATAAAATAAATTTAAAACTTATTATATCCAAATAAAACATTTTTCCATGGAATGAAATCAAAAAAAAAAATCAATGCCTTTTTATTCATGGAATACAATATCAAAGAATAAAAATCACTTATCACGTTGTGATTATGCATATATATTTTCATTTCCACATATAATAATGACACATAGACACACAAGATAGATATTACCATTAATAGAGGAACATCACATTCAAACTCCATCCATTTTAGGGTTGTATATCATGACCATTATCCAACCAATTAAACACATTCCAAACCATCATTCAAAAATCATTTCAACCTATTTCAAAAAAAAATCATATCTTATATTTCAAATAATTTCAACAAATTTTTCGCATTCCTAAAAATATCCATATTTCTAAACTCACCATTTAAACATAATAAACATCGGGTTATAAAAAATGTCAACCAATTTTCATGATTTCCTAAACAATATTTAAAATGATAATCTCCATAAAACAGCCCATGATAAAGGAAATAATTTAAAGAAATTAAATCAGTTTCAAATAATGGAATTAAGTTCTATTGAAGTGGATTCTAGAGATAATCCACCTTTCTCTCAATCATGAGGAAAAATGAAGAATAGAATAGGAAATGGTCCTGTAATGGGTGTCATCTCTTGTATCTTAGGCGCTCTTCCTCTAGGGCTTCTTCCTCTTAGTTGGATGGATCTCAATGATCCAATTGGATTCCCCATAACTATGTGGCTTCTTCTCTTATCTTCATAGAATTTCTTGCACCTTCCTGTTTTGTGTTCTATGTACGGGGGCATGGTTTTGATCTATAATCACCATCTAAATCCTGAAAGGTTGGGTTAGTTGAAGTCGAATTGATATAGGATTATCATATTCTTATAGATTCTATATGTGTTCATATATGGTGAATATAGGAACACTCTATGGTAGAATTATCCCCTTTTAAATTTTCTTCTAATTTCATTTATCTTTTTATGTGGTGTCTGTTATACTGGTAGTTGTTTTGTGAGGGGTTCCTATCATTCATGGTCCTTGTGTTCCACATCCCGGGGATCTGTAAACATTGTTTTTACTATTGTTAATATTTATAGATGGTTCATTCTAGGTGGTTATTTCTAGTTTTTTCCCCACTATAGTCTATTGTTATAACAAGATGTCTCTGCTTCCCCTTGGTTTCATCTGCCATTACGTCTTACTCCCTCATGTATGACCCCAATGTGGATGGTTTTGGGAGATTCAACAGTGTTTTGGACTATGTTGGAGGCATCTGTTGTGGTGGATTTCATTTTAGAATGGTTAAAAGTGGTTTAGAGGCATGTCTGCATTCAGGTTCCCTTTTGATGGGTTAGAGGAGGTGTATCTCAAAGTGTTCCATGGGACGTGGTGCATCAATATTGGTGACAGTGTGGGATGGTACATCGATGGTGGTGTTTTTTGGTGGATTCTCTTAGTGGTGGTTGTATGAGTATTCTCCAAGGCTCAATGATGGATGGGTGATATGGTTTCAACATAGGGTGGTAATGGTATGGGTTTTTACAGGGCATGAGGCATCCCTTATTTCCTTTGGGTGGGTCTGGTACTTTGAGGAGCTCCTGGATCAGTCTATTTTTCTTGATTTTGGTCAGTTTTTCCATTTTCCATTAAAATGGATTCATTTTTGTTTTTTAACACTAATTCATAATGATATTGTTTTTGAAAATACAAAAAAAAATTCAAATTGGAATGAAACATATAATGGAACAAAAACATCAAAAACTCAGTTTCAAACTCCAAAAAAAATCCTTATATCTAATTCCATTAACTAATAAAATAATATCAAATAAATTTTGGCATAAAAAAATATGGATCTATCCCCCAAGTAATATATCCCTGATTACAATATTGTAAGAAAGAAGATATCTAATGAAAATGATCTAGAAATAGATCTTATTGATGAATATGGGCTTCCCATTCACTTGTATTCACCTTGGAACCTCTCCCAAATAGAATAGAATGATAAATACAAAATTTTAATCATAATCAATTTGTTTATAGAGATTAATAATAGAAATAGAGTGGTTTAGGAAGTAAATAAGATTATTTCAGTGATTGTTGTTGGGACCAAGTTGAATGGAAAAGGAAGTATGAAGAGTTAGCCTTTGTATAATGTTGTATTTTGTTGTAAAAGAAGATAAATAAATTCACTTAGTAAAAGGACCAGAAATCAGACGATGCTTTGTTGATTTGTATTTCACAAATATCATAAGTTTGGAGAACTTGTGATGCAATCCTCATGAAGGAATGGGGTAGAAATGATGATGCCAATCATATATAGTTTTGATTTGAAGGAATGATACTGCTGGAAGATGGGATATTTCAGTACTTCCCGTTGTAACTCTGACGATGCTAGAACTGGACTTTCAAAAGATAAATATCATGATAGTGGAATTCTTGATAAAATCATAAGAATGGTTATAGGAAGCAGTGAAGAGATAAAATGACAAAGCAATGGACAATCTGGGGGAGGCAGAAAAGCACAGTTTAAGGTGGCGCCATTTTCCAGTGTTTTCCAAATTTTAGGGCCTGAAATCGAGAGATGAAGCTGTATTTTTGGCAATGGATGGAGAATTCATGATTGAAGATCATTTATATTTTTGAATTCAAGCCATGATTCAAGGTTAGAACATCGAAAAATGACAATGGCATGGAGTGCACAAAAATTTAGTCAAGTTGCGCACAAAAAGAAAGTGGTTCACACAATATATGCGGGTTGCGCGAAATATTTGCAGGAGGCACGAAATTTCAGCGGGATGCTCGAAAAAATGAAGTCTGTGCGAAATAGTAGCAGGATGCACGAAAAATCACCAGGATGCGCTAAAAGTAGAGTGGTGCGCGAAATAGTGGAGTGAAGTTTTCGCGTAAAAGGTGTTTTGAGGTCAGAAGATATAAAATTGCCAAATACATGAGGTGCGTGAAATATTGGAGCATTATGCAAAATGTGAAGTTGCGAGAATGATTTTTTACGTGCATGAAGCGGGTTTTACGCGCGGATTAGTGGTTTTCACGCGGGGTCAAAAATGCCTATAAATATGAGGTGAAGCCTTTTCATTTGATAATGCTAGAAACTTAGAAGAAATCCCGAGCTCTGGTGCGAGTAAATTATACACTCAGTGAGTTGCACGAAAAGAAAGAAATTTGCGCGAAAAGAGGATAGCTATGTGAAAAATTGAGAAGTTGCGCGAAAAGGGAAAAAGTTGCGCAAAAAAGTTTTTCGTGCCAAAATAAAACTTTTATCTGCAAGACACTTGAATTTCGCACAAGTTAATCTAAAGGCTGCGCAGAAAATTTGGGTTCTTTGCACATATTAAACTGTGTGTATGGGAGTTCTTAGCAGCTTTTGGGTAAGAATGTGAATATTTGTACTTCAGAGAATACAACTATTCAATTGTAAGGAAGCACTAGGATACTATAATACCCTATTTGTGTTAGGAGGGTGCAGAAATGCTTGCAGATTGTTTTCCAAGTGCTACAACAATGTAAGGGTATATCATACTCATTGTATTCCACATCAAAGGATTGTTTTCTAGTGGATTGTGTGGTACTGGATTGTTTCCATACCATACCAAGGATGTAGCTACTCTTTTTGAGTAGTGAACCTTGTAAATCTTGTGTTCCTATGGTTGTGTGTGTTCAGTAGGGAAGATACTCTTTAACAAGAGGTGATGTTTGTTTCAATTAGAAGGAAACATAAAAAGAAAAATATATCACTGATTCACCCCCTCCCCCTCTCAGTGATACTTGGATCCTGACTGGGAACTTCAATTGGTATCAGAGTGAGGTTCCCTTCACTTGTTCTTTGCTGAAGTTTTGTAGAGAAGTTGTGATGGAGAATCTGAATTGTGTGAACAGTAAGGGGATTCCGATATTTGATGGGAAGAATTATCATATCTGGAAATATAGAATGATTCCTAATCTTATGTCTCGTGGATATGAAGTTCTTGAAACCACAATAGATGGATTTCATGCTATTTATTAAAAGCTTTATCTTATACCCGCAGATAATAAGAATCTTGAATATGTTGAAAGAGCTAGAAATGCATTACTCTCATCACTTTGTGAGAGTGAATTTTTAAGAGTGAAAGGTGTCGCTACAACTAAAGGTATCTGGGAAATGTTTATGAACATCTATGAGGTAAACACAAAAGTGAAGAAGGAAAAACTATAAATCTGGAGGCTGAAGTATGAAGACTTAAAAATGGGAGAATCCAAATCTGTTGGGGACTTATTTACCAGGGTTAATGACATTATCAGTACAATCGGATGTCTTAGTAAAAAGTTGTAGGATTCTACATTTATTGAATATATCTTGAGAATTCTTCCTGACAAATTTGATGCTAATGTTTCATCACTGGAAGATAGAGACACGAAAACATTACCTCTTGATGATTTTCATTGCACTCTCATCACATATAAAATGAGAAGGAGAAGACCATGAAGAGAAAGGCAAAAGACTATAGGGAAATGTCTTTCAAGGCTGAAAAGAAAGAGAAGTTGAAGAAAATTCATATTGAAGAAGAAGCTGGTGAATCCGAATATGAAAATGAGGTATGTCAAAATTTTGATGAAATTTTATCCTTGTTTTTTAAAAATGTTAAAAGAGGCAGAGTGAAATACAAAGGGAAACTCCCTTTAAAATGTTTTGAATGTGAAGCTGTTGGCCACATTGCAGCTAGTTTTCCTCAAAAAGGGAAAGATGAAGATAATGATGAAGAAGACAGAAGACCAAGATGGTCATGGAAGAAACAAGGTGGAAATGATATATATTGTAAAAGTGTTAAAGATAAAAAGTTCTTCAAATCAAAAAGAAGAATCTTGTTTTCAAAAAGTAAATAAGATGATGATAGTGGGAATGGATCCCAAAAATCTATTGCTGAGGAAGCTAGAGAGAGTACCTTTTTTGCAACAGTGAATAATGTTGATTATGAGAGTAGTAGTACTGAAGAAGAAGAAACTCAACTTGAATAGTATCTAAAAGAAGAGTTAATGGAATGTTTGATAAAGATCATAAGGCTTGAGAAGGAAAATAAGAAGTTGATAAATGAAAATTCCGGATTACTCAATCAAGAAGGTTTTACTAATGAGAAAATCAAGATAGAAAAATAGATTGATGATCTGAAAAATTATCTTGAGAATACAAATAATCGTAATGATCATCTTGAAGTAAAGCTGAAGGAAAAAGAAGAAGATTTGGAACTTGTCCAACATAAACTCTATAAAGGTAATGAAATGAATACAAGTATCAAAAATTCTATATCCGAAGTTGGTGAATGTTCCAGTAAGATTGAACTAAACAGGGATCCATAAAAGTTACCTTCAAAGGTTGAAATGAAAGATAGAACTGGTTCTGCTAAGAACAAGGCTAGAAAGACCATGTATGTGGTCAAAGTCAGCAATGATGAAAAGTCAGAAGTGCATAAAAATCAAAAGTCATGAAAGACTTATAATACTTCTGGTGTTGTTAAATATGAACTGAGAAAGGGAGATAGAAATGAAAACATGGAGGATGATGAGAATCGTGTTCATAAATCTGGTCAGTATAGAAGTTTCAGAGGAAAATATTCCTTCTATGGTTACTTCTGGTATTGTGGTGGATTCGGGCACATGGAAAATATTTGTTGGTTCAACCAAAAACATTACAACTATTCCACAAGTTTTGAAAGACAAGGATTGAGGGGGAGTCAATCCATTCAAAATAGAAAATCTCCAAATAAATTTCAGAATACATCTAAGAATACTAGTGTGAAAGTTGATAATCGGTTCCAACTACTGGAAACTATTTGTGAAAGATGTGATCGACCTGGACATCTGGTCAAGGGCTACCTTAGTGTGTTACCAGAGAAACATAAGATTCGTAATAATTCTCAAAAGACAAAGTTTTTAAAATCTAAAAGGGACATATCTGATAAGTTTGAAAACAATGATTGTATGGTTGTCTGGCCAGAACACATTGATTTGGCTATGAAATTGGAAGAAGCACAACAGAAAGTGAAGGAAAAGGATGAACAAAAAGATCTTGTTGTCGAAACTTCTTTGAAAGCTACAAAAGGAGAACTTCTAGGGATTCTTGATAGTTGATAATCCTCTTATATGACAGGAGACTTAAAACTGCTGAAGAATGTGAATGATTTCAAAGAAGGAAAAGTGAAATTTGGAAATGATGAATCTCTAAGGATCAAAGGTGTTGGATCGACCATTATTGGAAAAGAAAATATGAAATCCAAGAAAACACTATATGTTGATGGGCTGAAACATAACCTATTTAGTGTGTCACAACTATGTGATGAGGGAAAAAAACTTATCTTCAGAAAAGATGGATTTGTTGTGAAAAGTGAAAATAATGGAAATATTATCACAAGAGGCCAACATATAAGAGGAAATTTGTTAAAAGTTGGTGAAGTGATGAACTCCTGTTACATGGGTGTGGTGAATGAAAATAAGTTATGGAATAAAAGGCTGGGACACATGTACCATAAAAACATGTGAAAGTTATCAAAGAGATATAGTGTCTGAGATATTCTTGATTAATCAAGAAGAAGAGATTTTTGTTGCACCATTTGTGAGAAAGGAAAGATTACAAACTCTATTCATAAGAGAGTTGAAATTCACTCAAAGAGACCCTTGGAGCTCATACACTCTGATATCTGTGGACCAATGAGCAAGAAATCTACAAATGGAGATATGTACTTCATTAATTTGATTGACGACTTTACTCACATTACCTTTGTTATGTACATGAGACATAAATCAGATGCTTTGAAAATGTTTAAGAGTTTCAGGAAGAAAGTAGAGAAAGAATGTGAGTATTCCGTGAAGAAGTTGAGAGCTGATAATGATGGAGAGTATAAAAATGAGTAATTTGTAAGTTACCTCTAGAAACATTGAATTCAGCACGAGTTCAGTTCACCATATACACCTTAACAAAATTGGGTTGCAGAAAGAAAGAATCAGATTTTGGTGGAAATGGGGAGAACTATCTTACATGAACATAGTCTTTCTCATTATTATTGGAGGCAAGCCATAAACACTGTAGTGTATATTCAAAACTAATGTTTCTATAAGCCAAACATAGATATGAATCCATATGAAAAGTTCTATGTAAAAATCCATGTCTGAAACACTTAAGAGTTTTTTGGAGTCCATGGATTATAAAGAAGAACGGTGGAAACCTTGGAAAGTTTGAGAAAAGAGGTGATGATGGAATTTTTCTTAGCTAAGCTCCAGAAGGAAGAGGATATAGATGTCTCAACAAAGAAAACGAAAGAATTATTGATTCTTCAGATGTTAAAGTTGTTGAAAATGTTGAGAATGAAAAGCAGTCATATGTTGATGTGGAAGTTGAGCAGGATAGAGAAGATTTTGTTAATGATTCTCATAATGCTGCAGACTGTGTTGATCTTACTCAAGATAAGGAATCTGACTCAGAAATCTGAAGTGATGAGGATGAAGTTAGACCAACTCATCATTGGATGAGGAAACAAGTGGAGGTTCAGAACATTATTGGTGATCAACATCAGAGGGTTCAAACAAGAATAACAACGAATGTTATAACACATGCTTCTCTTTATTCAAAAGTTGAACCAAATGATGTAAATGAAGTATTTGAGCATCCAAAATGTGTTCATTCTCGGAATGAAGAGCTTGATCAGATAGAGAAGAATGATACTTGAGAAATTTTACCCAATCCAGAAAATAGGAACATTATTGGTACAAAGTTTGTTTTTCGGAATAAGCTGAATGATGAAGGTGAAGCAATAAGAAACAAAGAAATATTGGTTTTCAAAGGGTATTCGCAAATTGAAGGCATTGATTTTGATGAAACCGTTTCTCCAGTGGAAAGATTATAAACAATCTGAATATTTCTTGCTATTACTGCACAACGAGGTCACAAAATCCTTCAAATGGATGTAAAATATGCATTCTTGAATGGTGACCTTGAAGAGGAAGTTTACATTGATCATCCTTGTGGATTTGTTATTAGAATGGATGAAACATTTGTGTACAAGATGAAGAAGGAATTGTATGGGATAAAACAGGCTCCGAGGGCATGGTATTCAAAATTAGATGCTTGATGAAGATGGATTTTATGAAAGGTAGTGTTGATAGCAATCTTCACATCAAGGAGTGTGAGGAGTTTTCATTGATCATTATTGTTTATGTCGATGAAATTATCTTTTCTAGGAATGACGAAACATCATGTGAAAGATTTGTTGAGGTGATGAAGAAGTTATTTGAGACATCCATGCTAGGTGAAATTAAATACTTTCTTGGGCTACAAATTTCACAGAAGAAGAATCACATTTTTCTGTCTCAAGAAAAGTACGCTAAGGAACTTCTGAAGAAGATTGGCATGGAAAATTCGAAACCAGTTTCCACAAAAATTTCAGTGGGAACCAAGTTGTCTAAAGACGAAGAAGGAAAGGAAGTTGATCGAAAAGAGTTTTGAATGATGATCAGAAGTCTACTGTATTTGACTTCCACAAGACACAACATTGTCTATATTGTCACTTTATAAGCAAGATTTCAGAGTGCTCCTAAAGATTCACATCTGATCGTAGGAAAAATAATTCTCAGATATATCAAAGGCACAACAAATTTTGGAATCAGGTATGATGGCTCAAAAAATATTGATCTATTCGGGTATTCTAATGCTGATTGGGATGGAAATGTTGATGATTGAAGATCTGCATCTGGTAGAGTTTTCTTTCTAGAGAAAATTTGTGTTAGTTGGCATACCAAGAAATAGAACTCAATAAATCTTAGCACAGCTGAAGCTGAGTATGTTGCTACTACTCAAGCTGCAACACAACTGATGTGGATGAAGACTCAACTTAAAGATCTACTTTTTGAAGTAAAACTACCATTGCTATTGGGTTGTGATAATCAGAGTGCGATCAGTCTTACAAGGAATCCAGTACAACATTCTCGTTCAAAAAACATTGACATAAAGTACAACTTCATCAAAGAGCAGGTGGAGAAGAACGAATTGAGGCTGAGTATGTTCCTACATCTAAACAAGTTGCTTATATCTTCACAAAACCTCTACCGAAGGAACCATTTGCAAAATTGAGGTTGCACATGGGTGTCCAACATCCTTATCATCAAGTTTATGGTACATGTTTATGTCCCCTCTCTCATATTACCATTGGTTAGTGTTGTCAAGGGGGAGAATTGTTTCATAAATTTATCCTTATGGAAGCATGCATAAAGGGGGAGTTGTGGGTAAGCTGTTAATCCAGCATGTATGTGTGTGAACTATTCTAACTGTTTGTTAGAGTGGTTTTAGGAAACAATGTTTTTTATATAAATTTAATGAAGTGAAGAATTATGAGGTATACGCTTGAATGATGTTATGAGGAAGGCTGAGGAGGTACGTTCATGTGATTTCATAGTTACTACTTTTGGACAGCATGGTTTTGGATTTCAATAATTCTTGTTTCCTACAATGAGTTAGCTCACGTAGGCTTAGAATTGTTGATAAGTAATCCATTTCATAAGTTTACAAAGTTCAGGGGTTTATTAATCTTACTTGACAACAAAATCCAAAGGGGGAGATTGTTGGGACCAAGTTGAATGGAAAAGGATGTTTGAAGAGTTACCCTTTGCAGAGTGTTGTATTTTGTTGTCAAATAAGATAAATCAATTCACTTTGTAAAAGGACCAGAAATCAGATGATGCTTTTCTGATTTGTATTTCACAAATATCATAAGTTATGAGAACTTTTGATGAAAGCCTTATAAAGTAATGGGGTAGAAATGATTATGCCAATCATATACAGTTTTGATTGGAATGAATGATGTTGTTGGAAGATGGTATGTTTCAGTACTTCCCATTGTAACTCTGACGATGCTAGAACTGGTCTTTCAAAAGATAAATATCACGATAGTGGAATTCATGATAAAATCAAAAGAATGGTTATGAGAAGCCGTGAAGAGAGAAAATGACAATTTAATGGACAATCTAGGGGCAGCAGAAAATAACAGTTTAAGGTGGCTCCGTTTTCCAGTGTTTTCCAAATTTTAGGGCTTGAAATCGGGAGATGAAGATGTGTTTTTGGCAATGGATGGTGCATGCAAGATTGAATATGGATTATATTTTTTCATGCAATTCATGATTCATGGTCAGATCATCGAAAAATGACAATGGCATGGAGTGTGCAGAAATTTAGTCAAGTTGAACAAAAAAATAAAGTGGTGCGTGCAATATATGGGGGTTGCGCGAAATATTTGCAGGAGGCCCGAAATTTCAGAGGGATGCGTGAAAAAATGAAGGCCGTGTGAAATAGTAGAGGGATGTGTGAAAAATCAGTGGGATGCACGAAAAGTAGAGTGGTGCGCGAAATAGAGGATTGATGTTTTCACGCAAAAGGAGTTTTGAGGTCAAAAGTTCGAAAATTGGCAAAGGAATGAGGTGCGCGAAATATTGGAGCATTGTGCGAAATGTCATATTGCGTGAAATATTTTTTACGTGCATGAAGAGTGTTTTACGTGCAGATTAGTGGTTTTCTTGCAGGGTCAAATATGCCTATAAATATGTGGTGATCCCTTGTCATTTGTTAATGCTTGACACTTAGATGAAATCCCGATCTCTGGTGCGCGTAAATTATACACTCAGTGAGTTGTGGGAAAAGAAATAAATTTTCATGAAAAGAGGATAGTTGCGTGAAAAATTGAGAAGTTGCGTGAAAAGGGAAAAAGTTTCGTGAAAAAGTTTTTCGCGCCAAAAGGAATCTTTTACGAGCAAGAGACTTGAATTTAGTACAATGTATTCTAAAGGCTTCACAGAAAATTTGGGTCTTCGTACATATTCAATTGTGCATATAGGAGTTCTTACCAGCTTCTGGGTAGGAAAGTGGTGATTTGTACTTCAGAGAATACAACTGTTCAATTGTAAGGAAGCAATGAAATACTTTAATAACATATTTGTGCTAGGAGGGTGCACACGCTCTTTCCGATTGTTTTCCATGTGCTACAGAAGTGTAAGGGTATATCCTACTCATTGTATTCCACATCAAAGAATTTTTTTCTAGTGGATTGTGTGGTACTGAATTATTTTCGTACCATACCAAGGACGTAGCTACTCTTGTTGAGTAGTGATCCTTGTAAATCTTGTGTTCATGTGGTTGTGTGTGTACAGCAGGGATGAATCTTTTTAACAGGAGGGGAAGGTTGTTTCAATTAGAAGGAAACATAAAAAGAAAAATATATCATTGATTCACCCCCTCCCCCTATCTGTGATACTTGGATCCTGACTGGGAACTTCAATTGTTATATCTAAAATTTCAGGTTACGTGGTTAGGGTACATTGTTGGGAGAACTGTGCACTAACCATGCATGATCCACTATCTCAAACCAAAACATGCATGGTTGGATTGCACAGTTAAAAAAACCATGTGTCAACCATGAAATTCCCCAATAGTTCGAATGTAATGGATACTCCTTGTAATATCAGGGCTTATCCAATCCATGTGCCAAACCTTGTGCTTACCCTGTAACATCTTCATATTTTCTGAAGTATTTTTTGGAATAAATTTAATCTTTTAGATATTATATAATTCATGAAACAACAAATATAGTTTTTATTTTAAGGAACTATGTTTGGATTGTGTTAACTACACACAACACTTATAATATATTGTGTTACATGAAAAAAAATGTTTATATTTTATTACACACAATATCGAGTCTCTTTGAATTCTTGTGTGACAAAAAAGTCTGGGTTTTTACCGAACTATGACATACTATTAATATAATTATTAATATATTATTATACCTTCATCCTAGCCATTTAAAAGGATGTTAAGAATAATATTATATAAATTGTGAACATAATATTTAAACATGTATATAAAATTAATACATTGTTTATAAATTAGTATAACTGATTATAGGAACTATTTGAATAATAAAGAAATCACTTATCTAAATTTTTTTTCTATGTACAAACATAATTTCATATCAATAAAATAAACCAAACACTTTTGATTAATTTTTTAAATAAATATTAAATACAATATATTCAATCATTTACTTTTTATAATCATATAATATATTTTATTGGTATAATATAAGAATAAATCAATTTTTTTAATAAAAAGATGTATTTTTATAAAAGGTAATTTTACCACCAACTAATAGTGAAAAAATTTTAGTCTAACTTTTAGACCAATTATTTATTTTATATGGGAATATAAACATCATATTTTAAATTGAAAAATAAAAATTATCTTAGGATTAATGTTTGGTATTTTTCTATGAAGTTTCATCTTTTATCAATAGTGAAAAATATTGAATAATAATTTAAAACTGGTTTTTCATCTAATTAATATATACATTAAAATTTTTATTTTAAATTATTATAAAGTATAACTAGTTCAATATTAAAATAATTATTTAAATTTAGGATATTATAATAAATTTAAAAATTAAATTATATAAATAATAATAGAAAAACTTTGAACATTTTTGCAATAAAAAACTGCATTATCGTCCCATCCTTTGGATTAATTTTAAATTTTTTTCTACCACCTGTTCGATTGAAATTTCGAAAAATATTATAAAATATTCTTAATAATAATTTTTTATAATGTATAATAAGGTCAATTTATTTTTGTATGAAACATATAAGTAAAAGTGATTAAAATTTAATAAAACTATTAAGAGGAAAATTATTTTAACAAAGGACTAAACCATACACATAATTGCCAAAATCCCTTGGCAAATTGTCCAAAATACATTTTATGGTCATATATCAACCCTATACTCCATATTTATAGACTTGGTTCAATATTTGGGCCACATTTCATAGGTAATAACTGGGTACAATTCCCTTTCAATAAATTTACAATCATACCACTCCTCATGTACTATAAAAAGGAACTCAACCCTGCCACTTTTTAATACATCTCAATCCCTTTGTCTCTATAAAATTAATACCAAATAAAATCCAAAAATCCAATATTTTTTCCAAAATACATTATTTTTTAAGAAGTACAACCACAGAACCTCTTTGGTGTAAACCAAGAGGAGTTACCCAAAGAAGAGGTAACAACCATCCTCATGCTCATTTTGTTTCATTTTCCACCCCCTAATCTATTATTGTTCCATATCTATATAACCACCATAGTATCTTTAATATAAATATATATTTTTATATAGACTATATTTATAAAAAAACAACCATCCTTATAATGGTTAGGGAAATTACCATTCTTGTGATCGGTGAACTATCACCTCAAGAAATTATGGTGTTTGTTTTCCTTTATAACCATTAATGGATGGTAATTATGATGTAAAATAAATTAATATATGAAATATATGAAATTTATAATTTCATTATTCTTATTTAATTATTATAAAATACATAACATTATGATTTCCATTTTTTGGGAATCCGATAACATCGTTTCTGGAAGTGTGGACTACCGCCTCCATGATGTGATGTAATTCTTTCACATGATATGTGGAATTTATAAAATATGGTTTTAATTAATCATATATGAATTAAATTAAACCTATATAATATTAATTAAATTATTAAATTTTTTAAATTATAATATATTCTTTTATTTTTTACCCTTTTGACACACTAAATTGTTATAACGTCGGTCGTGGATGTGAGGACTATCGCCTCCTCAAAACCACGTGATTCCTTTTTCATCCCAATAATTATATATATAAGTATGTATTTTTAAATAAATTTTTATTGATGGTATTTTCATAATTATGTTATGCCATATTTCTAATTACCTTATTTTCATATTGATCATTGAAACATGTAATCGTTACTCATTATTACATTCGACCTACTGTCTTCTTGATTGTAACATTGGTTGATTTTTTATAACCATATTTAATGATTGGTTTTAAAAGTATGATTTATTTTTTAATATGATAATTATATAGTAATTATTATCATTTATATTTTTATGTAATAACCATTTGACAATAGTTAATCTACCAATGAAGATTTCGACACATGGACCAAATTTGGTCAAAACACGTGACGTAATATTAATTGTTCATGTGGTTGTATAAAAAATTGTCATAAGTCAAGTAAAATTAATAATAAAATATATAATTGTTGTTATGAAATTATATAATTAACATAATTTTATTCTTCTAGAAGATAAGGACACACGTGTCATGTCACACTCAAGTTAAGGGTTTTCTCAGCTCACTATTATTTTCCATGATAATGAAGCCATGTTCACCAACTATTTCATACATGTGTTGTGTATAATGAACATGGATGTATTATATTATTATTATTATTAAATATAGTGGTTTTTAGATGTCCATTTTATGATTAGGATTTCATGGTTTATATGTTTCAGAAGATACAAAAATTATAATGTAATTTTGTCTCAATTTTCCTTCTTTGAGACACATGCCTTGTTATGTGCCAATATTTTTTTACATGGTTTATATACACCCTATGACATGTTATATCAAAAATATAATTCTATTAATGATATTTTATGATGTATATAATATTATTTTTTCCACTATATTATGTTTCAATGTTACCATTGTGGTAATGGTTTATTGCTACAATCTCATCATTTATCAAGAGTGTCTAAGATTTCCCATGCATTGAAAAAATATTATGATCCAACAACCAAGATATATTATTAATTTTATTACCCAGTTTTTATTCATGTTATATCAAATTAATTTTACCATTTTCCCACTCTTTGGTACTTAACATAATTAGTATTTGTTTATGAAAATATGAATTTATTTTTCCTTTTAGATATAAATCTGCGTTCTAACAAAACTTTATTTTCTAAATAAAATTCAATTTTTTTACAATTATACATTGATGATTGAAATAAAATTATACCGATGAATTACCTTTTTAATCATATGATTAAATCAAATCTGTTTGTCATCTTTTGAATATGGTTCTTTTCTAAAATTTTATGGTGCAAACTAAATGTCCGACATGTAATGTCAAACCCACCACCATGTCTTTCATTTCATTGATGAATAATTCTTTTTATTTAATGTTTTTTTAGAAAAAAATTCCAAATATTCAGTAATGTTATTGATTTTAAAATGGTTTTTAATGAATAAGGTTTAAAAATAAAATTATTTTTAAAAATTGTTATAATGATTCTCAAGGATTCTATTATATAATTTAAAATGGTTGTCTTCAATCAGAATGATTTCAATGATCTAATGGGTTATTTTATATGTTTTTAGTGTATTTTTGTAGAAAAATATTTTCCAATTGTTTTTAGTATCCATTTATACCATTTTAAGGAATATAGTTGTAAATAGGTTTTTCATGATACATTTATATGGTTTCATATAAAAATATTTTCATAATATTTTCAATCGTATTTTATATGTTTTCTGAAAATTTGGTTTTGAAGATGATTTGAATCATTCTTCTATGTTTTCAAATTACATTCAAATAAAAAAAATTCCAAAGGATTTGGGTTTAATAATTCATTTTTCAAATAATAATGAATATTTTACCCATGAAATATTTTGAAAAGATAATTCAAAATTATTTTCCATCAAAGATGAAATCCATTTTTTTACTCGTTCCTTTTATGTAAATTACCTAATTGTCCCATTCATATTTTTTATATGAATGGTTTATTTTTTGATGGCTTGAGATTTATGAAATCAATTTCACTTTTCACAACTTACATGTTTATGAAACCCATTTCACCTTCATAGGTTCTGTGCTGGTGAAACCCAAATACATTCACAAGTTATTATTTTATTAAATCATAATTAAACTTGTTTTATTTTCCAAATGTTATTATCTGTTTACATGTTTATGATATAAATTTCATTTCATGGGTTATGATATGATTTCTTATGATCATGTGGAACAAATATATATATATGATTTCTTTATGAGATGGGTGGACCCATATCTCTCTCCAATGAATTGGGAATAGATTTACATCTCATGATAAATAAATTGGTGTATTGGGGAGTAAACACAGTTTGATAAAAGAGTTTTCTAATAATATGTTATTTGGAGTGAACCTTGGATAATAAGTTGGTCATGGGAGTGAAAAATGACTACTAAGATTATCTTAAGAGTAAACCATAACTACCATGATAGTATGGGTAGCGAACTGATACTAATAATATGACCTTGACAACAATGCCCTGAATAATATTGAAATAAATTTATATGATTTTATGTCTAAAAAAAATTATAAATCTTCTTCTTAAGTTATTCATTAAGGGATTATACTCCTAATTCCATTATGATTCATGTCTTATAAACTACTAATTTTTATTCCATAAATCATTATAATGATAATTTATATATAGGTTATGATCTTTAAATTCATTATTCATTTTCTCATAAATTTATGTTCATGTTAGGCTTACATATTTCTTTTATTTATCCATACTGAGCATCTGAGCTCACTCATTTCTTAATTCTCCTTTACAGAGATTATAAATACGGTTTTTAAGTAAAATTGTTAAAGGTTGTGTTATTTATAGGAGATATTGGAAAATTTAATCTATAATTATAAATATAATAATATATTATGCAGCTTAGGCTTGTATTTTTTCAATGTTCTAAATAATCATCTAAACTTATCTAATATTCATGTATACTAACTCTATGTCACTATTGATTGTATAAAAGGAAATTTTTAGTTAAACATTATTAACAAGGATTATAAAACATTATTATGATCCTTATAAATAATTATAAGGATTTGTATATATTTGTCTCTATTGATAAGTTTAATAATGAGGAAAAGTATAATAAAATGTCTATGAATTTTGTGAATGGATAGAGAGATTGGTTTCATAGAATTATATCCTTGTCTAGAAAATATAAGTGGATATGGCTCTATTATAGATGTACGAAGGGTAAAAAATCCAAAAAGGTGAGTAAAGGATGAATCAAGAATAAAATGGTACCCACAAACTGGTATTTTTTCACTCATGGTTTGACACTTTCTGGGGATATGATTTTGGAATTCACAAACTATTTATGAACAATCATAATGGTTTTCAATATATGTTAGACATGAATAACCTAAGATAAAATTAATGTGTTGTAGATGTATCAGTTATTATATATTAATCTTATATGTAATCTTTCATCATTATGTCATTTCTTACTATGATAAGTGTTGGTAACCCTGTAATTTTTTTTATAGTCAATAGTGGGAACTAAAAATAACTTGATAAACATTGAAAGTTTCAATTGTGGAACGTATGGCAGCGATCCATGTAAATTTGAAAAGTGGAAATATCATGATGAAAGTATGGAATATAGTACAATTATTAGTTATACTAATGAAGATAAAGTGATCATGGACAATATGTGAATGGTATTGAATGTCCTAACAGTATATATTACCATACATATATGATGTATGATTTTATTAGGGTTTAAGAACCTTAAGGATTGATTAATATTTCATATCTAATAGAGGGGGAATTATAGAATAAAATGAATAATCTTGAGAAATAATTAATGAAGAATGATGAATTAATGAAGTCTTTCTGATTTGGAATTCAAAATTATGTTATATGAATAATGAAATATATAATTTTTTTATTATAAAAACATTATTAAATATTTAGAAGGATATAGTTAATGGGGATTAATACTTATTAATATTATTTAATGGAAAAGTTATATTTGAAATAATCGTACGTGACCTTTAATATGTTCAAGATGTTGACGCAACTGTGTTTAACATTGCCAAAGATACAATTGTTTTGGATATAATAAATTGGAGATTATTTATAACCTCTTAATTGATAAATGATTTTTTACAATGTGGTTTATATTATTATTGGGGAATGATAAAACTTCTTGGATTTAAAGAATATATCCCATAATCATTAGAATAAGGAAGCATGCATATTTTATAAAAGGAATCATTATAATAAACAGGTTTCAGGATAAAATACAATGAGGGTATTCAAATGATGGGAATGTGACAAAAAATTGAAATTTATGATATATGTGGAATCAATAATATGGTTTTTAGAAATTTCATGACCTTATTTCTAAACATTTGTATTTTAAACTTTCAAAATGCTTATAAGGTAATTCATTTAATTAGTGTTTCTTAAAATATCTAAAGTAGTTTGTAAGATTAATGTAACATCTAATCACATGTGGATTTATTAATATTAAATAACACGCACTGACATATATATATTTATATAATATGGAGGCATATGGGATGAATTATCATGATCTATTATTACTTTATTATTGAAAACTCCACCATTCCTTATGGAGAAAGAGGTGAAGTGGGAATTTTTCAAGAAAATGCCAATGGATGAAATTTTACTTATAAAAGGGATTGAAATCAGGTAAGTTTATATTCTCAATAATATTATTCAACTATAAGGATAGGATATTGAAACCTTAAATGATATTATTGTACCTTCATTTATAATTAATCAAATGTATTCTTAGATCATTATAGTTTTATGACATTCTAATTGTTACCATTTTCATGATCATGTTCCCTATAAATCACTATAAAAAATTGATGTTTATATTTCTAGTACATGTCTATGTTTTCACTTCACTTCTATGTTCTCCTACGCGGAATCCTAGTTATGTGTTACTTTGGGTAACCATTAGGTTTCCAAATTTCCAATTTTGGAGGATGTTTTGGTATTCATATTTATGATGCAGTTTTATTCAAAATTAACACTCTCTTATTAAAAAATTGAAAAACCAGATCAGTTTTTATGGAGAAATTAATATAATGGGGGGTAGAATCTGACATCCCTAGATTAGATGAAATTATGTTTTTAACTGAATTTAATATTTTTTATATTTTCCATTCAGGTAACACTGAATATTGTTTTTTATAAACTAAATAACTATGTTTGTCTTGAAAAACATACACACACAACATAGATTATATTTTGTTACATGAAAAATTATGATTGTATATTATTAAAAAAAATATTGAGTATATTATATAGCTTGTGTAACATGAAAGACATAGTATTTACCGGACTACAATATAAATTTAATATGATTATAAATTTATTATTTTAGCTAACACATAGAATTATAAAGTGATGTAATGAATATGATTAAAAACATTAAGATTATACAATTTAAAAACTATTATAAAATAAATCGTTATTTATCAATTTATTTAAGTGAATTTAAAAAATATTTGGAAGTAATGAAATTACATCTCTATGAAAACTATTTTCAATGTACAAAAAATATTATGTCAATAAATTAAAAAAATTGCATTTGATTAATGATTAAAATAATATTCATGTATATAATATATACAATCAATATTTTATATACTCATACAATAGATTGGATATGTATAAGATAAGAATAAATATAATTTTATGAATAAAAAGATATAATTTCAAAAAATAATTTTTACCACAGTTTTTATAGAGAACCCATTTTAGATACAATTTTTGGAAAACATATTAATTTTAATGTAACAATATACTTATTGTTTTACACAATAAATAATAAATTATCTTAAGGAGAATATTTTTTCTTTAAATCTTTATTTTTTATGAATATTGAAAAATATTGAATTTTAATTAATAATGTATTTATCATATAATTTATTTATAAGGATAAATTTTATTTTTAATTTTGTTTAATATTTAAAAAGATTAATTTTATTTCAATAAATTCAATTTATGTCATTATAATCAATTTCAATTATAAATTTGATATAAAAATAACAATCTTTTGAACATTTTACATCAAAACCACTCCTTGTCGTCCCGTCCATGGGATTAATTTTTAAATAATAGCTTCCACTTATATGGTTCAATTATAGAAAAATTTATTATACATTTGGAATAGGGAAAATTTGACTTTTCTATCAAGGTCATTATATGTTTTTACGAAAATTATTAGGGAAACATATTTATATTTATTAGAATGATTAGTATAACAAAGGACTAGAACACATGATTGAGGGAAAAAATGAAGTAGAAAAATATACGAAATAAATTAAATAAAAATATATTTACCATGTAATATCATTTTATTAATTTTCTCATTATTGGGTCCACTTTTTATAGGTGAAACGTGGGTTGAATCCCCTTATAGAAACATTACAGGAATTCTATTCCTCCTCAACTTTAAATAAGAACTCACCACACCAAATTATTCACACTTAAAAAGGCCATTGGATCACCCAATATATGATAAAATTATGTATCAACATCATTTCATTCCTCCTAGAATCATTTATTTGCATAGAAATAAAACCAAGGAATCTCTTTGGTGAAATCCAAGTGAGGTTTCCCAAAGAAGATGTAACAACCTTCATCAACCACCATTGTTTTCTTATCATTATCCACCATGTAATATATTATTTTTCATTATTATATAATACAATAATTATCCTAAATATAATTATATTTTTTAATTCTAATGTTCAACCTACATCTACACACACTTCCATCTAATGGGTAATGACCTTTCCGTTCTTGTGTGCGGTGAATTACTGCCTCATGAAATGATGCTTTTAGTTTTTCATTTACCACTATTCATGGTTGAGAATTATGAAGTAAATCAGTTAATATATGAAATATTTTATATTATTAATGTATTTATGATTCTTGAAATCTTATATTGAATTTTATTTAATTATTTCCATTTTTTTAGAATCCGATAATATCAGTTGTGATTGTGTGGACTACTACCTCCCCATGGTGATGTGATTCATTCACCTGATACATGGAATGTTTGAAAGAAAAATATGTGATATAAATGTAATATATTTGATATTAATGAGATAATTATAATAGATAATTTTATTTATTACCCTTTTCACATACTAAATATTGACAACATTTGTTATAGACCTGTAGACCACTGCCACCTCAATATGATGTGACTAAATTTACATGAATATGACTATACATATAAGTATATATGATTAAATAAATTTTAAATATTAAATAATTATAATTCTTGAATGATATACTTTCGTATTTTTTTTATAACAAATATTGATAAATAGGAACACTATTTTTGTGCGTATGGAATATCTTCTACATGATTGTATCATTGGTTCATTTTTCATAACCATATTTCATGATCAGTTATAAAATAAATACATATTAATAAATATTATAATTATATCATGATGATTATTATTTTTTTCTTTATGTAATGACCCATTTTTTTATAGTTTTCCTACCAAAGTCTCCTTTAACACACGAAATGAATTTGGGGAAAACACACAATTTAAACATAATTGTTTATGTAGTTGTATAAAAAAAATTTAGATGTGAGTTATAAGTAATAATAAATTCTAAAAAGTATCTAATGAATGTATATAATTATCATATGTTTATTGTTAATGGTGATGAAGACACACATGACCACTCACACTCAATGTAATATTTTTCTCATCATAGTTATTTTTTGTGAGAAACAAGCCATGTCCATCACATATTTGTTTTAAATTTTGTGTATAAATATCAAGTATTTTTTATATGATTTATATACTTAAATATATGAGGATTTACATAACCATTTTATTGTTGTTAATTAATGGGTTTTATTTTTTAATAGATACAAAATTGGTGAAGTAAATTTCTCATAATTATACTTCTTTGAGACACATGCCATTTAATGCACCTTTTTTTATATGAGGTGTATGTATTAAATTTTAAATGTTATATAATGAGTATCCTTATTTTAAAGATATTTTAAACATAATTAAATTTTATTCTTTCCACTGTATTTTGATTCAGATTTATTATAGTTCTAACTGTTAATTACTACAATTTCATAATTTATCGAGAGTTTTTAAGATTATGATATAATTGAATAACTCTTAAGATCCATATCTCATGAACTCCAATTAAAATTATTTCCATATTTTTATTCATGATATATCCATGTAATGTTACAGATTTTAAACACAGTGGTACTTAAGATAATTAAGGAATTATTCATTAAAAATCCAAATTTTATTATCATTCCTGTCAAAAATATATATTCTTTCATAATAGTGTTTTCGAAAAATAATATTTCAAAACTATTATAATATTATACTATTATTTTAAAATTAAATTCTTACCCTTGTATTACATTTTTAAAAAGTGTTTTTAAAATAAATATTATTGTTGTTTTTCGATCATCGTTCCTTTATAAAAATTTATCGTGAATATGAAATGTTTGTAATGTACCAACAAACCCATTATCATGAACATAATTTCAAAGATACATCCTTTAGAAAATTAATAGGTTGTTTTTTAAATGAAACATGTTTTCTTAATAATTAGTAATTTTTTTATTTCTATAGTTTTTTCAAATAATTGTTGTTTTCATGATTTCTTTTATTTTGAAAAAGTATTTTTTGTGATTTTCAAAGATTACTTTTATATTTTCAAAAGGGGTTTTTCATGTAAAATAATTTCAATGATATAAAAGTATATTTTATATGTTTTCAATGTATGTTCAATGAATAAATTTTTCAATATTATTTTATATTTTATCTAGAGAAATGTTATTCAAATTTTTTTTGAGGTTTCTTTTATAGATTGTCATGGAAAATAATTTTAAAAAACAATTGCAAGATTAATTTATAATTTTCAACGAAAAAGTGCATCACAATGGTCTAAAGACGGATTTCTAGGTTTTTTATGTGTTTTCAATTATTTTTTCATCAAAATTTTATATTTCTAAAATTCCTTCTTTAAATAATGAAGGTTATTTTCCTCAATAATGTTTTTAAAATATATTCCCAAATTATTTTCCTTCAACGAAGACATCCATTTAGGTTACTCATTATTTATAAGAAATGATGTAATGTTTCCATTAAAATCATTTCACTAAATGGTTTTCATTTTGATTGAACAATGTTTATGAAACATGTTTCTCATTTATGGGAAATATAATTATGAAACCTTCTTATCTTTTACAGGTTATAATCTTTTGAGACATAATTCATTTCATGTATTATACTTTAATGAAATGATAATGATACCTATCTCTTTTCAGATAAGTTATTATATACCTGAAAGGCTCGAAGGCCTTCTTTTTTTATTGATTTTTGATAACCCCACTTTCAAAGGATGTGGGGGAACTCTTATAAGGCCATTAGGCTTAGAGATTACATGACCCATAGGTCTTATGAAATATAAAGACCATACTTGGAACTACTCCTCCCCATCTTCTTCATCGTGATATCAATTCTCCACCTTCACATGGCTTGTTCGGCTAGGCTTCCACTGAAAGCCCAGGCTAGACCTGATGGAAATTACATACCCTCTCTTTATGAAAAATCCCCTTAACTTCTGGTCTGGTGAATTCACATGCTCTAAATCCCCATTTGGATTCTACACCTTGAGGAGTTCATCTTATCATTTAAGCACATTTTTAGGTGTCCCAAAGGCCTTGAGGTGGACTGAAGGCCTTGAGGTGGCCTAAAATCCTTACTTTCCCAAAAACCTAGGGTGTATTGAAGGGAATAGGGGACTTGAGGCCCAAACTGGTGGCCCAAAAGGACAAACAGATGAATAGATCATGTTGTTATAGTACCGAACTATGTCTAGTACAATGCCCACTACAGTACCTACTATAGTAATGCTATATTAACCCTGAAATTATGTCTTTGATCAGTTTTTAACTTAGGTCTCTTGGATTCACTTGTCGAATACTCACCAACTGGGATGAGGCTCTTGTGCTCCCATAAGTTATTATATGATTACATGTTTATGATTCCATTCTATTTTTTGTGTTATGATATGATAGTTTATCATCATTTTGAACACATATGTATGATTTATTTATGATATGGGCTGGAAAAATATCCCATATAATGAATTTGGTAACGATTTATGTCTCAATAGATAGAAATGGCTAGAACGATGAGTGAACTCGGTTTGGTAAAGGACACTATATGCAAAGATTGAATTGTGACTGAAAATGTACAACAAAATATGTTCATTAGAGTGAACCTTAAATAAAATATTATCATGGGAGATATCCATGAAAACCATGATGGTATGGGGAGTTATCCAATACCACTAGTAATGCATTGTCCTCGATTCCTTGACTACAATGGAAATAAAATTTTATACTTATATTTTTACAAAAAATACTATCAATTATTCCTCTGTTATGATTTTGTTGATTATTATTTTGATTCCCTTATGATTTATTTCTTATTAATTTCTAATTTATATTCCATGATTCATGTGTATGATATTTTATATGAAGGTTACGATCTTCTAATGGGATTCTCATGTTCTCGTACCCTTATGTTTATATTATGCTCAGGAATTTCTATTATTTACTCTTACTGGGAATTCAAGATCATCCATTTCTTATAATTCTTTTCTCTAGGTTATCAGGAACATATTTTTGTTTTAGTATTAAAGGGGAAGATATTTAAAGGATATGTTAAAGATCATTCAACAAACTATCATAATGTGTTTCATGTTCTAAAGACACTATTATATTTACTTACACATGTCTGTATTATTAAATTGTTCTTAATATTAATCTAAAAGTATGTAATATAAATTTATGTTAAGCCTAAGATGCTTTATAACCACTAAACACTATTTATGTTCCGTGGTTTCATGGAAGTGTTAAACAGTTTCTGATAACTATTCTCATATTTTGAACCTAAAGAAAAGCATTAATCAAGTTACCAAACCACTATGAATCTTCTAAAACATAACCCAATCATTATATATAATTAAAATACATATATAAAGGATCATTTATCTGAAATATAGGGTAATAAAATCTCCCCACAATTTACTTTACCTTCTCTAGAAATTAGAAAACCATTGTTATCATGGAAGGATTATTCGAGAGATATAGCTACTTGGGAGCTCACACATGGTCTATGGACTACAACACATTCCTTCCTTTTGGCTTCCTCTCATAGGCCTCCTTTTTTCATTCTACCTCTGGATGGATTTCCCCTTGCACGACATGAATGCATCCATGTCCGTGTGAGAAACCGATGTCACATGCTCCCTTTTGGCCTAGGGTTTTATCCCTAATGACACCCTCCCTCTATCGTACACATCATCTTCTCACCCCATATCCATTTTTCTTCCACCTTTGAGACTCAAATCTATGAGGTTATTCGATCTTGCTACGGTGATGCTGCATGTGTCGATAACTCATGCATCGGTCCCTCATCGTGTGTTGGAGACAGTGTCATCTATTGAAGGTGTCCCTATAGCCACACACCGTTGCCAAAAAGTCCCTTCTGGAAACCCCTGCGTCCATTTTGCCAATTTTGTCTCTCAAAGATTATTGTTCCACCCTCTTTCACATTATAAGGCTTCCATATCCAGTCTAACATGCCAAATTCCCTATTTCCAATAATAATGTTTATCCATTTCCTATGATTTCTCTACATTTTTTCATTGATATATTACACATGACCCCATCTTATCAGTTTATATGGATCTCGTGGTTCTTTGGATTATGTTGGTGTTATTGGAGATGGTAGACATGTGGCTGTGTGTTTACGGTTGGCCTTGTTTTGGTGTTCTGGGTCTGATGTGCTCGATTTCATCAAGATGTTTTGGTTTCATCTGAATGAGGCATGATTTTTATCCCCATATTATAGGTCTAGTATGAATATGCAGATTGAAGATGTAGTATTTCTCGGTGCCAATGATGTAATCTTCTCAACAATACTACTCGATTCCCCTCTAGTTTTCTTTTCGGTCCTCTCCTATGCTACTTTGATTATAGTTTGCTATGATTGTGATTTTTTTTTTGTGATTGATTGTTTGGTGTGTTGTTTCATGGTTCTCACTATCTTTAATGTGATTTTGGTGTGGTTTATCGATTTTCCATAATAAATGTAATGCTAGTACTTTTAATAGTGGATCCCCTTGGGCACATAATCTCTTGTTATGCGTTGCACGATTTTTGCTTTTCTATAAAGTAATTTTATTTGGAAAATACCAAAAATTGATTAGTAGATAAAAAATGGCATTTCATGATCAAGATATTAGAGGAGGATGCCCAAATGTTTTTTAAATACTATTTCATGTTTATTTGAATGATGAACAAATCTCATAGATTGAAAAACTGAATAGGATTTCGACCTGAGGATTCAATGAGGGGAAGATAAATCTATTTTAACTTATGGAATCATGGGAGAGGATGGATTCAAACATTGAGGATCTCATTATAGGAAATCCTGATATAGTGGTTACCTCCTTCGAATAATATTTCATCAAGTTAAAAAACTCTAACTATTTTTTTGAATGATATAATGATTTATTATGAGTTCTGATCCTAAGATATCCTGAATGTTCATGGTTTCTCACATTTATAAAAAAAATGTTTTGAAATAAAAAATAATTATTATGGTAGTGTTATCATGGAAGGTTTTCTGCCTCTACCCCAAAATTTATTTTTGACACCCATAATTTTATTCCAAAATCTAACCAAGTCGCATTGAAACACAAAGTAAACTGATGATTTTTTTAATTAAGTACATTCTCATTCATATCAACAATTAATATTGTAAAATAAACCAATTTATAAGTTGTCTCAATGTCAATGTGATCCCATTGAATATCATGGTATATATCAGGTTGATATTTATTCTATTGAGATAAATGAAACACATTATGCACTGAACTAAACCACGGTAGAAATAGAAAATGATATTCCACCTCACCATTCTATTATAATATCCCAAAAGGGTATATGTAGTAAGAAAATATCATAACATGATTCCTAAAATGACGATGTATTTTACTTGGATAGATTCTCCTAAACATATTATCGTTGAAATCAAATGAAAATGTTCACCAATGATGATCCTCATCTGATTTATGTATACTATGATACATATTGATACATATTACAATCAACTAAATCATCTTTATTGTCTCTGGAACAACACATGGTCTAACCATTTAATTCTCACATTGTTTCACCCAAAAAAGCATAAAAGGATATCGATTCTCAGACAATGATTCAAAATGATCCATATGGATTGAATCCTAATAACTTTTTTTGTATAAGAACTCTAAAACATTATGTTATCCTCCCATGAGCCATAAAATTCTATTACATATGACAAAATAATATCCTCCATAATTTGTATAATTCTTTTGGATTTTCAATCCATCAAAGGATGATATGTTGTGCTTGTATCTAACTGATTTCCAAGAACATTCTATAAGGGATTCAAAAAATGAGACATAAATCTCGAATCTCAGAATGATAATATTGATACTAAAAATGTATGACTCTTAATAACTTATATGATATTTATTGTGGAAAAGTCCTCCCCCATATGAGATTTGAGAATATTTATATAATGAGATAACTTTGTGATATGATCCACAATTACACATACAAAATCTAGTTTGTGAATGAACTTTGGTAGAACTTTTTATAAATATATATATACTATCTCCCATTTCCATATATGATTCAGTAAAGATAATATCCTATCAATTGTATCATGTTGTTTTTTCTTAATATAGTGTGATTTTACGCAACTACAGAAAATTATCCTCTTTTCATTTCATGACATCCCACCAAAATTGCAATTTTAGTGCCATATTTATCATAAGGATTCTAAGATGAAAAACCCATATCAAATATTGGTAAATATAAAGGAGGTTTGTTTTTGAAAATCTAATTGCATGACAATAAGATCTCAAAAACACAACACATATCTTCTATGAAGATTCCATCCTTCAATGGTTTCTACCTTTGAGTTTTGACCTCATAAAAACACATTCAAAATTATATGCTTGTTCTATTTTAACCTTATAATCAAAATAAGATAAAAAATATGAAAAAAAAACAAAACCTTATTCTTCACAATCCCTAAATAAGTAGAATAAAAATTCCATTGGATACCATTATCAGAAGTCTTTTTCACAAACTGAATATTTGAATTCCTACATAATGTATATTCAATAGAGTTCTCTTTACCTAGTGTATAAATTTACATTATGTTTAACATTAAATGATTATATATCTATATTATTTGTTTTTGATTCAATTATATCTTTGAGAAACATTTTTAATGAACTCTTGATACGTAAACACAGTAAATCTAATAAAAAATATGTAATTATTCCATGTCTTAAAACAATGAAACCAAAGGATAATTAATATTTTGTGTCTGGTAGTTCTTATAATTAAACCATAATTATCATTACCTATAATAAACAACATGATCTCCATTCATGAGAATCCACCCCACACTAGACACTAAAGCATTATAATACACTAGGTAACCTTATCATGATTCTAGAGATATCATGATCAATGCTAATGTGTGTAAATTATTATTCTTTTGAAAGTATTTCATTCATTCATCATTCCATTATATGATAAAATATTTCATTATCAATATTTTCATTGGAGATTCTCATTGTGAAAATTTGATTACAAAACATCGACCATAACCAGCCACCCCAAAGCAATTGTGTATCAATAAGACATTATTTGGAGGTTTCTAAGGGACGAAAACCTCCATATTATCTTGATCTATAAAATTCAAATTATCATAGATATCATGGAAAAGGGAAAATACCTACTATAACAAAAAATTATAATTTCAATTTTTGGAATTCATGTGATGATCATGAAGGATACCCAACACAACAATCTCGTATTCCACAAGATCAACATTTTCCATTAAATATATTTATATATCATCCACAGATACCATATAAAAATAATCCAAATTATTTTGAAATAACAAATAAAAAATTTCTCTAAATGAAACTATTATATTTGTATGACCAAAATGCATAACTACATAATTACAATGGCCACATATACTCCTAAAAGTTTCCTTTAGAATATACTCCATATGAACCCACAGTTGTTGATATCCAAAATGAATGTAAACTTTATAGAACCACCAGGATCACATCATTTGATCTATTAGATTGAATATTCATTGAAGATGATATATATTATTTAACATAATTTTATTTATCTTATGATAATACATAGATACACTAACAACAACATTTGGTTTTTTTCAAAAAAATAACTGGAGTTACCCGAAGAGACGCACTACGATGAATAATAATTTTTCATTCCATGACTCATAACTAGTATTTAAATTCCATTAATTGTGTTTGTTGAATGTAATAACACATAAGTGATATAGTACTAGTTCTTAGTAAGAGATAAATCATGACATTTACTTCTCTTTTGGGTGGAAATCTATAGAAACTATAGGAAGAATCTTCATGAAAAGATCCTTAAATCTTGGAAAACCAATATTACAAGTGTCACCCACTAATTCCAATGTAATAACTACCAAATAATATGAGTTAAACTTGGCTTCTGGGGAAAAAAATTCTAATAAACATTATTATAAATTTATATCTCCTCTAAATAGATGATTGATTCCATCATCAGTTCTAAAAATAACCCCATTGGTATAACTATTACTGGGAGAACATAACATTTTCAACCAATCCATACATATGATTAATTCATAGAAATAAATATCAAGAACTGATATGTCTGAATTTAATTCATACTCATTAGTTGTTAATGAACATGCATTGAAAATAACAGTTCAACATTCAAATTAACCAAGAGGTTTTTGAAGTTTTATATCTAAAGTTATCATGTAAATATGTAATAATTTATGATCAACATCATGATATGAAATAAAATAATATGAAGAACTCATTTAAAAAATTATTACATAAGGTTATAATTATATATGACCATACCCCTCACTATCTAAAGTATGTATTAATAAACCCCGGTATCATTATCAGCACCATATAATTTCCTACTCTCAATAGTTTTTTATTTAATACCATGTTGAGATTGTATTAGATTTGGATTATTGGAATTCATTGAATATCAGTTTTTTCCTCTATAACACCATTGGAATATTGACCAATAAAAGGTTAAATGTCATTACACATGTTCACGTGGAAAAGCATTGATTTCAATATGCTCCATAATTAGAACTCCACAGTTTTTCATGCTTGGAATGGTGTAGTAATCAGGATGATAGACCATCTATGATGTTTCCTAGGGTATATGTGATTATGGAAAAAAATTAAAAGAACATGTTTTGGAATGTGGGGAGGGTAATTATAATGATAATAAAACACATTGAGTAATAGAATGTGCTTTCATATGATGAAAAAAGGTATTATAAGAGACCAATGGGTTTATATGACATGTTTCATAGCCAAGTGTATGATATGGCATGAAAAATTATATTTCATTCAATACAACCCCCAAAATATAGAGCAACTTAATGGGTTTGAGTCTTAGGGTCTACAATGGGGGTGTTGTGATTTAACGAGTTTTATATTTGACCATCCCTTGAAATGTTTTAATTAAATAGAAAAATGTTACCACTCAAGCCATCATTCCATGGAATTATTTTTTATGTCCTACCTAATTATAACTAAAATTTCATTAACATGACCCAAAATAACCTTTAAAACTACTACCCAATCCAACTTTCCACACACTAAAAGGTAATTTTTAATCACTACATGTTGGCATATAGCACTCAAGAATCAATAGAAAAAAGAGGGAATTATTTATCACATCCTAATGAAGACAAAATCACTTATATACACATGCGATTAGTGAGATATAGGAAGAATACCTGAATATATTTGTATTTCATAATAGAAAATTTAGAACAGAAGTGATAAAACAAAACATTTATCAAAACAATATCCAAGAAAAAAGTCTAAATGAATAGTATAAAAATGTCAAAAACTAATCCAATATTATCTACGTAATTGTGTGGAAAAAATACTACCATTTCACTATCTTGAAAAATAAACCCATCATACAGAAAACCTCATCACCTCACTATGGAACCTTACTATTCCATGCATTGAAAGTAATAAACATGCCTATACACATCTGAATGGGTATATAAGGTGTGAGATAACAGTCTCAGTAGTGTCTCACCAAGGTGTTCTATATCATGTCTCTGAACTCCAATCTAATCACTATCAATATTATAGAAAACAAGTCTAGATATACTATTTCCACCTTTGTAATGAAATCAAGGGAAAAATTATTTTCCCCATTTTCTACATTTCTATATAAAAATAGTAAATCAAATTTAGAGAAATTCATATACATATATCAAAACAAATATATCATGTTTTTCTAAAGAATGAATCATATATCATATAATAACTATGATATTATAATATATATGTACAAACCAAAATAGCACAAATCCACCAATATCATATGTTACGTGTGCTCATGGTCACACTAGTTTGTGATATATTGGACACATGTACCTAACATATACAATCATGTCATCATAAAGCCTCTATAAAAATGAATTTATCTTAGAGACTATTAGAAAACCCCATGATGTGGACCCCTAATAGGTCGAAAAAGTCTCTAGAAAAAATGGCATATAGATAAAAGCAAAACCCCAAGAGAAAACCCCCTATCAGTGGATATATCCGTTTAATACACCTTCAACCTAATTACCCACATCTTAAAATGTTCTATACTCGTCAACATAAATTCATCGAACCATTTCATCATATCATTATTTGAAATACATTTCATAAAACAAATTCAAAATTCATTGAAAAAATATTTCATATACCAACATAAGTAGATAATATATTTTATCAAACAAAATTACACACATAGACAAAAAATAATAAATCAAGTAAATTCAGTTAATAAAACAGTTTTTCAATAACTAGAGAATTTAAGTGCACAAAAAAAGTCAATATATGAAACCACATACCTCAAAACATAGGTTGGACATTCAAGAAATAGAATCCACCACAAGAAAGAATCTAAATATTAAAATTGATTTCTATGAATCACTTTAAAATACTATAATTCATTAAATTAAAAATAATGGTTGGATTAGAATATGAGACAATACATTAATCAAGAAAAGAAACCCACTTCACCACAACTGAAAAATGGTCAACAACTAGATTGAGATCATATATTCGATATATAATGGAAAAAACCAAATATTGATCAATAAAAAAATATCACAATTCAATGTTGATAGTGATATTAATGTAAAAAATAAAGAAGAAATGATCTCTAAGGATGATAGATGCAACAAAATTTCCATGATGATCTAATTTAGGACGAATCAATTTAGAACAAATTAAAGATAAAAACAGCACCAGAGAAGTTGCCCTAGTTAAGGGTAATAATGATACACCTTAAATGAATAAAAATATGACGCATACGTCAACCTAAAATAAATTCCTAAAATGTTTAAAAATCAAGGAATCCCTTTATATTTTTCTAATCCATGGGTTCTATGTAAATTTAAAAACGGGTCTCCAAATAATGAGAAACTAAAATTTTAACATGTCATGGACTATAATCATTACATGGTAAGTAGACTATAAATTAGTATACCATGTTCAGATAATCTACCATGTAGAGATTAGATTATGGATATTCCAATTATAAGGTGTTTAATTAACATGTAAACTAAAAAACATCATAATATTATATGAAAACCCACACCTCCTAGAGAATTCATGGAGTAGTGGGAGAAAAATAAAAATACATTTAATATTTTTACACGAATATATTAATTAAAATAAACCTATATCACTTAACATTAGCTCTTTTTTCTCAAATAAAAATTGTCCAACCTGGGGAGTCTAATGATGCACAAAACTAAAGTGGACAAAATTAAAGAGAATGTATTGATTATAATGATTGTTACGAGATGTTACAAACTCCCCCACTATAAGACTTTCCATCCCCAGTAAGTCCTTAATATGAATGAAGTATGATGAATAGGTGATGATACTACTCACTCATCAATTAACCACGCTCCCATGTCTCATGATAATTGATCCCTATCTGAATAGAACATAGATAAATGGAATAAAAATCCCATGGAATACTTTCAATTGATTGTCAATGACCATTAATATCTAATCCACAATTGAATCATATGAATATAGCTAAATCTGTTCCCAACATCTAATATTAGAGGGATCAAGTTGTTATTTTCGATAATGTGAAATGTGGCAAAAATAATGAATGTATTATAGCATGAACAAATATGCCAATCGATAAACAACCATCCCTATATAATCAGCGAGATCAAGCAGTCCAACTTATCTTGAAGAAAACTTTCTTGGTTTTCCAAGCTAATCGTGACTCTACTAAAGCAAATCATTCAAAAAAAATTTCCATGAAAAGAAAAACTCGAATGGATGAATCTATTGATCCACATAAAATATTGGACAACTATTCCCTTTAACCAGACAATAATATATATCTTGAATCATCATAGACTTCTCCTAAAGAAATCATAGCAGCACCAAAGAATCTTCTCCCACCTCTTCCCAAAAATGATATTATCTTCACATAAAACAATACAATGCCTAAAAAGAAACATTTTTATTTATGAAAAGAAAATTTTGTTATAATAAAACTTAACCAATCTCAGATTGCTATCCCAAGAACAACCAAAATCAATTAATTCTGCACAAATAACATCCCCCAAAATCAGAGTGTTATTCCCCAACATACCATTAATTTTTTTATGATATGTTGTAATCACCCTGAACTCTATATACAGAACATACTAAACACTCCTCCAAAACCATCACATATTCCTTGGATCACTATATGAATTATTGGTAGATGAAACTCCATGTAACCTCAAAATATCAGGCACATTTATCTTACATATATCTTCACCTTTTATAGTGTCTCTAATCATAATGAAATGAGATGACTATGACTATTGATAAATCACCACCTAGATAGAATTATTTTTATAAAGATCCTATAGTACACCCAACAAATAATAAATTGATACCTCATCCCATTTTCAAATTGGCACCAGAATAGATTGAAAAAAAACAGATGTTTTTAGATGTTCTAACCTTATCTTTTGGATGGTGTAACCATGGGACACATAATCAACAATTTTATCCTTTATAACTAGCCACCAGAGTCTATATATCATGTATTAATACATTTTTATTGTTCCCAAATGAATGAAACAATAATAAATATGTAAATAAAACAAAACAAACCATCTCATAGATAATGTGATTATAACATAATATGAGAAATAGATAATACCATCTACATAGAAAGGCCAATTTGAAATAGTGTCAACACCATATAGGGTTTCTCATTTTTATCTAAAATCATCGCCATACAGATGAATCTGTAAAATTGAATCGTGGAGAAATTATAATAAATGGAGACTAGTTATAACCATTCCTTGAACATTCTCATGAGATTAAAAATCAAAATATGGAAATAGAACCATAATGATCTAATCTTCCTTCAATTATGGAATGACCTATGATAGAATTAGCCTATTAAGGGTGTCAAATCTGGCCTTCCCCTTCCAAATGGTGTGGGTTATATCGATATAAAATGATAGGATGTATTCAAACCACCACCTATTTATGAGATTAAAGTCCATATATAAAAATATGTATCTAGAAATATTATGGTTAGAAAATATGGTGGACAAATCCCCAAAAGATAGTACCTCCAACACTTAATCAGATGCATAAAATAGGAAACCACTAAATCAAGAGTTGGGTAATTCTGATCATGTGGTCGAAGCGAAATAAAGTTTTATGATACCAAAATATCATACTAAATGATCACATAACCCTAAACCATGAAATATGAATCTTATAAAAAAGAACATACCCCTTAGAAGGAATAGGTATGATATGGAAATAAGATAATTTCAAAAGTATTTTGAAATTGTTGAAAAAAGACTAGAATTCCACATAAAATATGACATTCAACCCATTATTATTAAGAGAAATAGAGAATAATTAAACAAATTTACCAATATTTGAGGAACTGTTGATAATACATAGTTATGTCAAGAAGGATCCAATTTTCAAAAGGATTTCATTTTTAATCCCATGAAAATACAATATTTACCTTCTCAGGATCAAACACTAAGTGATGATCAGAAATCATGTGCACTAAGAACATAAATTTTGGATCTATACATTTTATTTTGAAATATTTCTGTCCAAATAGTTAAACCTTATTATTTTCATAACGTAATCTAAATAGTACACGTGAACATGTTCATTTCCCATATAAACCAAAATAACATCCTTGAAAAGAACAAGATAAATGTTGAGATACTGGTGGAATAATAGATTCATAAATTTCATAAAAACAAAAGGGGAATTTGTTAGAATAAAAAATAACACAACATACTCAAAATGGACATACATATTCCTCAATTCCATCTTCAGTATATCACACTCTTGAACTATGAGTTGATGATAACTTGAATAAAGATCAATATTTTGAAAATCACTATTCCTATTTTAACTGATAAATACAATTATATAAAAGATGAATTGGATCTATATTATTAACTGTCACTGGGTATAACATCAATTGGACCATGAAAAATTGAAGAGACCAATCTACCTTATTGAAAAATTGGATTTTGGATTCACAATAAAAAATAGTGGAAAAAAATATTTTTCTTGTAGGTCACCCAACTACTTATTGCGCTCATTCAGTCTACTACTTCCATATGATAAGAAGGTATCAAAATCACCATCATACGTCAAACTATGTCAATCATAAACATTACCTCTCTATATAGATAAAGCCTAGAGATATTGTCTTGGAAAATTTTAGGAAAATCACAAATAATTGCAAGATTTTCAGAAACTAAACAAACAACATCTATCTCAATATCTAAAGTAGTAAACATACTCTTAATATTTAGACGGTATGGTCCTATATAACAAGAACTCAGTTCCCACTCTCTATGAAAAAAAAATTGAGATCCCATCGATCATAATAAATAAAAAATGCTAATAATAAAAATCAACCTATTCATGATGATAAAAAATACAATCCATACCTATAATGACATCAAACAAATCTATATTGAGAATGAGAAAATCTAAAACTAACTCTGTATTGTCTATTTATAATATACATGATTGAAAAAAAATCTCTACTCTTTAACTTTACAAAGATGAATTACAAAATCCATGAAAAAGTACACGAACACCATTTTATGAATAATAATATCCAAAAAATATCCACATATAAATGAGTGGGAGACACGTATATCAATAAAATTAATCACTACTAAGGATTCAACAACGATGGTACCTCTAACTATCGATCATTCAGCATATGAATCAACTGTAAACAAATTTTACACTTAATGGTTGTTCACTCATGAGACTTTTGGTTACATATATATAACCTATGATGAATTTTAATTTGTAGCATAAGCCTTTGGCGTCGATGATACTTGGAAATATAAAGTGGTAGAAATATCCTGAAAGAAACATTAATGATGACTATAAAATCCACAACTGGTTAGCATCATTTTAGGTGAAGGACAATAACCCCTTGGGTTTTTGGGAAAACCACAATTATAGTAAGTTAGAGACACACCAATAGAAATAATAGGTGGTTTCCAAGAGGCCTTCTGCTGGGAACACCTCCACCACTCCCGTGATGATCCCTCAACTTCCCCTTTTTACATAGAATTCAACAAAATCTACCACAAGGATGGAGATATGGGAAAGAATATCCAACATTTACTTCTATATTTACCTTGACAGTCATATCCCAATCCACTATCATAGGACTGTTCGAATACATCTACAAAAATTCAGGTGATATTGTTTCAAAGCCAACTGGTACATTTGAGATTTCATTAAGGAACTCATTGGAACACATGGTAAAAAAATCAATCTCATTAAACCATTTTGTGAACTCTAACACTAAATTCTCTATCCATTGTAAATTGATTAATTTTGGATACTTCTACATCAACATAAAATCTAGAAAAAAATGATAGAAGAATATAGTCTTGAAGCCCTTCTTATCCAACACACATGACTATCTTCGAATAACATGGAATCCCACCATCTCTATTAGGATACTAAACTATGAACATAGATCTCATTATCTTGAAACTCTATAGTGTATATAGGAAGTATAAGTCCTGATCAATCTTAAATACCCATCATCTTCTCCTTTATGTTTATTTATACCTTTAATTTATGGAGATTAATCATGAAAGAACACCCATTATCTATCTCTGTCTCCTAAAACTCTCTAATGTGCCTTAACGACTATGTTCTAATCATGCATCACATTCTGATCAATGGAATGAAGTATCCATGAAATAGCCTCGATAATGTTATGATATATAATAGTTTTCCACTATGAATAATCAATTAAACACTCATGAGAAACTTACAAAACATGACTCGAAGGCACACTAATGCACACATAATAGAAATATATAGTGATAAAATAGAATAATAGCATTTGCAATAGTAAAAACAATAAATAAAATATTATTATGGTAAAATTTAAAAATAGGAGATACACATCCAAAAATCCCACAATAAAATCACTCTCAAAATATAAAGAGTTGTCTAGATAATCACTAAAACCAACCTGTCATTTTATAGAAAATTCTATATTTAGTCTACCAATCATCCCATGATAATGAATAATGGGGACATAGCTACAGTTATACCAAACTATGATTAACCCAATCTAACTACCCACTCAAAATTTTATATAACTAGAATTTACACATACATTATGGGAGTTACCAATCCCCAAGAGATGATGTCTAGCACATAGCCATCAAAATGAAAAGAAGAAATGATTTCTACCAATATGTAGTAGATAAAACAAAATATATACAAATGATTGGAATGAAAAGTCGGAATAAAAAAAGAATATATATATCTCCTAACAAGAAAATCAAAATAGAAGAAATAAAACTAAAAAGTAGAAAAACAATCTACAATATATATGTCTAACTTCAATGGATTAGAAATCTCAAATAAAACTCCAATAGTATCCATGTGATTATAGGGTAAAACTACAACCATATCAACATCCATATACCCTTTAAAAATTGACAAAAAACCATTATTACCCACATTTATGCCTTGTAATTCAATGAATAGAAAGAAGAAACTAGGATTATGCATCACTGAAGGGCTACAAAGGGTGTTAGAAAACATAATTTTTTGGGTATCACACAATTGTTCCACAAAATGCCTCTACACAATAATTTATCCATTATCAATTGTAAAAAATGAATGATAAAATGTTTTGTAGATTTATATCAAAAATCATAAAATTTAATTTAATTTCCCCTATTCCATATTTTAAAACAATATAGGTAAATAAATTTCAATGAATTTCACACACAGATATATATAAATAGATATACCAAGTCATGCCAAAGAATACTTCAAAAATCATATCAAATCCTTGGATGTACAATCAAAACACCACAATCCTAAACTACCTAAATAAAAAAACATCATTTGTAACGTCACTCTGAGGATCATAGTAGGTCCTGGTATCTAGGACACTTGATAATAGAATTGAAAATTGTGCATCAATTAAGCCAAAAAAATATGCATTGAACCAATAGAGTATAGAAACACCACTAAATATGAACACCAAATAGGTCCAATAAGTCCATAAAACAACATGCATATGGATAAGAGGAAATACCCCTTAGAAATCCTCATATAGAAGACAAGGGATATTACTAAACCTTCCACTAATTTACCCATTTATTCCGATGTTCTATATTTTAAAAAACATTTCATTATGCTAAATCATCATATAATTATTTGAAGAAAATTTATAATGATTTTGAAACCCTTTTAATTAATGAAAATATGTGGAAAACCATATTTTATCTAGAATCCACTTCCATACACACAAGTAAAACCATTAATAATTCCTATTCATTTATTTATACACTTTATCATGAATTGGAGAAAGGCAGTTCACTATCACTGGCTACATGCAGACCCACCGACCTCAGAACTCAGGTCGCCCATGCTCACAAATGTAGTCCACCACATGTAGAAATCCATAAATTATTAAGGAGACCCTAGAATAAATATTAAAAAATTTAATGAATTCAATTAAATATTAGGGTATGTAGTGAAGAGTAAGTGACAAATATATTAAAAATTCTCACATTTCCTACCACAACAAACCATAGATCATCTATAGAAATGAGATTATATAATGGATCTAGAAGAAGATAAAAATAAATATCAACATAGATCTAAAAAACCAATATCTAAGCACAAACTCCACACTATGATCAAGTAAAAAATGATTATGAAAGGATCACTGTCACAGAGAGATGAAACACAACCACACTGATGGTCTAATGTATTGAGAATCAATGCAGAAATATTGAAGGCTCCCAAATCATTAAATAAGTTCGATGGGTTGAGAGGAAGGAGGAATCTTGTGGATTGAATAAAAATATCAGATGTACGTTTCCAGAAAATCCATGTACAAAACATT